>CM077078.1:171420732-172096465 GCA_039513925.1 Platanthera zijinensis
TGCCAAAGACCGTGGCTCGGGATCACCTCCAAAGGAATCCACCAATATCAGGGACCATACGCTTTCCCGTTCGCACTCTCTCCACGGCGCTTTTTAGAACCAAACGTGAATCCGTAGGACTTGTAGGATAGAATGGGGCTTGGGTGCAAACGTAGGTAAGGATATAAAAGGTAAAACAATGGCTACACACAACCCAAATGAGCTCATACAAATTCATATCCTCTCACAAACAATACGCGCAGGTGCACCACAACACCAGACATGAACTTGACAACACTAGTGTTTGCACCCCCTACTGCCACATCACAACATAAACATAATTTTCATTTAAGGTTTTTCTTCTTTCGGATCAAACAATATTTTTTTTCTTTTTCCATTTTTTTAACGATATTTAGCTACATTAGCATTAACATCTCCATGCCACAACCACAAACTGCATGGAAACGATAAAACCAAGCAGAAGAATTAGCATACTAATCGCCATAAATAAGAGTGTGATATTGGGAAAGGTCTTTAAGATTTGGTGATTACAAGTAAGGCTAAATCAAAAGGTGGGGTAGGTGCAAAAGGGGCTAACAAAGATTACGCTAGGACGGGTACAAGGATCAATCGGGACAAAATGATGTCCTATGTCATGCTCACGCTTGACTAACCATGCACCAATGCTTCGAGTGTAGCTTGTGGCAAGTTCTTAGCCACCGAGAAATATGATCCTTCCTCCTGACTCGAGCAATACGAGGCTAGTGGTGGCTACACACATTCCTACACTATCGTTCGATTGCTCCAGATTAATCCAAATTGAGTATCCCAAACAGTATTTACAAATGCAAAAAAGTATAAACTACGAGCATAAAGAAAAATTGAATCTATGTTATTTCTACACACCAAGAGTACTCGATTAGGAGCGATGCACGAGTTTAGAGCTACTCTATCTTAAAATCATAAGCCAGCACCCTATCTTAATGTTGACACAAAAGAAACGCGTTTGACTTGACCCGAGCGCTTGTTTAAGATCGCACTCAAGTGGGTGAAGGTGTACAATGCGGATGTGATATGATAAAAATATAAAATGAAATATACTTTTGGCATGGAAGCGAAAGTCGTGCATGTACAAAGGCAACGCGTACAACTCTCCCCCACCAGACTTGCTATAAACAACATATCAAAGATTTGCACTAAAATTAATAAAATGAAAGTTGGGGAAGAGGTTACCAATGCTCAGCAAATGAGACTACTAGAAGATTGGGGTTAAACTTTAGCAATAAGCCCACGACCCAAGCGAAATCCCCCTGTAAAAAGCATATCTCCAACCACAAAAAGCTATAAAAATATAAGCACACAACTAAATTGAATAAATTTAAAGCAGCAGCAGCATTGGGTTGTCTCCCATAAGCCCTTTTCTTTACCGTCCTTAAAGTGGACCAAATACATGTATTAACAGTTTAATAGATAAGGTTCAAAAGCAAGAGTTCAGAATGCATGAAAAAATTCAGAGTCACACACAACACTAAGTAAATCTAATACTAGCAAAAATAGGAAAAAGGGAGACGACCCCGAAGATCCCGCACTCCTCAGCTAAACACTGATTTGTGATAGATCCCCCCGTATGCACGGGATGAGGAAGAGGTGATGGCTTTAGGGTCCAAGGAAGCCAAATCTCCCCTGCCCCTAGCCTCCTCCTTCCCGCGTCGGTGGGCATTATCAGATGCTTTGCGCATAAGAAGCTTTTTTCTTTTAAGATTAACAGATGGGGATCGCTAGGGTGGTATACCCACCCAAACTAAATCAGCTATGGACCCATCTTTCTAATCGGGGGCATCCTTTCCTCACCCATGGCGAGTAAAAGATCAGCACAAGTCACCTGTTTATCCGTTTTACAAACTTTGTCCAAATAAATAGCGGATTTTAATCCAAATTTCTGCACATTTTTAACCGACGCGCGCAGCTCATCCTTCTTCACAACGGCATCTTGTATCACATCGAGTGTCGGCTTCACTACTTCTCCTTTAGTTGTAATCAATGTTTTTATAGATTTCTCACCCTGCTCTTATCCCATCAGTTTAAAATTTGCCTTAACAACACTAGAATCCTTTTTAGATAACACAAGGGTTAAGTTCACTAGTTCTACAAGTTCATCAGAAGCAACATGAAGAAGTGAAGACGGTAGAGGTAAAATAACTTTGGGCGCAAGAGTGACGCCACTAGAATTAATATGCAGGGTTGCTTCACTGGCTTTCAGGATGGGGACCCCAAGAATAGGCTTAGAATTATTTCTTATGGGACCCAACACCTAGAAGTCGGTGACAACCACAACCCCGTTAAGTTTCACATCCACCTCTTTAATCACCCCATCAGTTTTAACCATCGACCCATAAGCTAGCACTAGCGATTTCTAGGTGTCAGTTTTGACTTTTAAATTAAGCTTCTCAACATCTTTCAGAGAAAGAATGTTGCATGACGAACCTGAATCGCAAAGTGCTACCGTTTTTATCTTATTAATCTCAAACTTGACAGACACATCATTAATATTGCACTCCTTTACCTATACAGTGCTCTTCCCTTGCTCATGGGGATTCTTTTCGATGTCGCTTGGGAATGCGCCGCAGGTATGCTCGGAGAACACTTGGGCCTGTTGCCCAAGCTGTGTCTCTAAGTTCCTCATAGAAGCAGTTTTAGTGGCCATGTTAGATTGGGCCATCTCAACAAACCTTTCCAACATTTCTTCTAGAGCACTCTTATGTGCCCCTTGCCCGCTCTGATTATAACCCGGCTGCGACAGTCGCAGTTGGCTATTAGAGGTTTGAGCATCATATTGATGCTTGCTTCCCTGATATCTTTGACCTTGGGCATTTTGATTCCACGAGAAATTCGGATGATTTCTCGTGTTTGGGTTATAAACATTATTATAGGGCGCAACGCGATTTTGACTGTTTAAAAAATTAACACTTTCATCAAAAGTTATACGTGTCGATTCTGCAAATGACTCTTCAGCTGGGCAGTCAAAAGCATGGTGGCCAGGATTTCCACATCCCTAGCACGATATGCCTCCAACCGAAGCCGGAGGAGTAGTCGATCTGGTCAGCACCCTTCTTCCGTCCATCATAGGGTGGCTTGCTTTGGCTTGCAGCATCACTGCATTCATATCAAACCGATTTTTTGCCCCCCTTGGGGCATTTCTTCTTGCCTTCCAATACGTGCTATTGGAGGCCGTGTCTCGAAGAAGCTGTAAATTTTCTTCAGGAGATAGGTTCATGATTGTCCTACTTGACGCCGCATCAATCATTGCCCTGAAATTATGCTCGATGGCAAAATAGAATATCTCCACCAGATTCCAAGGCTCGCACCCGTGCTGGGGACAACAACGCTGCAGATCAGCGAAACGCTCCCATGCCTCTGATAAAGTCTTTTGGTCCAGCAGTTTGAATGTAGCGATTTACCTGCGAGCATTAACAATTTTATCTACTGGGTGGAACTTAGCCAAGAACATAGAAGATAAAATTTCCCAGGTAGTTGCGGTGTCAGACGCAATATTATGAAGCCATGTCTTAGCCCTTTCTCACAGCGAGAAAGGGAATAACTTTAGCTTCACCACATCATCCGAAATGCAAACATAGCCGAATGTACCGTATATCTCAGAAAACTCCGCCAAATGGAGTTGAGGCTCTTCACTTGGCAGACCCGAGTACTGTGTATTGTTTCTAATCATGTTATAAATCACAGGATTTATCTCGAAATGAGGGTTGGCAATGGCTGGTCCGAACCAGGGATAGACACTCCCCGGTGTGGGGGTAGTGAAATCCCGCATCATCCTGGCACGAGGTTGGACCACCTCCTTGCCCTCAACAACTCTTTCACCTTGGCCATTTCCTCCACGGCCCAAGTCTTCCATTCTCTCTCCTACAGCAGCATCACGGACCCGAGCTCTCCTTTCTCTTGAGGTCTCATGATCAGCACCCAAATCTTCAACCCCCTACCAGGGTTTATATCTTTCATACAGCTAAAAAAAAAATTAAAACACCAAACACTTACAACTTTTCCAAAAGAAACAAAAAAAATCGCACGCAATGGTTGCACTCCCCTGCAACGACACAAAAAACTTGATGCGCTCTCGGTAAGTTTACCGATCACGGCCAAGTAATAAAGATTAGGAGTAGCTTCCCCAGATATCGATCTCACGCGGAGTGCAAGTAGGGAGCATGGACATCGCTTTCGAAAAAATGAGTGAAAGTGAAACTATGAAAAAGAGGTGTTTGGTTTTGGATTCCTATGCAAAGCATGATTAAACTAGTGCGGGTCGCCTTCACCGCATCGTATGGGTGGATCACTCCAATGAGAAATACTGTAGATGAACGAACAAACGAGGGTCATAAACACCTCTTCGCAGTGCGCGCTTCTAGCAATTGCTAGAACGGCTCAAACACAACCCAAGATTAAAACATCATTAATAAACCTTGTTGAAACTCAAGCAAAAATAGTGTATCAAGTTACAAGTTTACTAGCACCATTTTAGAACATAGCAAGCTTAATAAAAGTGAAGGAATACAACCGAGCACAAGAAAGGTCTCCAAGATTGTCGGCTGGAAGCGAAGGTTGTCAATCCTCATCCTAGCTCAGTCTTTGGAAGGCGTCTTGGATCCAGAAGGGCCGTCACTTTCTTCTTCTAACCCGTCCTCTTTGTGTCGAGTCGCTAAGTAAGATTTGAACAAAGAACTTCTCATGTGTAGCAACAAGGAACTCTAATGATAGCTTGGAGGTCGGAGAAGATTAAGATGGACGGAGACGGAACTTTTGCAAGCTTTCAAAGGCGAAATGGTGGTCGGAGGAGCTTCCCATGGAGGAGAGAGAGTGATGGCAGGAGGGACGATTTCCCGCTCAAAGGAGAAGAAATGGAGGTGGGAAACTGAGTTGTTCGGTCCCGAACAAATCTGCGTCTTAAATAATAAAAGTCAGAAAAAATGGTCACACACGGTCTGGCGCACGATCGTGCGTGAACCATGCGATATTAATCTCCAGAAAATACATGAGGAAGAAGAATCGTTGACCCATGCATTTTACTCATGCATGGGTGATTCTGCCCGTGCACTAAGGAAATCGCACGGGTAATGACAGAACACACAAAATGCTGGCAACCAGGTGGAATAATGCGTTTAACTCGCGCACGGGCGCTTCTGCCCGTGCATGAAGGAAAACAAATGATTAACCATAGAACGGCCTAAAAATAAAAGCTACAGGAAAACCGTTTGTTTCCTTCGCACACGGTTCAAAAGAAACTGTGCGTGAAGGAATCACACAGGCAGGTCAATCCTTACAGAATAATTTGCAGGAAACGCACAACCAGAAGAAACTATGCGCTAATATAATGCACGACCGTGCCTTTTCCTAAAATAAGAACTATGAAAAGAGGAAAACCGACCACCTGCAAACAACAAAAATATAGCAAAGGAGGAACCTCCAACAACATAGAAAAATAATCAAAGCAGCAGAAAGAAACACGGGGAGCACCAAGTGCTTACCCGCATCAACAGAATGCGAAATTTCACACCCTCGAGCCTAAAATAGTGCACAATGAGGTCAGACACCGAACGATGCAAATATAACCGATATCCAGTTCAAATGCAGTGCAAACGTGAGAAAAAAAACTAAGTTGAGCCCGAAAAACCCTCTATAAATCGGACTCATCACTCTCTGAGTAGTCAAAGCAGTTTGGAAGGGCGCGTAAAATTTTTTTATGTTTTTAGAGTTTATAGAGCTGAAGCCTACTTTGAATGACATTCCTGTTTGTATCAGAGTTCGTGGATGTGTTTCCTAATGATCTCTCTAGAATTCCCTCTCAGCGAGATATTTACTTTGCTATTGAGCTGGTGCCAGGTGCAAAACCTGTGTCACGCTCACCATATCGAGTGGCGCTAAAGGAAATTGAAGAACAGAAAGTTCAGTTACATGAATTGCTAGAGCAAGGCAATATATGTCCAAGTATGTCACCTTGGGGGTGCACTGGTTCTCTTTACAAAGAAGAAGGATGGTGGCTTGTGTCTATGCATTAATTTTCGTGAATTGAATAAGCTGACAGAGAAGAACAAGTATCTGATTCCGCTAATCGATGAATTGTTTTATCAGCTGGTTGGATTGACTACCTATTCAAGGTTGGATTTGATGTCCAACTATTAGAAGTTGAGGATTCTGGAAAGTGATATTCCCAAAATAGTATTTACTACACGCTTTGGGAATTATGAATTTATTGTGATGCCTTTTGTGCTCACAAATGCGCCATCAGTGATTATGGATTTGATGCACAGGATCTTTCGAGAGTATTTGGACATGTTTGTGATTTTCTTTATTGATGACATACTGGTATACTCTCAGCTAGAAGAGTATCATGCGAATCATTTGAGATTGGTTCTACATACCATGAGGAGGAATCACATATATTCCAAACTCTGTAAGTGTGAATTTTGGCTATTTTTAGTGGCTTTTCTTGGTCATATCATTAGTGGAGAGATTATTGTTGTGGATCCAACAAAGATAGTTCTGATGCGAGAGTGTCTTGTACTTTCTTCAGTAGTGGAAGTCTAGTGTTTCCTAGGAATTGTCGGCTATTATAAGTGCTTCGTAGAGAGCTTTTCGAGTATTTTTTTACCTCTAACTACATTGACAAGGAACAATCAGAAGTTCATCTAGATTCCAGAGTGCGGGCGAGGTTTTGAGGAGTTAAAGAGACGTCTGACCACGACTCCTTTTTTATGTTTGCCTTGTGGAATAGAAGGCTTTAAAATCTATACTGATGCATTAGGGAGCGGCTTAGGCTCCATTAAATTACAATATGGGCATGTGGTCGCTTATGGCTCTCGCCAATTGAAAGTATATGAGAGGACTTATCTGGTTCATAACTTTACATTAGTGGTCGTGATATTTGCTATTAAGCTATGGCGATACTATTTGTATGGCATGAAGAACGATATCTTTACAGAGCATAAGATCCTAAAATAGTTTTTGCATCAAAACGATCCGAATATGCAAAATCAGAGGTGGATGGAGTTCCTTGGGGACTGCACCTTTGAGATTCATTACACTTCTGAGAAGAAAAATATAGTGCAGATGTACTAAGTCTCAAGGCTCCAACAAGGGAAAATTGGCTACAGATGCATGATAAGCATCTGATTTGTGAGTTGGAGGCCTTGGATATCTCTTGTGTTGATATGAGAATGGGCGTGGAAGCATGCTATAACTTGACAGAGGTGCAATATGACCGTTAAGAAAAAATTCGACGGGAGCTAGAGCTTGGCGAGAGCATGAAGCGCTATATGGAGAAGACAGTGAATGGGTCAAATTACTAATTATCGCTGAACGATGGTCTTTTGTTGAAGGACGGTCAGTTATGCGTCCCGAATGTTGGTAACTTACGGGTGGAGTTGATGTACGAGGCTCCTTTTATCGAGTACTCAATCCACCTTGGGAGCACAAAAATGTTCAAGGACATGAGAAAATTGTTCTGGTGGCCAGGGTTGAAAAAGGACATCACACTTTATGTGGCGAAGTGCCAGAAGTGCGCCCTAGTGAAGGTTTAGTGTCAAAAACCTGGCAACTTCCTTAAGTCGTTGCCAATACTAGATTGGAAGTTTATTGATATATCGATGGATTTCGTGCATAGTTTGCGAAGATGACAACACAGGAATGATTCCATTTGGGTTATCGTGGATCAGTTGAAAAAATTAGCACGCTTCATTCCAAATCAAAGGGACGATTCAGTTAAAAAGTTAGCTAAACTTTATGTTGACCAGATTGTATGATTCAACGGTGTGCCTCGTAGCATCATTAGCGATCGAAATGGGCATTTCACATCGAATGATTAGAAGCTTATTAATCAGCTGTTAGGTACCAAGATGAAATCCAACACAACCATTCATCCCCAAACAGATGTTCAGTTCGAGAGGCTAAACACGATGATGGAAGATATGCTTCGCATGTGCGGCCTGGATTTTGGGAAGAGGTGGGAAGATAATCTCTTTATGATTGAGTTTTCCTATAATAATAACTACGAAGCGAGTATACAAATGACACCTTTTGAGGCCTTATATGGTAGACAGTGTCATAATCCATTGGATTGGGTAGAAATAGATGAATCAAAGCTGTATAAGTGTATGTACGCTGAAAATGCGACTTAAACGATAAGTTGTATTTGAGAATTAATGATTGATGATTGCGCAAGATAGGAAAGCAAAATACTATAATGACAAGAACTGAAACTTAGTGTTTTAGATTGGCGATTGGGTTTATCTCAAGATTAAACCATTCAAGGGAGTATCAAGGATTCGACACTTAAAAAAGATGAGTTCGAGATATCTTAGAACATTTGAAGTCATTGAACAGATTGGAGAAGATGCGTATCAACTACAGCATTCAGCTGAACTCAGTGGTTTGTACTACTTGTTTCAATATCGGTGCTGTGGAAGGCTGTGCAAGAGCCTACACAAGTGGTTGATATGGAGCAAATTCCGGTCAAAAGTGGGTTGACGATGAAAGTCAAACACGTTTGGATCAAGGACGCGGAAGTGAAGCGACTATGGAACAATGAGATTAAAATGGTCAAAGATCGTTGGGACAACTGCGGTCGTGAGGAGCGATCATAGGAGCGAGAGCAGACCATGTGAGAAGAGTTCCCTGAACTGTTTCGTTGAGGTACTTTTTATATGTTTTGTACTTCTATATTGTTTCCTGTTAATTATGGATTTCAAGACGAAATCTCTTGAAGGAGGGGAGAATTGCAATGCCCCCAAAACTCCCAAAAATAATAGGAAATTGGTTACTGGAGGTTCCGCATGGCGGTAGACATAGCGCTAGCGATATCTAGCAGAATTTAATTTGCCGACGTCTCTGGTCGGTACCGCACGGTGGTAGTGTTATATCGTGTGGGAGTAGTCGGTGAGTAAATCGAAATTTTTCTCTGGATCATACTGCCTGGAAGTTGTATGATACCACACATCAGTAGTAGGAGCAGTAGGGCGGTGCTGGATAAAGATATCGCGCGGCGGTAGCTCTCGAATAAAGGCTTGAAATTAGATTTTTTTCTCATTTCATTTCATTCTCTCTCTCTCTCTCTCTCTCTCTCTCTCTCTCTCTTAGTTCTAAAGAATGGATAAGGGAAAAGTCTGGAAGCAAGAGCAAGGGTGATCCAACCTTATTGTGAAGGCGTTAGTGTGGTTGAATTCATGAGTCAAAGCCAGATCCGCGGGGAGGAAATTATGGTGATCAGTTCCATCCGGATCAAGTGCAAGCTCATGGATCCTAAACAATCGACAAGGGTAATGACTATCTCCTTGGACAAGTGAATTCCTCAATTTGCATAAGTGTGTCGAACCCCTCACAAAAGGGTGAAGAAAAAGGTGGTTTCTAACGTGTAGATCATTGTGATCCCCAATAGAAATTGTATAAAGAATCCGAAATCAAAGTACAGAATAGGCATGATGTGTGAAGCCCATCCTGACAGGTTTGTCTTGATTAGTGATGATATATTTACGTGTCGTAGAACACTCTGTGGATAAATGTGTGGATAAACGTGTAGAATCTGGGGTCACGGGGTGTGCAGGATGCTATAGTGACAGTACTGGAGATACTCTCTAGGAAAATACTCAAAGTGTCGAAAAAATGAAATTTTGTCCCCTATTACGCGACAGTAGTGCTACCACGTGACGGTAGTGCTATCGCGTTGCGGTAGTGCTACCACCGGCAATAGATCCCAGTGATCTATGAGTGGCCCGTCTCTTGGAGACTTGGGGACATTGTTTTAAGCTGAGAGCCTTAAGAGCCCAGATATTAAGGCCATGAGAGCCATTGTTGTGTTGATTGTGAGATCAAATCCTGGGGACATTGTGGGAGGCAATTAAAGCTATTGAGCCTAAAGTGCCAATCTATTATGGCCTAAAGAGCCAAACGGGTAAGGGGAGGCTGACCCGCATCCTGTCATTTTGCTTTGATTACTTCTTCTAACGTAAATGACATAGCGATTTTAGAAATGGGAAAAAGCTGAACTATACCCGCATTATGTCATTCATGGCTAGATCGCCTAAGGTAACTGTCTTTCATCATTATAATAATGAGAGTCTTATCCTACGGGCCGAAAATACAAAAATTGTAAAGTTTGAACAATCAAGCTTAGGATTGTTGATAGTGGTGGGACCTGGAGAAGTCTGATATACCGAGAATGTGCCTTGAGTCCACATGGCATGTGACTGATCGATCCTACACCGTGCAAAATGGTGATTAAATATACATTTATGTTGCCAAAAGATATATATGTTATTGTTTGGAGGGAAGGAGAACTGCTGCCCCGAGTAAGTGATGGGGTCGTTATAATTTGGTCAGCTAATGCTGACCGCTGCTTTGTTTTTCCACATTTTTGTGGGTCGTGCTATGAAGGTACTGGAGAGCCAAGCAGAAAGTAGCGTTCTGATGTCCCTTATATTTATATTTTCTGACCCTCGAAGGCTCCAAAGGCGAATGTTTATTGTTCTCATGTGTGTCCAACCTTTGTGCCAATGTATGAAAGATATATTTTACAAAGGAAATAGTTGTTAGGCCTTAAGGACAGAACATGTTGTGTATTAAATATCATTCCTATGTTTTGTAGTGGACATTCCTGGCTATTGGGTTCTATAACAAGTTAACTGCTACTGATACAATTCACTCTGAGATAGGATGCGTGAATAAAATTGTTTAAATGAGTAACTTTGCTAACTATCCATGGAATATAGTGTGGGTCCCAAGCCAGACCTTCTATTATATTCTATGTGACAGATGGAGTTGTTACAAATTTGCGAACTAGTTGGGAGTAGACCATGGCGTGCTTCAAAGATCCTATAACATTCAGACCATTTGTGTACCTTATACGATAAGTTCACCACCTTTATCCCTCTACATCCAAATATAAAATCCCCTTTAAAATAGTTTCGTAGGCTTCCGTTATTGACCATACTGAGAAGCTTTCTCTTAAAAGGTACATGGAGAACCTCACTCTCTCAGCCCACAAATAAGTGACAAAATTGTAAATTACGGCTATATAATTGGGTGGCAGCAGCACCAACACCACCCCAAAGTGATCAAAAATCACATTCACCTCCTAATTCATAGGAAAGTAAAAAACCGCAGGCAAAGTAGTCAATAGGAACCATAATTTCATGCACAGAAGATGTATTGATTCCTTAGTACCACTTTAGAAGTCACGTGAGAAGGGGTGATTTTTGCATATGCTTCTTAATAAATTTATTCAGCTCTGCTTGTGAAACTCGGCATTCTTTGTTGTTTGCAGAATGAAAAGCAGAAGTAGCATCAGCTCACATGGCACCCATTTTTTCAGGCTACATAGACTTCAGCTTCGGGCGCATTTGAATTTTCCTGCTAAAATCACGAAAAACAACATTATGTAAAGATCTCTGTGTTCTGCAAATAATGAAGTAGACCGCGACTATTATTCCTAGCACACATGTCTTTTTACAAAAATTAGCAATAGAATGGATAGAAGTGTTAACCAAATAAAGCATAATCGTGCAAGCTGCAAGACATCATTCAGAATAAGACAACTATCGAAGATGGTTTATTCGCGTGAATAGACAAAATAAATCACAATAATGTCAAAGGAAATCAACAAATAAATAACAGACTAATCACATAGCACAAACATTTAGAGATTTCAATATTTCAATGTCCATATTCATCAACCTATCACAATTCTCTCAAGACACTACCCGCAGTCACTAGAAACACTACCAAAGTGCGTGACAAAGTCCCTGACTTATAGAAAAGAACCTTTGAGCTATCATATATGATAGTGAGACTCGTTGAGAGCCCAATAGATATGAGAAGGTTTACGATTTACATAATCGTAGGAAAACATGATATTAGAGGGCACCTTTTGTTCAGCTGGTTGAGTGGGATGCTTAGCGGGTCGACTTGGATTTGAGGGCTCTCCCTTGAACTTCCAGATCGATGACATAGACCTCTCAGTTTGTAGAGATTCAGGACATATTTTACTATCCCTCTCTCACATAAAGTCAAGTATTTGTCCTTATAATAGTGGATTTCATCTTCTAGCTTCTGTGTGCGATTAAGCTAGAACTTCTTTTCCCTTTCAAGAGTATACGCAGGGGTTGCGACTTGATCTTGAAAAGGTTTTCCTTTTTTTTCTTTCATTCTCTAGGCTTGTTTGAATATCCTTCATTCCATTCTCCAATACATTCTGCATCTCCTTCCTCTCATTCTCTAAAACCACCTGCAACTCTTTCTTTTCATTCTCCAAGGCCATCCACAATAGCTTTTCTCTTAACAATGCATGTTCCTGCTCCTCCCTATACAACCTCTTCAAAACTTCAAGCTAACCATAGAAATCTAACAATAGCTTGGAGACATCCATTTTACTCACCACAAAATCTGACGGAAGAAATGCCGACATATTCTCATGACTCGGGAGAAAATTTTTGTTTTCTTATAGTAGAGGGAAGACAAGGAAAAATGCGATCAAATCAAATCTCAAAAAATTTGTTTTGCCATTAGACTTCATCTTCTCCTTCATCTTAATTTGACAGTAAGGAATGACATGTCCACTCCTGTTACAATAGTAACAAACAACATTAGTCTTATCATATTTGTTCTGTTTGTAGTCATATCGTTCCCTAGAGGGGTAAATTTCGGACTTGTCTTTGCTGGAGTGTTCCTTTCTTGATGAAGAGCTTGAAGATCCCCTATTCTACTACTATCTTCTCCTTCTCAGCAACTTCTTGATCTTCTTGGAGAACATTTCTAGTTCTCCATCTAATAGTTCATTAATAGAGGAGCAGGGTTCTGAGCATTCTAACTCAGCAACTCTCCTTGGAGGAGAATGAGTCTTTTCTTTGCTTCTTCTTGTGGCTTCTGCTTTGAAGTTCACTATCTTCTCTTTGTTTAGATATATGGTTACATCATCTTCAGCCTTCCTAAAGTTCAGCTGTATATCATGGGATAACATCTTCCCCAACAAGTACAGAGGCAGAGTGTTGGCCAGGTTAACAACCTCTCTGATGGCACAAATCTTGATTTCCCATTCCTTGTTTAGGGATCTCAAGAACTTGTCATTCATCTCATAAATAGTGAACTGTCTGCCATAGGTGATCAAACTATTCACTATCATGAAGAACTTTTCATAGCATTCTGTTATGGAGTCCTACTTCCCTTGCTTGAAAGCTTCATAATATTGATTCAGGAGGGATTTTCTGTCTTCGCTCACCTCCTTGTTCTCCTCCATGTAGACAATGAGAGAGTCCCATAATTCCTTGGCTATATTGCAGTGGACAAGGTTCTAGAAGGTGGAGTCATCTATGATATAAACAATGAGATTCTATGCCCTTTTATCCATGGTTGCCAGGATGACCTAATCCTTTGTTATCTTAAAGTACTTCTTGGGAGTTTGGTCATTTGCATTCTGGATAAATAGCTTTATGAGAATGAAGGGTCCCTCTTGGACTCTGATGACAATTACTGGGTCTTAGGCTTCGATGAATAGCCTAACCCTCTCTTTCCAAATCCCAAAATTTTCCTTTCTTCTGATAGGGAGCTTCAAGGAGCTCAACTCCTTGTGGTTCTCAACTGAACCCATGGAGCAAATCTTCAGCTACTCTTGGAGTTCTGTTCAAACTGTTAAGTCCTTTTTGAACAACCTCCCGCTGATACCACTTGAAAGTCTTTGTTTCAAGAGTAGCTAGCCACCTAAAGGGGGTGAATAAGTTTTTGAATCTTTTGTGACTATCTTTTAGTTTGATGAGTTGAGTGATTTACTTTATGTTAGCTTTCAAGAATTGACACCAGTACACCAGTATTTATAGTGGTTCCCCAAAGTATAGGTACATCCACTTTCCCTCCCATCTTTCTAACAATGTGTTAGACAAGGCAATCTATACCAAGACTTGGCTAAATGAGATTACAACAAAGATCCCTCATGATGTTGATGAGTCTGATTTATATAGGGTTTTTCGGACTCATCTAGGCATGTATTCTCACTCATGCACTGCTTTTTTTACCTGAAATCGGTTATATTTGCTTCGATTAGTCAAGGACCACTTTGTGCACCGCTTTGGCCCAAGGGTGTGCAATTGCGCATTTTGTAGTCGAGGGTAAGTACTGGGGTATTCCCTATGAGGATTTATTAGTTTTTATGCTGTGTATTGGGGTTGGGAGCTAGTGCTCCAGTTTTGGTTTTTGTTGTGCAGGTGGTGTGTTTTCCCCAAGGTAGGAATTCTGATTTGTGGAAAATGCACGGTCGTGCGTTTCCTTAATGCATGTTTTCTTCCAGATCGTGTGTTTTACTCTATGGAAGATAGTCTAGTGGAACTCGATGAATTTCTCCAAGCTATGCTCGACGATCTTAACACACAGCTTCTTCTAAATAGTGTGCGAAGGAAACACACGATTTTCCTGTAGCTTCCTTGTTTTATTTTTCTCTGTGGTTAATCGTGTTATTTGCTCATGCACGGGCGGAAGTGCCCATGCACGAGTAAAACGCACGGTTCCACCTACTTGCCGGAAAATTCTACTCTCTGTGGTTACCCATGGGATTTCCTTCATGTAAGGGCGAAAGCGTCGGTGTGCGAGGTAACGCACGGGTCAACGCTTCTTCTTCCTCCGTAAGCCTGTTCCGTAATTAAATAACGCACGGTTAAAGCATGGTCGTGCGCCTAACCGTGCGTGACCATTACTTCTGACTTGTCTATTTAAGCCGCAGGTCTCATTCTCCCAAAGGATCCGCCCGCCATTTCTGCTCCTCTGAGCGGGAAAAGCTTCCTTCTGTTGTTTTCTTCTCTCTCCTCAATTGAGAGCTCGTCCGACCACCAATCTCCCTCCAAAAGCTCTTTATAGCTTCATCTTCGACCGCCATCTTCTCCAACCTCAAAGCTCCATTTCAAGCACTTTGGTGCTGCATACACGGAGTTCTCCGGTCAGGTTTAATACGACGGTTATTCACGAAGAATACGGGATAATAGAATTAAGTGACAACCCTTCTCAACCCCGGACGTCATCCATAGACCGAGCACGGACAAGGCCTGAAAACCCTTGGCTCCTGCCGCAAATCTTGGAAAGTCTTTGTGCGTTTGGATATATCTCTCCCCCTTCTCTTGTAGTAACTTTATTCTTGACTGCATGGTTGTTAGTTTGATGAGTAAGAACTTGATTTGCTAAATGATTTCAGCATGTCTTTGTGTCTATATATTTTTGTTCTAGTTTGTGTTGGTGTGCTTTCATCTTTTGTGTTCTTGTCGTGTTAGTGTCATCCTAACGATTACTAGGAGCGTGCGTAGCAAAGAGGTGACAGCGACCCTCAATGGTTTGTTCATCCTCCTCATTACTCATTTTAGTAATCTACCCAAGCGACGCGGTGATATCGACAGCAATAGATTTATTTGTGTTAAAATTTGGAAACCAAAAATATAAACCCCTTTATTTGCATTGACACTTGCAATCCTTATTCCTATAGCAAAGTCACACTCCCTAACTGCACTCCTCGATAGATCGATATCTAGGGATTAAACTCCTCTACTTTATTAATTGACTACGATCGGTACACTTGCCGAAAGTGCATCATGTTTTTTGCGCCATTGCCGGGGAGTGCAACCGTTGTGTGTATTTTTCTATAGGAAAAGCTTTTCAAGTGTTTTTACTCTTTGATCATTTTTAGTGTGTTGTATGACAGATCCAAACCCCAGGGATAGAGGTGAAGATCTTGGAGTAGATCTTGAAACCGCATGAGCGAGGCGAGCTCGACAGCGTGCTGCTGCTGAAAAAAGAATGGAATAGTTAAGGCAAGGAGAAAATTGCCTTGGTTAACGGGTGGTTGAGGACAAGGAGGTGGTCCAACCCCGCATTAGGACAATGTGAGACTTCATGACCCGTACCGCAGGAAGTGTTTACCCTGGCATCGGCCCGGCCATCATAAACAACCACTTTGAGATAAAGCTGATGGCGGAAATCCCCAACGTGTTAAAGTTGAAGATGATGACGGTGACATCGTTCTCCTATATGTTGAAGATGATGACGGAGACGGCGATGACATTCTCCTACATGATGAAGATGAAGACTACATGATGTGGAGCTACATGAGATGAAGGCTTTTAAATATTATTTAGTTTATTTCTATTTGCATTTTTTTTTCATCATGTAATGTTTAAAACATTTAGTATTGTTTTTATTTTCTTTATGTTGGCTGCATATAGCCAAGGTTTGTTGTAAAGCCTATATATAGGCATGGACTTTCATGGTTTTACTTAGTGAATGAAAATATAGAAAACCCTAAATCTTGAGATAAGATTCTTCTTTCCTCTTCTCCTTGGCCGCCCCTCTCTCTCTCTCCACCTCCTTGGCATTCAGCCAACTCTCCAACTCCCTCCTCTTTTCCTCTTGGCCGCCGGCCACCCTTCCTCTCCCCTCCTCTTGCTCGACCTCCCTCCTCTTCCCTCCTCCCCTTTCCTCCTTTGTTCCAGATGAGTTGTAAATATACCTACTTTTATAGTATTTTTATTAAGTCATTTACTTTATTTTTACCTTTTTTGTTTGCTTTGTTTAATAAATATGCTTATTTTTGTAAAAAAAACAATTCTAACTTAGCTTTTTTTTGTTTTCTGAAAAATCTCAAAAAAGTCAAAATTTGACCAGTCCGCCTGTGACCATTCCCGACATGCCCGTGACAGGCACTCAACGCCTTCAGCCAGTCGACACTTCAAATTTACTGTTCAACACTCAACGCCATCATGTCACACCCGTGTCCAAGCAACGTCACGCCCATGTCAAGGTCAACACTGAACGCTTTTTCACACTCAACGCTGCTGATATCAGAACTGTCAGCTGTCCAAGTCACGCCTACTGACACGCCCGTGACTTAAACTTGTCACGCCCGTGACCGCCACATGTCACTCCCCAACCATCCAGAATTACGCCAGCTCGCTGAGTTTGACAAGTCAAAAATGCAACTGACCGACACGTCCCCTGTCACGGCCGTGACTAGGGCGTGTCAAACCCGAACTTTTTGTCTTTAAATAAACAATTTCTGTGAGGGCCAAGGGTTCACTTTTTTGAGCCAAATTTTGTGTGTCTTCTTGTGGGCTGCCCTTGGTGTTTCCAATCCAATGTAAGGAGAACTTTCTCCCCCCTCCCTTCTTATGTTTGTTTTATCTTTCTCTTTAGCTTTGTAAAAGTTTTTAATAGCTTTAATCATATAAATAAAAATGTTGTTTTTCTTGTGTCTCTTTACTTGGAATGAAAATGGATTTGTGTGGCTCATTTTTCTTCTTCTTTTTATCCCTTTGTTCATCATTGTTCATCTTTGTTCATCTTTATGAAAGTGTGTGTGTGTGTATGAGTGTAACTTGTTTTTATTTTTCATGCAATATGTTGTAATGTTAGGTTTCATTATAGGCTTTTATCAAAAAAATGAGCCGTTATAATGGCAAAAATTTTGTTTAAGTGTTCTTTCAAAAATCAATGTTGTATTGAAAACTTTTTAAAGTCTTACATTTTCATTCCTATGAAATTATGAAAGAGGTTTTGAAGTGATCTTTTTGATTTTTACTTAGATTTGTATTAGGATTGTAAAACTTTTTGTTCCTTTAATTTTTATTTTCACTTTTTCATCACTTTTATGAAATCCTATGGATGAAAAAGTAAGCGTTTTAATTTTTCAACAACTTTGATTTCAACTTTGTTTTCAAAAACTTTTGCTTCTTTAATTTTTATTTCATCTTTTTATTTGTTTTTGGCAAGTTTTAATGGTAGAAAAGTTATAGTTTTAATTTTTAGGTAACTTTCATTTTGTGTTATTTCTATGTGTGTGTGAGTGTATGAGGGTAAATTTTCATTATTCTCTTTTAATTTCATGTTATTGTGTGTGAGTGTATAAGGATAGTTTTATTGCTTTCATTCTCCCGCCCACTGATTTGAGTCGGGACTCACAATTTTATTGCTTTATTCATTTATGTAGAGTGTGTGAGTTTATGAGACTAACTTTTCATGCTTTCTTTTATGCTTTCTTCAATTATGTAGAGTGTGTGCGTGTGTGCATTTATTTCCGCCTACTCGTTAAGAGATAAACGACGCTCTGCTTTAATTTACCGCCCACTCGGTTTTGAGTGGGACATGTAATTTTCATTTTTTGTAACTTAGTTTCTTTTTATTTATGCTTTTATTTCTGCCTACTCGTTAAGAGTTAAATGGTGCATTGCTTTTATTTACTGCCTACTTTGTTTTGAGTAGGACTTGTACTTGCATTTATTTCCCGCCTACTCATTTGAGTAAGACTTGATTTATTTAATTTCTTTATGGTTTTGAAGTGTGTGTGAGTGCCTGCATCAATTAGCTTTCAATTTATCTAAACACCCTGTTTTTTATGTTTTCTCTTATAACTATTTAGCTCTTAATTTCAAACTCACGTTTCACTAAAAACTTTAAAGCCGTCCCCATACCGATGAGTGGTCTATTCTCGATTAGCCTTCGACATCAAAGAGCATTGGGACAAATAAAATGATTTGAAATAATTAAAGAAATTTATTTTTATTTTAATTTAAGTACATAAGGTTTGCCCCGGGTTAACGACATATAGGACCACATAATCGATGTGTGGGCTCTATTTCCGTTATCCATATGCAATGCCGAGAGGCTGTACGTATGGACCGATCCCCCTTGGGTGAATAGAATTGCATACATACCTTCGAGAGAGGACGAGCGTAGTTCTACTGAATTGGGTTCCCCACCCAATAGCGGGGTTCTTAGCATAAAGCGGGCATTAATAGGAATCCTTCGTCGGTCTAACGATCGGTCGAAAAGACATAATGTTCAGGCGAGCAATATTCCTAGAGATAAGTGCGCTAATATTTATGGAACCTCCACGGCCAAGCGCCTTTTATTAATTTAAAAGCAAAGTTCAATAATTGTTAAGAATTATTTTTGTATTAATCCGATTCGTTGACGAGCGTTAACGCGTCATCGAACTAACTTAGTAAAAAACTACTCTCTTTCTTTCCGTTTTAATTTAACAAAAAATCCCACCTTACTGATAGTAAGATAATAGTCTTCTTGGAAGAGTAAATATAATCAATGCGCCCCCGAGAACAATACGACCTCGGTATTCTCCCAAATACCGAGTACTACGCGATAGGTGCACTTGCCTCCTCTCGTTAGAGAACTCGATCTTCTAATTCAGCCCGAGGAATCTGACCATTTCGAACCACCCATAGTCATTCTCTATTATGCGGCCATCAAGTTTTTGGCTCCGTTGCCGGGGAGCACGGTTGTTATATTGAATCCGGGACTCTATTAATTTTACTTTATTTTCAAATAAAAAATTTTATAACAAAAAAAAAAATCCTTCCCCCTTCGTTATTTTTTAGGGTGTATGACCCGTGGACAACCTTCGAGTTCTGAAAATCTTGAATTTGACCCTAAGATCGACCGCTCTCTTGCGCGTATCCGATCTCTACGTCGAATTCCCTTTTTAGAACCCGCAGAATCCACCGGAGAACCCTCTGTCTCTTCCATGGCCGACCCAAATAATGCCCAAGCGGGAGAGCATACGATGTCTTACTACGCTCGACCCAATATGGATGATACGGGGTAGAGTATTGTTCGGCCTTCTGTGGCGAACAATAATTTTGAAATTAAGTCAAGTGTTATACAAATGATCCAAAATGCCGCGCAGTTCGACGGACAGCCGGATGAGGACCCGAATAACCACTTGTCTAATGTTTTAGATATTTGCGATACTTTCAAGATTAATGGCATCACTGATGACGCCATTCGTTTGCTCCTCTTTCCCTTCTCTCTTAAGTCCAAGTCCAAGGAGTGGTTGGTCTCCCTCCCGCGGGGATCCATCACGACCTGGGCGGAGTTGGTAGAGAAATTCCATACTAAATATTTTCCGCCCGCAAAAACTGCTAGATTGCGGGAGGATATATCCTCCTTTGTGCAAATCGTCTCTGAGTCTCTTTATGAGGCTTGGGAGGGTTTTAAGGAATTTCTCCGCCGGTGCCCGCACCACGCGCTGCCAACGTTGTTGCAGGAACATATTTTTTTATAATGGACTGAACAGTCAGACGCGTCAAATGATTAACGCGGCTGCCGGGGGCAATCTAAATAATAAGACCCCTAAGGCCGCCAAGGCTCTTTTCGAAGAAATGGCTATGAATGCCTATCAATGGAATGTCCCGCGGGCGCGCCAAAAGCAGGCGGGCCTTTATGAAGTGGATGCCACTTCTCAGCTACCCTTCAAGTTGAAAGGCTAACTAAGCAGGTGGCGGAGATGTCTGTTTCCTCCTCCACTCCGCCTTATTTTCTCCCCCTAATGCCTGTATGGTCGATGAATTCGTGGTCTACATGGGGAATCCGGTGCGTCCCTCCTTTCAAAACAACCCTTATAGTAGCCACTATAATCCGGGTTGGAGGAACCACCCGAATTTCTCATGGAGAAACCCAAATAATGCGCAATGCCCTCCTCCCCCTCCTTTTGCGCTCTCTTTTCCGTCCCCTCCTCTGAAGCCTCTTCCGGTGGAGGAAAATTTAAATCGATTTTTTGCGTCCAACGAGTCTAATATCCGGAACATCAGCGGATCGCTTAAAAATTTAGAAATACAGGTTGGACAGCTTGCGCGACTTATGTCGGAATGCGCTCTGGGGGCACTGCCAGGGAATACGGAGCCCAATCCAAGGGAGAATGCCAACGCTATAACCCTCCATAGCGGTAAGGAGGTGGTCGATCCAAAAAAGATCGATCCTCAGGTACATATTTCACCTCCGACCCCTCTTCCCTCTTCTTCGATTACGTAGCCCTTATCGATTTTAAACGACAAAACTATTTTAAACAAGGTGTTGCCCTACCCATATAAGTAAGATAACAAGCGAGTGAACGCGCAATATGAAAAAAAATTTATATTACTTAAACAAATCGATATTAATGTTCCTTTTTGCGAGGCCATCTCGCAAATTCCTAAGTATGCAAAATTTTTAAAAGAGCTTCTTTCTAACAAACAAAAACTTGAAGATATTTCGCATATTTCTCTTAACGCTGTCTGCTCGGCGGCTCTTACTAATAAGTTGCTCTCGAAACAAAATGACCCGGGAGGTTTTCCATCCTGTGCCTTTTTGGCAATGTATTAGTAAAATACGCCTTGGCAGACTTAGGCGCAAGCATTAATTTGATGTCATTCTCGCTCTTCCTACGATTATGTTTGGGTACTCCTGCTCCTACCAATATGCGCATCCAACTAGCGGATCGCTTGGTTAGGTTCCCCATCGGGGTAGTTGAGGATGTCCTTGTCCGAGTAGACAAGCTCACCTTCCCGGTGGACTTCGTCATCTAAGACATCGAGGAAGACGCCGAGGTACCAATAATACTCGGTCGCCCTTTCCTCGCAACCTCACATGTGCTAATCGATGTAAGTAATGGTCATCTCCTCCTTCGGGTAGGAGACGACCAAGTTACTTTTTCTATTAACCCCTCAATGGAAGACTCGTCGCCGAGCGGCGATTTCTGCTACTCTTTAGATTCTTTCTATGGAGATTGTTCTTCTTCGGTTTTTGAGTCCGAATTTTTAAATGAAGATATTTTTTCACTCGAAAATTTTTATTGTGATGAGGACGCGTCTACGGATATGCCTTTTGAACCAATTGGTTCAAAAGACATTAGCATTAAAACCTCGCTAAAAGAACCGCCCACCCTAGATCTTAAACCATTACCCGAATCACTCAAATACGCTTTTTTGGGGAAAAATGATACACTCCTTGTGATCATTTCTTCGCATTTAAGCGATTCGGAGACCTCCGATTTATTGGAGGTTTTCCTTAAACATCGCAACGCAATTGCGTGGGAAATTTCTGACCTTAAAGGGATTAACAATTCTTTCTGCACTCATAAAATGATCTTAAACTATAATTGCCGCAAAACCATTCAGCCGCAGCGACGTCTTAACCAAAACATGAAATACGTCGTGAAAGCTGACATAATTAAATTATTAGATGCGGGGATTATTTATCTCATTTCTGATAGTGCATGGGTTAGTCCCATTCATGTCGTGCCAAAGAAGGGCGGTCTGACCGTAGTGGCGAATGAGCACAACGAGCTCGTCCCAACTCGTACTATTACGGGTAGGCGTGTGTGCATCGATTATCACAAACTTAATGATGCCACCCACAAGGACCATTTCCCACTACCATTCCTTGACTAGATTCTCGAGCGTTTTTCCATTCATCCATTTTATTGTTTTCTCGACAGTTTATCGGGGTTTTTCCAAATCCCCATTTCCCCCGAGGACCAAAAGAAAACAACTTTTACTTGCCCGTTTGGCACCTTTGCCTACCGAATAATGCCATTTGGCCTCTACAATGCGCCAGCTACATTCCAAAGATATATGCTAGCAATCTTTGGCGAGCTAGTAGAAGATATTATGGAAGTATTTATGGATGACTTTTCTGTATTCGGATCCTCATTCCCGGATTGTCTTCGTAATCTCGATCGTGTCCTCCATCAATGCGAGGACACGCATCTTGTTTTAAATTGGGAGAAGTGTAACTTTATGGTTCGAGGAGTTTTGGTCCTCGGCCATAAGATTTCGATAAAGGGGATAGTGGTCGATAAGGCCAAAGTAGAAATCATAGAAAAGCTTCCTCAGCTGACTAACATAAAATCTATTAGGAGTTTCTTAGGCCACGCGGGCTTTTACAGGCGCTTCATTCAAGATTTTTCAAAAATAGAAAAGCCGCTTACTCACCTCTTGGAAAAGGAATCACCTTTTGTCTTTAGTAGCGATTGCTAGTCTGCCTTTAATTTTATAAAACAAAAACTTATCAATTCTCCAATTCTTGTGGCTCCTAATTGGTCCCTTCCGTTCGAAATCATGTGCGACGCTAGTGATATTGCCTTAGGCGTCATTCTTGGGCAACACGTAGAAAAACATTTCCATCCTATTTATTACGCTAGCAAGACACTCACTTCCGCCCAAGTGAATTACATGACGACGGAAAAGGAACTTGATGGAGAAAATCCCGTAGGTGTTTTATGAAAGAGAGAAGAAGATGAAGATGAAGTTCTCCTAATCTATATTCAATAAAGGCAAGTGTTCCTTATAGCTTATAGCATAGGTTATAATATCAAGGTCGTATTAGAACCAAGGCGCATCGATTACTTCTACTTCAAAAAGATTTCTGTAATTTTATCAATTAGATACTTTGATTTGGTTTGCAAATAAGAGAACGGTTATACAATAAAAGAGGATGATTAAGCAATAATTTAAAAGGTTAGTACTTGATCTTGAATCACCTTGGAATGAAAATGACCAAAAATAGATAAATCCCTAATTCTCTTTAATGAAGGTGCTTGGACCTTAGAGGTTCCCAGAATATGAACACACCTCTTTCAAGGCTACGCCCAACTAAGTTTAGGTTGATCAACCAAACTTTCGTTCTATAATTGAAACCCCTAAAACTCGCTTTATGTGGTGAACCCCTCTATTGGATTTGACTCCAATACGGGAAATTTACGTCGTCCTCTTTCAAGGATTGCATTCAACTCCCTTTACCCGTGAGTTATCAATCCATACGCATGATCCTTTCGGCTACTAGAGTATGGAAACAGAAGAGAAAATCATATATCGATGATATGACCTCTCTATAAATTAATCAAGGGTAAATCCTAAACATTTGTTCAAAGAGAAAGAGAAGATATGGGTTAAGAAAAAGAGATCATTTCATTCCTCAGATCATTTCAATCAAGTACTAAACAATGTTTAGTTACTCATAATATAGGAAATGAAAATCATGTTAAGAATATGCATAAAAAAAGAGAAAGAGGGAAAGGGAATAAAAAACTAATTTATTTCTTATTGAAAAGAAGTTAAAAGATTTCAAAAAAAAGACATTATAAAGAGAGTTTGCAAGAATATTACATGTACGATAAAAGAAATTGCAAGAACATTAAAGCATGAAAATATTAAACTAAAATACTCTATAAACAAACTCTAAAGGCTCTCTACAATGCTCAAAATGAAGTAGGAATGATGATCCTTTCCTCCCTTCCTTCATGCCTATTTATAGGGCCAAAACCAAGGGGGAAGAGTTGGAATTTGGCATGAGGATGAAGTTTCCATGAAACATCCCTTGGTCAAAAAGCACATGTTGGTTTAAAATTCAAAAGTGGCTAGCCTCTTTCACACTTGTCATGAAAAGCATGATAAAAAATTGGCTAGTTTTCTCTCTTTCCAAAAAGTTTTCTTTAGGGACACATGTTGAATATATAGTCAAAGGTGGCTAGCCTATTTCACATTTGTCATGAAGAGCATGATAAGAGGCTTCTCTTAAGAACACATGTTTAATTCATTGTCAAAGGTTGCAAGCTCATTTCATACATAGGAGAAATATATCATCGGACCATTGTGGCTTCATTCCCTTCTTGAATATAGTCCACAACATGGTAGCATGACTGTACTCGATATTTAGTTTGACACAACATAACTGATGGCATGTTGTCTTATAATTTATAATGCAATTTGTCTCGGGATCCCCGGTTCATGCTCAAACCCGAGAATCATACATGCATGAAATCTGCTGGACAGCAACTTCGGCTGGAGATTCCCGAACCTACGTAAATCCGATGAAGGCGTGTAACCATCCGTTGGAAATGTCTTTCCAAGGGCTAAAAATTTTGTGTTCAGCCCAAGATTTGAATCTTCCTTTAATATGCCCGAAAGTGATCCCGAAGTTCGCTGCAGGAAATCAGCTGGACAGCAAATTCGACCGGGGATTCCCGAACCTAAGTAAATCCGATGAAGGCGTGTAACCATCCGTTGGAAAGGTATTTCTAAGGGCTACAACTTTTGTGTTCAGCCAAATATATGAATATGGCTGTAACATGTCCGAAAGCAGCCCCGAAGTATGCTGCACGTAGAAAACATAGTAAAATAGGCATGGTTATGATAGAATTATAAAAAATTTGATTTAGAGGATAAAATTAACAATATAAATATATTTATATTAGATTATTTAGATGTCTATATTAATAATTTAGGTAAGATTATGCATCATCAAATTCCCCAAGACTTTTTATTTTGCTTGTCCTCAAGCAAAGACATACGAGCTAGAAAAAATAAAAAAAATCAACCAAATAAATTGGCTGTGCCAAACACAAGTACGATGCGAAATTAAGGTAGAGGAATTATGAAAAGGAAACAAAATATTTTTACTTAGTCTTGGCATAGAATTTTATAATTTTCACTAGCATAAAAAAATAAATCATCCCATGTTTTTAAGCAAAACTAAAAATTGAGTAATGTGATAAATGAAAAGGATATTGAGTTGCTACTAAAATCTAAGAGACATTTTATATTCATACCAATCTAAATCAAAGATCAATACTGCTACCTAAGAACTTACTCCATTTTCTTTCTCGCTACCGTACTAAAAATAAACCTCAGAAGCATGAATCAAAAGGACTTTCATTAGGTGTAAATTTTTGGCTTAGGTTTTAAGGGTGTGGAGTTCAAAAGATAAACATGATTGGTAAAGCACACTTAAAACAAAAAGAAGAGCTTTGCAAATAACTTATTGTTAGAAAATAAAATTTTGACACCCCAAGTCATTTTGCAATATAAAGTTGGGGTTAAAAGGTCATTCATAAATTTTTTTTTCATATATAGATAAATATATATCATATCTTTTTCCTTCTTTTGAAGCAATTGAGTTTTTCCCTTTTTTTTCTTTTTCCTATTTTGTAGCAATTGAGATATAATACAAATCTCCACCATTTTCACAAAATATAGTACACAAAAGTGACATAAAGCTCAAAAAGTTTTAAGTGTGCGACATGGGTAAGCTATACGGCTTTGGTAAAAATAAGTGGGACTTATAAAAAGAAAATGGAAAAGGCAAAATGTGGCTAGCAATGGTTAGGAATTTAAGGTTCGGGATGCAAAAGCTCAAACTAATAAAAAAGTTGCCAAGATCATCTTCATGCTCTTAAGTCTTCTCAAAGCAAGGTATTAAAAAATTCAAGAGATGCAAATTCCAGATAGAAAATAGAGATAATTGACTTTTCATGAAAAATGAAGATAATAAGCATCTTAGAGTAGTTCGCATCTACTATACTTAACACTAATCAATCATTTCAAATATTTTTAAAAGAGAAAACAAGGGATGGTAGATTTTATAAAAGTGAAAAAACATAAAAAAATGGCTATGAAAAAGTGCAAATATTTAATAATGTTTTTCAAAAATAACATGTTATCTTAATTAGGAACACTACATGAGTCAACATATTACTCATGAAACATAGACAAAATGATATTTAATTTAATTTATTTCAACTAAACAAGTACATAAATGATTAAAAACAAGAAAATGCAAAGTCATGGGGTACTAAATAATTTAGCAAAGATTAACTCAAATTATTAATTATTTTATATAAGTTCTATCCTCTCTTTTTTGGTATATATATTAAAGACAAAAGAAATAAATATATATATTTTTTGAATTTTTGGAATTTATATTTTTTTAAATTTTATTATTTAAGAACTTATACCCCGATACTTAAAGTTAAACATTGTCCCCAATGTTTAAAACTAAGTATGAAGTAATAAAAATGCTATAAAAGAAGAAGTGAGGAAAGAGGACATCCCTGATGGTGAAATCGAGGAGGCTAGAAGGAAACCTGCAAATACATGTTAAAATAAAGAAAATAGTAATAAGAAGATTAAGTTTGGGGTGCCTCCTAAAAGCGCTTTGTTTACTATCACGTAGCTTGACTAATTGGCATGGAAGATTATATGGTGAGGGTCTCAATATTGGTGGCCGAAGTATCATTAGAGAAATAAAATTTTAATCGGTGGCTATTCACTTTAAAGGAACCGAGTTCCGGGTGGGAAATAAGAACGGTCCCATATGGCCAAACCTCTTTGACGACAAAGGGGCTGGACCATCGAGATTTTTACTTTCCTGGAAAAAGACAAAGGCGTGAGTTGTAAAGAAGGACTAGATCCCCCGGTGAAAAACTTTTAGGTATTTTAATATTTTTATCATGGTAGAACTTTGAGCGCTCCTTATAAAACTTATTATTTTCATAGGCGTTAGCACGCCATTCATCTAGTTCGTTCAGTTGGAATTTTCTTTGCTCGGAGGACAAAGTATAATCAAGATTGAGGAATTTTAGCGCCCAATAGGCACGGTGCTCTAACTCAACTGGAAGGTGGCAAGCTTTGTCGTAGACTAATCGGTATGGTGTACAACCATTGGCGGTCTTGTATGACATCCGATAAGCCCATAGAGCATCATCGAGCTTCAAAGACCATTCCTTCCTATTAAAAGAGACAGTCTTCTCAAAAATCCTCTTGAGCTCGTGGTTCACTACCTCCACTTGGCCACTAGTTTGTGGGTGATAAGCGGTGGAGAGTTTGTGTGTAACGCAATATTTTGCTAAAATTTTAGCAAACTGGATATTGTAGAAGTGTGTGCCCCTATCACTAACTATAGCACGAGGCGTGCCAAAACGAGAGAATAATTTCTTCAAAAATTTAATGACCACTCTTGCATCGTTGGATGGGAGAGCTTGTGCTTCCGGCAACCTCAACACGTAGTCGACTGCGACGAGAATATATTTATTATTAAATGAAGGAGGGAGAGGACCTACGAAATCGATACCCCATAGATCGAAAATTTCACACTCCATAAAGGAGTTTTGGGGTATTTCGTCTCGGCGAGATATGTTACCTGACCTTTGCCACCAGTCGCATCCACTTACAAAGAGTGAGCATCCTTAAAGATCGAGGGCAAGTAGAAACCGACCTCCAACACTTTCCTTGCGGTCTGGATTACTTGATAATGTCCGTCGGTTGGTCCTTCATGACAGTGCTGCAATATTTGCAAGCCTTCCTCGCTCGATACACATCTTCTTACCACTGATCTGTACAGATACGAAATAAGAAGAGGCCCTCCCAAAAGTAGTTCTTCGCGTCGGAAAAGAATTTCTTCTTTTGTTGACTTTAAAAACCTTTCAGTAGGACCCGAGCCACTAGATAGTTAGCAAAATCCGCAAACCAAGGGGTAGAAGAATTCGTTAATTTTTCGATGGCGAAGCGGCGCTCTTCAGGAAATTTATCATCAATATCAACTTCCGCCAGCGTATCCGCAGCAGGGTTTTCTAAGCGGGAGAGATGATCGACCGCCAAGTTCTCCGCTCCTTTCTTGTCCCGGATCTCCAAGTCAAATTCTTGCAGTAGGAGGATTCATCTTAATAATCGGGGCTTGGCATCTGCCTTGTTTAGTAGGTACCTAAGGGCAGAATGATCAGTAAACACAATGACTTTAGAGAGTGTAATATAAGACCTAAACTTATCAAACGCAAAAACAATTGCCAGAAGTTCTTTCTCTGTAGTTGTGTAATTGGCTTGTGCGGATGTGAGTGTTTTGCTTGCATAATAAATTGGGTGAAAATACTTGTTCACCCATTGGCCTAACACTGCGCCTACAGCAATGTCACTTGCATCGCACATTATCTTGAATGGAAAGGACCAATCTGGTGCTACTAGAATTGGCGAGTTGATAAGCTTATCTTTGATAATATTAAAAGCTACTAAACATTCATTATCAAAAATGAAAGAAGACTCTTTTTCTAACAAGTGTGTTAACGGCTTTGTAATTTTGGAAAAATTTTGTATAAACTGCCGATAAAAACCTGCATGACCAAGGAAACTTCTAATAGATTTTACATTTGTGGGAGGGGGAAGTTTCTCAATCACCTCGATCTTGGCCTTATCAACCTCGATTCCTTTACCCGATATTTTATGACCGAGTACCAACCCTTCTCGGACCATGAAATGACATTTTTCCCAATTTAGGGCTAGATTCGTATCTTCACAACGTTGAAGAACACGTTCAAGATTAGCTAAGCATGATTTAAAAGAATTTCCAAATACGGAAAAGTCATCCATGAAGACTTCCATCACATCCTCAACCAACTCATTTAAGATGGCCAACATACATCTTTGGAATATAGTTGGTGCATTGCAAAGGCCAAATGGCATCCTTCTATAAGCAAAGGTGCCGAAGGGACAAGTAAAGGTTGTTTTCTCCTGGTCCTCGGGTGAGATTGGTATTTGGACAAGTAAACCATCAAGAAAGCAATAGTAGGAGTGACCGGAAAGGCGTTCTAAAATTTGATCAATGAATGGCAAGGGAAAGTGTTCTTTTCGGGTGGCATCATTTAATTTTCTATAATCAATGCACATCCCCCAACTCGTAACAGTACGAGTTGGAATTAGTTCATTGTTCTCATTAACCACTACTGTCATGCCGCCTTTCTTTGGTACTACTTGCACGGGGCTAACCCACGGGCTATCCGAAATCGGGTAGATAATTCCTGCATCTAATAGTTTAATTACTTCATCCTTAACGACGTCTTTCATGTTGGGATTAAGTCGTCGCTGAGGCTGTACACTATTACGAGAATTATCTTCAAGTAATATTTTGTGTGTGCAGAAGGAGGGGCTTATCCCTTTAATATCAGATAATTGCCAAGCTATAGCTCGGCAATGCCTATTTAAGATTTGAATTAATTCGAAAATTTCTGAATCACACAAAGTAGAAGAAATGATGACCGACAATTA
This sequence comes from Platanthera zijinensis, assembly GCA_039513925.1. NCBI lineage: Eukaryota > Viridiplantae > Streptophyta > Magnoliopsida > Asparagales > Orchidaceae > Platanthera > Platanthera zijinensis. The sequence goes on from CM077078.1 coordinate 171,450,378, forward strand.
AGAGTCTTTTTCTAAAAAGACATATCTTAGGTGCTCTGGAAGTTGCATAAGCTCAATAGTAGGTGGTACTTAGTAAGAGGTTGTAATTTTAATACTCTCTAAGCCAATTGGCTCAGGAGGCAAAGAACGAGATAATTCCTTAAAACAAAATAATTCATCATGTTCTGCATTGTCACAAGATGTGGGACCCGAATTAGAAAATGATGAAAAATCTTCTTCAAATGATGCAACTAGATGGTAACAAGAATCATCATTTGAAAGAGAATTGTGTATTGAGGGGTTGATACTGAAAGTAACTTCATCATCTCTAACACGAAGGAGGAGTTTTCCGTTACTCACATCTATTATTGCGCGGGAGGTGGCAAGGAAGGGGCGGCCGAGTATGAGTGGTACTTCAGCATCCTCTTCGATGTCAAGAATGACAAAGTCCACCGGAAAGAAGAACTTATCAACCTTCACTAACATGTCTTCCACTACCCCTACTGGGTACTTAACAGAATGATCCGCTAGTTCTATACATATTTTTGTTGGGATCGGATATCCTAACCCCAATTTCTTAAACAATGAGTAAGGCATTAGATTTATGCTAGCACCTAGGTTGGCGAGGGCATGCTTTATTAATTAATTGCCAAAGAGGAACGGGATAGAAAACCGCCCCAGATCATTCAATTTTTGAGGCAATTTATTTAATAAAGCTGCTGAGCATTCTGCATTGAGGGAAACACGTGAGATATCTTCAATTTTCTTTTTATTGGAGAGTAACTCCTTGAGATATTTTGCGTATTTACGGATTTGAGAGAATGCCTCGCAGAAGGGAACATTTATATGAATTTGTTTTAAAATTTCTAAAAAAATTTTGTATTGCTCCTCTACTCGCTCATTTTTATTTTTAGATGGATAAGGGGGTGCAGAAGTAGAAACAAGAGGAGATTTTGAAGCATTCGGAGAATTAGAAAATAAAATTGGAGGGGGTAAAATAGAAACAATTACCTCGGGTTCAATCCTACTTGGAGAGGTTACCTCCTTTCCATTGTGAAGGTTGATGGCATTTGCATTCTCCCTTGGATTCGTCTCAGTGTTGCCCGACAAAGCTCTATGCGGGCGCTCGGCAATCATTTTGGCAAGCTGGCCAATTTGATTCTCTAAGTTCTTTACAGATCCGGTAAGATTCCGGATGTTGGATTCGTTCGAGGCAACATATTTAGAAAATACCTCTTCAATCGAAGAGGGCTTTGGTGGTGGTGGAAGAAAACTAGGTGGGTTCATATTAGGAGGGCGCTGGGCATTACTTTCGTAGCTCCATGAGAAATTCAGGTGGTTCCTATAACCTGGATTATAAGCATTGTTATACGGAGCGTTGTTCTGGTTAAAGGAAGGACGAGTATGATTCCCCATGAAATCAACCTGTTCTTCAATAAAAGTATTACTAGTATTATTTGACCAAGAAGGAGTGGCAGAGGAAGGAGACATCTTTGCCACTTGCTTGCTTAAACGTTCAAGTTGTAAAGCTAAATTAGCTGTCATATCAACTTCATAATGTCCTACCGGCTTGCTAGGGCGCGCTCGGGGCACATTCCACTAATAGGCATTCATGGCCATTTCCTCAAAAAGCTCTTGAGCGGCCTCTAGGGTTTTATTATTGAGAGTACCCCCAGCGGCTGCATCAATAATCTGCCTTGTTTGGAAATTTATGTCATTATAAAAAATTTGTACTTGTTGCCAAGTAAGAAGTGCATGGTGAGGACATCTACGCAAAAGCTCCTTGAATCGCTCCTATGTATCGTAGAGAGTCTCTGAGTCGATTTGCATAAATGAAGAGATATCAGTACGTAATTTGGCGGTCTTTTCTGGAGGAAAATATTTAATCATGAATTTTTCCGCCATTTCGGCCCATGTAGTGATAGATCCTCTAGGAAGAGAGCCTAACCACTGCTTGGCCTTTGACCGCAAAGAAAAGGGAAATATTCGTAATTGAATGGCTTCATTAGTAATGTCATTGATTTTAAAGGTATCACAGATTTCAAGAAAATTTGAAAGATTTTGATTTGGATCTTCATCTGGTAAACCATAAAAAGTAACTGATTGTTGCACCATTTGGATGATGCTAGACTTGATCTCAAAATTTTTATTAGCTATAGTAGGGCGAACAATACTAGATTGTGTCCCTTCCAACTTCGGTCGTGCATAATAGGACATGGTCCGTTGTTGGGCTTCATTAGGATTGGGGTCACCCATAGTTGCTATATTAGTATCTCCGATAGAGTCTTCAAAAATAATTGGTAAATCCTCTCCACGAGATTGAAGGCATTGCCTAAAGGTGCACTCAATTTCTGGTTCAAAATTGGATTCAGGATTATTCGAAGAACTTGCTCGGGTCATATACTAAAAAAAAGACAAATGATTAAAGATGAGTTTAAAAATTAATTATGGAATTTTTTTCTTTTTGTTCTTTTTAGGCGGTTTTAGGTATATTATTAAGATATATATATTTAAAAAAAAAAGAAAATATGATAAAATTAACAGTTATCTTTTTTTTTGAAATATCGGCGCAAGTCCCCGGCAACGGCGTAAAAAACTTGATGGAGAAAATCTCGGAGGTGTTTTATGAAAGAGAGAAGATGAAGATGAACATGATGTTCTCCGAATCTATATTCGATAAAGGCTTATCGCTTATAGCAGAGGATATAATATCAAGGTCGTATTAGAACCAAGGCGCATCGATTACTTCTACTTCAAAGAGATTTTTGTTATTTTATCAATTAGATACTTTGATTTGGTTTGCAAATAAGAGAACGGTAATACAATAAAAGAGGATGATTAAGCAATAATTTAAAAGGTTAGTACTTGATCTTGAATCACCTTGGAATGAAAATGACAAAAAATAGATAAATCCCTAATTCTCTTTAACGAAGGTGCTTGGACCGTGGAGGTTCCCAGAATATGAACGCACCTCTTTTAAGGCTATGCCCAACTGAGTTTAGGTTGATCAACCAAACTTTCGTTCTATAATTGAAACCCCTAAAACTCACTTTATGTGGTGAACCCCTCTATTGGATTTGACTCCAATCTGGGAAATTTACGTCGTCCTCTTTCAAGGATTGCATTCAACTCCCTTTACCCGTGAGTTATCAATCCATACGCATGATCCTTTTGGCTACTAGGGTATGGAAACAGAAGAGAAAATCATATATCGATGATATGACCTCTCTATAAATTAATCAAGGGTAAATCCTAAACATTTGTTCAAAGAGAAAGAGAAGATATGGGTTAAGAAAAAGAGATCATTTCATTCCTCGGATCATTTCGATCAAGTACTAAATGAAGTTTAGTTACTAATAATATAGGAAATGAAAATCATGTTAATAATATGCATAAAAAGAAAGAGAAAGAGGGAAAGGGAATAAAAAACTAATTTATTTCATATTGAAAAGAAGTTAAAAGATTTCAAAAAAAAGACATTATAAAGAGAGTTTGCAAGAAGATTACAAGTATGATAAAAGAAATTGCAAGAATATTAAAGCATGAAAATATTAAACTAAAATACTCTACAAACAAACTCTAAAGGCTCTCTACAATGCTCAAAATGAAGTAGGAAGGATGATCCTTTCCTCACTTCCTTCATTCCTATTTATAGGGCCAAAACCAAGGGGGTAGAGTTGGAATTTGGCATGAGGATGAAGTTTCAATGAAGCATCCCTTGGTCAAAAAGCACATGTTGGTTTAAAATTCAAAGGTGGCTAGCCTCTTTCACACTTGTCATGAAAAGCATGATAAGAAATTAGCTAGTTTTCTCTATTTACAAGAAGTTTTCTTTAAGGACACATGTTGAATATATAGTCAAAGGTGGCTAGCCTATTTAACATTTATCATGAAAAGCATGATAAGAAGCTTCTCTTAAAAACACATGTTAATTCATTGTCAAAGGTTGCTAGCTCCTTTCATACTTAGGAGAAATATATCATCGGACCATTGTGACTTCATTCCCTTCTTGAATATAGTTCACAACATGGTGGCATGACTGTACTCGATATTTAGTTTTACACAACATAATAGATGGCATGTTCTCTTATAATTTATAATGCAATTTGTCTCGGGATCCTCGGTTCATGCTCAAACCCGAGAATCATACATGCAGGAAATCTGCTGGACAGCAAATTCGACTGGAGATTCCTGAACTTACGTAAATCCGATGAAGGCGTGTAACCATCTGTTGGAAAGTTCTTTCCGAGGGCTACAAATTTTGTGTTCAGCCCAAGATCTGAATCTAGATTTAATATGCCCGAAAGTGATCCCAAAGTTAGCTGCAGGAAATCTGCTAGACAGCAACTTCGACCGGGGATTCCCGAACCTACGTAAATCCGATGAAGCCGTGTAACCATCCGTTGGAAAGGTATTTCCGAGGGCTACAACTTTTGTGTTCAGACAAATATATGAATATGGATGTAACATGTCCTAAAGCATCCCCTAAGTTCGCTGCACGTAGAAAACATAGTAAAATAGGCATGGTTATGATAGAATTATAAAAAATTCGATTTAGAGGATAAAATTAACAATATAAATATATTTATATTAGATTATTTAGATTTTTATATTAATAATTTAGGTAAGATTATGCATCATCAGAACTCTTAGCCGTCGTTTTCGCCTTCGATAAGTTTCGCTCATATTTAACACTATCTAAAGTTATCGTTTTTACCGATCACTACGCCCTTAAGTATTTACTAGCAAAATCTGACTCAAAACCCTGCCATATTCGATGGATTCTTCTCTTTCAAGAATTTGACTTGGAGATCCGAGATAAGAAAGGCGCGGAAAATCTAGCGGCAGACCTCCTCTCCCGTTTAGAAAATCCTTGTGCGGAAGCGCTCGTCGAATCTGAAATAAATGACAGATTCCCCGAGGAACGACTTCTTGTCCTTCGTTCTTCTTCGTCATCTTCTCCTTGGTTCGAAGATTTTGTGAACTACTTAGTCGCGCGGGTAATTCCAAAAGAATTTTTAAGTAATCAAAAGAAGAAATTCTTTTCCGACCTGAAAAATTTCTTTTGGGTGGACCCATTTCTTTTTCGTATCTGCTCGGACCATGCGGTTTGAAGATGCGTGGTGGGTGTGGAGTGCACGCAAATATTGAGGCATTTCCACGAGGGTCCAGTCGGGGGGCACTATCAAGCCAACCAGACCGCTAGGAAGGCGCTAGAGGCGGGCTACTTTTGGCCACTCTCTTTAAAGACGCGCAAAATTTTGTGCGCGCATGCGATAGCTGTTAGCGATCAGGTAACATCTCACGTCGAGACGAGATGCCCCAGAACATGTTTTTAGAATGCAAAGTCTTCGATTTATGGGGCATAGATTTTGTAGGCCCCTACCTCCTTCTTATAAAAATACATATATTTTAGTGGCGGTCGACTACGTATCATGGTGGGCGGAAGCGCAAGCTCTCCCCACCTACGATGCGCGAGTCGTCGTTACAATCCTAAAAAAATATTTTCTCGCTTCGACACACCTCGTGCTATTGTTAGTGATAGGGGAATGCATTTCTGTAACGCTCTTATGGCTAAGACGTTAGCTAAATACGGAGTCACGCACAAACTTACCACCCCCTACCACCCGCAAACAAGTGGCAATGTTGAGGTAGTAAATCGAGAGATAAAACGCATATTAGAAAAAACCATTTCACTTAATATGAAAGATTGGTCCGTTAAGCTTGACGACGCGTTATGGGCGTATCGTACGACGTACAAAACTGCTACGGGTTGTACCCCATTTCGATTAGTCTATGGCAAAGCATGCCATTTACCCGTAGAACTAGAGCACCGCGCACTTTGGGCATTAAAAATTTTAAACCTCGACTCTAACTTAGCCGCTCAGAATAGAAAACTGCAACTAAACGAGCTCGATGAATGGCGTGCGAACGCTTACGAGAGCAATAAGTTCTATAAGTAGCGTTCTGAGTTATGTCACGATCGAAAACTTAAAGCCCCAAAATTTTTTTCTCCGGGCGATCTAGTCCTTCTGTACAATTCAGGACTTAGGCTTTTCCCAGGTAAACTAAAATCGCGATGGTTTGGCCCCTTCAAGGTTGAAGAAGTTTTTCCATACGGGACCGTACTCGTCTCCCACCCCGAAAAAGGCACTTTTAAGGTGAACAGTCATCGGTTAAAGTCTTATATAGCGGGCGACCTTGTGATTGGTAGGAGCGAAACCATAACACTTCCCCATATATAAAACCCGCCAATATAGTCAAGCTACGCGACTATAAACAAAGCGCTCCTGGGAAGCACACCACGCTTATCTTCTTTTTTTACGTCTTTATTTATCATGTTTTCTATTTTTCTAATAACTGAAAGGTTTCAAATGGGCTTCCCCGAGCGCGGATCAGGGACGTTTTCTGCCCCCCTCTTTCTTTCCTTTTTTGTACATATAGCTGCTATTTTGTTCCTCTTATCATACAACATTGGAGACAATGTTGGAACAAAGTATGGGGGGTGTTTTTGTATTTTTGTACTTTCTTTTTCTGCACCTTTATTTTTCGAATTTCATTTCAAAAAACAAAAAAATATATATTAAAAATAAACTTCAAAAAAAAAATTTTAAAAACAAAATTTCAAAAAAAAAAATGTATAAAACACATATCAAAAAATTTTTGAAGTTTCATTTTTGAAACTTTGACTTTTTTTTAACTCGGTCCGCGAGATTCGGCTCATCAAGCCATCCACATAACGAGTCATCTCGCGGCAACCTAGTTTTTAATTTTTGTAAATATTTTTTGTAAATATTTTTTGTAAATATTTTTGTAAATAATTTTTGTAAATATTTTTTGTAAATATTCTTCTTCTTTCCCCTCTCCCTTTTTCTCCCTCATCCTTGTAAATAACTTCTCTTTTTCTCCCAAATTGTTGTGAATAAAATGAAAATTTTCTTAAAAATACAAAAAAAAATATTTTCACAAAACTTAAAAATACAAAAAAATTCGCAAAACTGAAAAATAAAAAAAAAATTTATTTTCGTATTTTTCTTTCTTTAGTATGTATATATTAAAGAAATAAATACAAAAATACAAAAAAGATAATAAATTCAAAAATAAAAAATATATATATATATATAATTTATGAAACAAATAAATCAAATATATCATTCTTAAGTTTCTTGCTATCCAAAACCTTTGTTTTGAGTTTATTTATATGAAAATTTGATCAATTCTTTGTTCACCATTCGTTTGTTAATTATAGATTGAAAAATCTAAATAGCCGGGGTTAAGTTTTCATAGATAGGAGCATGTGTACCATGTTAGAAAATAACGAATATAGAATTCAATTATGCTTACTTTTAGCTTTCTAAAACATTGGAACGTACAATTTATAAAGGTTGCTCTCAAAAAATTTTTTAATAAAAAATCTAGTTCACTTTTCTCCCCTTACCTATCATAACCTACTTGGTATGATAAAATTTTACCACCCACCAAAAAAAATAAAAAGATCTTATGTCAATGGGAATAAGATTTCATTCCGTAAACATAGGCACCCAAAAAATTAAAAGATTATATGTTATGGAGTGAGAGGATAAAATTCATTACTCCTACACATATATATTGGGTTAATTCATATTATGAAGAAGAAAAAAAAATCATGTTAAGGAAATTAAGATTTCGTTTTCCTATAACATCCTCATCAAAAAAAAAATGGAGGTTCAAGAAAAAATTACCTCGCCTCAAAATCCAAGCATCTTCATAAAACAACATCAATCCCCCTTAGCCAATTTCATGACTCTAGAATTAATTCAAAAATATTTTTTAGAGCATAATTCGTAAATTGCATTATTTCCGTTAAAACTCCTATAAGCTAGAGTTCATATAATTCCAAACTATTTTTATTAATCTAACCAATACAATTATTGCTTTCTATTTGATTACATCAAGAAGTCTTTTGTCCAAAACTTTTGCCCTGTTTAAATCATCTACATAATTTTAGGGCTTAACTCTTATACCCCGTATATTTATTTAGATCTCTCTGATAATTAATTCAAGCGGTAGCCAAACTTAGAGTTCTTTATTATTCCTTATAAGTTCACCGTAAACTTTTGCTCTAGAATATCAAAAGCTTAAGTATGGGGGTATTTGATGAGTTGTAAATATACCCACTTTTATAGTATTTTTATTAAGTCATTTTACTTTATTTTTACCTATTTTGTTTGCTTTGTTTAATAAATATGCTTCTTTTTGTAAAAAACCAATTATAACTTAGCTTTTTTTTGTTTTTTGAAAAATCTAAGAAAAAGTCAAAATTTGACCTGTCACTCCCGTGACCTTGCCTGACACGCCCGTGACAGGCACTCAATGCCTTCAGCCAGTCGACACTCAACAATTTTACTGTTAAACACACAACGCCATCATGTCTCGCCCGTGTCCAAGCAACGTCATGCCCGTGTCAAGGTCAACACTCAATGCTTTTTCACACTAAATGCTGCCGACATCAGAAGTATCAGTTGTCCAAGTCACGCCCATTGACACGCCCGTGACTTAAACTTGTCACGCCCGTGACCGCCACGTGTCACTCCCCGACCTTCTAGATTTATGCTAGCTCGCCGAGTTTGCCAAGTCAAAAATGCAACTGACCGACACACCCCCTGTCACGCCCGTGACTAGGGCGTGTCGAACCCAAACTTTTTGTCTATAAATAAAAAAATTTTGTGAGGGCCAAGGGTTAACTTTTTTGAGCCAAATTTAGCGTGTCTTCTTGTGGGCTGCCCTTGGTGTTTCCAATCCAATGTAAGGTGAACTTTCTCCCCCCTCCTTTCTTATGTTTGTTTTAGCTTTCTCTTTAGCTTTGTAATAGTTTATAATAGCTTTAATCTTCTAAATAAAAATGTTGTTTTTCTTGTGTCTCTTTACTTGGAATGAAAATGGATTTGGGTGGCTCATTTTTCTTCTTCTTTTTATCCCTTTGTTCATCTTTGTTCATCTTTCTGAAAGTGTGTGTGTGTGTATGAGTGTAACTTGCTTTAATTTTCCATGCAATATGTTGTAATGTTCGGTTTTATTATAGGCTTTTATCTAAAAAATGTGCCGTTATATAGGCAAAAATTTTGTTTAAGTGTTCTTTTTAAAATCAAAGTTGTATTGAAAACTTTTTAAAGTCTTACATTTTCATTCCTATGAAATTATGAAAGAGATTTTGAAGTGATCTTTTTGATTTTTACTTAGCTTTGTCTTAGGATTGTAAAACTTTGTGTTCCTTTAATTTTTAATTTCACTTTTTCATCACTTTTATGAAATCCTATGGATGAAAATATAAGCGTTTTAATTTTTCAACAACTTTAATTTCAACTTTGTTTTCAAAAACTTTTGCTTCTTTAATTTTTATTTCATCTTTTTATTTGTTTTTGGCAAGTTTTAATGGTAGAAAAGTTGTAGTTTTAATTTTTAGGTAACTTTCATTTTGTGTTATTTCTATGTGTGTGAGAGTGTATGAGGGTAGATTTTCATTATGCTCTTTTAATTTCATGTTCGTATGTGTGAGTGTATGAGGATAGTTTTATTGCTTTCATTCTCCCGCCCACTCATTTGAGCCGGGACTCGCAATTTTATTGCTTTATTCATTTATGTAGAGTGTGTGAGTGTATGAGACTAACTTTTCATGCTTTCTTTTATGCTTTCTTCAATTATGTAGAGTGTGTGCCTGTGTGCATTTATTTTCGCCTACTCATTAAGAGTTAAACAGCACTCTACTTTAATTTGCCGCCCACTCGGTTTTGAGTGGGACTTGTAATTTTCATTTTTTGTAACTTAGTTTATTTTTATTTATGCATTTATTTCCACCTACTCGTTAAGAGTTAAATGACGCATTGCTTTTATTTACCGCCTACTCAGTTTTGAGTAGGACTTGTACTTGCATGAATTTCCTGCCTACTCATTTGAGTAGGACTTGCTTTATTTAATTTCATTATGGTTTTGAAGTGTGCGTGAGTGCATGCATCAATTCGCTTTTAATTAACATAAACGCCCTGTTTTTTATGTTTTCTCTTATAACTGTTTAGCTCTTAATTTCAAACTCAGGTTTCACTGAAAACCATAAAGCCGTACCAATATCGATGAGTGGCTAATCTCTATTAGCCTTCGGCATCAAAGAGCATTGGGACAAATAAAATGATTTGAAATAATTAAAGAACTTTTTTTTTATTTTAATTTAAGGACTTAAGGTTTGCCCCGGGTTAACGATGCATAAGACCACATAATCGATGTGTGGGCTCTATTTCCGTTATACATACGCAATGCCGAGAGGCTGCATATATGGACCGATCCCCCTTGGGTGAATAGAATTACGTACATACCCTCGAAAGAGGACGAGCGTAGTTCTACCGAATTGGGTTCCCCACTCAATAGCGGGGTTCTTAGCATAAAACGTGTATTAAGAGGAATCGTTCGTCGGTCTAACGATCGGTCAAATAGTCTTAATGTTCAGTTGAGCAATATTCCTAGAGATAAGTGCGCTCATATTTATGGAACCTCCACGGCCAAGTGCCTTTTATTAATTTAAAAGCAAAGTTCAATAATTGTTAAGAATTATTTTAGTCTTAATCCGATTCGATGCCGACCGTTAACCCGTCATCGAACTAACTTACTAAAAAACTGATCTTTTTTTTTCCGTTTTAATTTAACAAAAAATCCCAACTTACTAATAGTAAGATCATAGTCTTCCTGGAAGAGTTAATATAATGAAAGTAATGATAGATACAAATCTAGAGGGGGGGGGGTGAATAGAGTATACAAAAATTATGGCACCCTACTCAACTCCCGTAGAGTTAATTTGCGGAATGAGTTTATAGATGTTTGAAACCCTAGAGCCTAACACAAAGTGAAGTGCACTAGAGAAAACTAATTGTAATTACAGTTGAGCTTTGGTCCTATCACAGCAACTAACAATCCTAGTCATTTCTACTCACAGCCACAGTGCAATAAATTAAATAAGCAACACAGACGGCACAAGAAGTTTATAGTCATTCCCTCTAAATAGGTATGTCCACTCTTCTACCACCCTTGTAGGAATCCACTACAGGTTTTTGTTCAGGTGCCCTGCCACCAACTGATCTGCTTCAGGTAGATCAAGTAGACCCTTTGAGCTTTTGATCAGGAGCTCAAAATCCAACACAGGTTTTTGATCAGGTGCCCTCCCACCAAGGTTCACTTTTGAAGGGAGTAATAACCCTATATACAGGAGGTTGAGAGAATTAAAGTTTCTTCTCTATTGTTAAAACAAATTAGAGAAGCTAGTGGATTGCACAGAGCTAGAAAGCTCTAAAGAATCAAGGCTCCCCCTGGCTTAGAGAATATCCAGGAAAAAGTCTTGCTTCAGGGTGCAGGAACTCTTCTGAACTTGAGATAAAGAACTGTCTTGAAGTTCTGAAGGAGAAGCTTGAAGAAGACTCTTGATTTATAATAGGTTGTTCTTCTTTAATCAGCTTCCTTTCTTCTTCTTCTTCTTCTTGAGGCACTTAGTGAATGTTCCTGTAAGCAGGATGGACTTAGGATTGAAGAAGAATGTTGAAGAGGGTTGATCTTCTCAGTTGAATGAATCAATGACTTAGAGCTGTATCTCTTCTTGCTTTGAATCTGTATATCTTGTGTCTCGTGTTATTGTACATCATTTCTTCTTTCAAAAGAAGCTCTTTATATATGGGCCTTTGCAACAGCTCTAAACTTTGTTTGAATTTTGTCTTCTTTTGAGATCTACAAACTGGGCTGCAAAAAGCAAAAAGCAAAAACATATCCTGCATTCTGACATGCTATAAGGGGATAAAACTTTCTAAGAAGCTGCAAATCCAATCTGATAAAAAGTGTACTAAAGAAAGTCACATCAGACTAAACTCTTTATGGCCAAAGAAGACTTTTTGAGTCTAACGGCTATAAAGGACAGCATGGCAGATAAAGCAAAAAGATATTTCAACTAATAAGACAAAGAACTTTGTAAGATAAAGCTTGACTTATGCACAAAGGATGGGACAAAAATTGCCTTGAGATGTATGCACAAAATCAATGAAATAAAATTTTATAAAATATGCTAAATAAATAGGAATTAAATCATAAAACAGAAGGAGTACAAAATTACTAAAGACAGACAGAAGAACGTCGAACGACCCTAGAAGATCGTCGACCGAAGCACAGAGATCATCGACCTATCAGAACAGATAGTCGAACGACACAGATAGTCGAACTATCAAAGAAGATAGTCGAACTACCTCAGCAGATAGTAGACCTATCAGAACAGATAGTCGAGCTATCAGATAGTCGACCTATCAAGGTAGATAGCCGAACTATCAAGAAAAACAGATAGTCGACCTATCAAACAGATAGTCGAGCTATCAGATAGTTGAGCTATCCAAGCAGATAGTCGAACTATCAAGCAAGACAGATAGTCGACCTATTAAACAGATAGTCGAGCTATCAGATAGTTGAACTATCCAAGCAGATAGTCGAACTATCAAACAAAACAGATAGTCGACCTATCAAGACAGATAGTCAAACTATCAAGAAATCTGTCTGGTCAAAAGAAGTCGAACGGGGTTCGACGATCGATGAGGCAGATACCACAGAACGTCGAGCAAACAAGAGTTGAACTAACTCAAATATAGACAATCTGCAGACAGACAAACATCGACCAACTGATAGACGATCGTCGAAAAGTCGATAGACGATAGTCGAGCGGCGTTCGACCATAGCCGAACCAAAAACAACTTTACCAAATTTTCATCTGGATAAGTTACAACTCTACAACTAGAGCAATCTAACTAAACAACTAACCTTTGACCATAGATAAATCTTGGGTCAAGAAACTAAAAGAGAAGACTGAACTTAAACCCAAACAAGGGTACCAACAATCTCCCCCTATTTAGGTTAAGTCTCTCAAAACAAAACAAACAAAACAAACTACTGGAAATAAATATAATACAGGAAAGGAAATATCTAAGAAGCAGATAGCATCAATCAAACAGACAAATAAATATCTGTCAATCAATGAAATTTAAGAAGCATCAGAATCTGGTTTAGATACAGAGGAACCAGGAAGAAAAGGAATTTTTCTAAAAGGGTCTAAAGCTTCTTTCTTTGATAACTTTAGATCTTGCTCTCCAATAATTCTAGATTCTTCTGAGCCATCAGAGTCAACTTCATCATCAGATTGAGATGATGGGGGATGATCGTAAGGATGAAAAGCTTCTTGCACAGCTTTTTCTCTATCTTTTAAAGCAGCTTTTTCTATCTCTTCTTCCAAGGCATCCTGTGCAGGAAGAGTATCTAGATCCAGTCCTGGGGTGTCATCCCAGACTGTAGACTTTTCTTCTTGAATATCTGAAACTTTCTCTATCTCAGCTGTAACTGTCATGAGGACCAGTTCATCATTCACCGTTACCTGAGCTGGAGGAGAGGGTACAGGCTCTTGATTAGCAGATTCTTGTACTAGTTCTTGAGCAGGTTGTTGAACAGGTTCCTGGACAGCTAGAACTTCTTCCACTATTTCTGTAGTATCAGGAACACAGATTTGTTAAATGAAATTGAAACATCTCTTCTAGGTATTCATAGACTAGCATGTCAGTTAACATGTCAAGAAAATGAGTAAATGAATTACCTTCAGGATTTTCCTCAAGATTTCCTAACTCCCATAAGTCGTCTAGAAAGGAGGTAATGACTCCTTCTAGGAAAAGGGCAACTAAGGGAGTGGAGGCTTCTTCGAGGCATACTTTAACAGCAAATTCCGCATGCAATATAACATCAGATGCCATGGGATCTAGATCTTGGACTGCTATCTCTTTAGGAATAGTTTCTGTCTCTGCTTGAGTAATTTCTGCTGGAGGAGAGGCAAGGGGCAGTTTAGAGGCATCTTCATGAAACATCTCCCCCTGCCTGATTTCAGTGGATACTGAAATCAGGCCCCTAGATGAAGAGGGCTCAGCAGATTTTGAGAGAGCTTGGATGGAGGCAGTCAGGGAAGAAATGGAAGAGACGAGGGGGCAATTGCTTCTTCAATCATGGTTTTGATTGAAAGAGTAAGTAACTCCAATATGCTTGAAATGAAGGCTGGGGTTATTTCAAATGATGGAGGGGGAATCACAGTAGATGGATGATCATCAAGAATGGTGTTCTCCTAATGAGATGGAGAGTGAACTGGTGATTGATGGGTGGATGCAAGAAGATCAATATGATCTAAATGAGGAATTGGTGACTGAGGAGGAGTGGATAGCTCAGAAACCAATAAATCAAAACTAGGATGAGAAATCCTAGCAAGAAGAGAAGGGAGTGGAGTTGCTGGTGATGATGCATGGAGAATTGTGGAGGACTCAAGAAGAAAAGAGGCAGAAGAGGGTACTTCAATTAAAGTAGATGGAACTTCAATTGAAGTAGGTGGTAATGCAGATGTGTATGGCACTTCATTAGAAGTGGATGGTAATGTAGAAGAAGTGGATGGAATGGAGAGAATGGATGAGCATGCTTCATGTAGGTAGGGAGTGACTGAAACAGTCCTTGTGCTCTCAGACACAACTGGAGCTACCGCTGCTGGAGAAGGCTTCTGAAAACTCCTTTTCCACTTAACAAACAAAGTTGGATCCATCTTCTTGCTGGCATTGATGGTTGTAGAGACTGTAACCAACAGCTGGGGGTATTTCTCTCTTAGAAATATCCCAAGTACCCTACCCAGGCATACTTCCTTCTTGCTATTCTTCTTTCTTATCAAATCAAACATAAATCCTTCCCAATTTATCTGTTTCTTGTTTACTATTGCACACATAACGGCAAACTGTTGCCTGGTTATGATATCATGAGCAGAGTGCTTGCTCAGAAGCACTTTTCCGACTAGTTCAGCAAAGAACTTTATCCTCAACGGAAAATTAACCTTTAGCAGCTTAGAAGGAATGCCTTCTGCATGTCCTAATTCAATCAACATCCTCCCAAACTCGGGTGTATCTTGTTCATATTCTTCTTCACCATTCAGTAATCCAAAAATATCAGTTAAAACGGCGAGAGTCAGAATTACCTCTTCGCCGCCAATCGTTCCAGTCATAGATTCGTCATTGGAAGATGAAGTGAAGGCCCACTCTTTAATCTCTTGGATGTTTATCTTGATCCTTGTGGACATAAGTCGTTCCAATCCTTGTTCCTTGCAGAGCTTGAGGACTTCTACTATCTCAGAATCACATTCGCTGAAAGAGTCAAAATCTACGCTGAAGCCAGTGTCGAACTTCATCACTGACAGAAGCGCTGGAGCAATCGCCATTGATTTGGTTGGATAAAATGAGAGAGACGACGAAAGCGAAACGGTAAAGAGCGCGAGGCAGGGCTCAAGCAGAAAGACGGAATGCGAAAAGACGATCTCCGTCGACGACAAAAAGAATGATCTCTTAACCTGGGTCGACCATCGGTTTTATATTAAAACAGCAATCGTCGATCTATTTTAACAGATACTGGAGACGATAGTCGAACGGTCATTCGACGATCGTTTCCTGAAGCAGAGTAGTCGATCAATCATTCGACTATTTCTGTCTTCACAAATAAATAATCTGTCGTCGCTCGTAGGTCGACGATAGGCTCAACCTGTTCGACTATCGTCGAACATCGTTCGACGATATTCAAACAGATTCCAACAAAGGCATAAGTCACACTTAGTCTTTTCCATTAATCATGCCTATT
Organism: Platanthera zijinensis; assembly: GCA_039513925.1. Taxonomy (NCBI): domain Eukaryota; kingdom Viridiplantae; phylum Streptophyta; class Magnoliopsida; order Asparagales; family Orchidaceae; genus Platanthera; species Platanthera zijinensis. The sequence goes on from CM077078.1 coordinate 171,466,050, forward strand.
TGAACCAAAAAGAATAGATGCTTCTGTTCATCTAAGGGCTTGGTGATAACATCACCTCTCTGAAGGTAAGTGGATATGAACTCAAGGCTGATCTTATTCTTTTCCACACAATCTCTCAGGAAATAGTGTCTAATCTCAATGTGCTTGGTTCTAGAGTGGTGCACAGGATTTTGTGCAATGGAGATAGCACTGGTACTGTCACACATGATTTTTGTGTTCTTGTGTGTATACCCATAATCCAAAAGCTAGTTTTGAATCAACAGGTTCTGTGAACAACAACTAGCAGCTGCTATATATTCAACCTCTGTAGTTGAAGTTGAGACAGAAGCCTGCTTCTTACAGAACCAAGAGACCAATCTCTCTCCCAGGAACTGACAAATTCCTGAGGTACTTTTCCTGTCAACTCTACAACCAGCATAGTCAGAATCAGAGTATCTAATTAACTCAAATTATGATTCTACTGGGTACCATAGTACTAGACCTGGACCTCCCTTCAGGTATCTCAAAATTCTCTTGAGAAGAATCAAATGAGATTCCTTGGGGTTGACCTGGAATCTAGCACATAGGCATGTAGCAAACATTATATCTGGTCTACTTGCAGTTAAATACAATAGGGAACCAACAATGGCCCTATAGCTTTTCTGATCAATTGGCTTGCCCTGATCATCAGAATCTATAACTACATTAGTAGCCATAGGTGTATGCATTGCTGAAGCATCAGCCATCCCAAACTTCTTTACCAATTCCTTGGCATATTTGGATTGGGAGATGAAGATGCCATCAACATCTTGCTTTACTTGGAGACCAAGAAAGTAAGACAGCTCACTCATACTACTCATCTCAAACTTAGAATGCATCAAGTCAGGGAACTTTTTGCACAGTTTGGGATCAGTGGAGCCAAAAATAATATCATCTACATACACTTGAACTAATAGGATTGTGTCCTTATGGTGCTTAACGAAAAGGGTTCTATCAACTACTCCCCTAACAAAGTTGTGCTCTAACAGGAAACTAGCTAGAGTCTCATACCAGGCTCTGGGTGCTTGTTTAAGTCCATAAAGAGCTTTTTGCAACTTGTACACAAATGAGCGATGAGTTGAAGAAACAAACCCAGGAGGTTGTTCAACAAATACCTCTTCCTTTAGCTTATTATTTAGGAAGGCACTCTTGACATCCATCTGAAAGACCTTAAACTTCATATAGGCTGCATAGGCTAGAAACATCCTTATTGCCTCTAGCCTTGCAACAGGAGCAAAGGTTTGGTCATAATCTATACCTTCCTCCTGTCTGTAGCCCTGAGCTACAAGCCTAGCTTTGTTCCTTATAATGATTCCATTTGCATCCAACTTGTTTCTAAACACCCACTTGGTGCCTATGATCAGTTGGCTTTTAGGTCTTGGAACCAAAGTCCATACTTCACATCTTTAAAACTGATTGAGTTCCTCTTGCATAGCAATGATCCAGTGGGGATCTAGCTCAGCATCTTTTATGGTGAGGGGCTCAACCTGTGAAAGGAAACAAGCATGCATCACATCCTGTCTTAATTGATGTCTTGTTTGTACACCAGCTGATATGTCTCCAATCACTTGAGATGTAGGATGATCTCTAAGTCTGACAAGATCAGCAGGTGGACTATGATCTTCAGCAACAGTTGGGATTAATTCCTCTGGTGGAATTGGATTAACTGTTGGTGGTACAGCAACAACTTCTACAAAGTCTTCATCACTATCTGAATCAGTGATATGAAGAGTTGATAGATGGAGAATCTCTTGAGTGACATCTTTATTAGATTCTGGTACCTGCAATGATCTTGAGGAAGGGGAAGTTTCCTTCTCCTTATAAAACATTTGAGATTCATCAAAAGAAACATGTACAGATTCCTCAATTTTAGAAGTTGATTTATTAAATACCCTATAAGCTTTGCTTACTTGGGAATATCCAAGAAAAATTCCCATTGAAGCTTTTGCTTCAAACTTTCTAAGGTATTCTTTGTTATTGTTATGAATGTATACAACACAACCAAATACTCTAAAATAATTAATTTTAGGTTTCTTTCCTTTAAGCAACTCATAAGGGGTTTTACTCTTAAGCTTGTGTATAAGACATCTGTTCAAGACATAATTAGCTGTGCTAACAGCTTCTGCCCAATAAGAAAGAGGCATGTTAGCATCTGCCAATAATGTACCAGCAGCTTCAATCAGGGTTCTATTCTTCCTTTCCACTACCCCATTTTGTTGGGGAGTTCTAGGAGCAGAGAAGCTATGTTTGATACCTTCTTTCTCACAGAATTCTTGCATGAGAAGAGAATAAAACTCAGTACCATGATCACTTCTGATCAAGGCAACATGAGTAGAATACTCAGTCTGCACACAAAGTAGAAAATCTGTAAGAACTTTGAAGTTATCAGCCTTAGTTTTCAAGAAGAACACCCAAGTAAACCTAGAGAAGTCATCTACAATTACTAAAGTGTAATACTTCCCTCCTAGACTCTGCACATTTATTGGGCAAAAAAGGTCCAAATGTAATAAATACAGGATTTTAGGTGAATCACTTTTATTTACAAATTTAAAAGAGTTCTTGGTTTGCTTACCTAATTGACAAGCCTTGCATAGGCTCTCCTTCTTGTAGGGGCAAGAAGGTAAACCTCTAACAAGGTTGTATTTAGATAACCTAAATATGTTCTTGAGGTTAACATGGCTAAGCCTCCTATGCCATAAGGTGTTGTTATTATTTATTACTTCATTAAAAAAGCAGATTTCAGAATGGGTTGAATTAAAATCTACTAAATAATTATTACCTTGTCTAATACCTACTAACACAACATTACTATTTAAAGTAATGTTACAGAGTGTTAGTGAAAGATACCTGATATCCTGCATCACATAACTGACTTACTGAGATAAGGTTGTGCTTCAGTCCAGTTACATATGCAACACTTTTGAAAGTTACTTCTCTAATGGTAATCCTACCATATCCTTCAGTTTGACCACAGCTAGAATCCCCAAAGAACACCTTTGGTCCAAGCTTGGCCTTGTATCTTGACAGATTTTCTTTGTTTTCTGTCATGTGTTTGGAATAGCCACTATCCAAATACCATTTATCTTTAGTAATTGGATAGGTCTTCCCTTGCAGAATAGACAATTAGACATTGTGGACCCAGGTAATCTTGGGTCCATTATTCTTCACATAATGAAAACTTGAAATAAAAGAATAAGCAGGTTGAGGTTTATATCATAAAGGGTAAGATCTCCTAGGTGGGATACTCCAAGAAGTTAATGGGTCCACAAACCTAGGGTTTCTATTTATATTAGGATTTTTAAGGTTCTGGTTGTAATTTTGAAAATCAAATTGAAATCGTCGATCAACGTTCGACGATGGATGCTCAGATCGTCGAGCTTCGTTCGACCATTGAGCCTTCGATCGTCGAGCAGTGTTCGACGCTTTTTGTAGCTCCTTAAATTTTTGCTTTCTCTTTTCTCTCTTAGCTTTATTTAAGGCTTGATTAACTTGTTTTATTTGCTCAGTGTTCTTTATTCCATCAGCTGAAATAAAGTTTACTGGAGTTGAAAGATGATTTTTAAGAACCAATGGGGTTTCACTTGATGAGGCTCCTAAGCCTAGCTTATTATTTCCTGACCTAGTGTTTGTCATACTAGTGATTTCTAGCAGCTTAAGGCTTCTACCATTTAAGGATTCTTCTAATCTCTTGGACTTTGCTAGTTCATTTTTAATAAACTTTATTTCTTCACTAGACTTAGTGAGTTCTGCTTCTAACTTAGCATTTTCAATGGAAATAGATTCTGATTCAGCTAACTTATTTCTAAGTTCCTTAATTTTTTTTTCTGAACTAATTAGATCTAAGCAAAGGGATTTAAATTCAGATTTAAATTCAGAAGAAGAAAAATAATATGAAGATAATACCTGATCTTCTATAGGCATTTCTTCATCATCATCAGAACTCTCTGCAGCTGAGTGGTTGCTGCAGGCATCAATTGCCATAAGGCAGATTTCATTTGCCTTCTTCTCTTCCTCATCTTCACTGGAGCTTGAGGAGGAAGATTCCTCATCTGAATCGCTCTAGGTCTCAGCAACAAATCCTTTCTCCTTCTTCTTATTTTTGTAGGAGGACTTGGAGTGTTTCTTGTGATGTTCTTTTTCCTTTCTCTTTTCTTTGCTCTTTTCCACTGGACAATCTGCTAGAATGTGTCCAGGTTTCCTGCAACCATAACAAATAATTTTTTTAGCAGGAGATCTGTCATACCTTGGTTTATCTTCATATCTTGAAGATTTCTTTCTGAATTCTTTTCTTCTCATCTTGAGAAACCTTTTGGCAAAGTGTGCCATCAACTCCTCATTGGATTGGCTTCCTTCAGAAGCATCAGCAGTTTTGAGAGCAAGACTTTGCTCTTTTCTTGCTGGAGTTGGAGTCTTTGCTTCAGCCTCAGCTTCCCTGGTCTTCAGCACTTGCTCAAAAGACTTGAGCTTGCCAAGGAGAGCTTCTGTTGAGATTTCAGTTGTACTTCTGGCCTCCTTGATGGGCCAGATCCTAAGATCCCATGTGCTGGGGAAGCACATCAGTATCTTATCATTGACCTCTATCAATGTAATCTCCTTATCAAGGGTTCTCAGCTCATTGATGATTGAGCTGAGCCTTGTGTACATGGCTTCAACTGATTCAGCTTCAGTCTTCTTGAAGTTTTCATACTGGGATATAAGGTTGGACCTTCTGTCCTTCCTCTCATCAGCTGAACCAGCTACAATCTGATTCAGTGAGTCCCACATGGCTTTTGCAGAGGTGCAATCAGCCACTTTCTGGAAGATTTCATCAGACATAGTCTGAGCCAGAATGTTCATAGCTTTGTCATCAGCTATCTTTGCCTTCTTATAGGCATCATTGTAGTCTGGAGGAGGCACAACACTGAGATTTGTAGATGTTGTAGTAGTGGCTATAGCAGGAGGTGTTGGAGGTCCTGTCAAAATAGAAGAAAAAATGTCTTCATCAATAGAGTTCATATATAATTTTATTCTTGCCTTCCAGATGCTAAACTTAGCTAAGTTGCAAGCTGAGGTCTGGTGCTAGAATAATCCTTGGACTGGGCCATGAAGTGAATATCTATAAGCTTGGTATCTATCAGGATATTGTTACTCAGCTGTTAGCCTGTACAGTCAGTCAACCTCCCTCTGATACTAATTGAAAGTGATGATAAATACAACTCTAGAGGGGGGGGGGGGTGAATAGAGTATACAAAAATTATGACACCCTACTCAACTCCATTAGAGTTAATTTGCGGAATGAGTTTATAGATATTTGAAACCCTAGAGCCTAACACAAAGTGAAGTGCACTAGAGAAAACTAACTGTAATTACAGTTGAGCTTTGGTCCTATCACAGCAACTAGCAATCCTAGTTATTTCTACTCACAGCCATAGTGCAATAAATTAAATAAGCAACACAAACGACACAAGAAGTTTATAGTGGTTCCCTCTAAATAGGTACGTCCACTCTTCTACCACCCTGGTAGGAATCCACTACAGGTTTTTGTTCAGGTGCCCTGCCACCAACTAATCTGCTTCAGGTAGATCAAGTAGACCCTTTGAGCTTTTGATCAAGAGCTCAAAATCCAACACAGGTTTTTGATCAGGTGCCCTGCCACCAAGGTTAACTTTTGAAGGGAGTAATAACCCTTTATAGGAGGTTGAGAGAGTTAAAGTTTCTTCTCTATTGTTAAAACAGATTAGAGAAGCTAGTGGATTGCACAGAGCTAGAATGCTCTAAAGAATCAAGGCTCCCCCTGGCTTAGAGAATATCCAGGAAGAAGTCTTGCTTCAGGGTGCAGGAACTCTTCTAAACTTGTGACAAAGAACTGTCTTGAAGTTCTGAAGGAGAAGCTTGAAGAAGACTCTTGATTTGTAATAGGTTATTCTTCTTTAATCAGCTTCTTTTCTTCTTCTTCTTCTTCTTTAGGCACTGAGTGAATATTCATGTAAGCACGATGGACTCAGGATTGAAGAAGAATGTTGAAGATGGATGATCTTCTCAGTTGAATGAATCAATGACTGAGAGCTGTATCTCTTCTTGCTTTGAGTCTGTATATCTTGTGTCTCTTGTTATTGTACATCATTTCTTCTTTCAAAAGAAGCTCTTTATATATGGGCCTTTGCAACGCCTCTAAACTTGGTTTGAATTTTGTATTCTTCTGAGATCTGCAAACTGGGCTGCAAAAACCATAAAGCAAAAACATATCCTGCAGGCAAACATGCTATAAGGGGATAAAGCTATCTAAGAAGCTGCAAATCCAATCTGATAAAAGTAGTACTAAAGAAAGTCACATCAGAATAAACTCTTTACGGCCAAAGAAGACTTTTTGAGTCTAACGACTATAAAGGAAAGCATGGCAGATAAAGCAAAAAGATATTTCAACTAATAAGACAAAGAACTTTGTCAGATAAAGCTTGACTTATTCACAAAGGATGGGGCAAAGATTGCCTTGAGATGCATGCACAAAATCAATGAAATAATATTTTACAAAATATGCTAAATAAATAGGAATTAAATCATAGAACAGAAGGAGTAAAAAATTACTAAAGATAGACAGAAGAACGTCGAACGACCCTAGAAGATCGTCGACCAAAGCACAGAGATCGTCGACCTATCAGAACAGATAGTCGAACGACACAGATAGTCCAACTATCAAAGAAGATAGTCGAACTACCTCAGCAGATAGTCGACCTATCAGAACAGATAGTCGAGCTATCAGATAGTCGACCTATCAAGGCAGATAGTCGAACTATCAAGCAAAACAGATAGTCGACCTATCAAACAGATAATCGAGCTATAACATAGTTGAGCTATCCAAGCAGATAGTCGAACTATCAAGCAAGACAGATAGTCGACCTATCAAACATATAGTCGAGCTATCAGATAGTTGAACTATTCAAGCAGATAGTCGAACTATCAAACAAAACAGGTAGTCGACCTATCAAGACAGATAGTCGAACTATCAAGAAATCTGTCTAGTCAAAAGAAGTCGAACGGGGTTCGACGATCGACAAGGCAGATACCACAGAACGTCGAGCTAACAAGAGTTGAACTAACTCAGAGATAGACGATCTGAAGACAGACAAACGTCGACCAACTGATAGACGATCGTCGAATAGTCGATAGACGATAGTCGAGCGGCGTTCGACCATAGTCGAACCAAAAACAACTTAACCAAATTTTTATCTAGATAAGTTACAACTCTACAACTAGAGCAATCTAACTAAACAACTAACCTTTGACCATAGATAATTCTTGGGTCAAGAAACTAAAAGAGAAGACTGAACTCAAATCCAAACTAGGGTACCAACATATAATCAACGCGCCCTTGAGAACAAAACGACCTCGGTATTCTCCCGAATACCGAGTACTACGTGATAGGTGTACTTGCCTCCTCTCGTTAGAAAACTCGATCTTCTAACTCGGCCCGCATAATCTGACAATTTCGAACCACCCACAGTCGGTTTTTGTTCTGAGGCCATCAATTCCCCTCGGTTTCCTCTCTAGCTCCTCCCTCACAAATCCGACCACCACAACTCCTCCCTAGCCACCGACCTCCTCCACCAATGCCAAACCCGAGCACCCCTCAACTCCACCTCCCAAGATTCGGCCACCACTCTCAAGCTGACCCTCACTTCCACCCCCAAACTGAACCACCACCCTCTCCCTTACCCAAAACCCAACCTCCATCAAGAGCCCCCAAATCAGCCCCTTTCCATAGTGAAATCAACGAAGGTCAAAGGTGTTTTCCCCCTTTGTGGTTTTCCTCCATCCCGGCATGAAGCAAAGGAAGCGGACAAATTTCTCTCCATCCAGCGACACTCCAGCGAAGTCATGGAAGAACGATCCTTGAAAGTTAACCGAAATCATCTTTTCTGGTTGGGAAACGAGATCTTCTACCTCTTGTGTGATTCTTATTCCTTTAGATTTTTTATTTTGTGGAATACCTATGTGTTTCCTTGGAATCATTTTTTTTTCGTTCGTGGTTTATCTTTCTGATTGTTTGTGTTGTTCTTTCTAGTTTTTTAATTTTCCAAGAGGTTTGGCGAGCCTCGCTTTTGTTTTGTTGGGGGAGATCTACCATTTCCGAACTGAACCTTTCGATAGATCACTTTTGGTACAACCATCGCTCAGACGGACCCAAGATTCGTCCTATTAGCTTGAGATAACATCGGCCTCTAGTCGTTTGTTTGATCTTTAATCTTCGTGGCTACCGTACGTTAGCGATAGTTGATAACATTGTTCGTGAGTGTGATGTGTTTAATTATTGTGTGAGCGTCATAGTGGAAATAGAGAGGCGTATGTGTTACTCCCATTGCCGTTATAGCGTCAAATACTGTAGCCTACATCAAAAGCCTACCATCCTCAACATGATCTGTAATAACACGTAGTTTTTAGGCTTGCCAAGTGAGGATTCGTATCTCCGTCTGGAGGAATTCTCGGAGATTTGCGGTACCTTCCATTACGCCAGCATTACTGATTATGTGGTGAAGAAATGGTTGTTCCCGTTTTCGCTAAGGAATAAGGTGAAAGCCTGGCTCCATATTTTTGCTCCCACAACTGCAACTACGTGGGAGGCTCTTTCCACGAAGTTCCTAGCTAAATTCCACCCAGTGGATTAAATAGTGAATGCACGAAGGGAGATAGCCACAATCTTGCAGCTGGACTAGGAAACTTTGTCTGATGCTTGGGAGAGATTTGCTGATCTGCAGCGTCGAGGCCCCTAGCATGGCTGAGCCGTGGAATTTAGTGGAAATATTTTATTTTGCTATTAATCCTAATTACAGGGCAATGATCGATGAGGTGGCTGGAGGCACTATCAAGAACCTGACTCCTGAAGAGGCATTGCGACTCCTTCGTGACACCGCTTCGCATAGTATGTATTAGACTGTAGAAAGAAACGCACCTAGGAGTATAAGAAATTTTTTTGAGGTGAATATTGTACAACCGCAAGTTGATGCGAGCCATCCTACGATGGATGGAATGATTATGCTGACAAGATCAACCCCTCCTCCGGCTCGGGTGAAGGCTATTTTTTGCCAGGGTTGTGGAAACCCCGACCATCAAACATATGAATGCCCAGCTAGAGAAGCTTTTGTCAATCCCTAAGGTATATCTACTAACATGAGTATAAATTTTATAAATAATCAGAACCGCGCTGCTCCTTATAATAATACTTATAACCCGAATGCGAGAAATCATCCGAATTTCTCTTGGGACAAAAATGCTCCTGGTCAAATTTGGTAGGGAGCGTAGCATTAATTTGATGCTCAAGCCTCTAATAGCCAGTTTTGACCGCCACATCTGGGTTATAATCAGAATGCACAGGGGACACAAAAGAGTTCGTTGGAAGAAATGATGGAGAAATTCTTCATGATGGCCAAATCCAACATGGCCACTCAAACTGCCTCCATGAGAAACTTGGAGATGCAGTTGGGGAAACTGGCCCAAGTGTTCTTCGATTGTACTCGTGGTGCCCTCCTGAGCGACACGGAAAAAATCCTCGTGAGTAAGGGAAGAGTGTCGGGGAGGCAGATTAGTGCGATAAAAATGAAGTGGTTGTTAAGTGTAAGATAAATGAGGTCAAGACGGAGGCCTTATGTGATTCTGGATCTTCTTGCAACATCTTTGCTTTGCAAGATGTTGAGAAATTTAATTTAAATATTGAATTGAATGTCCAGAAATCACTCTTGCTTGCTTATGGGTCGATAGTGAAGACCGGCGGTGCGATAAAGGATGTGGAAGTGAACTTGAACGGGACTGTAGCGATCATGGATTTTCAGGTATTGGGACCATTGGGGAATAATTCAAAATCCATCTTAGGGGTCCCCTTCATTAAAGCTAGTGAAGCGACACTACAGTTTAACGCGAGTGGCCTCACCTTGTCTTCCAAGGTTGCATTGCCTTTACCACCGTCCCTTCCCCAAATAATTCAAAATGAACCTGGAAAACTACTGAAATTTAATGATGTGTAATCTGATGGTTTACCTAGTGCAACTGAGAGAGGTGTGCTGTAGAAAGAGGAAGACAAGGCCATGAAACTGGCAGAAGTGATGATGTTAGCTGAAGAAGAGATGAAGATGGAGTTGCATGGGGTGAAACAAGATTAGAATGAGAAGAAAAGTGGGTGGAGCACGGCTGTTGATAGCTTGCTAAAAAGAGATTCAAAAACTTTTATTGAGCTGAATAATTTGTGTAAAACTGCTAAACAAGTTACTTTGGTTGATCTATCACCTACCACGAGTGTGGAAAGGATGCCTCCGGACGGAAAATCAAGGACTACTTCTAAAGATAATGGGGTGGTTGTTCCACCATGGAGATCCCCATCCGTAGATAAAAAAAGAGAACTGAGAAAGCGCAAGGCGCTAGGTTTTACCTGCTGGTGCGAGAAGGAAGAGGCTTAAGGCAGGGGAAATTCGTCTTCCCTAGGCTGTAAAGCTTTCACTTCTTCCAAACCTCACGTGACTGGGAGGATCTATCACAAGTCAGCCTTCTGCTGAGAAGTGAAGGATCTCTAGGGCCTTCTCCCCTTCTTTAAGTTTTATTTTTGCTTACAGCTGTGTGAGATTTTAGTCATTCTCTTTTCATATTAAACTTATGCTCTGAACATTATATAAGACTGCTAATATAAGTATTTTGTCCACCTTAAGGATGGTAAAGAAAAGGGCTTATGGGAGACAACCCAATTTCGCTGCTTTTAAATTGCTCAATTATGCTGTTGTGAATATATGTTTATAGTATTCTTGTTGTGCTTGGAGGTAATCTCTTTTACAGGTGGAGTTCATTTGGGGCCATGGAATTTCTACTGAAAATAACGCCAATCTTCTGGTATGTTCATTTGCTGAGCATGGGGTAACCTCTCCCCAAACTTTTATTTCATTAATTTTATTGCAAATCTTGTGTTAGGTTGTTCAGATTAAGTCTGGTGGGGGAGAGTTATGCAACTTACCTGTGCACGTGAATCACTATCCTTGTGCATTCTTACCTACATATACACCCAATCCCCATTACTATCCTAAATTCCTACGGATTCACGCTTGAGTCGAACTAATACCATTGAGAGAGTGTGAACGGGCAAGCGTATGGTCCCTGAAATTGATGGATTTCTTTGGAGGTGATCCTGAGCCCAAGTCTTTGGCAATGCTCATATGAGTTGCCAGCCTACTTTCTTCCTACGCATGAGCAAACGATTCTCCAGAATTCTAATTTTTAGTAGATACAATATTTATTTGCGCCTGTCAAAAAGTATAAATTCCGTAGTACTATTAAAAAGTTTGTCTATTATATTTTCTATGCCAATGATGCATTTGATTTCTCTCAATATTTTATTTAGAAATTACTAAGCAAGCTAACTATTTTCTAGTCCATGGAGTGATGATTTGCTCGGGACGAGCAAATGTTTAAGTCTAGTGTTGTGATGAGTCCGATTTATATAGGGATTTTCAGACTCATATGGGCCTGTATTCTCACTCGTGTACTGCTTTTTTTTACCCGAAATCAGTTATATTTGCTTCGATCGGTCAAGGACCACTTTGTTCACCGCTTTGGCCCAAGGCCATTGTCACAACCCGCATTTTCTCCGAATTTAGAAATTTATCAGAGTATGAGAAAACACGCGTCATGATGCCACGTCGAGTAGGGGATAACTTCTGACGCTCAGGCAAAACCATCTACTTACTTAATAGAAGAAATTCATGAGTTTAATGATTAGAAAATCAGTTATATTTTAGAGGTCGTATCGCTTGGCTCGGTGGATCACTTAGTCCACAGTTTAAAACTATATATACGCTGCGGAAAAATACTTTATTCAGGTTTATCATCCTAAGGAGTGCTTAAGGGTCCCAAGAGAACGACTTATACTATGCAAGACCCTATATTTAATTTATATAATGTATAAGAAAACGGTCTTGTACGTGATTGGAAAATAGTGATTTAGTTTTATAAAACATGCTGATCATGAGCCCTTTTTTATAATAATAGTTGTAGTTTAAAAATAACTAGCAACCTAACATAAAACCTCCACAGAGCAAGTAGACTATCTCCAGAAAAAGGTAGCAGCAGAAGTAATATATCTAGTACAAAGGTAAAAACTACCAGTGGGTGCCAACAACCTGACACGAACCCACTGGCACATATGTATGTCTGTAAGGAAAGTACAGGAAATCTACCTCACTAACAAAGCAACCGGATCTCCAAAGTCCCAGAGACCACCAGCAACACCACCGCAACCTAGCCACCAAACTGGCTACAGCTCAGAACCTTAGGCATTCCAAAAGAAAACAGAATACCTCAGCAAGCAAAACAAGGTAAAAACTACATGAAAGAGTCAACCAAGGGGGAAAAAGTGAAAGAAAGAAGAACAACATTCAGCAGAAAAAGTCACAACTGTCCAAAGTAGGAAAACAAGAAAAGCACTACGTGCAAGGAAACAACAACTACCCTGTCCAGGAACTACATCCTGCAGGGACTACTAGGCTACCAAGAGCCCAAAGTGCTGCAATCTTCCAAGGAAGAAACTTCTAACATCTTAAGCTGTGGGAAATGGTAGTAGTAAAAACAAACAGCATGGATCCGGGTTGGAGGCAAACTCAGTCCCTCAACCACCATTTCTACGCCAATAAGCTCAAGGGTCTATATGCGAAAGCACAAGGGACCTTCCACCCCCTTTCCCAGCCCGTACCTGGAGCAAGATAGAAGAATAAGGGTGGCCTTGGCTAAATTGCACAACACCTCCCCCATGAAGAGCTTCAACCCACCACTACTAACCACGACCCACGATTCGGCCATTAGGAAAGAGAAACATGGCCGACAAGGAAATTACAAATAGAAATCAAATCGAGGGATTCACTCGGGAACGAAAATCAAGGTAAGGGAAAGTGTTGAAATAACTCAACATGGCTTGGCGTTGAGTGGGACCCACTCAACGCCTAACCAAACCTTGGCGTTGAGTGAGCTAGCCTCACTCATCGCCAAAATATGCATGGCGTTGAGTGAAGCTCACTCACTCAATGCCTCCTGCAAGAATAACTCTGGTGTTGAGTGAGCCAACCTCACTCAATGCCAAAACAGCCATGGCGTTGAGTGAGGTACACTCACTCAACGGCCTGGTACTTAGCCAAAAACAGCGAAAGTGGCGTTGAGTGAGTTGGCCTCACTCAACGCCATAACAGCAATGGCGTTGAGTGAAGCTCACTCACTCAACGCCCTTACACTTAACCGCAAAAGAGAATTACGGCGTTGAGTGTGTCCACCTCACTCAACGCCAAAACAGCAATGGCGTTGAGTGAGGTTCACTCGCTCAACGCCCTGGCACATAGCCTCCACGAGGAAAACCTGCGACGTTGAGTGAGCTGACCTCACTCAACGCCAAACCAGAAATTGCGTTGAGTGAGGTCAACTCACTCAACGCCAAAGTACTTAGCCTCAAAAAAGGCTATGGTGTTGACTGAGGACACCTCACTTAACGCCAAAGTACTTTGCTGCACAGAGGCGTTAGCGTTGAGTGAGGTTGACTCACTCAACGCCCAAACCGAAATGGAGTTGAGTGAGGTCGACTCACTCAACGCAAAAACACTTGGCTTCACTGGAAAACCGCGGCGTTGAGTGAGCTTGCCCCACTCAATGCCAAAACGGAAATGGCGTTGAGTGAGGTCGACTCACTTAACTCCAAAGTACTTAGCCGCTAGCAGGGGCTACGACGTTGATTGAGTTCACCTCACTCAACGCCCAGTACTTAGCTAAAAAAAAACTAACAACTGACCAGCTGTGGCATTGAGTGTGTGCACCACACTCAACGCCAAACCCGCAAAGGCCTTGAGTGTGTGCACCACACTCAACGCCAATCCCGGGAAGGCTTTGAGTGTGTGCACCACACTTAACGCCAACCCGAGAGCCCAAACTTGGCTCTTCCAAAAAAAAACAACACAGCAGGCACCCCCTTCTCTCTCTCTCTTGGCTTCACCCGCAAGCCACCAACCAAACAACAATCTGGAATTAAATCGGCGGCATTACGCCGGCGGGTTGGGCACCATCAACACAAAGAAGTGGGCTCGGTAGGAGAATCTAAGCCCAAAAAATTCAGCAAGATACAAGATCAACATGGCCTCTACCCTAGGGCTAACCGGGATTTTCAATAATAATGAAAGAACAAGAGAATGGCAAGGGCAAGAACACCTCTTGCCTCGATTTCCGGCGAAGCTTGGACGGCTTTCCCTCTCCTTACTTGGCACTAGCAGCAGCACCTAAAACATACTCCCGTACATTAATGGCGGAAAAATCCTCAAAACCGAAATCCCAAATCTCAACAAAACTCCACGAAAATTGAATATCTTACCAACGAAATGAAGATCTAAGAGAGAGCAAGACAACGCCGCTTTCAGAATCGAAATTCGTCCACGAACAAGCCCGGAATCACCGTCCGAAGGGGTACAGGAACAGCGGCTTTCTCCTCTGCTTTCCGCGAACAATAGCAGGCGATGGTTTCTTTTCTTTTCGGGAAGAGGAAGAAGATAAGGAAGTGGGCCGCCACTTCAAAACAAAGCTTTTATATAAAAGCTGGACACACCGCTTCGGGAAAACCGAAAACTTGCCGCCTATTCTCTTAATGATAAGAGAAATTAAAAGGTCTATCCTATACTAGGCTGCCACCTAAGCAAGGAATTGAATGCTGAATAAATTCAGCCGTGGAAACAACTCTTCAGCACATAACTGAAGGTTTCCTCTCAACTATTCAAATCAATAATTAATTATATATTCGATTAACACACCAAACGACGTGAAAACCGAATCGCCTCAAAATTCGACGAAATTCACACCGTAGCAAAATACCCACGCTACGAACACAACGGCGAAGTCGAAATTAACTTTCGACAAACAGAACTCGAGTTATACCCAAATAAAGCCAAACACAAATATCCCCCCGAGAGGCCACACCGGGTCACCCAAAATGACTCGGCTTGCTAGCGAGATCTTGCTAACAGGCTACAAAATAGGACACTCAGTTCTAAGGAGCTAAACCACACTCCACAAAAGGCACAAGCCACGGAAATGCATCATCGTAACGCCAAACGAGAATAAAAATAATTGCAGAAAAATTGGGGGCGTTACAGTCACTCCCCTTAAAAGAAAGTTTCGTCCCGAAACTTTACGCACAACACTCCTACTAAAGAAGGAAAAGTAACGAATAGGAGTTACAAGAAGGGAAACATACCGATCAAATCAGCTAAACAGGTGAGGGTAAGCCCTCCTCATGGCCGACTCTAGCTCCTAAGTCGCGCTCTCCAAATCCTGATTATTTCCAAAGAACCCTCACCATCGGTATGGACTTCTTTCGCAGCACTCGCTCCTGAGTATCCAAAATACGAACCAGCACCTCAACAAAAGAGAGGTTGGGCTCCAACTGGGGCACAACGTCCAAGAGCTGCCCACTGCTGTGCACACACTTCCGCAATTGGCTAACATGAAAAACATTATGAACACCTGGGAAGTTCGCTGTCAAATCCAATCTATAAGCTGATACGCCAATCCGTTCCAAAATCACAAACGGGCCCATATACCTCGGGTCCAATTTCCGATTCTTACCAAACCTCTTTACACCCACCATTGGGGAAACCTTGAGAAATACAAGGTCCCCTACAGAAAACTCCAAGGCAGACCTACGCCGATGGCGTTCTTCTCGTACCTCTCCTGAGCTATACAAAGCTTCTCTCGAGTAAGCTTCACGGCGACTTCCATTTCTTCCAGCGCATCAGGACCCAACAAAGGCCTCTCACAAGCCTCAGCCCAAAACAACGGAGTCCTACAGCGCCTCCCATACAAGGCTTCGAACGGAGCCATCTGCAAACTTTCCTGATAACTATTGTTGTAAGCAAATTCCATAAGTCGCAGCTGCTCATCCCACGCTCCGTCGTGGTCTAAAATGTAGCATCAGATCATATCCTCTACAATCTGGTTCACCCGCTCCGTCTGCCCATTGGTCTGTGGGTGGTACGCAGTAGAATACCTCAGATCCGTACCCAAGCCCTCCTGCAAACTCTGCCAAAAATGAGAAGTAAACCGGGAGTCTCGATCGGAAATGATGCTAACCGGCACACCGTTGAGTCGGATGACTTCATTCAAGTACAACTCGGCTATCTTCTTCATCGGGTAATCAATCTTATAAGGCACGAAGTGAGCACACTTCGTCAATCTATCCACTATAACCCAAATTGAATCAAATCCCCTCGGGGATTTCGGTAAGCCCGCAATGAAGTCTATAGATATACTTTCCCACTTCCAAGTCGGGATCTCTAGCGGAGTCAACTTACCACCAGGCCTTCCATGATCGGCCTTCACACGTTTACAAGTGTGGCACTCAGCAATAAATCGAGCTATATCTCCTTTCATGCCATACCACCAGGCAATTTGCCTTAAGTCACGGTACATCTTCGTAGATCCTGGATGATAGGCAACGCTGGATCCATGAGCCTCTCTACAAATTATACTCCTAATGTTCCCAACAGCGGGGATGCAAAACTTGCCGCGGTACTTCAAAGTACCTGCATCATCGATAGCAAAATCTGGCAACTCTCCCTTCTCTGTCCTGATGAATAAGTGAAGAAGATCTGGATCGTCCTTCTGGTGTAGTCTGGTCAAAGAAATCCAAGACGGCTCTGCCACTGATAAACTACTCTGCAAACCGCAGCATCCCACTGATATATCCATAAGGAGGAACTCCTCCACTAAATGATCGGCGGAGAGGTTAAAGATCTTTCCCGTCTTTCGGCTCAGGGCGTCGGCCACCATATTGGCCTTGCCTGGATGATACTGGATCTCTACATCATAATCGACCACATACTCTAGCCACCGCCGCTGACGCAGGTTCAACTCCTTCTGCGTGAACACGTACTTCAGGCTCTTATGGTCAGTGAAGATCATGCACTGAGCCCCATAAAGCAGGTACCTCCACAACTTCAACGCATAAATTACTGCTGTAAACTCAAGGTCATGCGTAGGATAATTCTTCTTATGAGTCTTCAGTTGCCTTGACCCATAGGCAATCACCTTTCCAACCTGCATTAATACGCATCCCAGACCTACAAGCGAAGCATCCATGTATACATCATAATCCACACCCTCAGTAGGCAGGGTCAGAACGGGAGCAGTGCACAATCTCTTCTTTAGCTCCAGAAAGGCTTCTTCGCACTTCTCGTCCCAAACAAAAGCCACACTCTTCTGAGTCAGCTTGGTCAAAGGTGCAGCTAGGGAAGAGAAACCCTCCACAAACCTCCTGTAGTAGCCAGCAAACCCTAGGAAACTCCTGATCTCCTTAGGGGTATTCGACCTACTCCAATCCATCACTGATGCGATCTTTTCTGGGTTGACCGAGATCCCATCCTTGTTCACCACGTGGCCTAGAAATGAGACCTGAGGCAACCAAAATTCGCACTTGCTCAACTTGGCAAATAACTTATGGTTCCTCAACTCCGATAGAACCAAGCGCCGATGCTACTCGTGCTCCTCCGCGCTGCGAGAATAAACCAACACGTCATCAATGAAGACCACCACAAACTTGTCTAAGAAATCCTTGAATATCCGGTTCATCATATCCATGAAGGCTGATGGTGAGTTGGTCAGACCAAACGACATCAGCAAAAACTCAAAGTGTTCATGCCTCGATCTAAACGCAGTCCGTGGAATATCCGCCTCACGGATCCTGAGCTGATGATAACCAGAACGAAGATCGATCTTGGAGAACACCGTGCTACCGTGCAACTGGTCAAATAAATCATCGATCCTCGACAGAGGGTACCTGTTCTTGATAGTGACCTTGTTCAACTCCCTATAGTCGATGCAAAGCCGCACTGACCCATCTTTCTTCTTTACAAACAACACAGGAGCACCCCAAGGCGACGAACTCTGCCTGATAAAACATTTAGCCAACAACTCATCCAACTGAACTCGCAACTCCTCTAACTCACGAGGGGCCATCCGGTACGACGCCTTAGCCGGATCTAAATCAATCACAAAATCAACATCCCGATCACGAGGAAGACCAGGAAGATAATCATGAAAAACATCGGCGAAACCACGGACAATAGGAATCTCCTCCAAGCGTGGTACGCTAACAGTGGTTCCAACCGCCGAGACTAAACAAGCACAATAACCAGAAAGAAACAACCTCTGAGCACATATCACAGAGATGACAGGAGAATCCTGACACGGATCTGCATACACGCTGCCGGGCTGACCGTCATCCCTGATGAACTCCAAGCGCTTTCCTTTGCACTTAATGACTGCATCATACCTAGACAGCCAGTCCATGACCAAAATGGCATCGAAGTCCTCCAGATCAATCATCTTCAGGCCCGCCTTCGCAAGAAAGTCCCCCAACAAAATAGGGCAATCCAATACGCCCAAATCTGACAACACAGATTCACCAGAGGGAAACTTGACACGGAAGGACTCCCGAACACGATCTAAGGTCAACCGATGTCGCTCCACAAAGGCTCTAGCCACGAACGAGTGGGTAGCGCCGGAGTCAAATAGAACATGCGCCCAGCGGTTCTTCACCTTAAATTTCCCTATAGGAGCACACAAAACTAAGGAACTAGCACAACAATACAGCAAATATTCTAGCAAATAAAACTACAAGGCTAGAAAAACAACAAACAACTAACCTGAAATGACCTGAGTCGAGGCTTGAGCCTCCTCGGAAGAGATCACGTTCAGCTTCCCCTTTCCTTTGTCCACACACTGAGGTGGGGGTAATGCCTGCAATGGAACTGCAGGAAGAGCTGGCTGAACCTAAGGACACCTAGTCTTGATGTGACCCTTCTGTAACATCCCATTTTCAACTAGACCCCCCTAGGAGTAGTTTTTGTCCTGACTAGGTCAGGACAGACCCTTAGAGAACCAAAATGGGCCAAATGAGCTTGGCCATGAAAGTGAAAGGCACATTGGTCTGCAAATAGTAATTTCTAATTACTAGCTTAAGGGTGTCATAGGGCTTCACCATGACCCCATGGCCCCACCACAACACTCCTAACCCATTAAAGGATCCATTAGAGCCATAGGGATCCATTGGAGTCAGCCCAAAGTGGTCGAATTGACCAAGGACCACCAAAGGCCTAAATTGGGCAAGGTGTCCTAACTAAGGGCAATTGACCTCTAATGTGTCCATCCAACCCTATTTAGGTCTTCCTAGACCTTGAGTGAGGCAATTGGGTCACCAAGGGCCCATTGGGGTCAACCTTAGTGGCTAATTTGACTCAAGTCAACCCTAAGCCACTTGGAGTCAAACCTAGCCAAATGGGCTAACTTGTGCTCAAGCCCAACCCACTTGGGCTAACCTTGTTTTAATAAATGAAATAGACTTGTGGGCTGCCTTTGGGTTAGGTAGGAGCCAAAATTCATCATGAAGTGTAGAGAGAGAAAATTCACCCATGGAGGAGAGAGAAAGTAGAATAAAATATAAGAGGAGACTTTGGGCTCACCCTCCCCCTTCCCCAACCTCCCCAATTTATTACTCTAGGAAAAGACAAGCTAACCCAACTCAACCAGCCACCTTTTGACTGGTTTGGACCAAGCCTCACCCCCACCTACCCTAGCCACCATTGTTGACTTTAGCCAATATTGGCCATGAAGCCTACCAGCCACCTAACACCCCCAATCTCCCCTTTAAAAGCTTCACAAGACTCCCCTCACTCACTTCCACCACCTACCTGAAGGAGCCAAGCAGCCACCAAGAAGCTTCAAAAATTCGGCCACCACCACCACCATGGTCTCCCGCCGCTCCTCTCGCATCCAAGCCCGTGTGCAGGTCCTCCCTCACCTCTCTCTTCATGCTGTAGATCTTAGGATTGTTAGGGATAAGGTTTGGGCTCGAATGAGCCCGAACTGAGCTCAGTTTTTCCTCCATTAATGGAGATCTGGAAGCTCATGGGTTGGGTGGCGCCGCCGCCTCCCGCCGCCCTAGCCGCCGGAAAATGTCGCCCCCACCACCGTAAGGGTGGAGGAGAAGATGGTCGGTGGTTGCGCCGCCTATAGCCGCCGGAAAACCCCCCGTGAAAACTCCCGTGAAAGCTGGTATCGGGCTGGTTCCTGCATGCTGGATTGGAGAAGAAAAGCAGCAGCCGTCGGATGGCTTTAAGATTCGTGCCATGCAAATATATAAATCCTGTATTTATTTAATTTATGAATAGTGTTATTCTGCGTTATAAAACAGCCTCTCTTGCATGCCAAATTTAGAGTTCTTCTAGACATTTTCAAAAAACATGTTCAACATGAAAGTTGTAGGTCTCTGAGTTAGCTTTAATTTGATATGTTACACATAATTTTTGGTTAAGCCTACTGGCCTGTAGACCCATTTTACTAGGGTTGGTCCTAGGGTAGGCCAGAAAAAAAAAAGGTGTGCCCTGACCAAACCCTAAGTCCAAAGGGACTGAAATTTTGGTCATGTCACTAAATTAGATACACCTAGCTCCCCTCCAAAAATGAGAATTTTTGGGGAAAATAATCCTATATTTTTAGTCAAAATTTGATAAATAAATTAATGTTGATTTTTGGAGCATATCAACCCCAATTGGCCCCAAATTTTGGTGGCATGCCCTTGGGGGTATATTAGACCTATGGTAAAAATATTAGCCAATTTAGATTTGTGCATGTTGATATATCTCACTTGTAAGGGTTGAAAGAGGGATGGTCTTGGGCTGCAAATAGCAAAAATGTAGAAAATTAAAGGAGATGCCCAAGTCCATCCAGAGACCCAAATGTCCTGGGATTTTGGCCAGCAACAAGTTTAGGGCATATTTAGGCCCTGCCCAAAAATGGGATTAGTTGGAATTAAAATTAGGGGGGAAATTACTTAGATACCCCTAGGCTTGTTTAGGTGATTCATGGAGTATTTCAACTCCAAAAGGCCCCAATTTTTGGTGGCATGTCTATGAGGACAATATTAGGGCATGGTTAAATTTTCAGCCCATATGGATCACTGCATGTTGGGTTAACCCACTTGCATGTGTAGGCTAGACTTAATCTTGGTGTGCAAATAGCAAAAGTTGCTATGATGTGTATTTATCCATTTTGGGACTTCTAAAATGCTTGAAACTAATTCCAGAGGATCTTTGGGACAAATTTGACCCCTCAAATTAATTGTGGGATTTTTGGGATCAAAAATCCCATTATTTGGTATTTTCAAAATAAAGGCCTTTTTGGAAAATAAATTGTAGAAATAGGTCTTAATCAAGGAAAGATCCCCAAAATCAGTCAAGTCAAAAATGAAGTTTTTATTTGACTTTGGAAAATTCTATACCTCTGTTTGACAACTTTTAGAGCAAAATTCATGGAAATGACTATTTTACCCTTTTTATATTTGTTCATGAATTGGTAGAAATACATGTTGGAAAATTGTAGAAATAATTCTAGAGTTGCATAATTATTATATTAGTCTTGTAGAATTATTTCAGAATTTTTGGATACACTGTAAATTATTTAATAAGCATAATGGCATTTTGGTAAATAATTAAGAATGGATTTTGATAGGACATTACACTGCATATGTTAATGAAACTCTGCCATTAGTCATAAAGTAGTGATATAAATGCTCAGTAATTTTTCTGGAATTTTGGGTTGTATATTTCTTATACTTCATTTGGAAAATGATTAATATGTAGACATTGTATTAATTATGGAATAAATAGAAATATAAAAAGGAAAATTATGACATCTTGTAGACAGCAATATTTTACTCACATGCAACTCAAGAAAATTCCCTTAGGTCAGTAGAATTTAATTGATACCACTTCATGTGTAAAATGGCCTAGGGAATAATTTAAATGATTTAATTAGAGGCCTTAATGACCTAGGAAAATTATGAAAATCAACACATTCATTTCATTAGTCCATACCACCCTAGGATAAATATTTGGGGTCAGTTGGACCAAGGATTTAGAAGTTCGATTTCGGGGTGGTATTAGGTCATGGGCTGCGCATAGTAAAAGTACGTTATGCCTTAAGGCCCACCGGGGGATAAATCGACGATTGAACTAGAGAATAAGTTTGGAGGTATAACCCTGGTGGGTAGAGTCATCTTAGTGACGAGAGTAAAAGTGCAAGTCACCGGGTAACACTTAGAGTGGAGGACGGCGGAAGGCCGTCGCCCTCCCGATAACAACTTAAGTCATTAGGTTGCTAAGTAATAACAAGTGAAGTATGGGTAATGGGTAAACACCAACTTAAATTTATTATCCTTGGGAAAGGGAACTTTGGGCTTCATCCCATCTTGGTTTCTAGTGCCTTCGAGACCCCTTCATTGGGCATACCTTGGGCAGTCCTAGGATTAACCCTAAAATACTAAGTGTAACAACCGGTAGACAAGAGTAGTCTAATAGGCTAGGTAAATTGTATCTGTTCTCACTCGTGACGAGTTGGAGGGAAATGGTTAAGTCGTCCCGAGGTGTTCAAAGGGGCGTCATCCCGCGGTGTTCAAAGGGATGAGGTTTGGAATTTAAGCCGGACGGGTTAGTCCGGGGAGCTTTGGCTCGGTTGTTGACTATTACGGACGGGTTTGTCCGGGGAGCGTTGGCTCGGAGGTTGATACATCAAGTTTGCATGTGCATAAGAAATACCTAAGGTGGTGGGTCTTCGGTGTTGGAGGGTCGTTGCACCGACGCCAATACGATGACTCGGCAAGTGTGGTTTTACACTTCGCCAAACTAAGCCCGGCGGTCTTGTCGGCAAAGAGTACGCGTAGTCCGCTTAGTGCACCAAGCGTTGAGGCGTACGATAGGTCAGACCGGTAGTGCTATACTGGTTTTGAGGTGGGCGAGGCCCAACCCACCGCTTCCGTCTGCCACTACGGAGGTATCCTGGGAGGTAACGGCTCTGAAAGGGGGAACTAAAGGTTTGTGTACACAAAGTCGGGTGTGTGAGTTGCACTGCTTGAACATCATTAACCCACCATATAGATGCATATCATAATCATTCATAATAACCTATGACACCTAATGTATAAGTTTAATGGGATGCTTATACATTAGGACTTGCAAAATGACCCCTTGGTCTATAAGCTTGTGTGGGGCAGGTTTATAAGTCAAGGTCAACTTACTATATTTATAATTGATGTTTGATAACCGACACCCCAACGTATAAGTTTAATGGGACACTTATACGATGAGAGCCTTGTAGAAGATCCCTTGGCTTATGTGCCTTCACATAAGTTAAGGTTACTTATATTAATTGTCTTTTATGCTCAGTTATTATTGTCACTTATATTCAAAGAATTGCTAGACTAGGTCCACCATCACCTGCTTTTGTTGTACTCTCCACTTCATGTCCTTCCCTTTCTTCCTCCCCGCCCGGTGCCTTAGAGCATGGGGGAAGGGGTGGGGGATGATAGGACTTGGTCTTTTGACTGACGGGCGACCGAACATCATATTAGGGAATCGTGGAGCCCAGCATGGAGGAGCAGCCCAGGAGGCCGATGCGCTTAGAGATGGGGCAGTCTAGTACGGGTCTTCAGACTGCCGGGACCGTGAGTTCAGCTTACTAGTAGATGTTCTATTTTACTTCCGCATGAGTGATTCTGTAGTGAGGACTTTGATGTACCGGGCATAAGCCCTTATTCAATACTCTTTTCTTATTAGATCTTTGGACACTCCCTTCGTGGAGATTTTCTAATATATGTGATTTGATGTGGACTGCATTTCTTTCTACTTGCTACTAAATTATGATCGAACAATGCCGGCAGAATCGGCGTTTTGTGGGGACGACCTTCCCGGGTGCGAAGTCGTCACCGCAAAGCGGCGGTTCTGGGCATAAGACCCTGGGTTTTAAAAAAGAAAAAAAAAGGGGGTCTTACAAGTGGTATCAGAGGCGGGAAAACATCGATCAGAAAAGTAGCAGTCCACAATTCCCTGGGTCACCCCCGCACGAGTTTAGTTTGCGGACAAACTAAGCAGCGGAAGCGTGGTGTGCCCATAAGGGAAATCACATATAATTGTCCACTTTTAGTTATTATCGAGCGATTTCTCATAGTGAAAACTTTGTTGCGCAGCCCCCAGTACAGACTACACCACAGGGTGAAGCCCAGCAGATCCCAGGAGTTGCCCCACCACAACCAGTCCCCGCTCATTTCCTGCAGACGGACATGGGACAGACCTTGACAGCAATCTTAGAGGCATTCAGGGCCCAGCAGGTTCCGGCTCCGCAGCCGAACCTGGGGACCAACTGGCTTAGCGTCTTCCGAGGACTCTCTCCCCCGTCCTACTTGGGAACGGAGGCGGCAGTACGGACCGAGGAGTGGCTGGACATTATGGAGGAGATACTGACAGGGATACGGTGCCCTTGGGAGGAGAGGGTACCACTGGTGGTCTCCTGCTTGGAGTCTCACGCCAAGCGGTGGTGGAAGACAGTTCTGGACACGACTTTTGCGGGCAGGGTGGCTGCTGAGGTTACATGGGTGGAGTTCAGGGCTCTACTGCTGGAGCACTTCATTCCACAGTCAGCCAGAGACGAGCTGGAGGATCGTTTCTTACAGTTGAAGCAAGGGACCAGGACCGTGGTAGAGTACCATCGGGAGTTCGACCATTTGGCCCGTTATGCAGACTCGTATCAGCTGGACGAGGCAGGGTATACCAAGAGGTTCTACAAGGGGTTGAAGGAGGATCTGAGGGAGGCCTTATTGTTCGTGTCCGACGGGCCTATTACTTGGATTCTGGAGATGGCCAAGAGGATCGAGGCAGACTGGCATACTACCTGGGGCCGGAAGCGGCCGACAGAGGACCAGAGTAGGGGAAGCAGGAATGAGCAGCGTCGATTCCATGCAGCAGATGGCAGGAAGACAGAGGTTCAGCCTCGTCAAGAGGTGAGGCATGAGCCAAGGGAACAGGTGACACTGGCTCCTCAGCCTCTCCAGATACGGGAAATGCCCAGACCTCAGATGCAGGAAGTGCAGAGTCCTGGAGGTGGGGCTTACCCTCCACCAGAGTGTTACCACTGCCGTCAGGTGGGGCACATCAAGAGGAACTGCCCTATGAGAAGGGGGCCCGCTCTAGCACCACAGATTGCCCCACCTGCTCAGCATTATGGAGGCCGAGGACGCGGCCAAGGACGTGGATTCCAGGGCGGAGATCGCCGGCAGGATAGGGAACAAGTATATGCATTGGATCTGGCTCAACCTCGACATCCTGAGGAAGTGATCACAGGTATGCCAGAATTTGTTTAAAATATTTATTTATGGTTCCTTTGATTGATAGTTAGACACTTGACTTAGAAAAATGTCAAACTAGAAAATAAAACCTTAGTTAGATTCTAAGACATTTTATTACCCCAGGCATAGTCCTCATCAGTGGCAAGCCCGCATATACACTGTTCGACACGGGTGCCTCGCGCTCGTTCGTATCAGAGGCCTTCATTGATGGCTTAGCAGGCGTGAAGCGATTCATGGGCTCGATGTTGAGGATACGACTAGCAGACGGATCCGAGCTACACACCGATGCGCACTGCAACATGGAGGCAGAGATTGGTGGGAAAGCGTTCGAAGCACCAGCCGCGATCCTGAGGCTTCCATCATATGATCTGATATTGGGCATGTCATGGTTATATTGGAACCATGCCCTAATTGACTGCGTGGCCAAGAAGATTACCCTGAAGCATGGAGATTCATTAGTCGCAGTAGAAGGTATAAGGCCTGCCTCCCACATATTTTTGTCATCTATTCAGGCCGTCAAGGCCCACATACAGGGCGATGAGATCTATCAGATACTCTTCGAGATGGCGGAAGCCAAGGATTCTATATCCGACATACCAGTAGTACGAGATTTTTCGGACGTCTTCCCAGAGAAACTACCAGGGCTACCCCCGCACCGGGGTCAAGATTTCCAGATAGTACTTATGCCAGGGGCTAAGCCGACATCCAGAGCTCCCTACCGCATGGCCCCAAAGGAGCTGACAGAGTTTCGAAGCCAGTTGCAGGAGCTAGTAGAGGCCGGGTTTGTCCGGCCAAGCTCTTCACCATGGGGAGCCCCAGTGTTGTTTGTTAAGAAGAAGGACGGGAGTCTCCGCTTGTGTATTGACTACCAAGCCTTGAACCGGCTAACAGTCCGAAATACCTATCCACTACCAAGGATAGATGAGCTGTTTGACCAGCTGGAAGGGGCACACTTCTTCTCGAAGTTGGACCTAAGGTCGGGCTACTACCAGTTGCGGATCCGAGAGGAGGATATACAGAAGACTGCTTTTAGTAGCAGGTACGGACTCTACGAGTTTACCGTGATGCCGTTCGGGCTCACGAATGCACCGTCAGCATTCATGACTCTCATGAACGGGGTCTTCGAGCCATATTTAGATGTGTTTGTCATCGTCTTCATCGATGACATCCTCATTTACTCGAGAACCGAGGAGGAGCATACGAGGCATCTGACGCTGACCTTGGAAAAGCTACGGGAACATCATCTATATGCTAAGTTCAGCAAGTGTCAATTCTGGCTGAAGGAGATGGCCTTCTTGGGGAACGTGATCAGTGGAGTTGGGTTGGCGGTAGATCCGGCCAAGATTCAGGCCGTCCGGGACTGGCCACAGTTGAAGACAGCTACGGACGTACGAAGCTTCCTAGGACTTGCCGGCTATTACCGGAAGTTCGTAGAAGGATTTTCTAGACTTGCTCTCCCACTCACATCCCTGACAAGGAAGGAGATACCTTTTATCTGGACACCGCAGTGCGAGGCAGCGTTTCAGGAGCTGAAAGGTCGGCTCACATCCGCCCCGATACTCGCTCTCCCCTCGGGGAAAGAGGGATTTCAGGTTTATGCGGATGCCTCCTATCAGGGTATGGGAGCTGTTTTGATGCAGAGGGGTCACGTCATCGCCTACGCCTCCCGCCAGCTGAAACAACATGAGCAGAACTATCCGGTCCACGACCTAGAGATGGGAGCAGTTATATTTGCGCTGAAGGTCTGGCGGCATTACCTTTATGGAGTCCACTGCGACATATTTTCAGATCACAAGAATCTGAAATATGTGGATACGCAGAAGGAACTAAATATCCGGCAGCGGCGATGGATGGAGTTTCTAGCAGACTACCAGTACGAGATGCATTACCATCCGGGTAAGGCAAACGTGGTAGCTGATGCCTTGAGACGGAGAGCGACTACTACAGGAGCAGGACCCCAGGCCATGACTTTAGAGCTATTACGGAGCTTTGAAGACATGCACATCACCTTAGTATCGTCTGACGACACTGAGCTTTACGAGGAGTATTTAGCTGCGATGAGCGTCAGCGACGATATACATGATAGAGTCCGGGATTGGCAGAGGCAGGATGCCAAGCTGGAGCCGATATTCTGGGCTTTGGAGGCAGGCTCAGCAGGAGATTATACGATGCGGGGTGATCTGGTGTGCTTTAGAGGTCGGACATACATTCCGGATGGAGGGCAGATACGGGAGGACATCATGACTGAGGCTCATCATAGCCGATACTCTATACATCCCAGGATTACGAAGATGGCGGCAGATTTGAAGAGGACTCTCTACTGGCCGGGGATGAAGAAGGACATCACTCATTTTGTGACCCACTGTGAGGCGTGTCAGTTGGTGAAGGCCGAGTGCAAGAACCCAGCAGGACTACTAGAACCACTTCCAGTGCCGGAGTGGAAATTTGAGGACATCGCCATGGACTTCATCCATGGCCTACCTCGATCACGGACGGGAAACGATTCGATCTGGGTGATCGTGGACCGTCTGACGAAGGTGGCTAGATTCATCCCGATCAGGAAGGACGACTCTGTTGGAGGGTTGGTGCGGAAGTTTGTGGAGCAGTTTGTCCGTTATCACGGCGTGCCGAAGACGATCGTATCCGATCGAGATGGCCGGTTTACATCCAGAGAGTGGAGATCGGTGCAGGCTTACCTTGGCTCCCGACTGACCTTCAGTACGGCTTTCCACCCCCAGACTGACGGGCAGACGGAGCGTACCAATCGGACGCTGGAAGACCTCCTTAGATTATGTATTGTAGACCGCAGAGAGCCCTGGGAGAAGATGCTGCCATTGGTGGAGTTCTCGTTCAACAACAACTACCAGTCCAGCATACGGATGGCTCCTTACGAGGCTTTATATGGGAGGAGGTGTAGGACACCGTTATCTTGGCTACAGGACGTGGATCCGCAGACTCTAGACTCGGAGTTCGTGGAAGACACGAGGCTCAGGTGAGATTGATCCGGGACCGGATGCTAGAGGCGCAGAGCAGACAGGCCAAGTATTATGATGCTCGGCATCGTCAGGTGGAGTTTCAGATCGGGGACCGGGTGTTCTTGAAGATCCGGCCAATGCATGGAGTTTCACGGGTGCGAGGTCAGCGGAAGAAGCTCAGCCCGAGATACATGGGGCCTTTCAGGATCCTCGAGCGGATCGGTCCCCTAGCTTACCGGCTGGAGCTGTCACCGAAGCTGGCAGGTTTGCACGATGTGTTCCATGTATCCTCCCTCAGAAGGGCTCTACTACGCCCGGAGCTGCAGATTACGACCCCGGATGGGCCGGTAGCTTCAGATCGATCAGTTCACTTGGAGCCAGTTCGGATTGATGATAGAGGGATACGGGTCTTGCGCCGCAAGAAGATCCCGTTAGTCAAGGTCCTGTGGAGGAACCACGGCCAGGAGGAGCATACTTGGGAGCCGCAAGATCTGATGCAACAAAAGTACCCTGAACTATTCAGTCAGGTATACCTCATTACCCTTCAAGATATTACAACTTACATTCCTACTTTATGTCAGTAGCACCGCTTTAGGAAGGATATGGGCTAATCTTTTGTTTATTGGGAACTTACCCTCTATTTAATAAACAAAGTAATCACTCCAACTCCATATGGGATGTTACAAGTTTAACTTATTCCGGTAAGACACCCGTAGGCTTAACCTTAATTTCGGGGACGAAATTTTTGTTTTGTTTATTGGGATTTGTAACATCCCATTTTCAACTAGACCCCCCTAGGAGTAGTTTTTGTCCTGACTAGGTCAGGACAGACCCTTAGAGAACCAAAATGGGCCAAATGAGCTTGGCCATGAAAGTGAAAGGCACATTGGTCTGCAAATAGTAATTTCTAATTACTAGCTTAAGGGTGTCCATAGGGCTTCACCATGACCCCATGGCCCCACCACAACACTCCTAACCCATTAAAGGATCCATTAGAGCCATAGGGATCCATTGGAGTCAGCCCAAAGTGGTCGAATTGACCAAGGACCACCATAGGCCTAAATTGGGCAAGGTGTCCTAACTAAGGGCAATTGACCTCTAATGTGTCCATCCAACCCTATTTAGGTCTTCCTAGACCTTGAGTGAGGCAATTGGGTCACCAAGGGCCCATTGGGGTCAACCTTAGTGGCTAATTTGACTCAAGTCAACCCTAAGCCACTTGGAGTCAAACCTAGCCAAATGGGCTAACTTGTGCTCAAGCCCAACCCACTTGGGCTAACCTTATTTTAATAAATGAAATAGACTTGTGGGCTGCCTTTGGGTTAGGTAGGAGCCAAAATTCATCATGAAGTGTAGAGAGAGAAAATTCACCCATGGAGGAGAGAGAAATTAGAATAAAATATAAGAGGAGACTTTGGGCTCACCCTCCCCCTTCCCCAACCTCCCCAATTTATTACTCTAGGAAAAGACAAGCTAACCCAACTCAACCAGCCACCTTTTGACTGGTTTGGACCAAGCCTCACCCCCCACCTACCCTAGCCACCATTGTTGACTTTAGCCAATATTGGCCATGAAGCCTACCAGCCACCTAACACCCCCAATCTCCCCTTTAAAAGCTTCACAAGACTCCCCTCACTCACTTCCACCACCTACCTGAAGGAGCCAAGAAGCCACCAAGAAGCTTCAAAAATTCGGCCACCACCACCACCATGGTCTCCCGCCGCTCCTCTCGCATCCAAGCCCGTGTGCAGGTCCTCCCTCGCCTCTCTCTTCATGCTGTAGATCTTAGGATTGTTAGGGATAAGGTTTGGGCTCGAATGAGCCCGAACTGAGCTCAGTTTTTCCTCCATTAATGGAGATCTGGAAGCTCACGGGTTGGGTGGCGCCGCCGCCTCCCGCCGCCCTAGCTGCCGGAAAATGTCGCCCCCACCACCGTAAGGGTGGAGGAGAAGATGGTCGGTGGTTGCGCCGCCTGTAGCCGCCGGAAAACCCCCCGTGAAAACTCCCGTGAAAGCTGGTATCGGGCTGGTTCCTGCATGCTGGATTGGAGAAGAAAAGCAGCAGCCGTCGGATGGCTTTAAGATTCGTGCCATGCAAATATATAAATCCTGTATTTATTTAATTTATGAATAGTGTTATTCTGCCTTATAAAACAGCCTCTCCTGCATGCCAAATTTAGAGTTCTTCTAGACATTTTCAAAAAACATGTTCAACATGAAAGTTGTAGGTCTCTGAGTTAGCTTTAATTTGATATGTTACACATAATTTTTGGTTAAGCCTACTGGCCTGTAGACCCATTTTACTAGGGTTGGTCCTAGGGTAGGCCAGAAAAAAAAAGGTGTGCCCTGACCAAACCCTAAGTCCAAAGGGACTGAAATTTTGGTCATGTCACTAAATTAGATACACCTAGCTCCCCTCCAAAATGAGAATTTTGGGGAAAATAATCCTATATTTTTAGTCAAAATTTGATAAATCAATTAATGTTGATTTTTGGAGCATATCAACCCCAATTGGCCCCAAATTTTGGTGGCCTGCCCTTGGGGGTATATTAGACCTATGGTAAAAATATTAGCCAATTTAGATTTGTGCATGTTGATATATCTCACTTGTAAGGGTTGAAAGAGGGATGGTCTTGGGCTGCAAATAGCAAAAATGTACAAAATTAAAGGAGATGCCCAAGTCCATCCAGAGACCCAAATGTCCTGGGATTTTGGCCAGCAACAAGTATAGGGCATATTTAGGCCCTGCCCAAAAATGGGATTAGTTGGAATTAAAATTAGGGGGAAAATTACTTAGATACCCCTAGGCTTGTTTAGGTGATTCATGGAGTATTTCAACTCCAAAAGGCCCCAATTTTTGGTGGCATGTCTATGAGGACAATATTAGGGCATGGTTAAATTTTCAGCCCATATGGATCACTGCATGTTGGGTTAACCCACTTGCATGTGTAGGCTAGACTTAATCTTGGTGTGCAAATAGCAAAAGTTGCTATGATGTGTATTTATCCATTTTGGGACTTCTAAAATGCTTGAAACTAATTCCAGAGGATCTTTGGGACAAATTTGACCCCTCAAATTAATTGTGGGATTTTTGGGATCAAAAATCCCATTATTTGGTATTTTCAAAATAAAGGCCTTTTTGGAAAATAAATTGTAGAAATAGGTCTTAATCAAGGAAAGATCCCCAAAATCAGTCAAGTCAAAAATGAAGTTTTTATTTGACTTTGGAAAATTCTATACCTCTGTTTGACAACTTTTAGAGCAAAATTCATGGAAATGACTATTTTACCCTTTTTATATTTGTTCATGAATTGGTAGAAATACATGTTGGAAAATTGTAGAAATAATTCTAGAGTTTCATAATTATTATATTAGTCTTGTAGAATTATTTCAGAATTTTTGGATACACTGTAAATTATTAAATAAGCATAATGGCATTTTGGTAAATAATTAAGAATGGATTTTGATAGGCCATTACACTGCATATGTTAATGAAACTCTGCCATTAGTCATAAAGTAGTGATATAAATGCTCAGTAATTTTTCTGGAATTTTGGGTTGTATATTTCTTATACTTCATTTGGAAAATGATTAATATGTAGACATTGTATTAATTATGGAATAAATAGAAATATAAAAAGGAAAATTATGACATCTTGTAGACAGCAATATTTTACTCACATGCAACTCAGGAAAATTCCCTTAGGTCAATAGAATTTAATTGATACCACTTCATGTGTAAAATGGCCTAGGGAATAATTTAAATGATTTAATTAGAGGCCTTAATGACCTAGGAAAATTATGAAAATCAACACATTCATTTCATTAGTCCATACCACCCTAGGATAAATATTTGGGGTCAGTTGGACCAAGGATTTAGAAGTTCGATTTCGGGGTGGTATTAGGTCATGGGCTGCGCATAGTAAAAGTACGTTATGCCTTAAGGCCCACCGGGGGATAAATCGACGATTGAACTAGAGAATAAGTTTGGAGGTATAACCCTAGTGGGTAGAGTCATCTTAGTGACGAGAGTAAAAGTGCAAGTCACCGGGTAACACTTAGAGTGGAGGACGGCGGAAGGCCGTCGCCCTCCCGATAACAACTTAAGTCATTAGGTTGCTAAGTAATAACAAGTGAAGTATGGGTAATGGGTAAACACCAACTTAAATTTATTATCCTTGGGAAAGGGAACTTTGGGCTTCATCCCATCTTGGTTTCTAGTGCCTTCGAGACCCCTTCATTGGGCATACCTTGGGCAGTCCTGGGATTAACCCTAAAATACTAAGTGTAACAACCGGTAGACAAGAGTAGTCTAATAGGCTAGGTAAACTGTATCTGTTCTCACTCGTGACGAGTTGGAGGGAAAGGGTTAAGTCGTCCCGAGGTGTTCAAAGGGGCGTCATCCCGCGGTGTTCAAAGGGATGAGGTTTGGAATTTAAGCCGGACGGGTTAGTCCGGGGAGCTTTGGCTCGGTTGTTGACTATTACGGACGGGTTTGTCCGGGGAGCGTTGGCTCGGAGGTTGATACATCAAGTTTGCATGTGCATAAGAAATACCTAAGGTGGTGGGTCTTCGGTGTTGGAGGGTCGTTGCACCGACGCCAATACGATGACTCGGCAAGTGTGGTTTTACACTTCGCCAAACTAAGTCCGGCGGTCTTGTCGGCAAAGACTACGCGTAGTCCGCTTAGTGCACCAAGCGTTGAGGCGTACGATAGGTCAGACCGGTAGTGCTATACTGGTTTTGAGGTGGGCGAGGCCCAACCCACCGCTTCCGTCTGCCACTACGGAGGTATCCTGGGAGGTAACGGCTCTGAAAGGGGGAACTAAAGGTTTGTGTACACAAAGTCGGGTGTGTGAGTTGCACTGCTTGAACATCATTAACCCACCATATAGATGCATATCATAATCATTCATAATAACCTATGACACCTAATGTATAAGTTTAATGGGACGCTTATACATTAGGACTTGCAAAACGACCCCTTGGTCTATAAGCTTGTGTGGGGCAGGTTTATAAGTCAAGGTCAACTTACTATATTTATAATTGATGTTTGATAACCGACAACCCAACGTATAAGTTTAATGGGACACTTATACGATGAGAGCCTTGTAGAAGATCCCTTGGCTTATGTGCCTTCACATAAGTTAAGGTTACTTATATTAATTGTCTTTTATGCTCAGTTATTATTGTCACTTATATTCAAAGAATTGCTAGACTAGGTCCACCGTCACCTGCTTTTGTTGTACTCTCCACTTCATGTCCTTCCCTTTCTTCCTCCCCGCCCGGTGCCTTAGAGCATGGGGGAAGGGGTGGGGGATGATAGGACTTGGTCTTTTGACTGAC
Source organism: Platanthera zijinensis (assembly GCA_039513925.1). Taxonomy (NCBI): domain Eukaryota; kingdom Viridiplantae; phylum Streptophyta; class Magnoliopsida; order Asparagales; family Orchidaceae; genus Platanthera; species Platanthera zijinensis. The sequence goes on from CM077078.1 coordinate 171,499,594, forward strand.
GGGCGACCGAACATCATATTAGGGAATCGTGGAGCCCAGCATGGAGGAGCAGCCCAGGAGGCCGATGCGCTTAGAGATGGGGCAGTCTAGTACGGGTCTTCAGACTGCCGGGACCGTGAGTTCAGCTTACTAGTAGATGTTCTATTTTACTTCCGCATGAGTGATTCTGTAGTGAGGACTTTGATGTACCGGGCATAAGCCCTTATTCAATACTCTTTTCTTATTAGATCTGTGGACACTCCCTTCGTGGAGATTTTCTAATATATGTGATTTGATGTGGACTGCATTTCTTTCTACTTGCTACTAAATTATGATCGAACAATGCCGGCAGAATCGGCGTTTTGTGGGGACGACCTTCCCGGGTGCGAAGTCGTCACCGCAAAGCGGCGGTTCTGGGCATAAGACCCTGGGTTTTAAAAAAGAAAAAAAAGGGGTCTTACACCTTCTGCCCACACTGAAAGCAGACTCTATCCTTGGACCAACACTGGGCCGCATCATGCCCAGGTCGCTTGCAAACAGAACAAGAGACATCTTTCATGGGAGCACTCTGAATCGCATGAACCTGCTCCTTCCTCTGAGATGCTGCCTTCTTGAAACATCTCTCGACAGGGTGGCCTGACTGGCCACAGAAGCTACACACCACTTTACTCTTCTTCCCCGGAGCCGCACCGGGTACCTGGGGTTTCTTCTCCTCCACTGAATTCCTCTTGTCCTTCCTCATTTTCTAGCCTCTGCTCTTCGCAGTCTCAATAGCCTCCACCTTCAGAGCAGCCTCTACTACTCCTGCATAAGTCACTGACCCATAAGCACTGGTCAACTGCTTCACCTCGCTCCTCAAACCACCGAGAAATCGCTTAACTCGATCAGCCTCAACGCTGACCAATCCAGGGGCAAAACGGCTCAACTTGCTGAACTCTATCTCATACTCACCCACCGTGAGTTGCCTTTGCTTCAGATGGAGGAAGTCATTCATGAGGCGGTCTCGCTCTACCGAGGGTAAGAACTTCCTCAACAGCATCTCCTTGAACACTTCCCAAGAGCATCCAGCTACTAAACTCTCCTTCTCTCTCAGCCACCAACTCTTAGCCAAACCTTTAAGCTGATAGGCGGCTATCATCACCCTCTGATCATCTGCAATCCCTGAGTACGAGAACATCTCCTCCATGGAGATCAGCAAATCATCTATGACCATGAAATCCGCCTTCCCGTCGTAAGTGGGAGGTCTTAGCCTCTGAAACTGCGAGATGAAGGCTATCTCTGCTGGCACCACCACTGGTGGTCTCAAGGGTGCTGGAAGAGGAGGAACAGCAACCCCCCCCCCCCCCCCCCCCCCCGCAGGGACTTGCACTCCCTGAGCATGTCCTGCCACAACTACCACCAAAGACTGAATCTGGGCTCGCACCTCCTCCAACTGCCTGCCCATGGAGTCGCTACTCTGACGCAGGCTGTCGACCACCGCATCATTCTGAGCTCTAGATGACTCACCCTCAGACAGGGGAGTCGATCGAGTCACAGGACGCCTAGCCATCCTAAAATCATAACAACACAAATCATATCCTAATACAACGACTAGAACCAATAACAAGTACAGACAATATATATATATATATAGACTTAAAGCTGCTAAACTTGCTCTGAGAGTTTATCTTTTTAACAAAAAGTTGATGTTATGCCCTAACCTAGGATGGTTAACCACCACCTTACTAACTCTTGTGCCTAGATCGGGAATGCATGACTTTTATATTAATTTGAAAACTTATGTGTGTACATATGTCATCCTACCAGTCTTTAGCTTGGCACGTTGTGCTTATTCAATGTTATGATATGCATGTTTGTGCTATGCATTCTAAAAAGGCCCTAATGCATGTTATGAGCGGCGTACACATGAAAATGTTATGCATCCCATACTACATAACATTCTCATGCAACGAAAAAGAAAACGTGCTAGTCGCAGCCATGTGGTGAGGTTATGCATCCCATACTACATAACCCTCACATGTTGCCCCTATGGTGGATCCATATACAAACACATATTATGCATCCATACTACATAATATGCCCCGTATACTTCATGTTATGCTATGAGTGTAGTGTTCGTGCTTTTGCCAAGACGTGCTGATGACATATCGGTGTGTGAATGACATGATGATGAACTACCAAAAGCAAACAAGGAAAGGTTGCCCGAATAACTTGTCAAGCAACCTCCCTCTGATACCAACTGTCACAACCCGCATTTTCTCCGAATTTAGAAATTTATCAGAGTATGATAAAACAAGCGTCATGATGCCACGTCGAGCAGGGGATAACTGCTGACGCTCGGGCAAAACCATCTACTTACTTAATAGAAGAAATTCATGAGTTTAATGATTAGAAAATCAGTTATATTTTAAAGGCCGTATCCCTCGACTTAGTGGATCATCTAGTCCACAGTTTAAAACTACATATACGCTGCGGAAAAATAATTTATTCAGGTTTATCATCCTAAGGAGTGCTTAAGGGTCCCAATAGAACCACTTATGCTATGCAAGACCCTATATTTAATTTATATAATGTATAAGAAAACGGTCTTGTACATGATTGGAAAATAGTGATTTAGTTTTATAAAACATACTGATCATGAGCCCTTTTTTATAATAATAGTTATAGTTTAAAAATAACTAGCAACCTAACATAAAGCCTCCCCAGAGCAAGTAGACTATCTCCAGAAAAAGGTAGCAGCAGAAGTAATATATCTAGTACAAAGGTAAAAACTACCAGTGGGCGCCAAAAACCTGACACGAACCCACTGGCACATATGTATGTCTGTAAGGAAAGTACAGGAAAACTACCTCACTAACAAAGCAACCGGATCTCCAAAGTCCTAGAGACCACCAGAAACACCACCGTAACCTAGCCACCAAACTAGCTACAGCTCAGAACTTGAGGCATTCCAAAAGAAAGCAGAATACCTCAGCAAGCAAGACAAGGTAAAAACTACATGAAAGAGTCAACCAAGGGGGAAAAAGTGAAAGAAAGAAGAACAACATGCAGTAGAAAAAGTCACAACTGTCCAAAGTAGGACAACAAGAAAAGCACTACGTGCAAGGAAACAACAACTACCCTATCCAGGAACTACATCCTGCAGGGCCTACTAGGCTACCAAGAGCCCAAAGTGCTGCAATCTACCAAGGAAGAAACTTCTAACATCCTAAGCTGTGGGAAATGGTAGTAGTAAAAACAAACAGCATGGATCCGGGTTGGAGGCAGACTCAGTCCCTCAACCACCATTTCCACGTCAATAAGCTCAAGGGTCTACATGCAAAAGCACAAGGGACCTTTCACCCCCTTGCCCAGCCCGTACCTGGAGCAAGATAGAAGAATAAGGGTGTCCTTGGCTAAATTGCACAACACCTACCACATGAAGAGCTTCAACCCACCACTACTAACCACGACCCACGATTCGGCCATTAGGAAAGAGAAACATGGCCGACAAGGAAATTACAAATAGAAATCAAATTGAGGGATTCACTCGGGAACGAAAATCAAGGTTTGGGAAAGTGTTGAAATAACTCAACACGGCTTGGCGTTGAGTGGGACCCACTCAACGCCTAACCAGACCTTGGCGTTGAGTGAGCTAGCCTCACTCAGCGCCAAAACAAGCATGGCGTTGAGTGAAGCTCACTCACTCAATGCCTCCTACAAGAACAACTCTTGCGTTGAGTGAGCCAACCTCACTCAACGCCAAAATAGCCATGGCGTTGAGTGAGGTACACTCAATCAATGCCCGGGTACATAGCCAAAAATAGAGAATGTGGCGTTGAGTGAGCTGGCCTCACTCAACGCCAAAACAACAATGTCATTGAGTGAAGCTGACTCACTCAATGCCCTTACACTTAACCGCAAAAGAGAACTATGACGTTGAGTGAGTCCACCTCACACAACGCCAAAACAGCAATGGAGTGTAGTGAGGTTCACTCGCTCAACGCCCTGGAACTTAGCCGCCACGAGGAAAACCTGCGGAGTTGAGTGAGCTGACCTCACTCAACGCCAAACCAGAAATGGCGTTGAGTGAGGTCAACTCACTCAACGCCAAAGTACTTATCCTCAGAAAAGTCTATGGCATTGAGTGAGGACACCTCACTCAACGCCAAAGTACTTGGGTGCACAGAGGCGATGGCGTTGAGTGAGGTTGACTCACTCAACGCCGAAACTGAAATGGCGTTGAGTGAGGTCGACTTACTCAATGCCAAAACACTTGGCTTCACAGGAAAACTGCGGCGTTGAGTGAGCTTGCCTCACTCAACGCCAAAACGGAAATGGCATTGAGTGAGGTCGACTCACTCAACGCCAAAGTACTTAGCCGCTAGCAGGGGCTACGGTGAGTTCACCTAACTCAACGCCCCAGTACTTAGCCAAAAAAACTAACAACTGACCAGCTGTGGCGTTGAGTGTGTGCACCATACTCAACGCCAAACCCGCAAAGGCTTTGAGTGTGTGCACCACACTCAATGCCAATCCCGGGAAGGCTTTGAGTGTGTGCACCACACTCAACGCCAACCCGAGAGCCCAAACTTGGCTCTTCCAAAAAAAACAACACAGCAGGCACCCCCTTCTCTATCTCTCTCGGCTTCACCAGCAAGACACCAACCAGACAACAATCTGGAATTAAATCGGCGGCATTACGCCGGCGGGTTGAGCACCATCAACACAAAGAAGGGGGCTCAGTAGGAGAATTTAAGCCCAAAATTTCAGCAAGATACAAGATCAACATGGCCTCTACCCTAGGGATAACCGGGATTTTCAATAATAACAAGAGAATAAGAGAATGGCAAGGGCAAGAACACCACTTGCCTCGATTTCCGGCGAAGCTTGGACGGCTTTCCCTCTACTTAATTGGCACTAGCAGCAGCAGCACCTAAAACATACTCCCGTACATTAATGGCAGAAAAATCCTCAAAACCGAAATCCCAAATCTCAACAAAACTCCACGAAAATCGAATGTCTTACCAACGAAACGAAGATCTAAGAGAGAGCAAGACAACGCCGCTTTCGGAATCGAAATCCGTCCACGAACAAGCCTAGAATCACCGTATGAAGGGGTACAGGAACAACGGCTTTCTCCTCTGCTTTCCGCAAACAATAGCAGGCGACAGTTTCTTTTCTTTTCGGGAAGAGGAAGAAGATAAGGAAGTGGGCCGCCACTTCAAAACAAAGCTTTTATATAAATGTTGGACAAACCGCTTCGGGAAAACCGAAAACTTGCCGCCTATTCTCTTAATGATAAGAGAAATTAAAAGGTCTAGCCTATACTAGGCTGCCACCTAAGCAAGGAATTAAATGCTGAATAAATTCAGCCGTAGAAACAACTCTTTAGCCCATAACTGAAGGTTTCCTCTCAACTATTCAAATCAATAATTAATTATATATACTATTAACACACCAAACGACGCGAAATCCGAATCGCCTTGGAATTCGACAAAATTCGCACCGTAGCTAAATACCCACGCTACGAACACAACGGCGAAGTCGAAATTAACTTTCGATGAATAGAACTCGAGTAATACCCAAATAAAGCCAAACAACAACATCCCCCCGAGAGGCCACACCGGGTCACCCAAAACGACTCGGCTTGCTAGGGAGATCTTGCCAACAGGCTACAAAATAGGGCACTCAGTTCTAAGGAGCTAAACCACACTCCACAAATGGCACAAGCCACAGAAACGCGTCATCGTAACATCAAACGAGAATAAAAATAATCGCAGAAAAATCGGGGGCGTTACAGCTATGCAATTGTGCATTCTATAGTCGGTTATAAGTACTGGGGTACTCCCCGTGAGGATTGGTTAGTTTTTATGCTGTGTATTGGTGCTGGGAGCTAGTTCTCCAGTTTTTGTTTTTGCTGTGTAGGTGGTGCGTTTTCCCCAAGATAGGAATTTTGATTTGTGTAAAATGCACGGTAGTGAATTTCCTTAGCACACAATTTCTTTCAGATCGTGCATTTTACTCGAAGGAAGATAGTCGAGTGGAACTCGATGAATTTCATAGAGCTGTACTCGACGATCTTAACGCACGGTTTCTTCTAAACCGTGCGTGAAGGAAACACATGGTTTTCCTATAGCTTCCTTGTTTTATTTTTCTCTGTGGTTAATCGTGCAATTTGCTCATGCATGGGCGGAAGTGCCCGTGCGCGAGTAAAATGCATGGTTCCACCTGCTTGCCGGAATATTCTGCTCTCTGTGGTTACCCGTGCGATTTCCTTCACGCACGGGTGGAAGAATCTGTGCGCAAGGTAATGCACGGGTCAACGCTTCTTCTTCCTCCACAAGCCTGTTCTATAATTAAATAATGCACGGCTAACGCACGGTCGTGCGCTTAACCGTTCATGATCATTATTTCTGACTTGTCTATTTAAGCTGCATGTCTCATTCTCCCAAACAATCCACCCGCCATTTCCACTCCTATGAGAGGGAAAAGATTCCTCCTGTCGCTTTCTTCTCACTCCATTGAGAGCTCGTCCGGCAACTAATATACCTCCAAAATCTCTTAATAGCTTCATCTCCGGCCTCTATCATCTTCTAAACCTTCAAAGCTCTGTTTCAAGATCTTTGGTGCTACATACATGGAGTTCTCCGATCAGGTTTAATCCGACAGCTCTACACAAAGAAGACGGGCTAATAGAACGAAGTTACATCCCTTATCAACCCCGGACATCATCCGTAGACCGAGCACAGACAAGGCCTAAAAACCCTTGGCACCGGCCGCGAATCTAGGAAAGTCTTCATGCGTTTGGTTTTATCTCTCCCCCTTATCTTGTATTAACTTTATTCATGAATGCATGGTTGTTGGTTTGATGAGTAAGAACTTGATATGCTTAATGATTTTAGCATTTCTATGTGTTGATATATTTTAGTCCTAGTTTGTGTGGTGCGCTTACATCTTTTGTGTTCTTGTCGTGCTAGTGCTGTCCAAACGATTGCTAAGAGCGTGCGTGGCGAAGAGGTGACTACAATCCTCAATGGTTTGTCCATCCTCCTCATTACTCATTTGATTAACCCACCCAAGCAATGCAGTTATAGAGACCTGCAATAGATTTATTAGTGTTAAAATTAGGGGAAAAAAATCTAAACCCCTTTGTTTATGTTGACAAATGCAATCCTTCTTTCTATAGCGAAGTCACACTCTCTACCTGCACTCCTCGAGATATCGATATTCGGGGATTCAACTCCTCAACTTTATTACTTGACTATGATCGGTACACTTGCCTAAAGTACATCAGATCTCTCAAACTCCTTTAAGTCCTACCTCAGGACCAAGGCCCTGCACTCAGAGATAAAATCTCCTACAGCTCAGTAATACTTCTGATCACCTACCTCAGACTTAATCCAAAGTCCTACACTTAGGCTAGGAGTATTGCCTTCAACTCAGATCCACCACAGGATCCTACCTCAGAGAATAAATCTCTTACCTCAGCCACACAGGCCCTGCCTCAGATCTATAAAAGGATCCTACAACTTAGCCTTTATATTTCAGTCTTACAACTCAGATCAAGAATGATCCTATAGAAACTGTGAGTTCGTTGTTGATGACTTGCTCTAGAGAAATTGTTCTCTGAGCATTCTCTCTAGAATGAGTGAGCTCAACCCAACTTCTTCACACCACAAGGGAAGTAGAACCTCAGGTTGGTTCCACTTGTGCTAGGAAGAATCTCATAAACTGGAGCTTCTTAACTAGCTGATAAAAAGAAGATGATATTTCTGCGCTTTATTTCTTCAATCAGCCAACCTAGTCTGATGCCTATAAACTTGTTGTTGAACACCAGTTGTAGTGCTCTTCTTCTTTATTTTCAGCAAGAAGATGACCAAAAAGCTTCTTCTCCGAAAAGGCAAAAAACCCCTTTTAATTTCTCGAAACTCTTCTTTTATTTCCTTTATATCCAACGGCTCTATGTGCAGTGTGGACCCGTAGAATAGGCAACTGTAGCACAACTTTTGCATTAACTACAATACAAAAGGTAAGCGGCACCTTTTATCTTATAGCATGCAAAACATGTGATATTTGAATTTATGCTGACATCAGAATGACTCAGCTCCCGTGGACTTAGTAAATTCGAGAAAATCTGTACAGGCATTGAGTGAAGCCTTGTCACTGAACGAAAAAGTACTTAGCTAAATTCTGCATCTTCAGTCGTTGAGTGGGTTGAGTGAACCTTCATCACTCAATGCATATAGACATTTATACTCTAACTGTATAGGCATTGAGTGAGCCTTCATCACTCAATGCTTCTGGACTTTGTTGAAATTTCTCTACATGAAGGCATTGAGTGCAGCTTCTTCACTCAAAGCTTCTGTCCTCGGCTTAGCTTCTTAAAGAGGCGCTTAGTGGCATGTCTTAATTCAGTGCTTCTATAATTACACATAATTTCTTTTGAGAAGGCATTGAGTAAACTTTCATCTCTCAATGCTTCAGGACTTAGCCAGACTTCTTGTCTGTGCTACTGAGGCTTTGTCTGCTTGGGCTTCTATCAATTCTTTTTGCCTCTTGGAGTTGAGTGAATTTCCTTCACTCTATGCTTCTAGACATAGCTAGATTTCTGCATTGCCATCATCTTGCCTTGAGTCCCTCTATCATTGTGAATAAGACTACCTGTTAAATCAATGCAACAGAGAACAACCTGCATACATTGAACTTATATCATTCAGCAAATACATTCATATATATACAATTGACTTGTGTGCCTTCTTAGAATCTAGGACATTGTGATCAATGGACCCAACAATCTCCCCCTATTTGAAGAAGTTAGAACCCTAATCAATGATATACACTACCATATATAGTAGATAAATCATCACAGTAGATAAGAGCAATAATTTTTACACACACAAAAATATGATTTTCATTTCAAGGAGAAAGTCATAAATAGACAGTGTGCATAAAAGAAAATGAGCACATTCCTACAACCCTTAAGGAAAACTAAAAACAAGTCATGTTTCTGGTTCCTAGATCACAATCCCCCTACTACGTTTCTTGGAAGCCTTTTCCTTATCTTCATTCTTCTTTTCTGTTTGTCCTTCAAAATAGTTATAGGGCATAAGAAAGTATTTACAGGGCTCCACAGTATCTGGTGGAAGTGCACTTGACTTTTTTTATCTCTTATGAACTTTCTCCTAGCCTCTTCATTATTTTCTAGTTTGTCCCATTCTATGGAATTATAAAGCTTTCCCCTCTCAGTTTTCTTCTCTTTGACTTGATCCAAGGCAGACATGATAATAGTCCTAGATTGAGGACTCCACTTCTCAAAATCAGCATGGTTTCCATCTCCTCTTTATACCATTTCTTATAAAGCCTTATTACTTCCTCTTCTTGAGCAATTGACTTACCTCTGGCTCTAGCTATCTAGTCAGTGGTCGGACTGAATGTAGGAATTTAAGTAGCAGTAGAAGGTTCAGTCCACTGAGCACTAACTTGATCATCATCTTGATATCCCCTCTGATCACCAAACTGTTCACATAGATCTTCTTCAATAGTTCAAGGAACAACATGAATTTTTCATATGTATGTTGTTCAAGGCCAAATGAACCTCTGATTACATTTGTTACCCAAACAACATTCTCATTTATAGCCTTGATCATTGCCTTCTCCCCCTTTATGACTTCTTCAGATAAAGCTGTAGTTAGGGAGTTCTTGATTATGTAGAGTCTTTCCTCCAAATAATTTACACCCTTAAGGACATGATTCTTGACCTCTAACATGTGATCATCAAGATTTGAGTGCAGGCATCCATTCTCCTTTCCAAAGTTTTCTTATGGGATTCCATCATAGTTTTTTGCACATTGTGTACCATTTCCATATTGCTAGAGGTTATGTTCTGATTAACTAGAATATAGTGCTTAGTTTTGCTTATTTCTGTCAGCTTGCCTTCAGTAAGTGTTACAGCAAGATTAGCCCACAAGAAGAATGTTATTTTGTTAGCTTTCTGTAGGTTGACTTCAAACCTGATCGACTTGATTTCCGTGGAAGTCTCCCTTCTTACTTCCTTGATGGAATAATCAATGTAGTGCTCCAACTATCTTCTTTGATCATCAAGCAGACCCTTCAGTTGAGCAAGGACTGTAGGCAACATTTATTGAGCTTGATAAAATGTACCTTGTTCATAGACATCTTCATCCCTTTCCCTGGCAATAGTTCTTTCTTCTGAGTCATCCAACACATACTCAGATGAATGAGCATCATCATTTGCATCTGTCGCAGTAGTACCCTTTTCAGACTCAGATGAGTCTATGTTATATACTATCACTAGAGCAGGGAGTTCAGAGTGAATCTCCCCCTCAGCCTTAGCATGGTACTTAGGGACAATTTGTTCTTCTATAATAATGTTAAGCACATCTTTTTCAACAATTATAGGAGCTTATTCATCCTCAACAGTACTACTAGAAACCTGCCACATTGGCTCATAATAAATCTGATCTGTTCTATCCTATAGATTCTCTAGAAAAAAAATTTAAGCTTGTCCTGCATATCAGACTGAACTTGATCCCCCTAAATAAGAGCATCTATCTAGGATGTCTCCCCCTAAATATCTATAACCATATGGAAAGTCTCCCCATAGATATTTGCACAGATAGTTTTTAATACCTATCCAGTCAGTATCTCTAAGGCTTCAGCAAGAATCTCTTCAGACTGAGATCCACCAAATTGATTCCTTATTGCAGGTTCAGAGGAAAATGATACATGAGCACGCATGTCTCTCCTTGTCTCTTTAGATGATTCAGTCAGCTGAGGATCATATAGTTCTTCCTCATTGTTTTCAGAGGAACTACTATCTGTGTTATCTTTAGTTACCCGGACTACTATATTTTCTTCTTATCAACAGTCAGTTGATGTGGTAATAGTACTCTATCCCAACTATCAAATATCTTGGAATCCATCCTCCTTATGTGATCGATTTTAGTTCCTAGCCTCACATTGAGGATCCCTAGAACAGAATCATGGAGATATAGGGGCAGAATTATCCCCATTTTTGGTTCAGCCATGAATTCCACTATTCTGTCAAATATTACTTTGACTAAGTAAGTCTTTTTTAGAATGAATGACTCTTTTCAGGAGATCAAACATTTTCTTGGAGATTTTATCATGAGACCCCATCTTGCAGAATTGTGCCTTCCTAATCAGATCAGCTAGAAATTTTCCCTTGAGATTCATCTCCTTTCTTAGCACTGATCCAATGGTGTCCTTTGAAAGCACATGCTTCTTAAGGGCAGCCTTTACATCATCCTGGTAAAGTTCCTCTTCTTCATCTGACTGACTGAACTTGGGAAGATGCAGAGCATTGCTCAATCTTTTGGGGGTAATCTTAATCTTATGTTCGCTAATGGAAGACTTGATTTTAGTATAGGAAGAGTCGACCATGGCATTCGAGTAAAACTCAAGTACTTCTCTCTTCCAAATCATACTTGGTTCTGAAAGAATGTGTTATAGGTCAGTGACCTGTAGTAGATGGAGAATGAGATGTACCTCCTCCAGTGCATCCTTGAACCCATTTCTTACTAACTCTAAGACCTCAAACAAGAAATCCAATCGTCTTGGCGCCATTACTTCCCTAAAATTCCACTGATTTTTCGAGCTTTCATCACAAGGGGTAGAAAGGCATAAGGGCTAGGAATAGTGTATTTTGTTCTAAGCACACAACCTTCTATTTATACTATCCTCTTATTTGAGAATGTGGAGAGGCATGTACCTGATACGGTGACCACGAGGAGATCAATGGATAACATTAATCTCGTTAGTTAGCCGTAAATAGAAATCCCTAAAAGTATGCGTTGAGTGGACTCGACACTCTCGAAGCATTCGACGCACTCGATTCCTAAAGTTATCTCAGTGCACTCGATGCGTAAAGTTGTATCAGCCACATGCTTGTCAATGGTGACAAACTCAAGACTGATGTCCTCACATTCCCCATACTATCTCATAAAATTACACCTAATCTCTATGTGCATTGTCCTGCTATGGGAGACAAGATTTCTAGCATTAGAGATTGTACTAGTAGAATCACAAAACATAGAAGTTATACTTAGCTTGAGATTGTTGTCCTGGAGCTGATGTTGGGTCCACAGTAGTTGTTCACAGTACCTACCAACAAAGATGTATTCGGATTTAGCTATTGATATTATATACTTGTTTGCTTCTTGTTGCTCCAAGATACAAGCCTTCTTCCTAGAAATTGACAAGAGCCTAAGGTGCTTTTCCTATCTTCTCTAAAACCTGCAAAGTCAACATCTTAATACCCAATTAGTTCAAAGTAATTATTTCTAGGGACCACAGACAAAGATCAGGTGTTCCCTTAAGATATCTCAAAATTCGTTTGCTGGAAAATAATGAGATTTCTTAGGGCAGGTCTAGTACGTAGCACACACATGTAGCATACATAATGTCTAGCCTACTAGCAGTTAGGTAGAAGAGGGATCCAATTATTCCTCTATACAAGGTTTCATCAATAGGTTTCCCAGACTAATCCTTGTCTAATGACATTTTTTACCCCATAGGAGTTTTCATAATAGAGGCACTCTCCATTCTAATTTTTTTAATCAAGACCCTAGTGAACTTAGATAGAGAGATGGATAGACCATCCACTAATTGTCTTACTTAGTGGCCCAAGAAGTACTTGAGTTCACCAATTTTTCTTATCTCAAATTTCCCTTGCATAAGTTTAGCAAACTTTTTGTGGAGGCCATCATTAGTAGACCCAAAAATTATGTCATCTACATAAACATGGACTTGGATGATCTTACCCTTGACTTCCCTTAGGAATAATGTCTTTTCAATCTTTCTCCTTGAGAATTTATTTCAAATGAGAAAGCTAGATAGGGTTTCACACCATGCCCTAGGGGCTTGATTCAACCCATATAAAGCCTTTCTAAGCTCAAAAACAAAATCAGGAAATTAGAAGTAACAAAACCTGAGGGTTGCTCAATATAGACCTCTTCTTTTAGGTCACCATTTAGGAAAGCTAACTTTACATCTATTTGGTTGACCTTGAATCTTTTATGTACAGCATATGAAAGGAATAGTCTTATAGCTTTCAATCTAGTTACTGGTGCAACGGTTTCATAAAAATCAATACCTTGCTCTTATATGTATCCCTTGAAAACCAGTCTAGCTTTATTCTTTAATATAACAATATTTTTATCAAGTTTATTCCTGTAGATACACTTGGTTCTAATTATATTATGTCCTTGTGGTCTGGGAACTAGGTTCCACACCTTACATCTCTTGAACTTGTTCAGTTCTTCTAGCATAGCCACAATACAAAATGGGTTTATGTGGGCATCTTCAAACCTTTTAGGTTCAACTTAAGACAAAAGCTAGAGTACATAGAAATGTTGAGGCTTCTGCTACTTATTGTGACCCCTTGGATAGCATCTTCTATGATATGATATCTTGGATGATCCCTCAAATTCCTGACAGCAGGAGGCATTCTTTCTTCAATATCATGTTCTTCAATGGCTAGATCATGCTGGTCTTCACCCATATCCTGGGAACTTTGTCATTCTTCGGGAATGCATGCACTATCAACTTCTTCTTAGATAGTTGGAGGAGTTTCCTTGATGGTTAGTTTATCTATCTCGAAATCTACACCTATAGATCTTGAGGAACTAGGCAGCTTACTGTTAATCATTGTTGATTCATCAAAGACTACATTCACAGATTCTTCTACAACTTTATTTTTTAAGTTGTGGACCTTTTATGCCTTGCTATGATTATTGTACCCAAGAAATATCCCTTTATAGGACTTGGTAGCAAACTTGGTCAAGTAGGACTTCCCATTATTGAGCACAAAGCATTTGCTTCCAAAGATACGGGACAGGCTAGATTTTGTTTTTTGCCTTTCATATTCCCATAAGGAGTCTTCTTGTGATACTTGTTGATAGAAGCTCTAATAAAAACATGACAAGCAATGTTCACTATCTCAGCCAAGAAGTATTCTGGGAGATAAGTATCACTGAGCAGTGGTGTGCCAACTTCTATGAGAGTTCTATTTTTCCTCTCAGCTATCCCATTTTGCTGGGGTATTCTTTGGGAAGAAAACTCCTGATGAATCCCTTATTCTTCTCAAAACTTATTATACTATCAGGCTGAAATTCAGTGACAAGGTCACTTCTGTTTTTGACCACAGAAATGCTCTTTTCTTTCTAAATTTACCTGACCAAAGTCATAAAGATGTCTAGGGTTTCAGACTTTTCTTTAGAAAGAAAACCCAAGAAAATATGGAATAGTCATAAGCTATCACGATTGTATAGACTTTGCTACTTAGACTATAAACTGGCATTGGATCAAACAAGTCCATATTCAAGAGGTACAAAGACCTCTTAGAATCCTTGGGCCCAATGCTCTTAAAGGATGCTTTGGTCTGCTTTCCCTTTTGACATGTAGAGCAAATTCCTTCTTTTGTGCATCTTATATTGGGTCTATTTCTGAATAGCCCTTCACTAAAGAGCACGCTACTTATCTTGTAGTTTAAGTGAGCAAACCTCTTGTGTCATTGGACATAATAAGAGACTTTCTAATTTGCTACCAGACATACTGGTGAGTCTGTACATAAACATAAAAAGTTTAAACAATATATATTTTCACTCCTAGTGCCTGTCAAAATAACCTCTTGGTCACTTGACCTCTTGATCGGACACTCATCCTTGTGGAAGACAATGACATTGTCAATGTCACATAGTTGTCTTATGCTAATCAGATTTTGTTGCAATCCTTCCACATAAGCTACTTTTGTTATGGAGACTATGCCATTGCTGATAATACCATAACCTTTAGTGACTCATCTATCTAAACCTCCAAAGATCACCTTAGGTCCATTCTTTATAAGAGTATAATCTTTATGTTGCTCCTTGTTCCAGTCATATATCTGAAACATACATTGCCCAAGTATCATACAGTACTAGAAAAATGACTTTTAGCCACATTTTTTTTCGCACGGGGGAAAATCGTGGCTAATAATTAAGTATTAGCCACGATTTCTATTCAATGGCTAATAATCTAGTATTAGCCAAGGATGGCTAAACCGTGGAAAATAACCCAACTTTTTGCCACGGTTTTCTTGTTTTGTGGCTAATAATCTAGTATTAGCTACGGAAGACTAATTCGTGGCAAAAAGTCTGGTTTTTTTAATCCCACACCGCTAACTAAAGATCAATTTGTGTTTATATTGCCCATTCTCAATTAATGTTTGAAATAAAATTGGTTGGCGGGCGTCGGCGGCCGGGCGGTGTCGGCGTCAGCGGCCGGGCGGCTGCGACGGCGGCGGCCGGGCGGCGGTGGCGGCCGGGCGGTGGAGGCTGGGCGGCGACAGCCCGGCGGCGGCTGCCGAGCGGCGGTGCCCGGTCGGCAGCAGCCGGGCGGCGGCGGCCGGGCGGCAGCGGCCGGGCGGCGGCGGCCGGACGGAGGCAGCCCGACGGCGGCGGCCGGGCGGCGGCGGGGCGGCGGCGGCGGCCGGGCGGCGGCGGCGGCTACGGCGGCAGTAACGTGCGGCCGAATCTTTTTTATGTTACAGACCCTTTAGCCACGACAATTAAACCGTGACAAATAAGGAGCTTTTAGCCACGACAATTGAACCGTGGCTAATAACTTATTTGCCACAGATTCAGCGTGGCTAATACTATTGTCCACACTCGTATTGCCCATGCCCATTTGTCGTGGGTAGTTCGTGGCTACAAGTTATTGGCACCGATTTTGTACTTTTAGCTACGGTAATCTGCCGTAACTAAAAGTCTATTTTCTAGTAGTGATATTGGTGTATGGGTACTTGGACTATCTTAGGAACACAATTTAGTTTTTCATTGGACTCCCAAAGGGATTTGGTCCTTGGTTCTTGTTAGCTTGAAATTGAACATGTCTACCTATAGCACTTCTAATAGGAAGACTCTCTCTTACCCTTTGCACACTAGGGTTGTGCCAACAGTGTGTGACAAAGTTATCCACCTTACCAAAGCACAAACATTCATGAATTTTGTATCTCCTATTCTTAATTGTCGTTGAAGTGTGCAAGCTATTAATAATTATCTGTTCAGAGAGGAGAGTTGTAGCCTTCTTCTTGTTTCTTTTAGCAAGAATCTGACTGAAGGAGAGTCTGACAGTAGATGTACTTCGCTTACTCTGAGTTACACTAACGACAAAATTCTTTATAGTAGATATCCTGTTGATGGCATCAGAGGCTGCTAAGTCTGGCTTACTGACAGACTTACCCTTGATCTTGGTTTTTGCTGGATGAGCCTGAGAATGGGCTATTCCCTTATCCTTGAGTGTGGGGGCTAGAGCTCCAAATACAAATGGTCTATGATGGCCCAATTGGATTTCCTCATGTGGAGCCTTCAGTGCACTCCCTCCCATGACCTTTCTTCTTCTATTATATGATATATTTGTATTCTTACAAGAAGAGTTCCATTCTTCCCGTAATTAAACATGTTGCCTTTATCATACCTGTTGGAAGGGAGAATTACCTTGTGAAAGGTGGTCTGAGGCACTACTAGAGCTTTGCCTTTCCCTTTAGAATGGGAAGCTTTATTGTTCCACTTGAACCCAAAACCCATCTTATCCTTTTGTGAGGTAAAGGAGTCAATAAGTTGCAACACTATCTTGGGCTTATTGAATTCATGAACTGAAAGATAATCCTATGGGTAGATACTCACCTAGAGGGGGGTGAATAGTTGTCTTTTAAAATTTTTTGTCACTTAGATTAACTATTCAGCAGATATTATGTTTAACAGATAATATACTTGAAAAATAAGCTTCACAATAACTTAGCATAATTAAACCACAAAACAAGACACATGCAAATATCAGAACATAGCACAAGCACAAGAAAATCACAACATATAGAGAATTTATATTCGTTCCCCTTTCTAAGGTACATCCACTTTCCCCCTTCTTCCTCACTACCAATGTGCTAAATAAGGTTATATCTCCTCCTATTAAACTCAGATCCAAAGATCTTACATGCTCAGTTTCTGTTAAGAAACCTATACTCAGACCAACTGGTCCTACCTCGGAGATTCACCCAATCTCCTACCTCAGGCCCCTCAAGAACCCTACCTCGACCTGTATAACACAGACTTATACCTCAGTGATCCCTCTCAAATCACCTACCTCAGGTCCCTCAAGAACCCTACGTCAGCCTTTATTAATTAGGCTTGCAACTCAGAGATTAACTCTCCTACGGACTCAGATCTCACTGAGATCTTATAAAAAATTAAGGGTAAATATAATAAAAAAACCAATTTGTAATTTGATATATCTGAATGAATTTAGATTCTTCAATTCTGCTGCACTTGATTAAATCTGAATGAATAATCTGGCTGAAAAGATATTTCTTTGGATCTGCAATCTTCTTAATGATCGGCTTGATTTCCTTGAAAAATTTGTAGAACAGATACACTTGAATATTTTGATCACTTGATGAAAGGATCTGAAGATCTTCTTAAAGACTTTCATCTTCCTCCTCTTCCATAGAATTGTCATCCTCCACTGACTTGGAAGAAATTAGAATGACAATTTCTGCTCTGTGAAAAATTGCTTTCTTCTATGAAGAAAACCCCTCTATTTATAGACTTTATGGATTGCTGGATTTTGATTGATGACATCAACATGTGACATCATACTTCAAATTCTCCTTGAAACTATTTCTGTTGAGATACCACATTACTGTAGCTGATGTGACATTTCTGACTTATCTTGACACTTCTTTGTTGACTCTGCACATCTTCAGAAACATTAGTGTCGAGATGTCCAAAGTGTCTCGACACTATATTATTAAGTGTTCTTAGAAAGTGCTAAGAGATCTTAGCAAGGTCTCGACACAATTTTACTTAGAAGAATTTTTAGGTTGAACTTGAAAGTGTCGAGACAGTTAACTTATGTCGACACAACTGTCATCTGCATCGACATATGCAAATCTGCACTGTATCGAGACAATTGAATTTCCTCGACACAACTGTCTGCTTGGTGTCAACTTTTTTATACTTGCTTTAATTCCTCACTTTGTCGAGACAGTTGAATTGTCTCAACACTCAAGTCTGCTGGTGTCGACACTTTTTTAAGTCTACACTTTAGTCTTCTTTGTGTCGAGACAGTTGTATTGTCTCGACATAATTGTTTTAAGCTTTAAAGTGTTGAGATATTTGACTTGTCTCGACACTGCTGACTTAGTCTTCAAGGTGTCGAGATAGCTTACTTGTCTCGACACTACTGTTATTGAATCTTCAATGTGTCGAGTTAGCTGACTTGTCTTGACACTGTTGACTTAGTCTTCAAGGTATCGAGATAACAAACTTTTCTCGACACAACTTCGGCAAAGGTGTCGACATTGTTGAAGTGTGTCAAGTCTTCTCTTGTTGTACTTGATGTACCTGGCATATCATTCAAAACAATGAACTTTCATCAAATACAACATGAACAGACTCCTCCATAACTTGATCCCTCAAGTTTTAGACCATATAGATCTAACTGTAGTTACTATAACCAACAAATATACCTTCATAGGACTTCTCATAGAATTTAGTTATGTATGTTTTCCCATTATTAAAGACAAAACATCTACATCTAAAGATTATGAAATAGGCTATGTTTAGTTTTTTGCCTTTTATTATTTCATAAGGGGTCTTATTCAACAATTTGTTGATTGAAGCTCTATTAAGAACATGAAATGTTGTTTTAATTGTTTCAGCCCAAAAAATATTCTGGGAGAGAAGAATCACTCAGCATGGTTCTTCTAGCTTTAATAAGAGTTCTGTTCTTTCCCTCAAAAATTCCATTTTGTTGGGGTGTCCTTGGAGTGGAAAACTCTTGCTGAATCCCAAGTTCTTCACAAAACTTTTTCATGCATTCAGATTGAAATTTAGTTCCATGATCACTTCTGATCTTGAAGACATCAGGAGTTTAAGACTTTTTCCTTAGAAAGAAAACCCAAGTAAATCTGGAATAATCATAAAAATTCACAAAAGGCCAGATGCAAGAGGTATAAACACCTCATTAAGTCTTTGGTTTTAATACTTTTGAATGAAGCTTTGGTTTGTTTACCTTTTGGGCATGTAGAGCATATGCTCCCCTTAGAGCAATTATTATTAAGACCATTCCTAACTAGCTCTTTACTGAAAAGTTTGTCTATGGCCTTGTAGTTCAAATGAGCTAACATCTTGTGCCATTTGACACAGTGTAAGGATTTCTCATTTGCAACTAGACATAAGGGTGAGTCTAAATTTAAACAAAGAAAATTTAAACAATACATTTTCCCACACCTACTTCCTATCAAGATGACCTCTTGGTCACATGACTTCTTTATTAGGCATTCATCCTTGTGGAATGAAATGCCATAGCCAAGGTCACAAAGTTAGCTTATGCTTATAAGGTTGTGTTGTAACCCTTCCACATAAGCTACTCTAGTTAAGGTGACTAAGCCATTTAAGATCTTACCATAACCTTTTGTAATTCCTTTATCAGCTCTACCAAATATCACCTTTGGCAAATTCTTCATAGGGATAAATTCCCTCAAATTGCTCCTTATTCCAATCATGTGTCTAGAACACACACTATCCATGTAGTAGATGGGCCTATCTTTGGTGCTTGGACATTCCTGCAAAATTAGAATTTATTTTTCCTTAGGAAACCAAATTTTCTTGGGTCCTAGGTTCTTGTTAGTTGTGGCTCCATTGAGGCCTCCTGTGAACTTCTTAATTGGGTACATTTTCTGAGCGTGAGACACAGTGTTATTGAACCAACATTCCAATGAAAAGTGTCCTACCTTTCCACCACAACAATATTTATATTTGTTATACCTCCTCTAAGGAGGAACAGAAGGAACTTTGTGCTGACAATCTTTAGGACAGGAATAAGAAAAATTGACAGTTGTATTTGGACTTGGAGCAAAATGGTTGTTTTGTCTCTTAGTTACAGTAGTCTTCCTTGGAGCAAGCACATTAGGAATAGCTTTTCTATTCCCATATGGTTTGGTCCAACTAGTCAATACTTTTTGGTTTCTTTTCCCTTAATCTGAAACACATGTTGTGGAATGACTGCACCCTTTTGTCCTATCAACTTTTTTCCACTTCTTCTCTTAGGTTTAATATAACAAAGTCCACTTCCAGGTGTTCCTGAGAAGGTATCTATAATGGGCAGCATAGTTTAAGGTTTAGAAAACAGCTGTACTAGTCTTTTCTCATTCAGGAGTTTGAGTTCTAACTTCTAAATGATTGCATCTTTTTGTTTTATCAACATAATTTGATCATTAATGATCTTAGTCAGCTTTGCTAACTTTGAGCGTTGAAGATCTTCTAAGTCTCCATCTTATAATGATACTCAAGACCTTTTAGTGATGCAATCTCTATAGCTTGTTCTTTGACAAGTTTCTTGCTATTTACAAGAGCTTCCAACAGTTTTCCCAATTTGCCTATTAGTTGTTGCAGTTTAGTCTCAGAGTTAGACTTATATAAATTTAACTTTGAGTCATATGAGTCTACCTCATCCACAGTCTCATAAAATGAATTTGTAGAACAACAGGAATTGTCAAAGATTACCTGAGTATCTTGACTTTTAGCAATTTTTATATCTAGATTATCAGACAGTGCCATCAAATTAACCTCCATATCATCTTCAGAATCAACATAGTGTGAAGAAGTTGTGGAGTTATTGCCCTTGTATATGGCCACTCTGATGAATTCTTCTTCATAGGAGAATAGTCACACATATTATTCTTCTGATTCAGTTGAATCAGTATCACTATCAGATAAGGTCATTGGCTTCTTTGCCATCAGACCCTTTTCTGATTTCTTTGATGTATCTGCTTTGAAGGACATAAATTTAGTCTGAGTAGAACTTCTGGTAGATTCTGCTTCAGTTTTTCTAGAATATAGCTAAAGCTCATGTGACCATAGCTTCCCATATAAGTCTTGGGATAACAAGTTTCTCAGATTCCCCATTTATCTTAAATCAAAAATCTTAATGTCCCATTATTTTTTTAGGGATCTCCGAAATTTTACATTAAGCTCATAATTTGAGAATTCTCTGCCATAATTCTTTAAGTCATTTACTATTCTAAAGTACTTTTCATTACATAGTTCTATATAATCAGTCTTTCCTTGTCTGAATGCTTCATACTATTTATTTTATAGAGACTTTCTATCATCTCTTACTTCTTTTGTGCCATCCATGTAGACAATTAGAGTGTCTCATATCTCCTTGGATGTTTTACAGTGCACTAGATTATGAAAAGTTGAATTATTTATTGCACTAATAATTATGTATTGAGCTCTTTTATCCATGCTGGCAAGAACCACCTCATCCTTTGTCATTTCAGAAAGTTTCTTAGAAGTTTGAACATTTGCATCTAGGACAGATATCTTCATTAGAATATATGGTCCTTCTTGTACAATGACAAAGATTCTTGAATCTGAAGCCTCCATAAACAATCTCACTTTCTGCTTCCATATAACAAAGTTATCTTAGTGCATATTGGCAGTTTCATATAGCTTAGTTCTCTGTGAGATTCAGAAGAGATCTTATATTTTTCAACTACCCTTCGGATCTTTTTTTGACTGTTAAGTCTTTCTTGTATAATCTCCCTCTGATACTACTTGAATGATAATCATATGGGTAAATAATCACCTAGAGGAGGTGGGGGGTGGGTTAACAAGTGTCTTTTAAAATTCTTTGTTACTTAGATTAACTGTTCAGCAGATATTATGTTCAGCAGATAATATACTTGAAATATAAGCTTCACAATACTCAGCACAATTAAACCACAGAACACTACACATGCAAATCTCAAAACATAACACAAGCACAAGCAAATCACAACACATAGAGAATTTATAGTGGTTCCCCTATCTAGGGTACATCCACTTTCTCCCTTATTCCTCACTAGCAATGTGCTTGATAAGGTTATATCTCCTCCTCTTAAACTCAGATCCATAGATCTTACTGGCTTACTTTCTGTTAAGAAACCTACACTATGACCATCAGGTCCTACCTCAGAGATTCCCCCAATCTCCTACCTCAGGTCCCACAAGAACCATACCTTAGCCTTTATAACACAGGCTTACACCTTATTGATCCCACTCAAATAACCTACCTCATGTTCCTAAGAACCCTACCCCAGCCATTAAAAATTAGGCTTACAACTCAGAGATTAACTCTCCTACCCACTAAGATCTCACAGAGATCTTACGAAAATTAAGGGTAAATATAATCAGAAAACCAATCTATAATCTGACTTATCTGAATAAATTCAGATTCTTCAATTTAGCTGCACTTGATTAAATCTTGATGAATAATCTTGCTGAAAAGATACTTCTCTAGATTTGTAATCTTCTTGATGATCGGCTTAATTTCCTTGAAGAATTTATAGAACAGATCCACTTGAATCTTCTGATCACTTGATTAAAGGATCTGAAGATCTTTTTGAAGACTTTGTCTTCCTCATCTTCCTTGGAATTGTCTTCCTCCCCTTATTAGGAAGAAATGAGAATGAGAATTTATGATTTGTTAAAAATTGCTTTCTTCTTTGAAGACCACCCCTCTATTCAAAGGCTTTGTGGACTACTGGATGCTGATTGATGACATCAGCATGTGACATCATACGTCAAATTCTCCGTTAAACTTTTTCTATTGAGATACCATATTATTGTACGTGATGTGACATTTTTGACTTCTCTTGACACTTCTGTGTTCACTCTGAACATCTTCAGAAACATAAGTGTCAAGATGTCCAAAGTGTCTCGACACAATATTATTTACGTGTTCTTAGAAGGTATCGAGACATCTTAGCAGTCTCGACAAAATTTTACTTAGAAGGATTTTCAGGCTAAACTTGAAAGTGTCGAGACTGTTTACTTGTCTCGACACAACTGTCATCTATGTCTACATCTATAATCTGCACTGTATTAAGACAGTTGAATTGTCTCGACACAACTATCTGCTGGGTGTCGACTCTTTTATACTTTCTTTAATTCTTCACTGTGTCGAGATAGTTGAACTGTTTCGACACTCCAGTCTGTTTGTGTAGACACTTGTTTAAGTCTACACTTCAGTCTTCTTTGTGTCGAGATAGTTATATTGTCTCGACACAATTGTCTTAAGCTTTAAACTGTCGAGATATTTGACTTTTATCGACATTGTTGACTTAGTCTTCAAGGTGTTGAGATAGCTGACTTGTCTCGACATTAATGTTATTGAATCTTCAATGTGTCGAGTGTAACATCCCATTTCCGGCTAGACCCCTAGGAGTCGGTTGGTTGTGTTAGAACCCTAGGGAGCCCAAAAGTTGAAATAAATCGACCAAAATTTCGGGTCACGGGTTGGTCACGCCCGTGACCGACCCGTCACGCCCGTGACCTAGGGCGTGACTCATTCGACGATCGTTGATCTCAGGGAGACGATCGTCGGGCGCAGAATTTTCAACCCGGCTCTATCACGCCCGGTACCCAGGTGTCACGCCCGTGACCTGGGGCATGACTCCTTCGACGATCGTCGTTCTCAGTTAGACGATCGTCGGGCGCGGAATTTGCCTCATGGCCTGTCACGCCCATGACACACAATGTCATGCCCGTGACATAGGGAGTGACCACGTTCGATGATCGTCGATTTCAGTTCGACGGTCGTTGACCCAGAATTGGCCACACGGGCATGTCACGCCCGTGACCAATAATGTCATGCCCGTGATATAGGGCGTGACCACCTTCGACGATCATCGATTTCAGCTCGACGGTCGTCGAACCCAGAATTAGTCACCAGGCATGTCACGCCCGTGACCCGCAATGTCACGCCCGTGACATAGGGCGTGACCACGCTCGACGATCGTCGATTTCAGTTCGACTGTCGTTGAACCAGAATTGGCCGCACGGGCCTGTCACGCCAATGACCCAGGTGTCACGCCCGTGACCACCCTTCGACGATCGTCGATCTCAGTTCGACGATCGTCGAACCCAGAATTGGCTAATCGGGCCTGTCACGCCCGTGACCTATGTGTCACGCCCGTGACCAAGGCCGAAACGTCAGCCAGACTGGAAATTTCCGTAACCGACGCCATAATAAATTCTGACTATGGGAATGAAAACCAAGAGTATTTATGGGTCGTTTCCTACTTTAATTATGTTAATAATTAAGGAAAAGTGGGTCCAATAGGAAATCGCCACCTGGCAAACACCTATTTATCTTCAGCGTTTCAACTGCCATTCGTCATAACCGAAACGTCATTAAGGGAAATATTAAGAGCCATGAACGTTTCATCCTTTCCCCTCCCCACTTGCTGATCTATAAAAGACTCCTAAGAGAAAGGGGAAAAGGTTACACTCTCCATCAAACTATTTCAGATTTCCCCCTTGCTGTTGAAGAATTTCCGGCGACGCCACCACCACTCCAATGGCTTCCCGACGCTCTGCACGCCTCCAGCCCGCGAACAAGGTCCTCCCCTCCCTCTTCTTCTGCGGATAGATCTTAGAAATCATTAGGAGAGATATCAGGCTCAAAAGAGCCAGATCGGGTGAGCATATTCGTGGTTTTTCCGAAAATTTCATGGTGGCGGGTTCGCCGGAAACCGCCTCTCCAGCGGCCGTGCCGCCGCCCGACGATAGCCCTCACCTCAACAGAGGTGGTGGTGGTGGTGGACGGCCAGGGAGATGGCTGGATGGCCGGGAAATAGTTTGGAAAAGCTATAGGAAATTAGGTTTTCAGGGCTCTGGTTTCGGGCTGTAGAAGAAGATGAACAGTGCCATTTAATTAGATTTTATTTGTGAAGCAATCTCTGAATGAAAATATTTGTCACTTTAAATAATTTGGGAAAAATATCTAAAGGCTCCTACAGGAAATGTGGTCAACATAGAAAATGTAGCCCTTGAAGTCCACTTTAATTCAAAATTAATTTCACTCGATTTGAAATCCTGGTTAGACCACAACACCATTTTTGGTGAGGTCTATCCAGAGGGCTGTCTTGACCTTAGAAAATTCCCCACTCCAATCCAGTCATCAAAATGACTTGAAATTTGGGGTGTGGCCTAATATTATCTTTATTTAGATGCTGTCCAAAATTTAGGATTTTTGGGAAATATTTTTCTATAGTTTTTAGAAAAATTCAATAATCCTAGCCGAATTTAATTAGATGGTTAAATAATTTCAAACCCTCCCAAATTTTGGTGAGTGCTCCCTGGGTTCACCATAAGGTTTTGTATAATTTTTTATCTCATTTGGAGATGGTTTGGATTAGAAATGATCAACCCTAAGTTTTGCCCTAATAAGGGGTCTTAGGTTAAAGGTGCACTTTTGAGATTTGAGTGGTCAGATCACCTCAACAGAGGCTGAGATTTTTACCACTGGCTAGTAATATTCTCTAGCACCCCCTCATAGAGTTTGAGGTGGATCGGGGTAAGTTTGCCCTAAGAACCAAGGCCAAACCCTAAGGATGGATCTTGGTGGTTTGTGAAGGTCATGGGGTCAAATGACCTTGGATTGACCCGAAATTGGGTGAAGAGAACCATAGGGCCAATATAGTTCTCTCGATGAAATCTTAGTAGATTTGGAGACTGTTGGGATACCTAAAAATCTAACCCTACTTTAGGGTGCAAAACTTGTAGAGATAGGAAATGACACCAAATCACATTGAAAAGTGATGAGAACTAGGTAGAGTGAATTATAGGGATGGTACAAGCTCTGTATATTTTTACATGAAATTTAAGATCATTATTTTGGATACCTTGTTAACGATTTAGTAGCTTGTATGATTTGCTTAGAAAATTTATTATGGAATACATATTTCCTAGAAATTAATGAAATTTAAGCAGAGAAAGTTTATTATGATTTTAAATCTCTATGAATTTTTATGGGATTTTTGGAAGTTTATTTCTAAGGCTTGCTTCATTAAGTATGTTTTACCTCGAATATTTGATTAAATCTTTAGTGATGTATAGCAAGCTAGTAAAATTATGACTCTTTGCACAAATATCTTTTCTATACCATACTACTGATTAGTAATTTTTCTATAATTTTTCGATGAATAATTTCAGTACTTCCTTCTTTACGTAGGATTAACGTGTTTATACTGGATAAATTATTTAGAGGCTAAATACTTTCTGTAAAATTCTAAAAACTTGTATTTG
The DNA here is from genome assembly GCA_039513925.1 of Platanthera zijinensis. NCBI lineage: Eukaryota > Viridiplantae > Streptophyta > Magnoliopsida > Asparagales > Orchidaceae > Platanthera > Platanthera zijinensis. Next base: position 171,525,711 of record CM077078.1, read on the forward strand.
AGGTTATTTTGCTGTTATTTAATGATCATGATTTTTGAGTGGCCATTACTTTGAAGGATCATGTAGTTCATGTTTAAAATGACCCATGGCCCATCCTTTGAGAAAATTAAATAAATATCAGATTAATTAGGAAAATTATAAGTTTCTGGATTTAGACAAATTATGTTATGGTTGACCTCCAGTAAATATTATAGGAGATTTGGAAGACAATTTGGAGTACCTCCCATTGTGTACCTCATATAGCTTAGGATGGTCTGCATATAGTAAAGCCACAGAATTCTAGTAGTTGATGGTTGGTAGGGCAGTTAAGATTGAGTTCATCATTGGAAGTCGGGATAAGTAGAGTGTGAGACTAGTTAAGGATAAGGGAGTACGGGAACGACGAAAGATCGTCCATCCCGGGAAGAAGAGGAAGAGTCTTAATACTCTAGGGTTAGAACTAAAGTAACTAAAAGAGGATCGGGGTAAGGGAGATCAACCAATAATAATAAGTGCCTTGCGAAAGGGAACTTCGGGCCGTAATGCCGCCGTCTTGGTTCCTAGTGCCCCTTGAGAGCCCTTCACGGGGTATACCGGGGGCAGTCCTGGGCAAACGTAAACCATAGGAATAATAAATTAAAAGAGTAACTAGTATAACTAGGGTTGCACATACACAATCCCCGATAGCTAGGAAAGTAGAATTATAGGATTGGTTGCCATTCAGACAGTAGCTCTGAAGGTAGATGCATGGACGGGACTGTCCGGGGGGCGAGGGCTCGAGGGTTGGAGTACAGAATAAAGGTGGTGGGTCTTCGGTATCTGATTGTCGTTCACACCGACAACGGTACGCTGACTCAGCGGTGTGGGACACATAGCCAAAGAAAGTCTGGTGGGTACAGTCAGCAGTAGTACGCGGATACTCTAGGTTGTGTTCTTCTAGGGGCGTACGGAAGGGCTAGGCCCGGTAGTGTGGATACCCGCCTAGGAGTGGGGGGCCCGACCCACTGTCTCCGTTTGCCACTACGGAGGTTCCTGGGAGTGAAGCTAGCTGCCCGAACAGGGGGAACTAAAGGTCAGTGTGCATAGAGTTGTGTGCGTGAGTTGCACTTGCATGAATCATGGCATAGCATATCACTACACTCATATTTGCATACAACCGACACCCCAACGTATAAATCGGTATGGGACTTTTTATACGATGGGAGCCTTGCAGAAGACCCCTTAACTTATAAGTTTGTATGGGCATTCATATAAGTTAAGGTTACATACTTATTTACTTGTTTGTTTACTTACTATTCTCTAGCTGTCTTTTTATACAAATTGCTACTTATTAACTGCTCTCCTTATTACTTACTGCCGTAGGATTGTTAGACCTATTTCATTCTAAATAACTACTAGATTAGCTTCCCTGTCACCTGCTTGATTATTCTCCACTTTTGTAGCTTCCCTTTCCTCCTCTCCGCCCGGTGCTTAGGAGCCGTGGTGGGAGGGGTAGGGGACGATAGGGCTTAGTCTTTATGACTAATGGTTTTCGAACCACAACATTACAGGAGCTCCGAATGGGAGACAGGGACCAGCACCAGCGGAGTACGGTGCGCATGGAGGTGGGACAGTGTAGCACCGGTGCACCTGCGACTAGCTCCGTGAGTGATTAGTATTTTCTTAGCTTCCGCGATGAGTGACTTGTAGTGAGGACTCTGATATACTGGGCTCGAGCCCATTTATCTATTTTCCTGTTATTATCTATTGATGGACTGGATATGATTTAACTTTTGTTTACATTTTATGTATAAATACTTCTCTCTCTTGTGATCGAAAAGGGACGGCAGAATTGGCGTTTTGTAGTGGTTGCCTTCCCGTGAGTCGGTGCCACCGCAAAGCGGCAATTCTGGGCTAAGACCCCGGTGGTTGAAAAAGAAAAAAAAGGGGGGGGGGGTCTTACAAGTGGTATCAGAGGAGACCTCGATCGAAAGAGAAGTAGTACACAAAAACCTTGGGCCACCCCCGTGCGAGCTTAGTTTGTGGACAAACTAGCAGCGGAAGCAGTGGTGTGCCCATAAGGGAAATCACATGTGAAAGTCCATCCTAACTCTTCTTAAATTCCATTCATTCGCTCTCTAACAAATGGAATTTTTACTTGTAGCCTGCGACAAACCCTACATCGCAGCAGGGGACACCTCAGGCTCAGAATGTGGTCCTGACTCTGCCAGCACCAGTTCCGTTCCAGCAGACGGAGATGGGGCAAACACTGACGGCCATCCTGGAGGCCTTCAGAGCTCAGCAAGCCCCGGCCCCATAGCTAAACCCCGGGGCCAATTGGATGACGGTATTCCGAGGAATTTCCCCTCCATCCTACCAGGGGACGGAGTCTGCAGTACGTACGGAGGAGTGGTTGGACACCATTTACGAGATGCTGGCAGGGATTCGATGCCCCACAGAGGAGGCAGTCGCTTTGGCAGTCTCCTGCTTAGAGTCACACGGAAAGAGATGGTGGAAATCTCAGCTGGACACCACCTTTGCAGGGATGGACTGTGCTGATATTACTTGGGAGGAGTTCAGAGCAGCGCTCTTGGGACATTTTGTACCTCAGTCGGCGAGAGATGACCTGGAGGATAGGTTCCTGCGGTTGAGGCAGGGGAACAGGACTATAGTGGAGTACTATCAGGAGTTCACTCACCTGGCCCGTTATGCGGATGCTTACCAGTTAGACGATGTTGGCTATGCCTGGAGGTTTTATAAGGGGCTGCAAGATGACATGAGGCAGGCCCTCCTTTTCGTCTCAGAGGGGAGTCTGGCCAGGATTCTGGAGATGGCTAAGAAGAGAGAGGCGGATCAGCTTACAGTGAGGAGCCGGAAGAGACCGGATGATGATTCAGTGATTGGAGGACGTAGAGACCGTCCTCGAGGCCAAGTTATTGGATAGAGAAGGAATGGGGATCAGCCTCGTCAAGAGTTTGGGCAGGAGCAGAGGAGTCAGGGGGTATTGGCTCCCCAGCCTATACAGATGCTGGAAATGCCAAGGACAGCAGAGCAGCCACCGGTATGCTATCAGTGCAACCACCCGGGGCATATCAAGAGGAACTGCCCTGTGAGGCGAGCACCCCCACCAGCACATCAGGGTGCTCCACCTCCCCGACAGTTTGGCGGACGAGCACAGGACCGAGGATGGGGACTTCAGGATCGAGGCCGCAGGCCAGAGAGAAAGTAGGTGTATGCTCTAGACCTGACACAGCCCCGGAACCCGGAGCAGGTTATCACAGGTATGACAGTACTTGTAAATTTTCTTCATATAAACTACTATTTTAAACTTAACCTGGCTAGAAATTAAGAGAAGATAAACTACAATAAGAATACTAAGACATTTAATTACCCCAGGCATAGTCTTCATGAGCGGCAAGCCCGCTCACACCCTCTTCGACACTGGTGCGTCGCAATCATTCGTGTCAGAGGATTTCGTGAAAGGACTGGCAGGAGTGGAGCCATTCACCGGGAAGATGATGAGGGTGCGCCTACCCGATGGATCAGATATATTGACCTCTGCTCATTGTAATATGGAAGCGAGGATCGGCGGAAAGGCGTTTGAGGCACCAGCGACGGTTCTGAAGATGCCAGATTACGATCTGATTCTGGGCATGACTTGGCTGTATTGGAACCATTCCCAGATCGATTGCGTGGAGAAGAGGATCACCGTGAGGCACGGCGACTCCTTCATTATTATCGAAGGTATTATACCAGCACCCTGTACCTTACTATCATCTGTGCAGGCCGTTAAGGCCCACCTGCAGGGGGAAGAAGTTTATCAGGTCCTCTTTGAGGCGGTCGTAGCCAAGGACTCCATTGTAGATATTCCAGTAGTGCGGGACTTCGCCGACGTGTTTCCAGAGAAGCTACCAGGGTTACCCCCACACCGAGAGAAGGACTTTCAGATTCAGCTCGTACCGGGGGCTAAGCCGGTATCCAGAGCTCCCTATCGAATGGCCCCAAAGGAGTTGGTGGAATTTCGAAGCCAGCTTCAGGAGTTAGTGGAGGCCGGGTTCGTTCGGCCTAGCTCTTCACCATAGGGAGCTCCGGTGCTGTTCGTTAAGAAGAAGGACGGGACCCTTCGATTGTGCATAGATTACCGGGCTCTGAACAGGTTGACAGTCCGGAACACGTATCCCTTACCAAGGATAGACGAGCTTTTTGACCAGCTGGAGGGAGCCCATTGGTTCTCAAAGCTGGATCTGAGGTCAGGATACTACCAGCTTCGCATTCGGGAGGAGGACATCCCGAAGACGGCCTTCAGCAGCAGATATGGCTTGTACGAGTTTACCGTGATGCCATTCGGGCTCACGAATGCACCCTCCACATTCATGACTTTGATGAATCGGGTGTTCATGGAGTATCTGGACGTCTTCGTCATTGTATTCATCGAAGACATCCTCATTTATTCAAGGACGGAGGAGGAGCACGCGAGACATCTGGCCTTGACCTTGGAGAAGCTGCGTGAGCATGAGATGTATGCCAAGTACAGCAAGTGTCAGTTTTGGCTAAAGGAGGTGGCCTTTCTGGGCCTTGTCATCAGTAGAGCAGGTCTGGCAGTGGATCCGGCAAAGATCCAGGCAGTACGGTATTGGCCATCACTGAAGTCAGCCACGGATGTTCGAAGTTTCTTGGGACTTGTCGGTTACTACCGGAAGTTCGTCGAGGGGTTCTCTCAGATTGCCCTCCCTCTTACGTCTCTGACGAAGAAGGAGTCCCCTTTTATCTGGACGCCTCGATGCGAATCTGCCTTCCAGGAGCTGAAGGATCGTCTCACCTTGGCCCCCATCTTTGCTCTTCCATCAGGGAAGGAGGGATTCCAAGTATATACAGATGCTTCCAATCAGGGGATGGGTGCCGTTCTGATACAGAATGGGCACGTAATAGCCTATGCCTCCCGTCAGTTGAAGCAGCACGAGCAGAACTACCCCGTGCACGATTTGGAGATGGGGGCAGTCATCTTTGCTCTTAAGATCTGGAGACACTATCTCTACGGAGTACATTGTGATATCTTTTCCGACCACAAGAATCTGAAGTACGTCGACACCCAAAAGGAGTTAAACATCAGACAGAGACGCTGGGTGGAGTTTCTGTCGGACTACCAGTATACCATGCACTACCATCCGGGGAAGGCGAACGTGGTCGCGGATGCTCTGAGCCGGAGAGCGAGTACGACAGGAGTAGGCCCACAGCTGATGGCCTTGGAGTTGATTAGATCATTCGAGGAGATGTAGATTTCGCTAGTGTCTGAGGATGACCCGGAGCTGTACATGGAGTACCTGGGGTCGATGGCTACTACTGATGACATTCGAGACCGCATCAGAGATGGGCAGATGCTGGATGAGAGAGCTGAGCCGATATTTCGAGCCTTGGAGGAAGGCATGACGGGAGATTAATCTTTGAGGGATGGGCTCCTGTGTTTCCGAGGCAGAGTCTACATACCAGTAGGAGGATGGATCCGGGAGGATATTTTGACGGAAGCTCATTGCAGCCGATATTCGGTACACCTGGGGATCACCAAGATGGTAAAGGATTTAAAGAGGACGATGTACTGGCAGGGTATAAAGAAAGATATTACGTATTTTTTGACGCATTGCGAGGCCTGCCAGCTCGTGAAGGCGGAGTGTAGGAACCCGGCAGGCTTACTGCAGCCGCTTCCGGTGCTGGAGTGGAAGTTTGAGGATATAGCCATGGACTTCATACATGGGCTACCTCGATCCCGTGCGGGGAATGACTCGATCTGGGTGATAGTGGACAGACTAACAAAGGTGGCCAGATTCATTCTAGTGGCAAAGGGCGCACCAGTCAGTGTATTAGTACGGAGGTTCATTGAGCAGTTTGTGCGTTATCATGGGGTGCCCAAGACTATCGTTTCGGATCGGGATGGGCGGTTTACATCCAGGGAATAGAGGTCAGTCCAGGCCCATCTGGGTTCTCGATTGACATTCAGCACATCTTTTCACCCTCAGACCGACGGAAATACAGAGCGCACCAACCGTACATTGGAAGATCTGTTGCGATTGTGTATTTTGGACCGTGGCGAGCCTTGGGAGAGATTGCTGCCACTAGTCGAGTTTTTGTACAACAACGCTCATCAGTCCAGCATAGGCATGGCTCCATACGAGGCGTTGTACGGAAGGAGGTGCAGGACCCCACTATCATGGGTTCAAGATGAGGATCCGCAGGCACTAGGCTCGGAATTTCTGGGAGATACAAATGCTCAGATTAGATTGATCCAGGACAGGATATTGGAAGCCCAGAGCAGACAGGCCAAATACTACGATGCGAGGCACCGTCAAGTAGAGTTCCAGGTAGGAGACCGGGTTTTCTTGAAGATACGGCCGATGCACGGAGTCTCGCGGGTTCGCGGGCGGAAGAAGCTCAGTCCGAGATATATGGGGCCCTATAGGATCCTGGAGCGGATCGGCCCCTTAGCCTATAGACTGGAACTACCGCCGGAGTTAGCGGGATTGCATGACGTCTTCCACGTCTCCTCACTTCGGAGGGCTCTGCTACGCCCTGAGCAACTGATTTCCTCGGCAGATGGCCCAGTGGCCTCGGATCGGTCAGTCAACTTGGAGCCTATCAGGATTGACGATACAGCCGTGCGGGTCTTGCGACGAAAGAAGGTCCCGTTAGTCAAGGTTCTATGGAATAATCAGGGGCAGGAGGAGCATACATGGGAGCCACAGGACTTGATGCGGCAAAAATTCCCGGAACTTTTTCGTCAGGTATACCTCACAACCCCTCTGGACAATCAATTTGCCTTCCTGTTTTAAACCAATGGAACTGAAATTTCAAGAATAGGGGCTAATCTTTTGTTTATTCAGGTGTATATACCTAGTTAAGTGGGCGAATTAATCTTAGATTTGAAACCGCACAAAGCAAACATAACATAGAGAAGTAATCTTTCAGTTCTCATGGGATGTTACAAGCTTATTTTTCCCGATTAGAGTCCCGTAGGCTTAACCTTGATTTCGGGGACGAAATCTTTGTTTTGTTTATTGGGATTTGTAACATCCCATTTCCGGCTAGACCTCTAGGAGTCGCTTGGTTGTGGTAGAACCCTAGGGAGCCCAAAATTTGAAATAAATCGACCAAAATTTCGGGTCACGGGTTGGTCACGCCCATGACCGACCCGTCATGCCCGTGACCTAGGGCGTGACTCATTCGACGATCATCGATCTCAGGGAGACGATCGTCGGGCGCAGAATTTTCAACCCGGCTCTGTCACGCCCGTGACCCAGGTGTCACGCCCGTGACCTGGTGCGTGACTCCTTCGACGATCATCGATCTCAGTTAGACGATCGTCGGGCGCGGAATTTTCCTCATGGCCTGTCACGCCCGTGACACACAATGTCACGCCCGTGACATAGGGCGTGACCACGTTCGATGATCGTCGATTTCAGTTCGACGGTCGTCGACCCAAAATTGGCCACATGGGCCTGTCACGCCCGTGACCAACAATGTCACGCCCGTGACATAGGGCGTGACCACCTTCGACGATCATCGATTTCAGCTCGATGGTCGTCGAACCCAGAATTAGTCACCAGGCATGTCACGCCCATGACCCGTAATGTCACGCCCGTGACATAGGGCGTGACCACGCTCGACGATCGTCGATTTCAGTTCGACGGTCGTCGAACTAGAATTGGCCGCACGGGCCTGTCACGCCCGTGACCCAGGTGTCACGCCCGTGACCACCCTTCGACGATCGTCGATCTCAGTTCGACGATCGTCGAACCCAGAATTTGCTAACCGGGCCTGTCACGCCCGTGACCTATGTGTCACGCCCGTGACCAAGGCCGAAACGTCAGCCAGACTGGAAATTTCCGTAACCGATGCCATAATAAATTCTGACTATGGGAATGAAAACCAAGAGTATTTATGGGTCGTTTCCTACTTTAATTATGTTAATAATTAAGGAAAAGTGGTTCCAATAGGAAATCGCCACCTGACAAACACCTCTTTATCTCCAGCGTTTCAACTGCCATTCGTCATAACCGAATTGTCATTAAGGGAAATATTAAGAGCCATGAACGTTTCATCCTTTCCCCTCCCCACTTGTTGATCTATAAAAGACTCCTAAGAGCAAGGGGAAATGGGTACACTCTCCATCAAACTGTTTCAGATTTCCCCCTTGCTGTTGAAGAATTTCCGGCGACGCCACCACCGCGCCAATGGCTTCCCGACGCTCTGCACGCCTCCAGCCCGCGAACAAGGTCCTCCCCTCCCTCTTCTTTTGTGGATAGATCTTAGAAATCGTTAGGAGAGATATCAGACTCAAAAGAGCCAGATCGGGTGAGCATATTCGTGGTTTTTCCGAAAATTTCATGGTGGCGGGTTCGCCGGAAACCGCCTCTCCGGCGGCCGTGCCGCCGCCCGACGATAGCCCTCACCTCAATAGAGGTGGTGGTGGTGGTGGCCGGCCAGGGAGATGGCTGGATGGCCGGGAAATAGTTTGGAAAAGCTACAGGAAATTAGGTTTTCAGGGCTCTGGTTTCGGGCTGTAGAAGAAGATGAACAGTGCCATTTAATTAGATTTTATTTGTGAAGCAATCTCTGAATAAAAATATCTGTCACTTTAAATAATTTGGGAAAAATATCTAGAGGCTCCTACAGGAACAGTGGTAAACATAGAAAATGTAGCCCTTGAAGTCTGCTTTAATTCAAAATTAATTTTACTCGATTTGGAATCCTGGTTAGACCACAGCACCCTTTTTGGTGAGGTCTATCCAGAGGGCTGTCTTGACCTTAGAAAAATTCCCCACTCCAATCCAGTCATCAAAATGACTTGAAATTTGGGGTGTGGCCTAATATTATCTATATTTAGATGCTGTCCAAAATTTAGGATTTTTGGGAAATATTTTTCTATAGTTTTTAGGAAAATTCATTAATCCTAGCCGAATTTAATTAGATGGTTAAATAATTTCCAAACCCTCCCAAATTTTGGTGAGTGGTCCCTGGGTTCACCATAAGGTTCTGTATAATTTTTCATCTTATTTGGAGATGGTTTGGATTAGAAATGATCAACCCTAAGTTTTGCCCTAATAAGGGGTCTTAGGTTAAAGGTGCACTTTTGAGATTTGAGTGGACAGATCACCTCAACAGAGGCTGAGATTTTTACCACTGACTAGTAATATTCTCTAGCACCCCCTCATAGAGTTTGAGGTGGATCGGGGTAAGTTTGCCCTAAGAACCAAGGCCAAACCCTAAGGATGGATCTTGGTGGTTTGTGAAGGTCATGGGGTCAAATGACCTTGGATTGACCCGAAATTGGGTGAAGAGAACCATAGGGCCAATATAGTTCTCTGGATGAAATCTTAGTAGATTTGGAGACCGTTGGGATACCTAAAAATCTAACCCTAGTTTAGGGTGCAAAACTTGTAGAGATAGGAAATGACACCAAATCACATTGAAAAGTGATGAGAATTGAGTAGAGTGAATTATAGGCATGGTACAAGCTCTGGATATTTTTACATGAAATTTAAGATCATTATTTTGGATACCTTGTTAACGATTTAGTAGCTTGTATGATTTGCTTAGAAAATTTATTATAGAATACATACTTCCTGGAAATTGATAAAATTTAAGCAGAGAACGTTTATTATGATTTTAAATCTCTATGAATTTTTATGGGATTTTTGGAAGTTTAGTTCTAAGGCTTGCTTCATTAAGTATGTTTTACCTCGAATATTTGATTAAATCTATAGTGATGTTTAGCAAGCTAGTAAAATTATGACTCTTTGCACAAATATCATTTCTATACCATACTACTGATTAGTAATTTTTCTATAATTTTCCGAAGAATAATTTCAGTACTTCCTTCTTTACGTAGGATTAACGTGTTTATACTGGATAAATTATTTAGAGGCTAAATACTTTTTATAAAATTCTGAAAACTTGTATTTGAGGTTATCTTGCTATTATTTAATGATCATGATTTTTGAGTGGCCATTACTTAGAAGGATCATGTAGTTCATGTTTAAAATGACCCATAGCCCATCCTTTGAGAAAATTAAATAAATATCAGATTAATTAGGAAAATTATAAGTTTCTGGATTTAGACAAATTATGTTATGGTAGACCTCCAGTAAATATTATAGCTGATTTGGAAGACAATTTGGAGTACCTCCCCTTGTGTACCTCATATAGCTTAGGATGGTCTGCATATAGTAAAGCCACGGAATTCTGGTAGTTGATGGTTGGTAGGGCAGTTAAGATTGAGTTCATCATTGGAAGTCGGGATAAGTAAAGTGTGAGACTGGTTAAGGATAAGGGAGTACGGGAACGACGAAAGATCGTCCATCCCGCGAAGAAGAGGAAGAGTCTTAATACTCTAGGGTTAGAACTAAAGTAACTAAAAGAGGATCGGGGTAAGGGAGATCAACCAATAATAATAAGTGCCTTGCGAAAGGGAACTTCGGGCCGTAATGCCGCCGTCTTGGTTCCTAGTGCCCCTTGAGAGCCCTTCACGGGGTATACCGGGGGCAGTCCTGCGCAAACGTAAACCATAGGAATAATAAATTAAAAGAGTAACTAGTATAATTAGGGTTGCACATACACACTCCCCGATAGCTAGGAATGTAGAATTATAGGATTGGTTGCCATTCAGACAGTAGCTCTGAAGGTAGATGCACGGACGGGACTGTCCGGGGGCCGAGGGCTCGAGGGTTGGAGTACAGAATAAAGGTGGTTGGTCTTCGGTATCTGATTGTCGTTCACACCGACATCGGTACGCTGACTCGGTGGTGTGGGACACTTAGCCAAAGAAAGTCTGGTGGGTACAGCCAGCAGTAGTACGCGGATACTCTAGGTTGTGTTCTTCTATGGGAGTACGGAAGGGCTAGGCCCGGTAGTGTGGATACCCGCCTAGGAGTGGGGGGCTCGACCCACTGTCTCCGTTTGCCACTACGGAGGTTCCTGGCAGTGAAGCTAGCTGCCCGAACAGGGGAAACTAAAGGTCTGTGCGCATAGAGTCATGTGCGTGAGTTGCACTTGCATGAATCATGGCATAGCATATCACTACACTCATATTTGCATACAACCGACACCCCAACATATAAATCGGTATGGGACTTTTTATATGATGGGAGCCTTGCAAAAGACCCCTTAACTTATAAGTTTGTATGGGCATTCATATAAGTTAAGGTTACATACTTATTTACTTGCTTGTTTACTTACTGTTCTCTAGCTGTCTTTTTATACAAATTGCTACTTATTAACTGCTCTCCTTATTACTTACTGCCGTAGGATTGTTAGACCTATTTCATTCTAAATAACTACTAGATTAGCTTCCCTGTCACCTGCTTGATTATTCTCCACTTTTGTAGCTTCCCTTTCCTCCTCTCCGCCCGGTGCTTAGGAGCCGTGGTGGGAGGGGTAGGGGACGATAGGGCTTAGTCTTTATGACTAATGGTTTTCGAACCACAACATTATAGGAGCTCCGGATGGGAGACAGGGACCAGCACCAGCGGAGTACGGTGCGCATGGAGGTGGGACAGTCTAGCACCGGTGCACCTACGACCAGCTCCGTGAGTGATTAGTATTTTCTTAGCTTCCGTGATGAGTGACTTGTAGTGAGGACTCTGATGTACTAGGCTCGAGCCCATTTATCTATTTTCCTGTTATTATCTATGATGGACTGGATATGATTTCACTTTTGTTTACATTTTATGTATAAATACTTCTCTCTCTTGTGATCGAAAAGGGCCGGCAGAATTGACGTTTTGTAGTGGTTGCCTTCCTGTGAATCGGTGCCACCGCATAGCGACAATTCTGGGCTAAGACCCCGGTGGTTGAAAAGAAAAAAAAAGGGGGGGTCTTACATCGAGTTAGCTGACTTTTTTCGACACTGTTGACTTAGTATTCAAGTTGTCGAGATAACAGACTTATCTCGACAAAACTTCTGCAAAGGTGTAGACATAGTTGAAGTGTGTCGACATTTTTGTACTTAGCCAATTTTCTCCCCCGCAAGTTGCTAGATGCTGACTGTGCTAACTTCATTCTTCACTTTGCTGACTTCACTCGACACTTTTGTACTTAGACAATTTTCTTTACTTTTTATCCAGCTTCTTAGAGTTCATTTGTCAATGTAACTTGGATTACTTGTCAAATCAATATGATATAGGAAACCTGCAAGCATGAACTGAAATATACATCAAATACATATTTGTGTATATCATTGAGTTGAAAAGGCTTCTCCAAATCAAGTACATTGTGTCTAATGTATCCAATAGTTTCAATTTATTTTAAATAAAGCACATATTTATGTCATAATAGGAAATATGGGCAACTTAACTTGGAACATTTTAGATCTTTGACACAAGCGCTAAAATATCATTTTGTTGCGCTACAAAATTTATTAGGTTTTTTAGAATTTATTTCATGTGAAGAATAGTGCAAATGTCAATTATGCCATTAAATGTTTTTGGTTAAAAATGTGAAATATATGCCTTGGAAAATTATGAAATTTTTAATAGATCATTATTTCAGTTCTAAGGACCTATGTGAATGTTCTTAACATTTTTGGGTGGGTAGATATGATACTTATATTAATAGTTGCATTTTTGTAAATATCTTAAATTATGAAAAAATTAAGTCAAATCTCTATAGATAATTATGAAAAATTGTTTTGACTACTACCATGACAATATTTTCCACTAGGAATTTTCTCTGAATTATTGGTTGAATATTTTTGGTACTTCATTTGGAAATGAGTAATCTGGTATTAATAATCATAAATAGAAAACATGAGTCAAATTAATCAGGGAAATAATGAAATTTTTTACACTGACCTTCTATACCAAAATAAACACCCGATAAATTATTTAAACAAAGAGGACCTCTGGCTTTGGAAGTTCATGTTCAATGTGACATAGCTCACATAAATAATTAATTTTAATTATGGCCAAAAATAATTAGGCAAACAGTAGTTTTCTGATTTTTCACTAATAACCATATGCTTAACCTGTTATATAGATTTAGAGGCTTTTGGCCCAAAGAATTGGAAGTCACCTCATATGGACTAAGTATGACACTTGGGCTGTGTTTAGTAAAAATTGACATATAGTGTTCAGGCCATCTAAACCACATGAAAATGTTACCCAACCAAATAAATTCATGAATAAGGTAATGGTTCATCATTAAAAGTGTTTTTGGTTCATGAGGAATAACGTGTAGGTTTGCACCACACTTAAGGGTTTACAAGTTCATACCGTCTATTGAATAAATGCTTAAGGGTGGGTTGGGTAAGGAATTCCAGATAGTGGAATCTAATTAAGTTAAAGATTTATTGGGAGGCATTGGAACCTTTATTAGAACCCTAGGATTTGTCACTACATGTTATAAGCTCTAGTGTGCATGGTCATTTAGAGGAGTAGCTGTACAAAAGTCCGACGAAAAATCATCACTAGTTTAATCACCAATAAAAGTGATTGTCCTGGAAAGGGGGATTTAAGCTTCAACCCATCATATTCCCTTGTACCTCTGCGATCCCTTCACCGGGTAGACCTCGATAAGTTTAGGATTAACGCTAAGTCTCTTAGTAGAACTAGAAGTTAGATAAGAGTAGTTTAATTGGTTAGGTTGAAGGAACAATAAAGAAGTCTCACGCTTGTTGGCGTCGAGTGATATATGGACAAGTTTGTCCTGCGAGCTGGAGGCTCGAGAGTTTCTATATCAGGATGGGTTAGTCCTACGATCTGGAAGCTCGGGCATTTTATATCAGGACGGGTTATTACTACGAGCTGGAGGCTCGGGAGTTCTATACCAGGATAAGTTAGTCCAGCAAGTTGGAGGCTCGGGTTAAGATAATTTTCATGTGAATAAAATCAACTTAGTGGCGGGTCATCGGTACTAGGCCAGTCATCACACCAATGGCAGTACGTTGACTCTGGCGAGGCGTGAGGGTTTGAGGGGCATGTAGGTTATTTTATACTGCGGTCTAGAGGATGATTGTCCAAAACACACTCTAGACAATTAAGTTTGGTGGGATAACTAGCAATTAGTACGAAGAGACACTAGAGTCCACCTAAGATGTGTATAGAGGCGTATGGGAGGTCTAAGACTAGTAGTGTGTATTCCCACCTAGGAGTGGAGACGACCTCTCCACTACTGTTGTACCACAACTGTAGTACCAAAGAATTTAGCTAACTCCAAAAAGTGGGAACTAAAGGTCTGGAATCATAGAGTTGTGTGAGTGAGTTGCACTTGTACGAATCATAGTATGCATAACATATCATAACATACATATGTACTAGGTCATTCATACTACAGATCTTTATCATATAAAACCCTAACTTATAAGTTTGTATGGAAATTCATATATGTTAAGGTACTCTTGTAATGGTAGCTTAGTATTAGTTGTTTATTTTACCGTATTGCACTTTCTTACTCTAATGCTTTTTTGTTACTATTCTATTGGTTAATGTTCCTTGCTTTGCTATTCATATACAATTGTTACCTTAATGATATAAACAATGATAGATGTTTTATCATGATAGAATAGTTCTATTGTCACCTGCTATTTTGATACTGCCTTTGTTGTTCTCCATTTTCATCCTCCCGTACGGTGCCTAAGAGTTGCGGGTGTGAGGCGAGGACAAAATTGCTTAGTCTTTATGACTAACGGTTGGTTGTGACCGTATGAGCTCGAGGAGATGGAGCACCAGCACGGCCAGCAGGACGAGGTGGCAGGATTTAAGGAACAGATATCGTGCATCACTATTACTACTATAGCTCAGCTTCAGGTGACGGCGAGTGTTTAGTATAAACTTCTTCTTAGCATTGTGTGAGAGAGATTTATTTCATTTGGCATGTATCGTGGATAAGCCCTTGCTCTCTATTTTATAGTCATTGTGGACTATTTATATTTCATTACATGACGATGATTCTGTGATTCTGTAGACTTGTATACTTGTATTCTTATTTTTTTTCTAAGATTGGCCTAAGGGTAAAAGATAGTACTATCGAGCAGGATCGGCGTCATACGGTGGTGAATAATTAGTGTGTTAGTGTCAATGTGAGGCGGCAGTTCTGGGCATAAGACCGGGTAACTCTTTTGTTAGGGGGAGGGGACTTACAATTAAAACTTAGTCGTAGATTAGAAGATCATTCAAATCATTTTGAATTTTGCTTTTTGTTGCATTTTTCATGGTGTATTAGGAGGAAAAGAATAATATATATTGATTTGTATTCCTAGCCATTGAAGAACAATCCTTATGAATAATTTATTATAGTTGGAAGAATTCCTTTTCTGTTACAAGGCCTCTACCAATCCAGACAATTATATAATGGGTTTTCAATTTTAAACACAAACATGCACATACACAGAAAGAGATTTTTTTGCAGGAATATTGAAAGTGCTTCAAGCTCTCAAATTATTACAAGTCCTCAGTAATTTTAAATACTAGAGAGACAGCTTCCAACGCTCAATAGATTCATTTTCTTCCCAAATATCTATCTATTTGTGAAAAGGATTCTTGATTCAGACTAACACATTCCAAGCAGATATCATCATGTACTGATCAAGAAAATAGAAGCCTTCACAGTACTTCCACAAAAGACTCAAGTAGTTTTGTTTGAGTCAAATATATTATAATTTCTTTATAATTATAGGATCTTATTAGTTCTAAGACTGCTATTAAATTATTTTTGGAATTTGAGTTATAGGGTCATTATGATCTGTGGTAGGATCTTTGGAGAAGATCTAAGTGTAGTTCTCTTGGTGCAGATATTAAGGTAGGGTTGTTGTTGGCATGAGTGGTAGGACATTATTGTTAAAGATATGAGGCAGGGGAATACTATTATTCCTAAGTTATAAGAGTCAAAGACTCTTGAGTGTATGTTCATTAGATATGAGAAAATTTCATAAATTGGCTGAATTTAGCACCCTCCTAGATAGGTGAAGGGGGAATTCGATGTACACATTCTAACAATTCAGTTTTCCCAATAAATAAAGTAACTAGTTTTTGGTTTTTTGAGCTTATTCTGGCGCCGAACTTTACTCGGCAATGTTTAGACAATGATTAAACGTTACATCGAGATCTTTTGGTGCGTCGACATTAACTCGATATTGCGTCGATAGCATCTAATGCATCAAAGTTTAGTTGATGTTATGGTGGCATGATGTCAACTGCAATTCGACATTATGTCGAGGATGTCTAGTGCGATGAGTGCAACATGATGTTATGTTGTGTACAACTCGACGTTACGTTGAGTACATCGAGTATGTTGAGTGCGTCGAGTGTGACTCAACATTGTGTCTAGTGCAATTAAACTTTGCATAAAGTACATCAAATTAATATGATGTTTGGGATAAGTGGTTTTGGTTAATGATCATCACTCTAGAATAGCTTGTCCTTTATTATTAAAAGATTTTGTAGAAAGTTTACTTCCTTATCTTGCCATTTAATTTCAAGGCTTTGGATTGCTTTTGTTAGAGAAAGAAAGAGGAAGAAGGAAGAAGGATAAGGGTTTCTCCCATTAATGGAGCTCCGAACCTCCGCTTTGCATGTTATTTTACGATTCACATAGTGTAGTCCATTACGGTCCTTTTCAACTGGCTAAATTTCTTGTTCATGGCTCCAAAGCGATCGTTAAAGGTAATGATCCATCTTCATGGGGATAAGACATGCTAGTCCTAGTTTGCTATCAACATATTTGCATGGATGTGTCTCCATTTATTATTGGAGGGCGATACTTTCAAGTGGATGCATCAGAGTTTGAGCCAGATTCATAGATAGAAGGAGAGCTTGGGATAGAGTGTAACTCATCAAGAACAGAAATTTCCTGATTACCTTATGATATGGCCTTGAGAATATACTCCTCATCCTCTTTACAGTCATTATAAACTGAGGACAGTATGGCCTGGATGCCAGATGGGGTAGCAGGAAGTTCATCATCTTCTTCAATGTACACGTGGCCAATAAAGGCCTCCTCTTCTTCTGATTATGAAGATTCAGAATCATTGTCTGATAAGCTGACAGTCTTATTAGCTTAGAAGCTCTTTTCATCCTGCTTGACCTTGTGATGGGTTTTGCCATCATACTTCATCTACTCCTTCCTATTTACTGGAGAGTCAGCAATGACATGTCACCTCCTATTGCAACAATAACAAATAACATCAGTCTTATTATATTTGTTCTATATGGAGTCATACCTTTCCCTAGAGGGGTCAATTCTAGACTTGTCTTTGCTGGAGTGGGGCTTTCTTGATGAAGAGCTTTAATAGCCCCTATTCTTCCACTATATTCTCCTGCTCAGCAACTTCTGGAACTTCTTAGAGAACATTGCTAGTTCTCCATCTAAAAGTTCATTCCCAGAGGAGCTAGGTTTTGAGCATTCTGACTCAGCAACTCTCCTTGGAGGAGAATGATACTTTCTCTGCTTCTTCTTGTTGCTTCAACTCTGAAGGCCACTGTCTTCTCTTTGCTGAGAGAAATGGCGGCATGCTCTTCAGCCTTCCTGGTATTCAGCTACATCTCATGGGATAGCAACTTCCCAAACATGTTTTGTGTAAGACCCCAATTTTTTTTATTTTTCAAACCACCGAGGTCTTATGCCCAGAATTGTTGTTTTGCGATGGCACCGACACTCGGGAAGGCCGCCACTACAAAATTCCAATTCTGTCGGCCTTTTTGATCATAAAAGAGAGAGAAGTAATTATAACAAAATATATTCATGTCCACAGAATCACATATAAATAAAAATCACAGCAAGTCCATAGATATATAAAAGGGAGTACTACAAAAGATTAGTATAAATGAAATATTAACGAGCTTAAGACCGGTACATCAAATCCTCACTACAATCTCTCTCGGAAGCTTTAAGATAGTACTAAACACTCACTGAGCTGCTCACTGGAGCTCCGGAACTAGACTGGCCCACCTCCATGCGCACCATACTCCGCTGGTGCTGGTCCCTAGGCTGCTGGTCCCTATCTCCCATCAGGAGCTCCTGTAATATTGTGGTCCGAAAACCATTAGTCATAAAGACTAAGTCCTATTATCCCCTACCACTCCCCCAGACTCCTAAGCACCGAGCATAGAGGAGGAAAGCAAAGATACAAAGGTGGAGAGTAAGCAAAGTAGATGATAGTGGAACTAATCTAGCAGTTATTCATGTTGTATATCAGCTAAATAAGAAAGGTACAATCTAGTAGTTCTACAATAGTGAGCAATAAAGTAAACAAGTTAAATAAGTAGCAAATGTAATAAAAGATAAGGTAGAAAACCAGTAAGTAAGTAACCTTAACTTATATGAATGCCCATACAAACATATAAGTTAAGGGATCTTCTGCAAGGCTCCCATCGTAAAAAAAGTCCCATACCGATTTATACGTTGGGGTGTCGGTTGTATGCAAATATGAGTGTTGTTAAATGCTATGCTATGATTCATGCAAGTGCAACTCACGCACACGACTCTATGCGTACTGACCTTTAGTTCCCCCTATTTGGGTAGCTAGTTTAACTCCCAGGAACCTCCGTAGTGTCAAACAGAGACAGTGGGTCGGCCCCCCCCCCCACTCCTAGGCGGGTATCCACACTACCGGGCCTAGCCCTTCCATACGACCCTAGAAGAACAAAACCTAGAGTATCCGCGTACAGGTGCTGGCTATATCCACCAGACTTTCTTTGGCTAAGTGTCCCAAACCGCCAAGTCAACATATAGACGTGGGTGTGAACGACCGCCAATACCGAAGTCCCACCCCATTATTCTGTATCCACAACCTTCCGAGCCACCGACACCCCCAGAGTATCTCGTTCGTGCACCTACCTTCCGAACCTACCGTCCGGATTGCAATCAAACCAACAAAGTCAACCTCCCGAGCTACCGAGGTGTGTGAATGTGAAACCCTAGTTATACTATAACATCCCAATGTTACTTCTAGACCCCTTAGCTTAGATTGGGTTAGGCATGGGGTGGGTGTTAGGGTAATAAGCTAGGTTTGACCCTAGGTAGTGGGTTGTAGCCATGTGGGGCCCACCATGGGACCAAAGTCAAACTAGGTCAAACTAGACTAAACAGGAACCCTAGCCACACCATGACCCCACCACGATGCCCTAACCCTAAATACCATCGAAGTAAACCCTAAGGTAGGCCATGGGGTCAACTAGTTGACCCATGATGAGTCAAGTCAACATTTTGACCTAATTAGTAAAAACGGTGCCCTAGCCCAATTCTCTGGGTTGGGTCCACCCAAACCAACCCAAAATCACTAGGTGGGACTAAAGTGACCCTATACCCCCTATGGAAGAGAAAAATAGGGACATGCAATAGTAACTTTGGAAATTATCTAGGAGAGAGAAAAGATGATAAATAGGAGAGAGAGAAAGTGTTAAGAATTGGTTTGGGCCACTTGGGCTCATCCCACCAACCCATAATGGGTTGGCTGACCATATAGGTGTATTAGGAGGTGTGGGGACCCACCATGCAGCCTTGGGTCAAGCCCAAGCCCAACCCGAGCCCAATCTAACCCATTCCACTCATGTGAGCCAAACACCTCTCTCTCCACCTACCAACTCAGCTCTACCCTAGAACCCGACCCATTAGGGGTTAATTAACCCAGCAGGAGTAGTGGGACCCACTCCCAAACACCAGCCGGCTCAACCACCCCCAACCCGAGCCCACCTTGGTGAAATCGCCCCCCCCCCCCACCTTGGTGAAATCGCCTCCCCCTCTTAACCCAGCCCCAAACCGACCATTCCATCATTTCCACTCCATCCCTACCCCAGAGAGAGAGAGAGAAAGGAAGAACCACCTACTGCCATGGCCAACAGAGGAGGAGCTCGCCGGAATATTCACTCCATGGGAACCCGCTGCCACCCTCAGCCACAACCGCTGCCGATGGTCCGTATCCCTTCCCCTCCAAGTGTACTAGTTTCCTAGATCCACTAGGCTAGACGTCGAGCTCAAACGAGCTCGACAATAGGAATCAAAAATCTCAATTTTCTGTAAAAATGGTGATTTCTGGAGCCCTTTCGGCTTGGTTGCGTCGCCGCCATCCGCCGCTCTCCGCCGCCCAGCCGCCGGCCAGTTCAAGCCCCAACCACCGTGAGGCCGGGGAAGGGTTTGGCCGGAGGCTCCGCCGCCGGCGATGGCCGGGAACCACCCCGCAAGACCAGCCTGCGTCAGGTGGCCATGCATGCATGCATGGAGAAGAAAACCCAGGGCCGTCCAATCATCTTTAAGATTCGTGCTAGTTTTATTAATGGAGTTAGTATTTAAATTTAATTTATGAATAGTAAGTTTTCTGTCACAATATAACAGTCATCTTGCATGTCAATTTAAGGGTACCTAGGGATTTCTCCATAGGATGGGCCCTGAATGCAAAATGTAGGTCAATGTGTTAACTTTTATATGCCACCCTAAAGATAGGTTTTGGTCAAGTGGTTTGTCCTGTAGGGCTGTTTTGCTAGGACTGCTCCTAAGCTAGGGCAGAAATTAAAAATGATGCCCATGCCAAACCAAGTGTCCTCATGACCTGAAATTTTGGGCATGTGCATTCTTAGGGCATACCTAGCCCCTGCCAAAAATTTGGAATTTTTGGAAAACATTTTCCTATAGTGTTTATCATTATATCAAAAAGTAAATTAAGGGTATAAATGTAATTATATGCACCCAAATGGCCCCAAATTTTGGTGGCATGTCCTTAGGGACATTATTGGTGTCTGGTAGAAATTTCAGAACAATTGGACCACTGCATGATGGGTTAACCATGTGCATGTGTTGGCTAATTATAACCTTGGGGTGCATTTAGCAACAAATGATATTTTGTGTATTTAGCCTAGTTGAGGCATCCAAAAAAATTGTGGAATTTATTCCAGGGATTAATTAGAGTAAATTTCACCCCTATAATTTATTAAGGTATTTTTGGGATCAAATATCCTATTATTTGGTATTTCCAAAATAAAGGCCTTTTGGGAAAATAAATGGTAGGAATAGGTTTTGATCAAGGAAAGATCCCCAAAATCAGTCAAGTCAAAAAATGAAGCTTTTATTTGACTTAAGAAAATTCTATATCTCTGTTTGACAACTGTTAGAGCAAAATTCATTGAAATGACTATTTTACCCTTTTTGTAATTGTTCATGAATTGGTATAATTACATGTTGGAAAATTGTGGAAATAATCCTAGAGTTGCATAATTGTTACATTAGTCTTGTAGAATTATATCAGAATTTTTGGGTACACTGTTAATTATTAATTAGCATAATGGCATTTTTGGTAAATAATTAAGAATGGATTTTGATAGACCATTATACTGTAGAAGTTAATGAAACTCTGCCATTAGTCATAAAGTAGTAATATAAATGCTCAGTAATTTTCCTGGAATTTTGGTGTATATATTTCTTGTGCTTCATTTGGAAAATGATAAATAGGTAGAATTTGTATTAATTATGGGAAAAATAGAAATATAAAAAGGGAAATTATGAAATCTTGTAGACAGTAATATTTTACTCATATGCAACTCAGGAAAATTCACTTAGGTCAGAAGATTTTAATTGATAATACATCTTGTGTAAAATGACCTAGGGGATAATTTAAAAGATTTAATTAAAGGACTTAATGACCTAGGAAATTATGAAAATCAACGCACTCATTTCATTATTCCATACCACCCTAGGATAAATATTTGGGGTCAGTTGGATCAAGGATTTAGAAGTTCGATTTCAGGGTGGTGTTAGGTCATGGGCTGCGCATAGTAAAAGTAGGCTGTACTATAGGCTGCCAGGGGATGAATAACATCTGAGTTAGAGTCTAAGATCGGAAGTATAACCCTGGGTGGCAGATGAATTCTAGAGACGAGAGTAATAGTGCAATATTAGACTTGCCTAGGAAGAGTTGACGGAAGACCGTCACTCCTTAATCCATACCTTAAGTCACTAGGTCACTCTATATAACAGGAGGGAGGAAAAGGGATTTTGGGTAGACATTAACTAAAGTAAATATCCTTGAGAAAGGGAGCTTTAGGATTCAGCCCATCGTAGCTCCTAGTGCCCCTAAGAGCCCTTCACCGGGAATACCTTGGGCAGTCCTGGGATTAACCTTAAGACTCTAAGTATGATAATCTGTAGACAAGAGTAGTCTAATAGGTTAAGTGAACTGGACATGTGCTCACTCGTGCCGGGTTGGAGGGACTTGGAGTCTTTTGACTACTGGCTCACCCGTGCAGAGTTGGAGAAAGGGATTGGTTTATATACACTCATCCAGGCAGGGTTGGAGTTTTTGTAGCACATACTCACCCGTGACGGGTTGGAGAGATTTGGGGACTGGATAGTCCATCGAGCTGGAGGCTCAATATACTATACTTGCATGTGCATATACTAGTGGCGGGCCATGCGGTACTGGCCGGTCGTCACACCGACGGCAGTACGGTGGACCAGGCGGGTGCGAGGGTTAGAAGGACCAGTAGGATGTTTATACTGGAGTCTGGAGGACTTTTCCTAATAACGCGCACCCGACCCAACAAGACTGATGGGTCGTCAGCAAAGTGGTACGCAGAGACTCTAGAGTGCACTGGAGGTGTATAGAGGCGTACAAGAGAGGTCTAGGCCTGGTAGTGTGTATACCCGCCTAGAAGGCGGAGACGCCCGCTCCGCTGCTGCCGTAGCCACAACGGTAGTACCTGAGAGTGATGCTAGCTCTCGAAAAGTGGGAACTAAAGGTCTGTGATCACGGAGTCGTGTGTGTGTGTTGCACTGCATGTTCATATCATACCCACCATATAGTTGCATAACATTAACCTTCATAACAACTTAAGACACCTAATGTATAAGTGGTATGGGACGCTTATACATTAGGACCTGCTATACGATCCCTTAGCCTATAAGCTTGAGTGGGCATGTTTATAGGTTGAGGTTACTTTCCTTTAATATATATATATATGCTTGTGACAATTGACACCCCATTGTATAAAATGGTATGGGACATTTTATACAATGGGAGCCCTGCAGAAGACCCCTTGCTTATGCGTACCCGCATAAGTGAAGGTTACTTTTCGTTATTTACTTGATTACATATTCTGCTTAGTTTCCTGTCACCTGCTCCGCCTTTGTCACACCTTATTTGTCCTCCACATCGTCCTCCCGCACGGTGCCTAGGAGTTGCAGGAGGAGGTGTTGAGGATACGACTTAGTCTTTTTGACTAATGGTCGGTGACCTTACTATTTTAGGAGCTCGAGGAGGTGGACCAGCACGTCGAGGAGGCAGGACTTGAGGAGCAGATACCGGCTACTACTGGAGCACATGTTCAGGTGCGATGATTTGAGATGATAGATTTCGCTGCTGTTAGTGAGAGAGAGATTTGATCATGATGTACTGGGCATAAGTCCTATTTACTTTCATTTTACTGTACTCGTTGTGGACTGGCATGTGTACTTCCATTTGATATATATATATGTGATGTGGCTGTGGACTTCTTCTGTGTTTACTCTGTTATTATGCATTTATTCTCATATTGTCCGACAGGTTATGATCGTACTAGCCGGCAGAATCGGCGTCTTGCGGTGACGACTAACCCGTGTGTTAGTGTTACCGTAAGGCGGCGGTTCTGGGCATAAGATCCGGGTTAGCATCGGGATGAGGAGACCGGATCTTACAAACTGGTATCACTTGAATACATGATCATATGAGAATAAAGCCCACAACACTGGAACACCCCGCTCGAGCATTAGTTTGCAGACAAACTATGCAGCGGAAGCAATGGTGTGCACATGTGTAAAAGCCACATAAAACAGTCCATTAAACAACGAGTTAGGCCAATTTTGACATTACCTTACCTTTATGCAGCTTCCACAGGATGTGGTTCCTCCCCCTCCGGCTGCGATTCCGTTCATGCAGACAGAGATGGGGCAAACGCTGACGGCGATCCTGGACACATTCAAAGCCCAGCAAGCCCCGGTACAGCTACCCAACCCAGGGTCGAACTGGCTGAGTGCGTTTAAAAGTCTGTCTCCGCCATTGTATCGCGGGACAGAAGATGCTGTGAAGACAGAGGAGTGGTTGGAGACCATTCAGGAGTTACTGGCTGGAATTAGCTGCCCAGTCAGCCAGACGGTACCACTTGCCACTTCCGCACTAGAAGCCCATGCAAAGAGATGGTGGAAGTCTATTCGGGACTCAGTTTATG
The DNA here is from genome assembly GCA_039513925.1 of Platanthera zijinensis. NCBI lineage: Eukaryota > Viridiplantae > Streptophyta > Magnoliopsida > Asparagales > Orchidaceae > Platanthera > Platanthera zijinensis. The sequence continues at coordinate 171,549,842 of CM077078.1, forward strand.
GGGATAGGGAACTAACAGACATATCCTGGGAGGAATACAGCGACTCATTCCTGGACCATTATGTTTCTGTCACAGACCGAGATGCTTTGGAGACGAGATTTCTGAACCTCCAGCAGGGGAGCCGATCAGTGATCGAATATCAGAGAGAGTTCTCCCACCTGGCTAGGTTTGCAGGCTTTCATGAATGGGATGATCGAAAGTATGCTAAAAGATTTTATCATGGCCTCCGGGATTCGTTGAGGCAGCCACTGTTGTTTATATCGCATGGTACCACTGCTCAAATCATAGAAATGGCGAAAAAGCTGGAGGCTGACCAGCTAATGGTACAGTGTAGAGGTAAAAGGCAGCTCGAAGGATCGTCTTCCGATGGTAGCAGGACATCCCAAAGGGGGAAGGTTATTGGATATAGGAGGGGTGGGGGACGTCGTCGTCCTAACTACAGGCAGGACCAGGGGCCTCCTCCACCATTGGCTCCCCCACCTACACAGACTCCCAGGCCGATGAGACAGGATGATCGAGGTCAAAGACAGATCACCTGCTATGGTTGCGGCCAACCTAGGCATATCAGGACGCAGTGCCCGCTTCAGGTCCACCCTCTTCCTCCTCCACCTCCAGTGGCCCCTCCAGTTCACCAGGGCCGAGGACGAGGACGAGGCCGAGGCCGAGGCCGAGGACATCACGGCCGAGGCCGAGACTGGGAGCAGATGTTCGCGCTGGACCTCACGGAGCAGAGGAACCCAGAGGAGGTGATTACAGGTACTTAAAATTTTGTAAGGTTTATAAATTTTAAATTTTAAGAGTACCTTAGACATTAAAAGTAATACTACTCTTTGAACTCAAACGAACCCAGGCATAGTGATGATTGGAGGCAAGCCTGCTCATACCCTCTTCGACACGGGTGCGTCACACTCCTTCGTGTCGGACTCGTTTATTGAAGGATTAGAAGGAGTGGAGAAGTTTTCCGGTCTGGAAAAGAGAGTGCGACTTCCAGATGGTACGGAACTTCGAACCACAGACTGCTGCAATATGGATGTCGAGATAGGAGGCAAAGCGTTCGAAGCTCCGGCAACAATTCTGAGTCTACCGGATTTCGATCTGATCCTAGGCATGAACTGGCTTCATTGGAACCACGCGCAGATAGATTGTCCCTCGAAGAAGATCACACTCCGACATGGAGATTCTCACGTTACTATCGAAGGTATCCGACCTATCCCCCTTCTTTCATTGTCTTCCATACAGGCTATCAAGGCCTATGTACAGGGGGAAGAGGTGTACCTCATTTTCTTTGAGATGGCAGTGGTGGAGAGTTCCATAGCTGATATTCTAGTGGCACGAGATTATGCTGATGTCTTTCCGGAGAAGCTACCTGGACTACCACCCTCTCGGGACTTGGACTTCCGGATACAGTTGGTGCCAGGGGCGAGACCAGTGTCCCGGGCTCCCTACAGGATGGCACCTAGAGAATTGGCAGAGTTCAGGACACAGTTACAGGAATTGGTGGAGTCAGGATTTGTGCGGCCAAGTTCGTCGTCGTGGGGAGCACCGATTTTATTTGTGAAGAAGAAGGATGGATCCCTCCGACTGTGTATAGATTACAGGGAATTGAATAGGTTGACGGTTCGGAACACCTACCCATTGCCCCGGATAGAAGAATTATTTGATCAACTTCAGGGAGCCTTCTGGTTCTCTAAGCTCGATTTACGATCCGGCTATTATTAGTTACGCATTCGGGAGGAAGACATACCGAAGACCACATTCAGCTCATGTTATGGCTTATACGAATTCACAGTCATGACATTTGGGCTCACGAATGCCCCTTCCGCATTCATGACCCTAATGAACCGTGTATTCGAACCATATCTGGATCGCTTCGTAATTGTGTTCATCAACGATATTCTGGTCTATTCCCGGATGCAGGAAGAACACGCAGAGCATCTGGCCCATGTTTTACAGAGGTTGAGAGAGTTTCAGATGTATGCAAAGTTCTCTAAGTGCCAATTTTGGCTACAGGAGGTGGCTTTTCTGGGTCACGTTATTAGTGGAGCTGGAGTGGCGGTGGATCCAGCTAAGATCGAGGCGGTACGGGATTGGCCATGGCCAAAGACTGCAGCAGACATCCGCAGCTTTATGGGATTGGCAGGATATTATCGTAAGTTTGTGGAGGGGTTCTCGAGGATAGCCCTCCCCCTCACGTCCTTGACGAAAAAGGATGCCGCATTTGACTGGACAGAGCAGTGTGAGTCAGCATTTCAAGAGCTCAAGGACCGGCTCAGTTCATCCCCCATCCTTGCACTTCCCTCTGGGAGCGAAGGATTCCAGATATATACAGATGCCTCCTATCTAGGGATGGGTGCAGTCCTGATGCAACATGGACATGTTATCGCTTATACTTTGCGACAGCTGAAGAAGCATGAGCATAACTATCCAGTACATGATCTCGAGCTCGGGGCCGTGGTCTTTGCCCTCAAGACATGGAGACATTACCTCTACGGGATTCATTGTGATATATACTCCGACCATAAGAATCTCAAGTACATCGACACGCAGAAGGTTCTGAACCTACGATAGAGGAGGTGGCTTGAGTTCCTCTGCGATTACGACTATAAGATACACTATCACCCGGGGAAGGCGAATACGGTGGCGGATGCTTTGAGCAGGAGAGCCGGCACTTCTGGACCGGAGCCCCGGGTGATGTCTATGGAGCTGCTACGCATGATGGAGGATATGCACATTACCATGGTTTCGGAGGCCGAGCCAGTGATCTATCGAGAGTACCTGGACTCTTTGGTCAGTGATGATGATATACAGAAGCGCATTCTTACACATCAGAGATTGGATACTGATCTAGAGCCTATTTTTGGCGCTTTGGAAGGAGGAAAGTATGAGGACTACACGCTGAAGGACGATCTTCTTCGATTTCGTGGTCGGGTGTACATTCCAGCAGGAGGTGGGATCCGGGATGACATCCTCAGAGAGGCACACTACTCCAGATATTCAGTGCATCCCGGCATCACCAAGATGTGGGATGACTTACGACGGACCATGTACTGGCCTGGAATGAAGAGGGAGATCATATATCTTGTGATACACTGCGAGACTTGCCAGCGAGTGAAGGCCGAGTGCAAGAGCCCAGGCGGTGTATTACAACCACTGCCAGTCCCAGAATGGAAGTTCGAGGATATTTCCATGGATTTTGTACACGGACTCCCTCGCTCCCATTCTGGGCACGATTCTGTCTGGGTTATTGTGGACAGGTTGACCAAGGTAGCACGGTTTATCCCGGTTAGAAAAGATGCCCCAGTTGCTGTGTTGGTGAGGTTGTTTGTAGAGCAGTTCATCCGGTATCACGGAGTACCCAGGTCTATTTTTTCAGATAGAGACGGTCGCTTCACCTCCAGGGAATGGAGGGCAGTGCATGCTTACTTGGGGTCCAGGCTTTCTTTTAGCACTGCCTTCCACCCGCAGACCGACGGTCAGACAGAGCGGACGATACGGACTATGGTGGACCTGCTCAGGTTATGTATTCTGGATACAGGGAAGCCCTGGGAGAGGCTACTGCCACTGATCAAATTCTCTTACAACAACAGCCACTAGGCCAGCATTGGGATGGCTCCTTACGAGGCACTTTATGGGAGGAAATGCCGGACTCCGTTTTCTTGGGTTCAGGATGTGGATACTCGAGCCCTCGGGTCAGATTTTGTGGAAGATACGGAGGCCCAGATTCGCTTGATCAGGGATCGGCTTTTGGAGGCTCAGAGCAGACAGGCAAAATATTATGATGCACGGCACTGGAAGGTGGAGTTCCAGGTTGGGGACAGAGTTTTTCTGAAGATTCGACCGGTACACGGTGTTTCTCGAATACGAAGACATAAGAAGCTCAGCCCCCGGTACATGGGACCCTACTTGATTTTGGAGCGTGTGGGCCCCTTGGCTTACCGGCTGCAGCTACCTCCGGAGCTGAGCAGCCTACATGATGTTTTCCATGTCTCTTCCTTGTGAAGAGCTCTTCTTCGACCTGAGCAGCATATCACTACTGCAGCTGGACCGGTAGAGCCTGACCGTTCAGTTAGATTGGAGCCGATCCAGATCGACGATTCAGCCGTCCGAGTGTTGAGGAAAAAGAAGGTTCCGCTCGTGAAGGTGTTGTGGTCCAACCATGGACAGGAGGAGCACACCTGGGAACCTAGGGATCTGATGCTGGAGCGCCATCCGGAGCTATTTTCGTCAGGTACCTTTTATGTTATCTTTTAAAAGTCCCTTTAAGTTTCTACAAATAGAACCCGTAGACCCAAACTTAAATTTCGGGGATGAAATTATTCTTTTGTTTATAGGATTTGTAACATCCCAATGTTACTTCTAGACCCCTTAGCTTAGATTGGGTTAGGCATGGGGTGGGTGTTAGGGTAATAAGCTAGGTTTGACCCTAGGTAGTGGGTTGTAGCCATGTGGGGCCCACAATGGGACCAAAGTCAAACTAGGTCAAACTAACCTAAACAGGAATCCTAGCCACACCATGACCCCACCACGATGCCCTAACCCTAAATACCATCTAAGTGAACCCTAAGGTAGGCCATGGGGTCAACTAGTTGACCCATGATGAGTCAAGTCAACATTTTGACCTAATTAGTAAAAACGGTGCCCTAGCCCAATTCTCTGGGTTGGGTCCACCCAAACCAACCCAAAGTCACTAGGTGGGACTAAAGTGACCCTATACTCCCTATGGAAGAGAAAAATAGGGACATGCAATAGTAACTTTGGAAATTATCTAGGAGAGAGAAATGATGATAAATAGGAGAGAGAAAGTGTTAAGAATTGGTTTGGGCCACTTGGGCTCATGCCACCAACCCATAATGGGTTGGCTGACCATATAGGTGTATTAGGAGGTGTGGGGACCCACCATGCAGCCTTGGGTCAAGCCCAAGCCCAACCCGAGCCCAATCTAACCCATTCCACTCATGTGAGCCAAACACCTCTCTCTCCACTCACCAACTCAGCTCTACCCTAGAACCCGACCCATTAGGGGTTAATTAACCCAGCAGGAGCAGTGGGACCCACTCCCAAACACCAGCCGGCTCAACCACCCCCAACCCAAGCCCACCTTGGTGAAATCGCCCCCCCCCCCACCTTCGTGAAATCGCCTCCCCCTCTTAACCCAGCCCCAAACCGACCATTCCATCATTTCCACTCCATCCCTACCCCAGAGAGAGAGAGAGAAAGGAAGAACCACCTGCTGCCATGGCCAACAGAGGAGGAGCTCTCTGGAAGATTCACTCCATGGGAACCCGCCGCCACCCTCAGCCACAACCGCTGCCGATGGTCCGTATCCCTTCCCTCCAAGTGTACTAGTTTCCTAGATCTACTAGGCTAGACGTCGAGCTCAAATGAGCTCGACAATAGGAATCAAAAATCTCAATTTTCTGTAAAAATGGCGTTTTCTGGAGCCCTTTCGGCTTGGTTGCGCCGCCGCCGTCCGCCGCTCTCCGCCGCCCAGCCGCCGGCCAGTTCAAGCCCCGACCACCGTGAGGCCGGGGAAGGGTTTGGCCGGAGGCTCCGCCGCCGGCGATGGCCGGGAACCGCCCCGCAAAACCAGATTGCGTCGGGTGGCCATGCATGCATGCATGGAGAAGAAAACCCAGGGCCGCCCGATCATCTTTAAGATTCGTGCTAGTTTTAATAAAGGAGTTAGTATTTAAATTTAATTTATAAATAGTAAGTTTTCTGTCACAATATAACAGTCATCTTGCATGTCAATTTAAGGGTACCTAGGGACTTCACCATAGGATGGACCCTGAATGCAAAATGTAGGTGGATGTGTTAACTTTAATATTCCACCCTAAAGATAGGTTTTGGTCCAGTGGTTTGTCCTGTAGGGCTGTTTTGCTAGGACTGCTCCTAAGCTAGGGCAGAAATTAAAAATGATGCCCATGCCAAACCAAGTGTCCTCATGACCTGAAATTTTGGGCATGTGCATTCTTAGGGCATACCTAGCCCCTGCCAAAAATTTGGAATTTTTGGAAAACATTTTCCTATAGTTTTTATCATTATATCAAAAAGTAAATTAAGGGTATAAATGTAATTATATGCACCCAAATGGCCCCAAATTTTGGTGGCATGTCCTTAGGGACATTATTGGTGTCTGGTAGAAATTTCAGAACAATTGGACCCCTGCATGATGGGTTAACCATGTGCATGTGTTGGCTAATTATAACCTTGGGGTGCATTTAGCAAGAAATGATATTTTGTGTATTTAGCCTAGTTGAGGCATCCAAAAAAATTGTGGAATTTATTCCAGGGATTAATTAGAGTAAAGTTCACCCCTAGAATTTATTAAGGAATATTTGGGATCAAAAATCCTATTATTTGGTATTTCCAAAATAAAGGCCTTTTGGGAAAATAAATGGTAGGAATAGGTTTCGATCAAGGAAAGATCCCCAAAATCAGTCAAGTCAAAAAATGAAGCTTTTATTTGACTTAAGAAAATTCTATACCTCTGTTTCACAACTGTTAGAGCAAAATTCATTGAAATGACTATTTTACCCTTTTTGTAATTGTTCATGAATTGGTATATTTACATATTGGAAAATTGTGGAAATAATCCTAGAGTTGCATAATTATTACATTAGTCTTGTAGAATTATATCAGAATTTTTGGGTACACTGTTAATTATTAATTAGCATAATGGCATTTTTGGTAAATAATTAAGAATGGATTTTGATAGACCATTACACTGTAGAAGTTAATGAAACTCTGCCATTAGTCATAAAGTAGTAATATAAATGCTCAGAAATTTTCCTGGAATTTTGGTGTATATTTTTCTTGTGCTTCATTTGGAAAATGATAAATAGGTAGAATTTGTATTAATTATGGGAAAAATAGAAATATAAAAAGGGAAATTATGAAATCTTGTAGACAGTAATATTTTACTCATATGCAACTCAGGAAAATTCACTTAGGTCAGAAGATTTTAATTGATAATACTTCTTGTGTAAAATGACCTAGGGGATAATTTAAAAGATTTAATTAAAGGCCTTAATGACCTAGGAAATTATGAAAATCAACACACTCATTTCATTAGTCCATACCACCCTAGGATAAATATTTGGGGTCAGTTGGATTAAGGATTTAGAAGTTCGATTTCAGGGTGGTGTTAGGTCATGGGCTGCGCATAGTAAAAGTAGGCTGTACTATAGGCCGCCAGGGGATGAATCAACAACTGAGTTAGAGTCTAAGATCGGAAGTATAACCCTGGGTGGCAGATGCATTCTAGAGACGAGAGTAATAGTACAACATTAGACTTGCCTAGGAAGAGTTGACGGAAGACCGTCACTCCTTAATCCATACCTTAAGTCACTAGGTCACTCTATGTAACAGGAGGGAGGAAAAGGGATTCTGGGTGGACATCAACTAAAGTAAATATCCTTGAGAAAGAAAGCTTTGGGATTCAGCCCATCGTAGCTCCTAGTGCCCCTGAGAGCCCTTCACCGGGAATACCTTGGGCAGTCCTGGGATTAACCTTAAGACTCTAAGTATGATAATTTGTAGACAAGAGTAGTCTAATAGGTTAAGTGAACTGGACATGTGCTCACTCGTGCCGGGTTGGAGGGACTTGGAGTCTTTTGACTACTAGCTCACCCGTGCAGAGTTGGAGAAAGGGATTGGTTTATATACACTCACCCAGGCAGGGTTGGAGTTTTTGTAGCACATACTCACCCGTGACGGGTTGGAGAGATTTGGGGACTGGATAGTCCATAGAGCTGGAGGCTCAATATACTATACTTGCATGTGCATATACTAGTGGAGGGCCATGCGGTACTGGCCGGTCGTCACACCGACGGCAGTACGGTGGACCAGCCGTGTGCGAGGGTTAGAAGGACCAGTAGGATGTTTATATTGCAGTCTGGAGGACTTTTCCTAATAACGCGCACCCGACCCAACAAGACTGACGGGTCATCAGCAAAGTGGTACGCAGAGACTCTAGAGTGCACTGGCGGTGTATAGAGGCGTACAAGAGAGGTCTAGGCCTGGTAGTGTGTATACCCGCCTAGAAGGCGGAGATGCCCGCTCCGCTGCTGCCGTAGCCACAACGGTAGTACCTGAGAGTGATGCTAGCTCTCGAAAAGTGGGAACTAAAAGTCTGTGATCACGGAGTCATGTGTGTGTGTTGCACTGCATGTTCATATCATACCCACAATATAGTTGCATAACATTAACCTTCATAACAACTTAAGACACCTAATGTATAAGTGGTATGGGATACTTATACATTAGGACCTGCTATACGGTCCCTTAGCCTATAAGCTTGAGTGGGCATGTTTATAGGTTGAGGTTACTTTCCTTTTATATATATATATGCTTGTGACACTTGACACCCCATTGTATAAAATGGTATGGGACATTTTATACAATGGGAGCCATGCAGAAGACCCCTTGCTTATGCATACCCGCATAAGTGAAGGTTACTTTTCGTTATTTACTTGATTACATATTCTGCTTAGTTTCCTGTCACCTGCTCCTCCTTTGTCACCCCTTGTTTGTCCTCCACTTCGTCCTCCCGCACGGTGCCTAGGAGTTGCAGGAGGAGGTGTTGAGGATACGACTTAGTCTTTTTGACTAATGGTCGGTGACCTTACTATTTTAGGAGCTCGAGGAGGTGGACCAGCACGTCGAGGAGGCAGGACTTGAGGAGCAGATACCAGCTACTACTACTGGAGCACATGTTCAGGTGCGATGATTTGAGATGATAGATTTCGCTGCTGTTAGTGAGAGAGAGATTTGATCATGATGTACTGGGCATAAGCCCTATTTACTTTCATTTTACTGTACTCATTGTGGACTGGCATATGTACTTCCATTTGATATATATATATATGTGATGTGGCTGTGGACTTCTTCTGTGTTTACTCTATTATTATGCATTTATTCTCATATTGGTCGACAGGTTATGATCGTACTAGCCGGCAGAATCGGCGTCTTGCAGTGACGACTAACCCGTGTGTTAGTGTTACCGTAAGGCGGCGGTTCTGGGCATAAGATCCGGGTTAGCCTCGGGATGAGGAGACATGATCTTACATATACTAATTGCTCTTTTAGTTAATTATTCCTATGGTTTACGTTAGCCCAGGACTTCCCCCAGCATACCCCTTGAAAGGCTCTTAAAGGGCACTAGGAACTATGATGGTAGCTGAAGCCCATCATTCCCTTTTGCAAGGAACTTAATATTATTGGTTATTATCCTTATCCCGATCCATTTTAATATTATACTGGGTTTAACCCTAGTGTATTTGACTCTTCCTTTTCACGGAAAAGGCGATTCTTCGTCGATCCCGGACAACACTTAACACTAGCCATTCCAACACTCTACACCTTCTATTCACTTGCCTAACCAATACATTAATATGCCATCTCCCTAAGATCATTTTGCACCATAATATGATACCTGCAGTTTTTACTAAACGTAGACCATCATGAGCTATATGATTTATATAATGGGAAGTACTAAAAACATTTATCCAAATGACCTAAGTTATTTACTGGGAGTCTATCATGACATAATTAGTCTAAATCCAGAAATTCACATTTTTCCTAATTTTTTTGATATTTAATTAATTTCTTTCCAATCTAATCCATGCTTGAATTGAACATGATGTACAATATTTTCTCTAGTAATAGCCACAAGAAATTTATAAACACTAGATAACAGAGTGCTAACATTAAATATAAAATTCCATAATTTTCCATAAATGATTTGGCTTCTACTTAATTAATCCAAAGTAAATCCAACCATCATGAATAAAGAAAGAAGTAATATAATTTATCATAAGATAATTATAAAAATATTATTGAATCTTAAGGGTGACCAAATAGGACCTCTGAGCAAATATCATAATATTTCAAGCTTACTAGGTACCAAAATTAATTCAAATGGTTTTACATGAAAAGTATCACTTTATGAAGCAACCCATATAGCAAGACTTCAAATAATTCCACAAAAATCTACAAAGCTTTATAACATCATAAAAGGTCCTATGCCTAAATTTCATAAGATTCCAATTAGTGGTTAATTCATAAGAAATTCCTAAGTTGAAAGTACAATTTGATGGTTTGTAAATGAAGTACTATATTTATTTATCTATAATTCATAACAAAATTCCCAAACATGAAAATCACTATGGAAAAACTCCTGCCAATGTTTCACTATGAATCAATGTCACATGACTCATTATAAAATTTCTAGGGTGTAAAGACCTAAATACTTATTAAGTGGTTTATGTGGGGTATTTGTGTCCAACTACTACCCAATCACTTCCTAGGGCCTTTAACCATCCTATAAGTATTTATTGTAAATACCAAGTCCATACAAGGATATATCACCCTATGTCCTTCACAAACCACCAAAGTCCAACCTTAGGGTTTGAACTAGGTTCCTAGGGCTAACCCACCCTAATCCATCTCAAATTCCATGAGTGGGTGTGTTTACTTAGCATGGGGCTCTGGCCAAGGTCCCAACCCATTTGGGTGAGAATTGGCTCTTCCAAGCCCAAAATACTCCTTGCCCTAATTTATCCCTTAGGAGACGAAACTTTGGTCACACCAAAACTTTTTCAAATCAAACCCAACTGGGCTAAGATTTCTACCAGAGCCATATGACATCACCCAAGATCACCCTCCAAAATATGAGGGGTTTTTGAGCTATTTAAGACACCTAATTAAATTGAATAAGGATTATAAAATTTTTCCAAAAACTACTGAAAAATGTTTCCCAAAAATCCTAATTTTTTTATATATTCTAGGTATAGGTAATAGGGAGCCCCATAAAAAATTTCAAGTCATTTGGATCGCTGGATTGGTGGGGGCAGTCAAAATACTATCTTGTCTAGCCTAGGTATAGACTCCATCAAAATGGGTGATGTGGTCGAACCACTTACCCAAATGAGTCCAAATAAATTTTAAATAAAAATAGACTTCACGGCCTACAACATTCATGTTAGTCATAATTCTATTAGAGGGGCCTGCCTATTTTAAATAATTATTTTAAATATCATCCAGTTAACGGGAAAGAAATTTTGATAATAGGAATTAATAAATTTAATCAGCACACATCTTGATGAAGATCCAACAGCGCTAGGATCATCTTCTTCCTCCAGCCAAGGGTTGAGATTATCCTGACCTGGAGTGCATTCCATACTCTTTCACCGGCCAACCAACCTCCTCCATGGCTGACCACAGCCACCACCACCTCCGTTGAGGTGGTGGCCATCGTCGGGCGACGGCGCAGCCACTGGAGAGGTGGAATCCGGCGAACCCGAGATGTCTCTTCTTCTTTTTTTTTGCAAAAAAACCAGGAAGACCACCTCTTTCCGATTGGGCTCAGTTGAGCCCGAATATTAATCCTAAAGAAAGCTAAGATCTACTCGTAGAGAGAGAGAGAGGAGGGGAGGACCATGTTCGCGGGCTGGAGGCGTGCCGATCGATGCCGATCGACTGAAAGCCATTAGTGGTGGAGGTGTCGCCAACGCTCTTCAACAACACACAAAAATCTCTCGTCTCCTTTGGGAAAAGTGTGGAGACGAATTCTTGAGGTCTAGGGAAGCTTTTAAACCAGTAAAAGGGGGAGGGAGGAGGTCTAACTGATGGTGGCCATTAATGGTCCTTAAAAGCAATTTCGGCCATGGTGGTAGGGAAATGAACAAGGTTCAAACCAGCAAGGTAATGGTTAGAAACTCCTCCTCTTCACTAGGGGAGTTTAATCATGTCGTTAAAAGAAGTGTGAAAGGATGCCAATGCATTCAAGCGACATTAGTGGCCATGAAAGCAGACTCTCGGCCATGGCCGTGGCTGTTCACCTTCATAATCGTCGGCCACGTGCCATTTCCTCCACTTGGCCGGTCAAAATTTATTTAAATAAGACTTAATTAGGTCTTAATAGAGAAACGGCTAATTTAAGACATCTTGGCCCACTTCCCAAAATGTCCCGGTTCAGTGGAACCAGCACACAGACCAAAATCGCCATGAAATAATCTAAGTACAATGGCATTGAGTGAGCTCAGCTCACTCAACGCCATCAAGCCTACAGCGGTGAGTGAGCTCAGCTCACTAAACGCCATTCAGCCCATGTCAAGGTGGCGTTGAGTGCAGTCAGCGCACTCAATACCATTCATCTGATGGCGATGAGTGCACTCGACGCACTCAATGCCATTCAGCCCATGTAAGATAGCGTTGAGTGCAGTCAGCGCACTCAATGCCATTCATCTTATGGCGTTGAGTGCACTCGATGCACTCAACGCCATTCAGCCCACGTAAGATGGCATTGAGTGCAGTCAGAGCACTCACCGCCATTCAGCTTATGACGTTGAGTTCACTCGACGCACTAAACGCCATTCAACCCATGGTAAGATGGCGTTGATTGTAGTCAGCGCACTCATCGCCATTAAGCTTATGGAGTTGAGTGCCCTCGACGCACACAACGTCAATCAGCCCATGTAAGATGGCATTGAGTGCTGTCAGTGCACTCAATATCATTCAGCTTATGGCGTTGAGTGCACTCGACGCACTCAATGTCATTCAGCCCATGGCGTTGAGTGCACTCGACGCACTGAACACAATTCCGTTTACGGTGTTGAGTGCACTCGACGCACTCAACGCTATCCAGCATATGTCTTTGAGTGCACTCGACGCACTCAATGCCTGCCTCGAAATCTTTTTTAAGTGAATATCTGATGTACTACTTGCAAACCAAGGTGATTTTCACCCTGAGCCTGGGTCACTTGGCCTCCTTGGGCTTTCTAGGGTTTTATTATGACCTAGTCATGACAAAACCACTCCTAGGGGTCTGATCGGAAATGGGATGTTACAAATCCCAATATACAAAAATAAAAATTTTGTCCCTGAAATTAAGGTTAAGCCTACGGGGGTTTCTACTGGAATAGAAGAAATTGTAACATCCTTATGGTTTAAGGTATACCTGACTCGAAGAGTTCCGGGTACTTTTGCTGCATCAAGTCCTGTGGCTCCCATGTATGCTCCTCCTGCCCATGATTTCTCCACAGAACCTTAACTAACGGAACATTCTTACGTTGCAAGACCCTCACGGGCGTGTCATCGATCCTGATCGGCTCCAAGTTGACTGATCGATCTGAGGATACTGGGCCGTCTGATTTGGAAATCAGCTTTTCAGGGTGTAGTAGAGCTCTTAGTAGTGAGGAGACGTGGAAGAAGTCATGCTATCCCGCTAACTCCAGAGGTAGCTCCAGCTTATAAGCCAAGAGGCTGATCCGCTCCAGGATCCTATAAGGACCCAAATACCTCGGACTGAGCTTCTTCCGCCCACGAACCTACGAGAGTCCGTGCATCGGTCGTATCTTCAAGAAAACCCGATATCCCACCTGGAACTCGACTTGACGATGCCTTATATCGTAATATTTGGCCTGCCTACTCTGGTCTTCAAACATCCTGTCCCGGATCAACCTAATCTGAGCATTAGTATCCCCAACAAACTCTGAGCCCTGTGCCTGCGGATCCTCATCCTGAACCCATGATAGTGTGGTACTTCACCTCCATCCATATAACACCTCATATGTATCCATGCTTATGCTAGACTGATTGGTGTTGTTTTACGAAAACTCGATAAGCGGCATCAATCTCTCCCAAGGCTCGCCACAGTCCAAAATACACAGGTGCAAAAGATCTTCCAATGTAAGCTTGGTGCTCTCCATTTGCCCGTCAGTCTGAGGGTGAAAAGCCGTGTTGAATGTCAACTAAGAACCGAGACGGGCCTGAACTGACCTCCACTCCCTAGATGTAAACTGCCCCTCCCGATCTGAAACGATAGTCTTGGGTGCTCTATGATAACGCACAAACTGCTCAATGAACCTCCGTACTAATACACTAATCAGAGCATCCTTTGCCACTAGAATGAATCTGTCCACCTTCGTTAGCCTGTCCACTATAACCCAGATCGATTCATTTCCAGTAAGGGATCAAGGTAGCGTATGTATGAAATCCATGGCTATATCCTCAAGCTTCCACTCCGGCACTCGGAGTGGCTGTAGAAATCTTGTCGGATTCTTACACTCCGCCTTTACGATTTGGCAAGTACATTGTCCTCTTCAAATCTTTTACCATCTTGGTGATCCCCGGGTGCACCGAGTATCGGCTGCATTGAGCTTCCGTCATAATGTCCTCCCGGATTTGGCCTCCTGCCAGTATATAAACACTGCCTCTGAAATATAGGAGCCCATCCCTCAAGGAGTAATCCCTTGCCATGCCTTCCTCCAAGGCCCTAAATATCGGCTCAGCTCTTGCATCAAGCCTCTGCCCATCTCTGATGTGGTCCCAAATATCATCGGTGGTAACCATCGATCCCAGGTACTCCATGTATAACTCCAGATCATCCTCGGACAATAGTGATATCTGCATCTCCTCAAATGACTTAACCAACTCCAAGGACATCAGCAGCGGGCCTACTCCTGACATACTCGCTCTCCGTCTCAGAGCATCTGCGACTACGTTTGCCCTCCCGGGATAGTAGTGCATGGTATACTGGTAGTCCGACAGGAACTCCACCAAGCATCTCTACCTGATGTTCAGCTCCTTCTGTGTGTCTACGTATCTCAAGTTCTTGTGGTCTAAGAAAATGTGGCAGTGAACCTCGTAGAGGTAATGTCACCAGATCTTAAGAGCAAAAATAACTGCCCCCATCTCTAAGTCATGCACCGGGTAGTTCTTCTCATGCTTCTTCAGCTGACAGGAGGCGTAGGCTACTATGTGCCCGTTCTGCATCAGAATGGCACCCATACCCTGATAGGAAGCATCTGTGTACACCTAGAATCCTTCCTTCCCTGAAGGAAGAGCAAGGATGGGAGCCAACGTAAGCTGATCCTTCAACTCCTGAAAAGTAGACTCGCATCGTGGAGTCTAAAAAAAAGGCGACTCCTTCTTCATCAGAGACGTAAGAGGGAGCGCAATCTGAGAGAACCCCTTTACGAACTTCCTATAATAACTGGCAAGTCCTAAGAAACTCCAAACATCCGAGGCTGTCTTCAGTGGTGGAAAATCTCGTACTTCCTGGACCTTTGCCGGATCCACTGCCAAACTTGCTCCACTGATGACATGGCCTAAAAAGTCCACCTCCTTTACAAGAATTTGCACTTGCTAAACTTAGCATACTTCTTATGCTCTCGAAGTTTCTCCAAATTCAAAGCTAGATGATTCGCATGCTCCTCCTCCATCCTCTAATAGATAAGGATGTCGTCAATGAATACAATAACAAAGACATCCAGATACTCTTCGAACACCCGGTTCTCAAGGTCATTAATGCAGAGGGTGCATTCGTGAGCCCGAAGGGCATCACGGTAAACTCATACAATCCATATCTACTGCTGAAGGTCGTCTTCTTTATGTCCTCCTCCCGAATGTGTAGCTGGTAGTACCTCAATCTCAGATCTAGCTTTGAGATCCAATGAGCTCCCTGAAGCTGGCCAAATAGCTCGTTTATCCTTGTAAAGGGGTACGTATTCTGGACTGTGAGCCTATTCAAGGCCCAGTAATCAATATATATACGAAGAGTCCCGTCCTTCTTCTTGACGAATAGTGCCGTAGCTCCCCATGGTGAAGAGCTAGACCGGACAAACCCGGCCACCACTAACTCCTGAAGCTGGCTTCAAAACTAAACCAACTCCTTCGGGGCTATTCGATAAGGAGCTCTAGATACTGTCTTAGGGCCCAGTACGAGCTAAATCTTGAAATCCTTCTCTCGGTGCGGGGATAGCCCTGGAAGCTTCTCTAGAAATACGTCGGCAAAGTCTCACACCACTTGAATATCTGAAATGGGATCCTTGGCCACGACTACCTCAAAAAGAAACTGATAAACTTCCTCCCCCTACAGGTTGGCCTTGATGGCCTGCACAGATGATAATAACATATAGGGGGCAAGTAGAATACCTTCGATAACAATAAAGGAGTCCCCGTGCCTCACGGTTATCTTCTTCGCCCAGCAGTCAATCTGGGCATCGTTCCAGTTAAGCCATGTCATGCCCAGGATCAGATAATAGTCTTGTATCTTTAGGATCGTCAATGATTCCTCAAATGCCTTCCCGCCGATCTCCGCCTCCATATTGCAATGAGTAGAGGTCATTATCTCTTATCCATTGGGTAGACGCACCCTCATCACCTTTCTAGTGAACTGCTCCATGCCTACTAGTCCTTTCACGAAATCTTCCAAAACAAACGAGTGTGAAGAACCGGTGTCAAAGAGTGTGTGAGCGGGCTTGCCGCTGATTAAAACTATGCCTGAAGTGATTAAGTGTCTTAGTATTCTAGTTGTAGTTTTTTTTCTTCTCTTAATTTCTAACCAGTCTATGCCTATGAAAACTAGTTCCTAAGAAGGAAAGTATTAAATGTGCTGGCATACCTGCTATAACCCTCTTCGGGTTCTGGGGCTGTGCTAGGCTATAGCTTACACCTGCTCCCTCACTTGCCTGTGGCCTCTACCCTAATATCCTCGTCCTCGGTCGTGTCCTCGGCCACCAAACTGTCGGGGAGGTTGAGTGCCCTGAAGTTCTGGTGGGGGTGATCGCCTCATAGGACAGTTCCTCTTGATATGCACTGACTGATTGCACTCGAAGCATACCGGTGCCTGCTCTGCTGTCCTTGGCATCTCCAGCATCTGTAAAGGCTGGGGAGCCAATACCCCCTGACTCCTCTTCTCCTATCCAATCTCCTTATGGGGTTGATCCCCGTTCTTCTCTCCCGAATGACCTGGCCTCGAGGACGGTCCGTACGACCTCCAATCACTGCATCGTCAACCGGTCTCCTCCGGCTCATGACTGTAAGCTGATCCGCTTCTCTTTTCTTGGCCATTTCCAGAATCCTAGCAAAACATCCCTCGGAGACGAAGAGGAGGGCCTGTCTCATGTCATCTTATAGCCCCTTATAGAACCTCCTAGCATAGCCAGCGTCGTCCAACTTGTAAGCGTTCGCATAGTGAGCTTGGTGAGTAAACTCCTGATAATACTCCAGCACCGTCCTGTTCTCCTGCCTCAACTGTAGGAGCCTATCCTCCAGCTCATCCCTCGCCGACCGAGGTATGAAATGTCCCAGGAGTGCTGCTCTGAACTCCTCCCAAGTAATATATGTGTAATCCATACCAACAAAAATACTGTCCAGCTGTGTCTTCAACCACTTATTTCCATGTGACTCTAGGCAGGAGACTGCCAAAGCAACTTCCTCCTCAGTGGGGGCATCGAATCCCTGCAAGCATCTCATAGATGATGACTAACCATTCCTCCGTGCGAACTGCCGACTCCATCCCCAGGTAGGATGGAGGGGGATGTCCTCGGAAGACACTCATCTAGTTGGCCCCGGGGTTTGGCTGTGGAGTCGGGGCTTGCTGAGATCTGAAGGCCTCAAGAATGGCCGTCAGTGTTTACCCCATCTTCGTCTACATAAACGGAGCTAGAGATGCCGGAGGTGGAACCATATTCTGAGCCCGAGGTGTCCCCTGGTGTGGAGTAGGGTTGGTCACAGGCTACAAGAAAAAATTCTATTTGTTAGATAGCGTATGAATGGAATATAAGAAAGGGATAAGATTGGACTTTTACATGTGATTTCACTTATGGGAACACCACTGCTTCTGCTGCTAGTTTGTTCGCAAACTAAGCTCGTACGGGGGTGGCCAAAGGTTTGTGTGGACTACTTCTCTTTCGATCGAGGTCTCCTCTGATACCACTTGTAAGACCCAAATTTTATTTATTTTTCAAACCACCGGGGTCTTATGACCAAAATTGTCGTTTTGCGGTGGTACCGACACTCGGGAAGGCCGCCATTAAGAAATGCCAATTCTTCCAGCCTTTTCAATCATAAAAGAGAGAGAAGTAATTATAACAGAATATAGTCATGTCCATAAAATCACATATAAATAAAAATCACAGCAAGTCCATAAATATATAAAAGGGAGTACTGCGTAAGATCAGTACAAATGAAAAATAGACGGGCTTAAGCCCGTTACATCAAATCCTCACTACAATCTCTCGCAGAAGCTCCAGAACTAGATTGGTCCACCTTTATGCGCACCGTACTCTGCTGGTGCTGGTCCCTGGGCTACTAGTCCCTGTCTCCCATCCAAAGCTCCTGTAATGTTGTGGTCCGAAAAACATTAGTCATAAAGACTAAGTCCTATTAGCCCCTACCCCTCCCCCCATGCCTCCTAAGCACCGAGCAGAGAGGAGGAAAGGGAAGCTAAAAAGGTGGAGAGTAAGCAAAGCAGATGACAGTGGAACTAATCTAGCAGTTATTCATGTTGTATATCAGCTAAGTATACAATCTAGCAGTTCTACAATAGTGAGCAGTAAAGTAAACAAATAAAATAAGCAGCAAATGTAATAAAAGACAAGGTATGAAAGTGAGGGTAAGATCTATCTTCACTCTAGAGGGGGGTGAATAGAGTATTTTAAAATAATTTACAATTAAAACTGTAAAGTAGTGGAAGACTTAATTTACTTATATGTGTAATGTGCTAGCAGAAAAGTAAACACTAAAGCAGTAAGAAAACAGAAACACACAGCACACAACAAAGAAAAAAGCACAGCAAGCCAGATGACACAAGGAGCTATAGTGGTTCCCCAACAACCTGGGTACATCCACTCTTCTACCACCCTAGGTAGGAATCCACTACAGGAATAGTTGATCAGGTGTCCTGTGCACCAATGAGCTTTTGATAAGGTTCTCAAAAACAAAAACTAGATTTTATGATAAGGTGTCTTGCCACCACTGAGTTTTGACAAGGTCTCAGAAACCAGCCACAAAACTTTTGAAGGGAGTTTTGAGAAACCCTTTTATAGGAGAGAAAGGAAAAAAGAAAATAAGTTGAGTTGTTCTTCTCTGTCAACAATCTGAGAGAAGACAAGTGGAAGAATTTGTCAAAGCTCCCCCTGAGATCTGTAAGGGTTCAGGAAGATTAGCTTTGCTTAGGGTGATAGGCCTTCAGTTCCTTCAGATCTCCAGCAATAGATGATTTCAGCAGATGCTGAAATGTGTGATGTCTGGAGTCCTTGATAATGAAACTTTTGAACACTTGAAGCTTGAAGGAGTAGAAAGGTAGATGATCTCCTTCATAATGATGTTCCTTGTGTTCTTTTAGAATTCTTACTCAGTAATTCTGTGAGTTATTGTCTATTGAGTCTATTCTCAGAAGATGAATTCTTTATGGTTGAATTTCTTGTTCTCTCTTCTGTATATCTTTTTCAAATCTTGTATGTTCTCTCTATTTAGAATAATTCTCTAGGTAGTATATCAGATCCTAACTTTAGATGGCCGTTACTCAGTCATAAATGACTTCCATAATTGACAACTATCTCTGGGGAAAGTCCTAAGTAACATTCCAAATATTCTTCCTTGAAACTTGCACCAGATTGCTTGAAACGGCTACATAATCCTTTGTCATAAATGCTGAAAATAAATCTGAATGAATTCCATAACTGTCCTGAATTTGAATCCTGAAAACGTCGACCTCTCATGAAAATCGTCGACCTGAGCTCAGCTATCGTCGACCTGAGCTCTGAGATTGGATTTATACTAGAGACAGAAAACGTCGACCTGAGCTCTACGATCGTCGACCTGAGCTCCACAACTTGGAAAACAACTAGAGACAGAGCGTCGATCTGAGCTCGAAGATCGTCGACCTGAGTTCGACGCCTTATGGAACTGAGCTTAGAGATCGTCGACCTGAGTTCGACATTTCGTCGACCTGAGCTCGACGATAATTGTCTTTGTCTCAGCACTTGAATCCTGATCTTTAGAAGGTCTTGAGGGTAGCTTTCAAACCTAAGTATTAACCCTAAGACTCATTCTAATTGACCTATCAGACTATAAAGCAAGGTCAAAACAAAATCCTAATCACATTGTGATCCTTACCCAAATTAGTAATAGGGTGTTCCAACAAGGTAGAAAACAAGTATGTAAGTAACCTTAACTTATATGAATGCCCATACAAACTTATAAGTTAAGGGTTTTCTGCAAGGCTCCCATCGTATAAAAAGTCCCATACCGATTTATACGTTAGGGTGTTGGTTGTATGCAAATATAATTGTAGTGAAATGCTATGCCATGATTCATGCAAGTGCAACTCATGCACACGACTCTATGCGCACAGACCTTTAGTTCCCCCTGTTCAGGCAGCTAGTTTCACTCCCAGGAACCTCCGTAGTGCAAAACGGAGACAGTGGGTCGGGCCCCCCACTCCTAGGCGGGTATCCACACTACCAAGCCTAGCCCTTCCGTACGCCCCTAGAAGAACACAACCTAGAGTATCCTTGTACTAGTTCCGACTATATCCACCAGACTTTTTTTGGCTAAGTGTCCCACACCGCCGAGTCAATGTATCGACGTCGGTGTGAATGACAGCCAATACCGAAGACCCACCACCTTATTCTGTATCCAAAACCTTCCGATCCACCGGCTACCCGGACTATCTTGTCTATGAACCTACCTTCCGAACCAACCGTCTGAGTGGCAATCAAACCAACCAAGTCAACTTCCCGAGCTACCGAGGTGTGTGAATGTGAAACCCTAGTTATACTAATTTCTCTTTTAGTTTATTATTCCTACGGTTTACGTTAGCCTAGGACTGCCCTCGGCATACCCCGTGAAGGTCTCTCAAAGGGCACTAGGAATTATGATTGTAGCTGAAGCCCATCGTTCCCTTTAGTAAGACACTTAATATTATTGGTTATTACCCTTATCTCGATTCCTTTTAATATTATACTGGGTCTAACCCTATTGTATTTGACTCTTCCTCTTCACGGAAAAAACAATCCTTTGTTGATCCCGAACAACACTTAACACTAGCCATTCCAACACTCTACCCCTCCTATTCACTTGCCAAACCAATACACTAATATGTCATCTCCCTAAGATCATTTTGCACCATAATATGATTCCTACAGTTTTTACTAAACGCAGATCATCCTAAGCGATATGATGTATATAATGGGAAAAACTCAAAATATTTATCCAAATAACCTAAGTTATTTATTGGGAGTCTATCTTGACATAATTGGGCTAAATCCAGAAATTCACATTTTTCCTAATTTTTTTGATATTTAGTTAATTTCTTTCCAATCTAATCCGTGCTTGAATTGAACATGATGTACAATATTTTCTCAAGTAATAGCCACCAGAAATTTATGAACACTAGATAACAGAGAGTTAACAATAAATATCAAATTCCATAATTTTCCATAAATGCTTTGGCTTCTATTTAATTAATCCAAAGTAAAACCAACCATCATGAATAAAGAACGAAGTAATACAATTTATCATCAGATAATTATAGAAATATTACTAAATCTTAATGGTGAACAAATAGGACCTCTGAGCAAATTTTATTTTATTTTAAGCTTACTGGGCACCAAAATAAATTCATATTATTTTACATCAAAAGTATCACTTTGTGAAGCAATCTATATAAGAAGACTTCCAAAAATTCCACAAAAATCTACAAAGCTTTATAACATCATAAAAGGTCCTCTGACTAAATATCATAAGATTCCATTGAGTGTTTAATTCATAAGAAATTCCTAAGTTGAAAGTACAATTTGATGGTTTGTATATGAAGTACTATATTTATTTATCTATAATTCATAACAAAATTCCCAGACATTAAAATCACTATGGAAACACTCTTGCCAATGTTTCACTATGAATCAATATCACATGACTCATTATAAAATTCCTAGGGTGTAAAGACCTAAATACTTATTAAGTGGTTTATGTGGGGTATTTGTGTCCAACTACTACCCAATCACTTCCTAGGGCCTTTAACCACCCTACAAATATTTATTGTAAATACCAAGTCCATACAAGGACATATTACCCTATGTCCTTCACAAACCCCCAAAGTCCAACCTTAGGGTTTGAACTAGGGTCATAGGTCTAACCTACACTAATCCATCTCAAACTCCATGAAACGGTGTGTTTACTGACCATGGGGCTCTAGACAAGGTCCCAACCCATTTGGGTGATAATTGGCTCTTCAAAGCCCCAAATACTCCTTGCCCAAATTTATCCCTTAGGAGACCAAAATTTGTTCACACCAAAACTTATTCAAATCAAACCCAACTGGGCAGAGATTTTTACCAGAGCCTCATGACATCCCCCAAGATCACACTCCAAAATATAGGTGGTTTTTGAGCTATATTAGACACCAAATTAAATTGTATAAGGATTATTAAATTTTCCCAAAAACTATAGGAAAATGTTTCACCAAAATCCTCATTTTTGGATATGTTTTAGGTTTAGGTAATAGTGAGCCCTATACAAAATATCAGGTCATTTGGATTTCTAGATTGGTGGGGGAAATCAAAATACTATCTGGTCTAGCCTAGGTATAGACTCCACTAAAATGGGTGATGTGGTCGAACCACTTACATAATTGAGTACAAATAAATTTTAAATAAAACTAGACTTCATGGCCTACAACATTCATGTTGGTCATATTTCTAGTAGAGGGGCCTACCTATTTTTAATAATTATTTTTAAAATCATCCAGAAAACAGGACAAAAATTTGGATAAAAGGAATTAATAAATTTAATCAGCACACATCTTGATGGAGATCAAACAGCGCTGGGATCGTCTTCTTCCTCCAGCCAAGGGCTGAGATTAGCCCGACCTAGAGTGCATTCTAGACACTGCCGCCAGTAAACCAGCCTCCTCCCTGGCCGGCCACCGCCACCACCACCTCCGTTGACATGGTGGCCATCGCCGGGCGGCGGCACAGCCGCTGGAGATGCGGAATCCGGCGAACCCGAGATGTCTCTTCTTTTTTTGCGGAAAAACCAGGAAGACCACCTCTTCCCGATCGGGCTCAATTGAGCCCGATTCTTAATCCTAAAGAAGGCTAAGATCTACCCATAGAGAGAGAGAGAGGAGGGGAGGACCTTGTTCGCGGGCTAGAGGCATGCTGATCGACGAAAAGCCATTAGTGGTGGAGGTGTCGCTGGCGCTCGTCAACAGCACATAGAAATCTTTCTTCTCCTTCAGGCAAAGTGTGGAAACGAATGCTTGAGTTCTAGCGAAGCTTTTAAATCAGTAAAAGGTGGAGGGAGGAGGTTTAACTAATGGTGGCCATTAATGGTCCTTAAAATTTATTTCGGCCATGGTGGTGGGGGAATGAAAACAGTTTAAATCAGCAAGGTAACGGCTGGAAACTCCTCCCATTCCCTAGGGGAGTTGAATCCAGCCGTTAAAAGAAGAGTGAAAGGATGCCAAGGCAATCAAGCGACATTAGTGGCCATGAAAGCTGACTCTCGGCCATGGCCGAGGTTGTTCACCTTCATAACCGTCGGCCACGTGCCATTTCCTCCACTTGACCGGTAAAAATTTATTTAAATAAAACTTAATTAGGTCTTAATAGAGAAACGACTAATTTAAGACATCCTGCCCCACTTCCCGAAACGGCCTTGTTCAGCTGAACCAGCACACACACCAAAAGAACCAGGAAATAATCTATGTACAATGGCGTTGAGTGAGCTTAGCTCACTTAACGCCATCCAGCCTACGGAGTTGAGTATGCTCAGCTCACTCAACGCCATTCAGCCTATGGCAAGATGGCGTTGAGTGCAGTCAGCGCACTCAATGCCATTCAACTGTTGGTATTGACTCAACGCACTCAACGCCATTCAGCCCAAGTAAGATAGCATTGAGTATAGTAAGTGCACTCAACGCCACTCAACTTATGGCGTTGAGTGCACTCGACGCACTCAATGCCATTCAAACCACGTAAGATGGTGTTGAGTGCAGTCAGTGCACTCAACGCCATTCAGCTTATGGAGTTGAGTGGACTTGATGCACTCAACGTCATTCATCCCATGGCAAGATGGCGTTGAGTGCAATCAGCGGACTCATCGTCATTCAGCTTATGGCATTGAGTGCACTCGACGCACTAAATTCCATTTAGTCCATGTATGATGGCGTTGAGTGCAGTCAGCGCACTCAACACCATTCAGCTTATGGTGTTGAGTGCACTCGACGCACTCAATGCCATTAAGCCCATTGTATTGAGTGCACTCGACGCAATCAATGCCATTTCGCTTACGGCGTTGAGTGCACTCGACGCACTCAATTCCATCCAGCCTATGGCTTTGAGTGCTCTCAATGCACTCAACCCCCGCCCAAAAATCTATTTTAAGTGAATATCTGATCTACAACTCGAAAACCAAGGTGATTTTCACCCTGATCCTTGGTCACTTGGCATCCTTGAGCTTTCTAGGGCTTTTTCATGACCTAGTCATGATAAAACCACTCCTAGGGGTCTGGTCGGAAATGGGATATTACATTCTGAGGTAGATTGTTGGCAAAGTTGCCAACTTCTATGATAACACATATCTTGATATCCCATTCCTTGTTTAGTGGTCTCAAGAACTTGTCATTCAGCTCATAATTAGTGAATTTTCTGCCATAGGAGATCAGATTGTTCACTATCATAAAGAACATTTCATAGCATTCTGCTATTAAGTCCATCTTCCCTTGCTTGAATGCTTCATACTGTTGATTCAGGAGGGATTTTCTATTATCCCATGCCTCCTCTGTCCCCTCTATGTAGACAATGAGAGAGTCCCACAATTCCTTGGTTGTCTTGCAGTGGACATGGTTATGGAAGGTGGAGTCATCTATGGTAATAATAGTAATATACTATGCCCTCCTTCCCATGGTTGCCATGATGACCTCGTCCTTAGAAATCTAAAATTACTTCTTGGATGTTGGGTCATTTGCATCTAGGACAGATATCTTCATGGGAATAAAGGGTCCCTCTTGGACTATGATGAAAATCCTTGGGTCTTTGGCTTCCATGAATAGCCTGACCCTATCTTTCCAAATCCCAAATTTTACTTTCTAAAGATAGGAAGCTTTATCGAGCTAAACTCCTTGTGGTTCTCACCTGAACCCATGAAGCAAATCTTCAGCTACTCATGGAGCTCTTTTCAGACTACAAAGACCTTTTTGAACAACCTCCCTCTAATACCACTTGAAAGTCTTTGTTTCAAGTGTATTGAAACACCTACTGGGGGGTGAATAGGTTTTTGAGACTTTTGTGACTATCTTTTAGTTTGGTGTGTTTAGTGATTTACTTTATGTTAGCTTTTAAGAATTGATACCAGCACACCAGTAATTATAATGGTTCCCCAAGGTATGGGTACATCGACTTTCCCTCCCACCTTTCTAATAGTATGTAAGACCCCCCTCCAGGAACACAAAGCACGGCTCGAGGGGAGTCTTATGCCCAAAACAGCCGCCTTGCGGTAGCACTAGCACTCGGGCTAGCCTTTACTACAAGACCCCTATTCTGCCGGTCTTTACCAATATCAATCATGTCAACCCAACAAGAATATAGAATTAGAAGTCAATCCACACATAAGCATAATTGTCCAAAATATAACAAATAAAGAATCTACAACAAGCTTCTGAAATCAGAGTACGTAAAAACTTTTCCCAAAAGGGCAACATCAAAAATCTCTCACACTCACATATGTAACCGACGATAGTGACGGGACCATCCCTTCAGGCCTTGTCGTCCTAGCCTAGCTGTCTTGCAGCATAATCTGCAGCTGCTCTACCTGCGGGGTTTCCTCCTAAAAAAGGAAGACGCAGCAACCGTTAGTCATAAAGACTAAGTGGCTTTCACATCCGCTCCCCCGACAACTCCTCGGTACCGGGCGGAGATATGGACGAAGGTACAATATATATAAATTTTGTAAGCATAAGTATGAGCAGGTGGTATAGACTGAATGTCATCCTATATATAATGCAGCTTAATAAGTGAGTAACATCTTATTCTAGCAATTCTACCATCTATAGTAGCATAAGAATATATAAAGCTAAAACAAAAAGTAACTCAACTTATATGAATGCCCATACAAATATATAAGTTGAGGATCATTCAGCAGTTAGTAACTCATCGTATAGGAATGCCCATACAATCTTATACGATGAGGATCTTGTGCATGCAATGAAGTGTAATGACATGTATATAATGCACTGACTCACCCATGATCACGCGCATGCAATCGCTATATCGACACAGACTTGTAGTTCCTACTATTCGAGAAGGTAGCTAACCTCTCAGGCGTCATCCGTCCTTGCAAGACGGTGATAGTAGAGCAGGCATCTCCATTACTAGGCTGGCATCCACGCTACCAATCCTAGGCCTTCGTACGCCTCAACGCTAAGAACACAACATTGGAGCTCACACGTATACTACGGCTCAGCAGGAGTCTTAGGTAGATGTGCACCGAGATCCAAGCCCCAAACTGGCCTATGTTGTGACCCGGAAGGAGCCTCAGAAAAAGCACAAGGGCCAAGCCCAACCGTTCACTTGGCACGGAAGGAGCCCCGGGACATGAACACCAAGGACCAAACCCAACCTCCCAAATTCTATCTGTCAACTCCCATCGGTGTGATGATTGGCGAGCCCGTAGACCTGCTACACTATCCTTAACCCGGGACTACGACACCACGTGTCGACTCACACCGCATGGAATACCAATTTATCGTGTCACTAAAGGAGCCTCAGATTAAACACGAGGACCAAGCCCAACAATTCACTTAGAACTGAAGGAGCCTCGGGACATGGACACCAAGGACCAAGCCCAACCGTCCATTTATAACTCTTCTCAACATTACCAACCAGTGCGATGAAACACCCGCACTCACACACTTTCACAATCCTATGCCCAAGGCACCTTATGGGTTTACAACAAACACATGTGGAGAACCACCTCATACACTGGACCATCTTAGACTTCCCTATATGACAAGCCTCATTACCATGCATCACTCTTTCAGCCAACATGATTATGTCTCAACTATGGTACATAACTTTAACATCACCGATTACAACTCCTTTACCAAACTCAATCATTCGTGCACACATGAATTAATCATCAGACTATCAACAACATATGTTCATAACAATTAACACCGACCAAATACACAAGTTCAAGACAATCATGTTATTAATCGACAAATTACCATTCGTTCACTAACCCCCACAAAATCATTTCGTTCAATTCCATTTCTTTTCAACAGTGTTTACGTGGGGTCTATCAAACAATTTCCTCACTCTTTTAATTATCATGGTTATACATATTATAATTCGCCAAAACCTCAACGTCGATTTGTTACAAGATCTCTACTGAGTCCAAACCCTATTCTACACCAACCGAAGAAATTCAGGTGCATAACACCTTCTGGATAGTAACTTTGACCAAAGATTACTGAAGCTACAAAAATCCAATGAATGTGTGTAACCCCTCGATGGAAGGGCTTTCCATGGGTTACAACTTTCATATTCAGTCTACAACCCAGATCAGACTGTATCACACATGAAATTGGCTCCAAAGCCTGCTTCGTAAAGAATACATTTTCTGCACGCTTAGCCTGTTATCCCTATACTTCGATCAGACTTTTGCCATGGCTAGAGACTTCTCCTGATGCCGTGTGACCACTCTTTGGAAAGGTATTTCCAAGGGCTACGACTTTCGTGTTTAGTCAAAAGCCCAGATCTGGCCATATAATATATAAAAATGTCCAAGAAGATCGTTGCGTACAGAACACAGATTTCTTCATGCATCTTAAGGCGGAATGAATGACATCGGTTCATCTTCCTCCTCTTGCCGATCTTACCAAATCACATCATAAATTCCTCCTTCCTTATTCACCCTCATTAGGCCATTTTTCTTCACGAAAACATCTCCCTATCATCACATAGAAAGAAGGAGAGGTTGAAGACATCACTATCCATAGAGCACAAGCCCTAGAATGTCCTCTTCTTAGGAAGATCATCATCTCACAAGTCTAGACTCTTTTGAGTCGACATCTCACCTAGGAATAACAACAGATCTAGTACAAAAGGAGAGGGGAGTAAGCTCACCTCATTTATAGCGTTTCCACCATTTTTGGCCATGGATCTTGTCATCCTTCTCGACGGCATCTTCTTTTCCTTGGTGGCAGCGGCGGTTCTTCACGGAGTATAGTTGATTCAAGCAACTCCTTCACTCCTCCAGCATTTTCTCTAGAAAAATGGCTTGGAAGAGAATGAAAAATGGTTAGGGTTCCATTTTCCACTTTTTATTCAGAAACGACATGGGTAGGGATACGCACGTGTCCCTACCCATGCCCTTCTCGGGTAGCGCATCAGCGACCTCCTTGGACCCAAATACACGGGTACGGACACGTTAGTGCCTCTAACTATGTCCATATACACAGGTAGGGACGCGCCCGTGTCCCTACCTATGTCCTTCTCGGGACACTTCGTCAACGATCTCCTTGGATCCATATATACGGGTAGGGACACGCCCGTGTCTCTACCCAAGTCCATACACACGGGTAGGGACACGCCCGTGTCTCTACCCGTGCCCTTCTTGGGGAACTCAGTTGACCTGTTGGAAACATGCACATGGGTAGGGACACGCCCATGTCCCTACCGATGTCCTTCTCGGGATTCATGGTCGACGGAATTATTTACACAAACAGGTAGGAGCATGCCATGCCACTACCTGTGTCCACACTCATGTGTAGGGACATGCCTGTGTCACTAACTGTATCATTATTCTGGGCCAAGTTAACCTCTTTTCACTAGTGCAACCATGCTGCTAGCTCTCCCTGAGCGCAAGTTAGCTCTCCTTACTTAAAAAACACACACAAGGGGCCTAGCGTGAATCATGATGTTAAACAGTGCGTTAGACAAGGCAATCTCCACCAAGACTCATATCAATGAACTTATAATATAGATCCCTCAGGATCTCTTAGACTCCTCCAAGTCCTACCTCAGGCCCAAGTCCCTATACTCAGAGATAAAATCTCCAATAGCTCAGTGATCCTTCAAATCACCTACCTCAGACTTAATCCAAAGTCCTACAATCAGGCTAGGAGGATATCCCTACACTCAGATCCACCACAGGATCCTATCTTAGATAGTAAATCTCTTACCTCAGGCACACATGCCCTACCTCATATCCAAAGAAGTATCCGACAACTCGGCCTTTATATTTCAGGCTTACAACTTAGATCAAGAATGATCCTACAGAAAGGGTAAGTTTGTTGTTGATGACTTACTCCAGAGAAAGTGTTCTCTGAGCCTTCTCTTTGGACTGAGTGAGCTCAGCCCAACTTCTTCACAACACCAAGGAAGTAGATCTTCAGGTTGGTTCAACTTGTGCAGGGAAGAATCTCAAAAACTATAGCTTTTAAACTAGCTGATGAAGAAAAGATGCTATTTCTGTGCTTTATTTTTTCAATCAGCCAACCTAGTTTAAAGTCTTTAGACCTATTTTTGAACACCAGTTACAGTGCTCTTCTTCATTGTTTTCAGCAAGAAGATGACCAGAAAGCTTCTTCTCCGAAAGGTAAAAAGCCCTTTTTAATTTCTCAGAACTCTGCTTTTATTTTCCGTAAATCCAAAGACTCTATGAATAGTGTGTACCCCTAGAATGGGCAACTTCAACACACCTTTTGCATTAACTGTAGTACAAAAGGTAAGCGGTGCCTTTTGTCTTCTAGCATGCAAAACTCACGATATTTGAAATTTTGCTGACGTCGGCATGACTCAACTTCTATGGACTTAGCAAATTCCAAACAATCTACAAAGTCATTGAGTGAAGCCTTGTCACTCAACACAAAATTACTTAGCTGAATTCAGCATCTTCAGGCGTTGAGTGCATTAAGTGAGCCTTCATCACTCAATGCATATAGACATTTATACTCTAACTATATAGGCGTTATGTGAGCCTTTATCACTCAACACTTTTGGACTTAGTTAAAACTTCTCTGTATGAAAGCGTTGAGTGCAGATTCTTCACTCAACACTCTTGTCTATGGCCTAGCTTCTTGTTGAGGCATCGAGTGGCCTGCCATCACTCAGTGCATCTATATTTAGATAGAATTTTTGTTAAGTAGGCGTTGATTGAACTGTCTTCACTCAATACTTCTGGACTTAGCCAAACTTCTTGTCTGCACCACTGAGGATTTGACGGCTTGGGATTCTGTCAATGCTTTGAGCCTCTTAACGTTTATTGAACTGCCTTCACTTAACCATTCTGTACTAAGCCAAATTTATACTTTTCTAGCCTCCTACCGTGAGTCCATCTGTCCTTATGACTCAGACTACAGGTCAAACAAGTGTAACATAGAACAACTTATATACAATGAACTTAGAACATTGATCAAATACATTCATGTGTATACCACTTACTTGTGGGCCTTCTTCAAATCCAGGACATTGTGATCAATCGAGCTAATAATTTAGAACTCGAAGAAACTACAAATGCTTATTCCATGCCACTTCAAGGCATAATTTGAATGATGCGACGATATGATATCGATGTCTCTTTGATAACAGAGTTGTTTTATTATGAAGCACGATGTCAATGCAACTCTTACATGAAGTCGATGTAATGTCGGGTGTAGCTCAGAATGGAAATTCTAGACGCTTCATCCAAACTTAAACCATGAGAGACTTCATGGAATTAATTCAAATAATTCTATCCATTGAATGAAGGCTTAGAGGAAATAATTCTATATCAGATTCAGAGAATTTAAAGAAAGGTTTTGAAGAAACTGTCGAGATTTATTGAACCAATTTTGGAAAAAGTTATCATAGTTCCATCTGAAGATATAATTGTATGAAAGAGATAATTCAAACTTAATCATAGAGAATATAATAAAAGAATCAAATGAAAAAACATAGAAGAGAATCAGAAAACAAGAATGGAAATATATATAGAGACAACTGCTATTCTTTATCTTCATCTCATCTTAAATCTTCTCTGCTAGTGCTTCAACAAACACTCGAAAAGAATAATCATAGAAGATCATTATATCAAAGGCTAATAACACATGCAAAATTTTCTTCTAGCAAGAGGTTCATCACATTGAAGGATCTAATACACTTAGTTCCAAAAGTGCTCGAAATCTTGCTGAGGGGACTAATCTACAAGACTTTTCTTCACCACCTTCTTTCTCGATCTCATTCTTACTTAACTTGTTCTAATTAAATAAAGATTATTAAGAATCCTTTTTCAAAGGATTCATGTTGTGGTTCTAAGAGTCTTCTTACCAAAATACTCAGTTTGTTATTACTCAAGATCTCCTTACTAAAAGATCTGGTTACTGGTTCTAAGAGTCTCCTTATTAAAAGAATCAAACACTCGGATAGTGTATTCCTATCAAAGTGGTAGAAGAGTGGATGTAACAAGATTTTGGGAAAACACTATAACTTTGGTGTTATCTGTGTTTATGTATTTCTTTGTTTACTTTTGTTATGTTGTGTTTAATTTTACTGTGTTAATTTTCTGGTCAGTAATCTGTATGTTCAAATTATAAGATAACTAAAATATAGGAGATTAATTAAGATCAATTATTAAATATCTATACACCCCCCTCTAGATAATTTTTAGAGGATTTATTCTATTATTCACACTTTCAATTCGTAATAGAGCTAGTTTGATCAAATAAAGGATAAAACCTTGATAAAAAAGATCTGAATAGTAGGAAAGCGACACACACATAAATATATACATCTATTTTCAAAATGTCATCCAATACTTTTGAAGGATTTGCATCCAGAAGACCTCCAACATTTATTTTAGAAAGTTTCATACTCTGGAAGGCTAGAATTAAACTACACATGAATTATATTAATGAGGGTATCTTTGGTTCTTTTTTAATAGGACCACTTATGCTATACAGAAAATATGCAAGTGGTAACACCACAAAAATACCTATACCAAGATATGAATGGACTGAAGAAGAGAAGAAAGTGAATGAATAGGATGCAAAAGCAATGAACATCCTTGTATCAATAATAGTAGATTAAATATTCCATAAAGTGGTTGATTGCCAGTCAGCCAAAGTAATCTGGGTATCATTGTTTAGGATTATTAATGGAAGCTTAGATATGATAAAAGGTCTCTTCTCATATCCCAGTATGATAATTTTTAGAAGAAAGCTGAAGAGACTGTGGCTGAGATGAATAAAAGGTTTTACTTCATTATCAATGAAGTTAAAGGACTGGACAGGGATATCTCACTCACTGAGATAAATGACAAGCTTCGCATGTGCTTCCCAAAAATATGGTACTCAAGGATCTTTCCAATCAAAGAGTCTATATGACACAGGGAAATTACAATTGATGCCATGTTAGGCAAGATCAAGTCCTATACACTTCTATTAAAGATTAGGGATGAGCTCCAAGTAAAGGACAAACTCTCTACCCCTATAGAGAAGTCCATTGCTCTCAAGGCTACTAATGGAGAACCTTCTAACTCTAAAAAGAAGATGTTCAATCTCCTGTCTAAGATATTCAATACATGAGTTAAAGCAAAAAACTCTAAAATATGAGAAAGGAGCATCAATAAGACCAAATGTGATAAGACACCAAGCAAGGAAGTTAACTGCTTTGCTAGTAGAAAGTCAGGACATTTTGCTCCTAACTATCCTGAAGAGAAGAAGGATAATTCCAGCAAGAAGGAACATAAGAAGCAATTCATCAATAAGAAGGACAATAAGATGGGAAAAGGTTTTTTTGTAGAAACTTAGAGTGACTCATGTTTACAGTCAAACCCTACATTAGAGAGTAAAGATAAAGCTACTGTTGAAGAAGCATGTCTTATGGATTTAGAACCCTTTTCAGAGCATGAAGAGGACTAGGTAGATTATTTTAATAATATTGATTGTTCATATAATGAATTAAAAAAATGTTTTAAAGATTTTTATAGAGATCAATTAGAAGTAGAGAAAGAGTTAAAACATCTTAGAAAAGAAATTTAATTATGAAAGAGTTTTCCATGTGATGATGAGCAAATCCAGCAAGACAATCTTCTAAAAATTGTAGTTGAGAAGCTTAAAAAGAAATTAACAAAGGTAATTAAATAGAACACACATTTAAAATATAAGCTCACAAAGGAAAAAACCTTTGAGGATTTCTTAAATGGAAGGAGTCGATAGCTCAAGAACATTACTGAAACTTTAACAAAAATATTTAATCACCTGGGATTGGGAATTAACCCTAACAACTCAGGAAAATCTTCCACCACACCTACATGGAGGAATCCTCTATCATTTATTAAGAATGAGAACAAAACATCTATTATAATCCTAGATGATGACCCTAAAAAGATTATTGTCTTAAACAGATTAAGTTCACTTAAAAGTAAAGGAATTTTAGAAAATGAACCAATAGAACATAAACAATAAGGAATAAAAATTTTGATCACAGGGAAAATCTGTCGACTTTATATAAATATGACTCCACGTGTGCATTGACTTCTATTCAATGCTTACACGAGTCTACATCAAAACAATATCGACTTAACATGTTGTATGCGTCAACATCATATCAATGCAACTAGAAAGTTTTGTCGAGTTGTAGTCGAAGACATTTCCCAATATAGAATTCAAATGTATTTAATACAACTAAGTTTTTTTGGTTATCATCAGTATAAACACACGTGCAAAAATTATGTAAGATAAAGTCATACTGCCGAATGTTTTTGGTTTGATAGACCAACATTCTTTTATCCTATTGGGTATCATGAAATTCCTTACTACACTTTCATCACCCCATATAATGGAAAAGGCGTAATGGGCTAAGGAAACCTTTGTCCCAACTAATGTTTAGTTTCTTGTGTAAGTGAGGGATTGTCCTTCTACAAACTAGTTGTATTTAGATAGTGAATGCTCCAGGAACATGACTAAACACAGGATTATTGGAGAACTATTAGAAAAAAATGGTCCCAAGGTAATTTTTAGTGTTTCTAATTATGGTCAAACCAAAGGCTATGTGATCGAAATTGGAGATAACACCTTCTCAAAAGTAACTTATTTTGAAGACTTCAACATAATTTAATTAGAATTTGTCGGATTTGTGATGGTGAATAGAAAGTTGTTTTTACCCACAACTTATGTCAAATGGTCATTACTATAATAGATGCAATTGTGTTATCTGGTCTAGAAAGGGAAATGTATGTGTAGTTGAATTAAGCTTAAATGAAAGAGAAATTGGTCTGTCCAATGCTAATGTAGATAGAAATGAGCTTTGGCATATGAGGTTTGGTCACCATAATCATAAGTCCATAGCCAAGATTGCAAAGGATTTTTATTAGGGGCTTACCAAGAGGTAAGTATAGTACACTATATCCATGTAGAGCATGACATCTAGGTAAACCAACCAAACCATTATTCAAACTTATTGGTAAGAATGATTCAATTAGAATATTATATTTATTGCATATGGACTTTTTTTGGTCCACAAACTACTCAGAGCTTAGGAGGAAATGTTGGAACATGTGTTATGTATCTCTCAGGTTTGATCATAGGAAATCCCAAGCAGTATTTGATCATAGACTTTTGGGTATAGTATATAGGTTTAAATGTATGAAGATTTTAAGAATCGGTGAATTCTTGCACTATCGTAGGTGATATCTACTTCCGTTTGCGATAGCCTGGGTGTGGAAACATCAGCGATCTATGGACTAGTGGAACGCGCGGGTTGCCAAAAAAGGAAGTGCTAAATTTGGATATCGCCCAACAATAATAGCTGTAAATATGGAAATGATTATACTTTCCTTTTCGGCATAGGACAATTTGCGATGGTGGTACCAAAACAATGTGGTAGCCACTATCACCCGACGATAGCACTAAAATCAATACAAGCATGATTTTTTCTCCTAGTGGTGAGTGTTTGAACACTATAATGTTTAGTGACGATTCTTGTCATCCTTGTTGCTGAGAGCCAACATCTAAAAAGGAAAATTCTTTCCCTCTTGCAAAAATGAAGGAGATCTTTCAAGAAAGAATGCCAGAACGAGATTTATAAATTGATCGCAAGCCAGACCAACAAGAATCAAAAGCACCGTTCATTCACTACCTCTAGAGATATACCATTTTGAGGGATAAGTAATTTTCTTTAATATTATGTCTTCTTTTTCATTGTTTACAATACTTTGTGCAGATAAATCATCTATTGTGGACGTCAAATTCCTTGGATGAGTTCGTAGGAAATCGTTCTGGGAGGTCGTTGGATTTCTAGGAGAAATCTGTGGAAATCGTCTTGTGAGGATGTCTAAATCTGGTAGATCTAGTAGGTTCGTCGATCTTCTTGGGAAGAAGTGAGAGAGCCAACATGTCCTTGGGTTGGAATTGTATAGAAACCACAATAAATATTCGATTCTCTATATCTGATCTCCGACGTCATGGAGATCCAATTTTGAAACTAGTAAACTATATTTTGTGAAATGAAATCATGTCTTCTTATTTGGTGTTTAATCGCATGTGCCTATTGTTAAAAGTTTAATTTCTTTTGTGTCCCTACTGCTATATGATCGTCTGAATTAAGGAACAAAGTTTCTATCGATATCGCTCGACGATAACTCCAGAAAAATTGCTTCTTGCCTCTAAATAATTTTAATATCTAGTAGTTCTATACAACCCTTATTCACCCCCATCTAAGGTCTGCCACCTGATCAAACAACTATTATCCTAGTCAGGTTACTTCAAAAAGTTATTAAAGTCTTAAAGTACATGACCAACGCTAATCACACCTTTCTTGAGGGACAAGGAGTAAGTAGGCTTCCATTATTTATGAGGAATGATTACAGCCAATGGTGAACTCACATGAAAATATTTTTGATGACACAAAGCATGGACGTGTGGGCCATGGTCGAGACGAAATACATTGCACCCACTATTACTATATCTGATCAAATTTTGGAAATACCTCGTTATAATTAGGATGCCAGATGAGATGAGGTGTATTAATATTGCCAAATCTATGAACTCTTTATTTTGCACTTTAGATAAGACTAAATTTAATAGAATCTATAATTGTTAAACTTGTGTATTTGACATTTACTTGAATTGACTCATGAAGGTACCCCATAGGTAAAGTAGTCGAAGGTATTTCAACAGGAGTATAAATATGAATAGTTCTGGATGGAGATTGACGAGGAAGGGGATAATATGTACACTCACTTCATAAAGATAGTCAACACCACTAGATCTCTCAGAAAGACCTTTTTCAAATGGGAACTTTGTAAGGAAGATCATGCAGTCCATGCCTCAATGATTCAATCCGAAGGTGACTTTCATTGCTAAATCTCATGAAATCAGTACCCTGGATATAGATATTCTCATTGGAATACTGATAACCCATGAGCTCAAACTAAAGATTCAGGTCGAGTTGTATCCTAAGGAACAAAAAATGAAGCCATAAGCACTGAAGGCGGGAAAGGAAAAGGAGGTAACTGTGGAGACTGATGATGAGGAGAGCCTGTAGGCCCCTTGGATTCAAAAAATTCATGTGAAATCCAAAGAGCATAGAAAAGTTTCGAATATTCATGAAGAACGATGTGAAAGAGAAAAAGGGTTGGAGCATGCCATCGAAAGTAGGAAAGTGTGATGAAGAATAATCCGCCCCGGAGTGCTTCCACTACCGCAAATTTGGACACTTCAAGCTTGACTGTCCTATGATTCTAAATGAGGAAATGGAAAGGAAGACCAATTACTAGGAGATGAAAAAGGTGCTAAAGGCGTCAACCTTGGATAATATATCAACAGATGAGCAAGACACCTCAAGCTTGAGTAGTGAAAAGAGACAAATCTGTGCCACATGGAAAAGCACCAAGATGAGTGTAATTGCGAATCCAGTATCAATTGCGATATTGAGGTAACCCCTCCTACTTATGAAGAACTTTATGATTTATATGAAAAACTATGTGATAAATTAGAGGATTGGCATGATAAAAATAATTTCTTAAAATCTGAAAATAAGCAAATGAAAAAGAATTTTAATTGTCATAATAATGAACTAATCAAATGTGGGAAAGAAAAAGTCAAGTTTTAAGAATATTTTTACTCTATTAGCATGATAAATGAATTGAAAGAGAGCCTCTCCAGACTTCCTCCAAAAATGAAACACTTACCAAAGAGATGAAGGCCTTAGAGAAAAAACTACCTACTTCTCTTAGCCAAACTAAGAATGGAAAGAAGCAATTCATAAATCGGTGTGTGATGCTTGTCACAGAAAACACTGTATTGAAGGCAAAGATCCATTACCTGAACTGTATGTTGGATCACGTGGCCAGCCTTAGAGTGGGGGGGGGGGTGAATAAGGTTTTCTTTTTCTTCACTTGAAAATTTGAAATATTTTTGTCCAGGAAAACAAGTTTTGGAAGCTACCATGGGGTACTACCTTGCTACCCCGCGACGGTAGTTCACAGACCTTGTTTTCCTGGTTAAAGTTCTCTTTAGAGAAATATACCCCTTTCAGAGATCCACCAGAGAACATTTAGGACGTTACATCCAGAAAAGAAGAACACATGAAGGTGAGGATAGATACAACTCTAGAGGGGGGTGAATAGAGTATTCAAAAATTATGACACCCTTCTCAACTCCCTTAGAGTTAATTTGTGGAATGAGTTTATAGATATTTTAAACCCTAGAGCCTAACACAAAGTGAAGTGCACTAGAAAAGGGCAACTATAATTACCGTTGAGCTTTGATCCTATCACAGCAACTAGTAATCCTAGTTATTTCTACTCACAACCACAGTGCAATAAATTAAATGAGCAACACAGACGACACAAGAAGTTTATAGTGGTTCCCTCTAAATAGGTACGCACACTCTTCTACCACCCTGGTAGGAATCAACTATAGGTTTTTGTTCAGGTGCCCTGCCACCAACTGATCTGCTTCAGGTAGATCAAGTAGACCTTTTGAGCTTTTGATCAGGAGCTCAAAATCCAACACAGGTTTTTGATCAGGGGCCCTGCCACCAAGGTTCACTTTTGAAGGGAGTAATAACTCTTTATACAGGATGTTGAGAGAGTTAAAGATTCTTCTCTATTATTAGAATGGATTTGAGAAGCTAGTGGATTTCACAGAGCTAGAAAGCTCTAGAGAATCAAGGCTCCCCTGGCTTAGAGAATATCAAGGAAGGAGTCTTGCTTTAGGGTGCAGGAACTCTTCTGAACTTGAGACAAAGAACTGTCTTGAATTTCTGAAGGAGAAGCTTGACGAAGACTCTTGATTTGTAATAGGTTGTTCTTCTTTAATCAGCTTCCTTTCTCCTTCTTCTTCTTCTTCTAGGCACTGAGTAAATGTTCCTGTAAGCAGGATGAACTCAGGATTGAAGAAGAATGTTCAAGAGGGATGATCTTCTCAGTTGAATGAATCAATGACTGAGAGCTGTATCTCTTCTTGCTTTAAATTTGTATATCTTGTGTTTCTTGTTATTGTATCTTTTCTTCTTTCAAAAGAAGCTCTTTATATATAGGCCTTTGCAACGACTCTAAACTTGGTTTGAATTTTGTCTTCTTCTGAGATCTGCAAACTGGGCTGCAAAAAGCGTAAAGCAAAAACATATCCTGCAGGCAGACATGCTATAAGGAGATAAAGCTTTCTAAGAAGCTGCATATCCAATCTGATTATAGGAGTACTAAAGAAAGTCACATCAGACTAAACTCTTTATGGCAAAAGAAGACTTTCTGAGTCTAACGGCTATAAAGGACAGCATGGCAGATAAAGCAAAAAGATATTTCAACTAATAAGACAAAGAACTTTGTCAGATAAAGCTTGACTTATGCACAAAGGATGGGGCAAAGATTGCCTTGAGATGTATACACAAAATCAATGAAATAAACTTTAATAAAATATGCTAAATAAATAGGAATTAAATCATAGAATAGAAGGGGTTCAAAATTACTAAAGACAGACAGAAGAACGTCGAACGACCCTCGGAGATCGTCGACCGAAGCACAGAAATCGTCGACCTATCAGAACAGATAGTCGAACGACACAGATAGTCGAACTATCAAAGAAGATAGTCGAACTACCACAGCAGATAGTCGACCTATCAGAACAGATAGTCGAGCTATCAGATAGTCGAGCTATCAGATAGTTGACCTATCAAGATAGATAGTCGAGCTATCAAGCAAAACAGATAGTCGACCTATCAAGCAGATAGTCGAACTATCAAAGACAAACAGATAGTCGACCTATCAAATAGATAGTCGAACTATCAAAGAAGACAGATAATCGACCTATCAAACAGATAGTCGAGCAATCAGATAGTTGAACTATCCAAGCAGATAGTCGAACTATCAAACAGAGCAGATAGTCGACCTATCAAACAGATAGTCGAACTATCAAACACAATAGATAGTAGACATATCAAACAGATAGTCAAACTATCAGATAGTTGAACTATCCAAGCAGATAGTTGAACTATCAAGAAATTTGTCTGGTCAAAAGAAGTCGAGCGGGGTTCGACGATCGACGAGGCAGATTCCACAGAACGTCGAGCTAGCAAGAGTTGAACTAACTCAGAGAAAGACGATCTGTTGACCGACGATAGTCGAGTAACTGATAGACGATCGTCGAAAAGTTGATCGACGATAGTCGAGCGGCGTTCGACCATAGTCGAACCAAAAACAACTTAACCAAATTTTAACTTGGATAAGTGACAACTCTACAACCAGACAACTAACCTTTGACCATAGATAAATCTTGGGTCAAGAGACTAAAAGAGCAGATTAAACTCAAATCCAAACTAGGGTACCAACAATCTCCCCCTATTTGAGTTAAGTCTCTCAAAACAAAACATAACAAACAAACTACTGGAAATAAATATAATACAGGAAAGGAAATATCTAAGCAGCAGATAGCATCAATCAGACAAATAAATAACTGTCAATCAATGAAATTTAAGAAGCATCAAAATCTAGTTTAGATACAGAGGAATCAGGAAGAAAAGAAATTTTTCTAAAAGGGTCTAAAGCTTCTTTCTTTGATAGCTTTAGATCTTGCTCTCCAATAATTCTAGATTCTTCTGATCTTGGAACTACTGCTTCAGGATGCTTTTCCATATATTTTGAAGGATCAAAGACCTCAGGTCTAACCTGGAATTTCTCTAGCTCCTTCTTTCTGAATTTAGACATAGTCGTTAATCCTGTAATATCTCTTCCTTCTGCTTTGGCTTTTCTGATTTTGGCTGATCCAACTAGTTCAAGAAATCTAGCCATCCTGAAATCAGGATTGAGCTCTTGACTTTCATATTCATTTTCACAGGTTGGATCTAAAGATTTTATAGCTTTAAATTTAGTAGAAAGTTCTAACAAGCTAGCAGCTGGCTCTCTATTTTCTTGAATAATTAATGAAGAAGGAGGAGCAAACTCGGCATATTTCTTATTTGATTTTTCAGAGAAAATAATCCTTTTACCTTTTGAGTCAGTTTCCTTTGCTAGAGCTGGATTTGAAGAAGATATGCTTTTGATTTCTTTAGAAGGTGAAGCTCTTCTCTTGGAAGAAGGAGGAGGAGAAACGGTTGGTTTCAGATAAACTACCTCCTTTACTTGTTCTCTTGTATCAGCATCTTGCTTTTTATATCCAGATTGGGATCTGCTTTGAAATCCTGGATTGCTTTTCATTTGATGAGATTGAGATTGAGTATATTTGGCAGAAGGGGCTGAAGGATTTGCAAATGTATTAACAGAAGCTCCTGCACTGGGAGGTGGAGGAGGAGGACCTCTAGGGGTCCACTTAGGTGCTGGACTATCATATCTTTTAGATTTCTTCCTTTGCTTTTGCTGATTCTTGGAGAATCCCATCCAGTGCTGATATTCCTTGGATTTGGGATCTATTCCTTTCAAGATGTAATGAGGAATATCATGGTCAGGGTTAGATGGAGGAGGAGCAGCAACATTTCTTTTCCTTTTAGCGGATTTCTTTTTCTTAGATTCTTCTGAGTCATCAGAGTCATCCTCATCCTCAGAATTAGATGATGGAGGATGATCATAAGGATCAACAGCTTCTTGCACAGCTTTTTCTCTATCCTTTAAAGAAGTTTTTTTCTATCTCTTCTTCCAAGGCAACCTGTGCCAGAAGAGTGTCTAGATCCAGTCCTAGGGTGTCATCCCAGACTGTAGACTTTTCTTCTTGAATATCCGAAACTTTCTCAACTCAGCTGCAACTGTCATGAGGACCAGTTCATCATTCACAGCTACCTGAGCTGGAGGAGAGGGTATAGGCTTTTGATTAGCAGATTCTTGCACTAGTTCTTGAGCAGGTTGTTGAACAAGTTCTTGGACAGCTAGAACTTCTTCCACTATATCTGTAGTATCAGGAACACAGATATGCTAAATGAAATTGAAACATCCCTTTTAGGTATTCATAGACTAGCATGTCAGTTAATATGTCAAGAAAATGAGTAAATGAATTACCTTAAGGATTTTCCTCAAAATTTCCTAACTCCCATAAGTCATCTAGAAAGGAGGTAATGACTCCTTCTAGGAAAAGGGCAACTAAGGGAGTGGAGGCTTCTTCGAGGCATACTTTAACAGCAAATTCTGGCACGCAATATAACACCAGATGCCATGGGATCTAGAGCTGGGACTGCTATCTCTTTAGGAACAATTTCTGTCTCTGCTTGAGTAATTTCTGCTGGAGGAGAGGCCAGGGGAAGTTCAGAGGCATCTTCATGAAACATCTCCCCCTGCCTGATTTCAGTGGAAACTGAAACCAGGCTCCTAGATGAAGAGGGCTCAGCAGATTTTGAGAGAACTTGGATGGAGGCAGTCACGGAAGAGATGGAAGAGACGAGGGGGGCAATTTCTTCTTCAATCATGGTTTTGATTGAAGGAGTAATTAACTCCAATATACTTGAAATTAAGGCTGGGGTTATTTCAAAAGATGGAGGCGGAATCACAGTAGATGGATGTTCATCAGGAATGGTGTTCTCTTGATGAGATGGAGAGTGAACGTGTGATTGATGGATGGATACAAGAAGATCAATATGATCAGAATGAGGAATTGGTGACTGAGGAGGAGTGGATAACTCAGAAACCAATAAATCAAAACTAGGAGGAGAAATCCTAGTAAGATGACAAGGGAGAGGGGATGCTGGTGATGATGCATAGAGAATTGTGGAGGACTTAAGAAGAAGAGGGGCAGAAGATGGTATTTCAATTGAAGTAGATGGAACTTCAATTTGAGTAGATGCTAAGGCAGATGTGGATGGCACTTCAGTAGAAGTTGATGGTAATACAGAAGAAGTGGATGGAAATGCAGATGAAGTGGATAGAATGGAGAGAATGGATGAGCCTGCTTTAGGTAGGTGGGGAGTGACTGAAACAGTCCTTGTGCTCTCAGACACAACTGGAGCTACCCCTGCTGGAGAAGGCTTCTGAAAAATTCTTTTCCACTTAACAAACAATGTTGGATCCATCTTCTTGCTGACATTGATGGATGTAGAGACTAAAACCAACAGCTGGGGGTATTTCTCTCTTAGAAATATTCCAAGTACCCTACCCAGGGTGACTTCCTTCTTGCTATTATTCTTTCTTATCAAATCAAACATAACTCCTGCCCAATTAATCTGTTTCTGGTTTACTGTTGCACACATCAGGGAAAACTGTTGCCTGGTTATATTATCATGAGCATAGTGCTTGCCAAGAAGCACTTTTCCGACTAGTTCAGCCAAGAACTTTATCCTCAACGGAAAATTAACCTTTAGCAGCTTAGAAGGAATGCCTTCTGCATGTCCTAATTCAATCAACATCCTCCCAAACTCTGGAGTATCTTGTTCATATTCTTCTTCACCATTCAGTAATCCAAAAATATCAGTTAAAACGGCGGGAGTCAGAATTACCTCTTCGCCGCCAATCGTTCTAGTCATAGATTCTTCATTGGAAGACGAAGTGAAGGCCCACTCTTTAATCTCTTTGATGTTTATCTTGATCCTTGTGGACATAAGCCTTTCCAATCCTTGTTCCTTGCATGGCTGGAGGATTTCTACTATCTCAGAATCCCATGCGCTGAAAGAGTCAAAATATACGTTGAATCCGGCGTTGAACTTCATTACTGATAGAAGGGCTGGAGCAATCCCCATTGATTGGGTTGGAGAAGACGAGAGAGACGACGAAAGAGAAATGGCAAAGAGCACGAGGCAGGGCTCAAGAAGAAAGACGAAATACGAAAAGACGATCTCCGTCGACGACAAAAAGAACGATCTCTTAACCTAGGTCGATCATCGGTTTTATATTAAAACAGGAATCGTCGATCTATTTTAACAGATACTGGAGACGATAGTCGAACGGTCATTCGACGATCGTTTCCTGAAGCAGAGTAGTCGATCAATCATTCGACTATTTCTGTCTTCACAAACAAATAAGCTGTCGTCGCCCGTAGGTCGACGATAGGCTCAACTTGTTCGACCATCGTCGAACATCGTTTGACGATCTTCAAACAGATTTCAACAAAGGCAGACGTCACACTTATTCATTTCCATTAATCATGCCTAGTTAAAACAAAAAGAATAGATGCTTCTTTTCATCTAAGGGCTTGGTGAAAATATCACCTCTCTGAAGGTCAGTGGATATGAACTCAAGGCTGATCTTGTTCTTTTCCAC
Source organism: Platanthera zijinensis (assembly GCA_039513925.1). Taxonomy (NCBI): domain Eukaryota; kingdom Viridiplantae; phylum Streptophyta; class Magnoliopsida; order Asparagales; family Orchidaceae; genus Platanthera; species Platanthera zijinensis. The sequence goes on from CM077078.1 coordinate 171,593,294, forward strand.
ACAATCTCTCAGGAAATGGTGTCTAATCTCAATGTGCTTGGTTCTAGAGTGGTGCAAAGGATTTTGTGCAATGGAGATAACACAGGTACTTTCACACATGATTTTTGTGTTCTTGTGTGTGTACCCATAATCCAAAAGCTGGTTTTGAATCCACAGGATCTGTGAACAACAACTAGCAGCTGCTATATATTCAGCCTCTCTAGTTGAAGTTGAGACAGAAGCCTGCTTCTTACAGAACCAAGAGACCAATCTCTCTCCCAAGAACTGACAAGTTCCTGAGATACTTTTCCTGTAACCTCTACAACCAGTATAGTCAGAATCAGAGTATCCAATTAACTCAAATTCTGATTCTGTTGGGTACCATAGTCCTAGATTTGGACATCCCTTCAGGTATCTCAAAATTCTCTTGAGAAGAATCAAATGAGATTCCTTGGGGTTGACCTGGAATCTAGCACATAGGCATGTAGCAAACATTATATCTGGCCTACTTGCAGTTAAATACAATAGGGAACCAACAATGGCCCTATAGTTTTTCTGATCAACTGGCTTGCCCTGATCATCAAAATCTATAACTACATTAGTAGCCATAGGTGTATGCATTGCTGAAGCATCAGCCATCCCAAACTTCTTTACCAATTCCTTGGCATATTTGGATTGGGAGATGAAGATGCCATCAGCATCTTGCTTTACTTGGAGACCAAGAAAGTAAGACAGCTCACCCATACTACTCATCTCAAACTTATAATGCATCAAGTCAGAGAACTTTTTGCACAGTTTGGGATCAGTTGAACCAAAAATAATATTATCTACATACACCTGAACTAACAGGATTGTGTCCTTGTGGTGCTTAACGAAAAGGGTTCTATCAACTACTCCCCTAACAAAGTTGTGCTCTAACAGGAAACTAGCTAGAGTCTCATACCAGGCTCTGGGTGCTTGTTTAAGTCCATAAAGAGCTTTTTGCAACTTGTATAAAAATGAGGGCTGAGTTGAAGAAACAAACCCAGGAGGTTGTTCAACAAATACCTCTTCCTTTAGCTCACCATTTAGGAAGGCACTCTTGACATCAATCTGAAAGACCTTAAACTTCATATAGGCTGCATAGGCTAGAAAGATCCTTATTGCCTCTAGCCTTGCAACAGGAGAAAAGGTTTGGTCATAATCTATACCTTCCTCCTATCTGTAGCCCTGAGCTACAAGCCTAGCTTTGTTCCTTATAATAATTCCATTTGTATCCAACTTGTTTCTAAACACCCACTTGGTGCCTATGATCAGTTGGCCTTTAGGTCTTGGAACCAAAGTCCATACTTTATATCTTTCAAATTGATTGAATTCCTCTTGCATAGCAATGATCCAGTGGGGATCTAGCTCAGCATCTTTTATGGTGAGGGGCTCAATCTGTGAAAGGAAACAAGCATGCATCACATCATGTCTTAACTGATGTCTTGTTTGTACACCAGCTGATATGTCTCCAATCACTTGAGATGTAGGATGATCTCTAAGTGTGACAAGATCAGCAGGTGGGATATGATCTTCAACAACAGTTGGGATAAATTCCTCAGGTGGAATTGGATCAATTATTGGTTGTACAGCAACTGCTTCTACAAAGTCTTCATCGCAATCTGAATAAGTGATATGAAGAGTTGATAGATGAAGAATCTCTTGAGTGACATCTTTATTGGATTCTGGTACCTGCAATGAACTTGAGGAAGGGGAAGTTTCCTTCTCCTTGTAAAACATCTGAGATTCATCAAAAGAAACATGTACAGATTCCTCAATTTTAGAAGTTGATTTATTAAATACCCTATAAGCTTTGCTTACTTGGGAATATCCAAGAAAAATTCTCATTAAAGCTTTTGCTTCAAACTTTCTAAGGTATTCTTTGTTATTGTTATGAATGTATACTACACAACCATATACTCTAAAATAATTAATTTTAGGTTTCTTTCCTTTAAGCAACTTATAAGAAGTTTTACTCTTAAGCTTGTGTATAAGACTTCTGTTCAAGACATAATTAGCTGTGCTAACTGCTTCTTCCCAATAAGAAAGAGGCATGTTAATATCTGCCAATAATGTACCAGCAGCTTCAATCAGGGTTCTATTTTTCCTTTCCACTATACCATTTTGTTGGGGAGTTCTAGGAGTAGAGAAGCTATGTTTGATACCTTCTTTCTCACAGAATTCTTGCATGAGAAGAGAATAAAACTCAGTACCATGATCACTTTTGATCAAGGCAACATGAGTAGAATACTCAGTCTGCACACAAAGTAGAAAATCTGTAAGAACTTTGAAGTTATCAGCCTTAGTTCTCAAGAAGAACACCCAAGTGAACATAGAGAAGTCATCTACAATTACTAAAGTGTAATACTTCCCTCCTAGACTTTGTGCATTTATTGGGCCAAAAAGGTCCAAATATAATAAATACAGGATTCTAGGTGAATCACTCTTATTTACAGATTTAAAGGAGTTTTTGGTTTGCTTGCCTTATTGACAAGCCTTGCATAGGCTCTCTTTCTTGTAGGGGCAAGAAGGTAAACCACTAACAAGGTTGTATTTAGATAACCTAGATATGTTCTTGAGGTTAACATGGCTAATCCTCCTATGTCATAAGGTGTTGTTATTATTTGTTACTTCATTAAATAAGCAGATTTAAGAATGGGTTGAATTAAAATCTACTAAATAAATATTACCTTGTCTAATACCTACTAACACAACATTACTATTTAAAGTAATATTATAGAGAGTGTTAGTGAAAGATACCTGATATATTGCATCACATAACTGACTTACTGAGATAAGGTTGTGCTTCAGTCCAATTACATATGCTACCCTTTTGAAAGTTACTGCTCCAATGGTAATCCTACCATATCCTTCAGTTTGACCACAGCTAGAATCCGCAAAAATCACCTTTGGTCCAAGCTTGGCCTTAAATCTTGACAGATTTTCTTTTTTTCCTTTCATGTGTTTTGAACAGCCACTATCCAAATACCATTTGTCTTTAGTAATTGGATAGGTCTTCACCTACAAAATAGACAAATAGACATTGTGGTCCCAGGTAACCTTGGGTCCATTATTCTTCACATAATGAAAACTAGAAATAAAAGAATAAGCAGGTTGGGGTTTATATCCTAAAAGGTAAGATCTCCTAGGTGGGATGCTCCATGTAGTTAATGGGTCCACAAACCTAGGGTTTCTATTTATATTAGGGTTTCTAAGGTTCTGGTTGTAATTTTGAAAATCAAATTGAAATCGTCGAACAGCGTTCGACGATGGATGCTATGATCGTCGAGCTTCGTTCGACCATTGAGCCTTCGATCGTCGAGCAGCGTTCGACGTTTTTTGTAGCTCCTTAAAATTTTTCTTTCTCTTTTCTCTCTTAGCTTTATTTAAGGCTTGATTAACTTGTTTTACTTGCTCAGTGTTCTTTATTCCATCAGCTGAAATAAAGTTCACTGGAGTTGAAAGATGATTTTTAAGAATCAATGGGGGTTCACTTGATGAGGCTCTTAAGCCTAGCTTATTATTGCCTGACCTAGTGTTTGTCATGCTGGTGATTTCTACCAGCTTAAGGCTTCTACCTTTTAAGGATTCTTCTAATCTCTTGGACTTTGCTAGTTCATTTTTAGGAAGATATTATTTTTGAAAAATAAAGAATCTCTAAATCCTCTTATAAAGAACCCCCTACCCTAGAACTTAAAGAACTTCCTGAACACCTTAAGTATGCTTTCTTAGAAAAAGATTCCAAGTTACCAGTTATCGTTTCGGCCTACCTCACGGATACGCAAAACGATAAACTTCTTCTAGTTCTACGTAAGCATCGCCGGGCTATTGCTTGGCAAATTTCTGATATCAATGGAATAAGCCCATCTTTCTGTACCCATAAAATTTTAATGGAAGATAATTCGCGTAACTCTATTCAACCTCAGCGCCGTATAAACCCGAATATGAAAGAAGTAGTTAAGGGCGAGGTTATGAAATTATTAGACGCAGGAATTATCTACCCTATTTCGGACAGTAAGTGGGTTAACCCCGTTCAAGTAATGCCAAAGAAGGGAGGAATAACCGTAGTTAGTAATGAGAATAATGAATTAATCCCGACACGGACGGTGACGTGTTGGCGTATATGTATAGATTATCGTAAGTTAAATGACGCCACCCGCAAGGACCAGTTTCCTTTACCGTTTATCGACCAGATTTTAGAACGATTATCCGGCCATAGCTTTTATTGTTTTCTCGATGGCCTCTCGGGGTACTTTCAAATACCCATCTCTCTCGAGGACCAAGAGAAAACTACGTTTACTTGTCCCTTCGGCCTTTTCGCTTACCGAAGAATGCCGTTTGGATTGTGCAATGCGCCAGCTACATTCCAGCGATGTATGCTGGCAATATTTGACAAGTACGTAGAAAGCATTATGGAGGTATTCATGGACGATTTCTTCGTGTCGGCGATTCCTTCGATAGATGTTTAGAAAACCTCGAAAAAGTCCTAGAACGATGCGAAGAAACTAACCTTGCCCTAAATTGGGAAAAATGCCATTTTATGGAGAGGGAAGGGTTAGTTTTGGGTCATAAAATTTCTGATAAAGGTATTGAGGTAGACGTTGCTAAGATAGAAGTTATTGAGAAGTAGCCGCCGCCTACAAACATAAAAGCTATAAGAAGTTTCCTAGGCCACACTGGCTTTTATCGTCATTTTATAAAGGACTTCTCCAAGATCACTAAGCCCCTCACCCATCTCTTAGAAAAAGACGCTCCATTCATTTTTGATGACTCTTATATTTCTGCCTTTGAATTAATTAAACAAAAGTTAATTAACGCACCGATTATGATAGCTCCGGTGTGGGACCTTCCTTTCGAGATTATGTGCGATGCGAGTAGTTTTGCGGTGGGAGCCGTATTAGGTCAACGCATATCTAAAAACTTCCACCCCATCTATTACGCTAGTAAAACACTCACATTTGCACAAGAAAATTACACCACAACCGAGAAGGAGCTCTTAGCTTTAGTATTTGCATTTGATAAATTCCGCCCTTACATTACACTTTCAAAAATCATTATTTTTACGGACCACTCGGCCCTCAAGTACCTTCTTGCCAAAACGGATGCCAAGCCTCGCTTGATTTGCTGGGTCTTACTCCTCCAGGAGTTTGACTTAGAGATCCGTGATAAGCGAGGAGCCGAGAACTTGGCCGCCGACCATCTATCCAGATTAGATAACCCCTTTATAGAAAAATTAAATGAAAAATCTTTTAATGATTATTTTCCTGATGAGAAGCTGCTTTTAGTTAACACATCTACTTCTCCTTGGTTCGCGCACATCGCCAACTATCTAGTGGCCCGGGTGCTCCCAAAAGAGTTCTCTCAGCAAAAGAAGAAATTCTTTTCTGAGCTGAAGAACTACTTTTGGGAAGACCCGCATCTTTTCAAAATTTGTGCGGATCAAGTGATAAGTAGATGTGTTTCTTATGATTACGGAATTGATATTCTAAAACATTTGCATGAAGGTCCGACAGGTGGGCACTATCAAGCTGCTCGCACCGCTCACAAGGTGCTTTGCACGGGTTATTACTGGACTAGCCTGTTTAAAGACGCGTAAGCCTTTGTGAGCAGGTGTGATAGTTGCCAACGGTCGGGCAACATTTCTAATAAAAATGAAATGCCGCAAAATTATTTCTTATAGTGCGAAATTTTCGACCTCTGGGGAATTGATTTTGTTGGCCCCCTTCCTTCTAGCTTCGGAAACAAATTTATTTTATTTGCTATTGATTATGTTTCACGATGGGCTGAGGCCCAAGCTCTTCCTACGAACAACTCCCGAGTTGTAGTCGCGTTTCTAAAAAAATTATTTTCTAGATTCGGTACGCCACGCGCAATCGTTAGCGATAGGGGTTCCCATTTCTGTAACGCACAATTTTCAAAAATCCTTACCAAATACGGCGTTACACATAAGCTTTCCACTGCCTACCACCCCCAAACTAATGGCAAAGTCGAAGTAGTTAATAGAGAAATAAAAAGAATATTAGAAAAGACTGTTTCAACTTCGAGGAAAGACTGGTCAGCCAAACTTGACGATGCTCTATGGGCCTACCGAACAGCGTACAAAACCGCCCTCGGATGTACGCCGTACCGGCTGGTCTATGGAAAATCGTGTCATCTGCCCATAGAGTTAGAACACCGCGCCTTTTGGGCCTTAAAATTTTTAAACTTTTATCCCCACTCAGTCGGTGACCTTCGAAAATTTCAACTAAATGAACTCGAAGAGTGGCGCTCTTATGCTTATGAAAATAATAAACTATATAAAGAGCGGACGAAGCGTTTACATGATAAACACTTAAGGCTCCCTAAAAACTTTAAGCCGGGCGACCAAGTCCTTTTATATAATTCTCGTTTACGTTTATTTCCGGGCAAATTAAAATTTCGCTGGTCTGGCCCGTTTTCTGTTTTAGAAGTATTTCCTTATGAAACTGTTTTAATTTCTCACCCTGATAAGATTAATTTCAAAGTGAATGGTCAGCGTCTTAAACTGTATTTCTCTGGTGATGATGATGTCAGTCCAAACATTATTAAGTTTTTCTTCACGAACTTTAATCTTGAACTTTAAATTTTTGCTAAAAACAATTTTATTTTTGGAAAACAATATTTTTGGACAATATTACTTTTTTTGATGCATCGAGCTCAACGACGCTTAAACCAAAAAGCGCTCTTGGGAGGCAACCCAAGTTATCTTTTTCTGTTTTCTTTATTTTACAATTTTTGCCTCGGACGGCTCCGACAAGCTGAAGCTTCTGCGATCGCCTGCTCCAACGTTGTTGAATCCATCATGAAGTCCAAAGAAGACATTCGGAGGAGCGGCATCACTCAGCTTTCACAGCAGATAAATCCGGGGAAGTACCTATCTTTCAATTCTATCTTTCAATTCTGTACTTTATTTTTCTCTCCTTCTATAGTCCCCTTCTTTAGCCATTGAGGACAATGTCTATTTTAAGTTTGGGGGAGGACTTCCTCCTTCATTTTTACTTAGTGTACAAATTTTTCTCTTTGTATATATTTTAAATATTTCCAAAAAAAATGAATATCTTAAAATTCCAAAAAAAAGAGTTAAAAGTGAAAAAAATTTCCAAAATCCAAAAAATAAAAAAAAAGAGAATACTTCACAAAATTAAAAAATATATATATATGTGTTTTTGAATAGTTTAGACATTTTGGTATTTCAATAGTACCCCTAGTTTTTGTTTTTGTTTTACTCAAAATTTTCTATAAATAACGTAGTTAATTATAATATTTCTAATCGTCCTTTTTAATTTGGTTTCACAAGTAAAATGTTGGCCATGCTGTGTTTCTAATTCACGGTAGCATGTTAATGTGAAATATTTTTCTAAAACTCGGATTTCTATTATGGTTTTTTGTTTTTTATTTTCTTTACTTTCTCAAAAATTCATCATCCACTATTTTCTTTTTCATTTTTGAAAAATTTTTGTAAATTCAACTTTTGAATAATGTAGTAGATGTGAACGATCCAAGTCACCTATTATTTCAATTTTCAACTTAATTTCATAAATCTTCTTTTATTATCTAGGATTCGCTTTTTGAAATTTTTCAAACCTTTGTTTTAAATAAATTCAAAAGCGTGAAAATGATTTAGACCGTTTTTGTTTTCGTTTGAGCTTTCCTGCCAACCTAAAATTTTTTACCACTAGTTAGCCATTTTTGAGCCTTTTTCCGATTTAATTTGATAGCTCCTCCCTTCATTTCAGTTTCACCAAAGCCAAAATTTCCAACCTATCGAATCACACTAGCCTTTATGAGTTTCATAAATTATTTTGACGATTTTGATAGGATATTTTGTGATTTTTTTGTGGGAGAAAAGTTAAAAAAGTATGCTCAAAAGTGATGTCTATTTCTATTTGGCCAATTCAAATGGAAAATAAAAATATTTATGGTCTTTGTTTTGAAAAAAAGAAAAAAAATGGAAAAAGAAGAAAAAGAAAAAAAAATTTGTATATATATTTTTATGAAAGTTTTTGAAACTCTTTGCTTTGGTTTAGTGTGATTTTAAACCTTCACATTTATCTTTGAATTCCACTCCTAATCATATTCCTAAACCAAATGTTTCTGTCATGTTTAAGTCCTTTTGTTTCACGCTTTTTGATTTTCATTTAATAACTAAGAAAAGAAAAAAAAGTAAATCAGTTTTAGTTTTGGATTTAAACCTAGATTTTTGTTAATTAAATTGATATAATTATAATACGTTGCTTTGATCTATTAACAACTCAATGCGTGTTTTTCATTTTCGTTGCTTTGCTTAAGTCTATTTAAAAAATCTCGTTAAAATTTTAGATGATTTGTTATTATTGAGTAAGTTTATAAAAGTTTTACCATACCTAAATAATTGTTTTAGACTTACATTTCACCTTTTCCCTACTTAGAATTTCGCATAGTACTTGTGTAGGCATAATTAAAACTTTTTTATTAGTCCTTTTTATAAATATCTAGTTTTTATATTTTTTGCTTGGGGACAAGCAAAGCTTAAGCTTGGGGGAATTTGATAATACGTTTTGTAGCCTAAACTATTATTGTATTTTCTATTTTATATTGTACAAATCATGTCTATTATTAGTTTATTTTTATCATTTTTATGTAAATATTATTGCCACTAACATTTTCTTGTCCTTTTGTAAGTTTTCAGAAAATTGGTCAAAAATGACCTGACACGCTCCCCTGTCACGCCCTCCGTGGGCGTGACCTAGGGCGTGTCACCCGATCTCGAGGACTCCTGCTGGAAGGGACAGAAAAACGGACAAAACTGCTGTCACACCCCACTGACACGCCCTACTTGGGCGTGTCTCCAGGCGTGACCAAGGGCGTGTCGCCCTCTGCCACAAAGCCTGCCACCGCATTAAATGCCGTTCCGCCACAGCAAGCAATAGTACTGTCACGCCCACTGTCACGGGCATGACCTGGGGCGTGACATTGATGAGTTGTAAATATATCTATATTTTCGTATTTTATTTAAGTCAATTTTGTTTATTTTTTGTCTTTTTTATTAGTTTTATTCAATAAATTACTTATTTTTGTAAACATTATTTCTAACTTAGCTTTATTTTTATTCCAGAAAAATTCTAGAAAAAGTCAAAATGTTGACTGACACGCCCGTGTCACATGACCGACACTCCCGTGTCACATGACCGACACGCCCGTGTCACGCCCTCGACGATCGCAGACCATAGGTTGCCAGCTCGACAATCAGCGATGATTAAACCAAGCTCGACATGCCCCAAGACACGCCCGTGTCAAACCTTGACACGGGCGTGGTTTAGCCACCTGGCCCGACGTGACGCGCGCGACTTTATGGCCGGACCGCGCCCAGATCGACCTCCCCGACACTCCCTAGTCACGCCCGTGACTGACACATGTCACGCCCGTGACCTAGGGCGTGACCGCCACGTTTTCAGCCAAAGTCAACTTTCCAGTCAAGTCACCCGATAAGCTCATGAATAGTGTCGACACGCCCCCCTATCACACCCTAGTCACGGGCGTGACCAACCCGAAAATTTGCCTATATATAAGAGCTCCCAGGAAGCTTATTTTGTCCACTTTTTTGGTCCATCTTACTTAGGGGAGGTGCTGCCCGTTTGGCTTCTAAGCTATGTAAGGAGAATTTCTCCCTATCTTTCTTAGTTTGTATTATGTTGTTTGTTTTAACTTTTCATGTAATAGTATTTTTATTCAATAAAATGGTAGATTTTCTATCTTGCAAAGTTGAAATGTTCAATTGGAAGCGCCCTTCTTAAGTAATTTTTTCGTTCCCTTTTTGTGATTCTCTTTTTATGTTTTCTTTTTAGCTTTCATAACTTAGTTTAGGATTTTCTTGCACTTTCTAGCCGTTGTTATGCCCGTTTTATTTTCATTTTCCGCACTTTTTAGATTTAGCTTTTCTCCTTTTTCCTATTTTTTCATTCATAAGGCTTTATAAAAACTCATCTAAAAGTGTTATTTTCATTTTTCTTTAACTTAGGCTCTTTAGGATCGTAAAACTTTTTGTCCTTTTTTGTTTTATTTTCACTTTTTAGGAGTTTTTATTAAAATATAAGAATGAAAATATAGTCGTTATAATTTTTCGCTCACTTTGTTTTAACTTTTTATTTGCAAAACTTTTAGTCCCTTTAATTTTTATTTCATCTTTTTATGCATTTCTACCGCATTCTAGCGGTAGAAATGCAGTTGTATTAATTATTCGAGTACTTTCATTTTGCGTTTATTTGCAAAACTTTTCGCTCCGGTTAATTTTTATTTTCACTTTTTATGCATTTCTACCGCATTCTAGCGGTAGAAATGCAGTCGTTTTAATCTTTCAGCAACTTTGTTTTTCTTATTTTTGCAAGTGTGTGTGCGTGTATGAGTTAGGTTTTACTGCTTTATTTCAACTCCTGTAGAGTGTGTGTGTGTGCGTATGCATTTATTTCCGCCTACTCGTTAAGAGTTAAATGGCGCTCTGCTTTCATTTCCCGCTCACTCGTTTGAGTGGGACTTGTCTTTTTACTGCTTTCATTTTCTTCCTTCTCACTTGAGTAGGAAAACTTTGTGTGTGTGCGTGTGTTTACTTATCTTTAGAGTGTGTGTGTGTGTTTTACTTCCAAGTAGAGTGTGTGCGTGTATGAGATAAATTTACCCCTGCCCACTCATTTGAGCCGGGACTTGCAATTTTATCGCTTTCTCAATTATGTAGAGTGCGTGCGTATAGGAGATAATTTTTACGCTTTATTTATCGCTTTCTTCAATTAAGAAGAGTGTGTGCGTGTGTACATTTATTTTCGCCTACTCATTTGAGTAGGGCTTGCTTTATTTAATTTTCTTTATGGTTTTGAAGTGTGCGTGAGTGCCTGCATCAATTAGCCATCAATTTATCTAATTGTCCTATTTTTTGTATTTTCTCTTATAATCGTTCAGTACTTAATTTAACACTCACGTTTCACCTAAAAACATAAAGCCGTCCCCATACCGATGAGTGGCTAATCTCTTTTAGCCTTCGGCATCGAAGAGCATTGGGACAAATAAAATGATTTGAAATAATTAAAGAACTTTATTTTTATTTTAATTTAAGGACTTATGGTTTGCCCCGGGTTAACGACGCATAGGACCACATAATCGATTTGTGGGCTCTATTTTCGTTATCCATACGCAACGCCGAGAGGCCGCACGTATGGACCGATCCCCCATGGGTAAAGAGAATTGCGTACGCCCCCTCCAAAGAGGAGAAACGTAGTTCTGCCGGATTGGGTTCCCCACCCAATAGCGGGGTTCTTAGCGTAATGCGGACGTTAAGAGGAATCCTTCGTCGGACTAACGTTCGGTCGAATAGCCTTAGCGCCCAGGTGAGCGATATCCCTAGACCAAGGTGAGCTCATGTTCTTGGAACCTCCACGGCCAAGTGCCTTTTATTAAATTAAAAATAAAGTTCAATAATTGTTAAGAATTATTTTAGTCTTAATCCGATTCGATGCCGAGCGTTAACCCGTCATCTAACTAACTTAGCAAAATTCAGCTCTCTTTCTTTCCGTTTTAATTAGACTAAAAAAATCTCACCTTACTGATAGTAAGATAATAGTGTTCCTGGAAGAGTAGATATAATCAACGCGTCCCCGAGAATAATACGACCTCGGTATTTTCCCGAATACCGAGTACTACTTGCGATAGGTGCACTTGCCTCCTCTGGTTAGAAAACTCGATCTTCTAACCGGCCCGCGGAATCTGACCATTTCAAACTACCCACAGTCGGTCTCTGTTCCACGGCCATCAAGTTTTAGGCACTGTTGCCGGGGAGCACGGTTGTTATATTGAATTCGGGACTCTATTAATTTTACTTTATTTTCAAATAAAAAAATTTATACAAAAAAAAAATCCTTCCCCCTTACGTTTTTTTTAGGGTGTTTGACCCGTGGACAACCTTCGAGTTCTGAAAATCTTGAATTCGACCCCGAGATCGACCGCTCTCTTGCGCTTATCAGATCTCTCCGTCGAATTCCCTTTTTAGACCCCGCAGAATCAATCGGAGAACCCTCTTCTTCTTCTATGGCCGACCCGAATAATGCCCAACCGGCCGAGCATACTATGTCTTACTACGCTTGGCCCAACTTGGATGATACGGGGTCGAGTATTGTTCGGCCCGCTGTGGCCAACAATAATTTTGAAATTAAGTCAAGTGTGATTCAAATGATCCAAACTACCGTGCAGTTCGACGGACTGCCGGATGAGGACCCCAATAACCACTTGTCTAATTTTCTTGAGATTTGCGATACTTTTAAAATTAATGGCGTCACTGATGACGCCATTCATTTGCGCCTTTTTCCCTTCTCTCTTAAGTCCAAGGCTAAGCCGTGGTTACTCTCCCTCCCGCGGGGATCCATCACGTCCTGGGCGGAGTTGGCTGAGAAATTCCTTACGAAGTATTTTCCGCCCGCGAAAACTGCAAGACTGCGGGCGGTCATATCTTCGTTCGTCCAAAACGACTCCGAGTCTCTTTACGAGACTTGGGAATGCTTTAAGGATTTCCTCCGCCGGTGCCCGCACCACGCTCTGCCAACGTGGTTGCAGGTACAAATTTTTTATAATGGACTCAATAGTCAGACGCGTCAGATGATTGACGCGGCTGCCGGGGGCACTTTGAATAATAAGACCCCCGAGGCCGCCCAGGCCCTTTTCGAGGAAATGGCGGTGAACGCCTACCAGTGGAATTTCCCGCAGGCACGCCCTAAGCAGGCGGGCATTTTTGAAGTGGATGTAACATCCCATTTCCAGCTAGACCCCTAGGAGTCGGTTAGTTGTGACAAAACCCTAGGAAGCCCAAAATTTGAAATAAAGCGATCAATATTTTCGGGTCACGGGTTGGTCACGCCCGTGACCGACCCGTCACGCCCGTGACTTGGGCGTGACTACTTCGACGATCGTCGATCTCCACGAGACGATCGTCGAACGTGCTGTCTGGGCATGTCACGCCCGTGACCAAGGTGTCACGCCCGTGACTATGGGCGTGACCCCATCGACGATCGTCGATCGCCGTGAGACGATCGTCGACCTTGTGGCCCGGGCATGTCATGCCCGTGACATGAGTGTCAAGCCCGTGACCTAGTGCGTGACCAGCCTTCGACGATCGTCGATCTCAATTCGACGATCGTCGACCTCGAAATTTGCCGTTCGGGCATGTCATGCCCGTGACCTAGAGGTCACGCCCGTGACCTAGGGCGTGACCAGCCTTCGACGATCGCCGATCTCAATTCGACAATCGTCGACCCCAAAATCTGCCGTTCGGGCCTGTCACGCCCGTGACCCAAGGTGTCACGCCCGTGACCATCCATCGACGATCGACGATCTCAGTTCAACGATCGTCGAACCCAGAATTGGCTATCCGGGCCTGTCACGCCCGTGACCTATGTGTCACGCCCGTGACATTGGCCGAAACGACGGTTCAGGCCCGAAATTATTCTAACACGCGTGGTAATAAATGCTGGTGTGGGAAGTTACACCAGGAGTAATTTCAGGCCGTTTTCCTTCTGTAATTATATAATAAATGAGGAAGATATGATCCAATAGGAAGCCGCCAGCTGGACACACCTGTTCAGTTTCCACTGTTTCTTATCCCTTCACTGTAACCGATACGTTAAGGGGAGAACCTTCATGGCCATAAAGGCTTTACCTATTCACCTTCCCACTTTCTGACTTATAAAAGCCCACCTGGAATCAGAGGAGAAGGTTACACGCTCAAGTAATTGGATCAGATCCTTGTTCTTGTTGTAGGAGAAGTTCAGCAATGCCACCACCGCGCCATGGCACCCCGTCATTCTTCTCGCCTTCAAACCGCGAACAAGGTCCTCCTCTGCTCCTTCTCTTTCATGGGTAGATCTTAGGATTCTTAGAAAGGAAGTTCGCGCTCAACGGAGCCGGACTCATCTCTCGTTTTCATGGAAAACCATGAAAAAGATATTTTGAGTTCGCCGAAAACCGCCACCTCCGGCGGCCAAACCACCGCCGACCGATAGCCGTCGCCTCAACGGAGGTGGTGGTGGTGGTGGCTGGCCAGGGAAGTGACCGAACGGCCGGCGACGGATCACGGAACGCTTACAGGAAAAAAATGGTTTTCTGTCTGTTTTCGGGTTCATGAAGAAGATGAACAGTAGAATTAATATTATAATACAGAGATTATTATATATTACATAATGGAAAAATAGATTATTTGAATATATTTTGAGGCTGCAAAACGAGGCACTTAGAGGCCGAATTAGGAAAAATGACCAGTCACAAAAGTTGAAGCCCTCTGGGTCTACTTTAATTTAAAATTGATTTTATTCAATTTGGGTGAGTGGTTTGACCACAGCACTCATTTTGGTGGGATCAAGACCTAGGCTAACCAGAAATTGAAATGGTTGCCCACGGTTCATAACATGTCCAAATGACTTGAAATTTGGGCTGGAGGTCTATAATATGTATATCGAGAGGATGTCCAAAAATGAGAATTTTTGGAGATACTTTGCCTAAAGTTTTTGTTTTAATTTAATAATCTTAGATGAATTTATTTAGATGGTCAAATGAACTCCAAACCCTCCCAAATTTTGGTGAGTGGTCCCTGGCTATAAAACCTAGGTCTGTGTAAAATTCCAATAGATTTGGAGGAGTTTTGGGTGAGAAATCTTCTACCCTTAACTAGGCATTAATGAGACACCTTTTAATAAAAAGTGCACTGAGAGTTTGGAAGGGTCAAATCACCTCAACAGAGGCTGATTTTCTGATCTCTGACTTAGAATGGTGTTATAACCTGCGTGGAGAAAAATGGAGTGGTTTAGGGTTGGTTTACCCTAGGATCCAAACTCAAATCGTAAATGAAGGGTTTTGAGGTTGTGAAGGATATAGGAGCAAAAGCTCTTGTATGCCCTTGAAATTTGGAGGAGAGTGACATGATATGCTGAAAACCCTCTGGTTGAAATAGTGAAGGAATTGGAGGTACTTGAGTACCTCGGAAGTTGAGAGTTTGAATTAGGATAGAAATGTAATTCAGTTATTTTAAGCACTAAATCTAATCCAAAAATCCTGAAACTCGGGAGGGGGGAGTTTTAGGAGGTATTAGACTTATGGTAATTTTCCTGCAATTTTATGATTTATAAATATCATACTTCATGTGTTAAAGGATTATTAGCCGGCTTTGTTGTTTCAAATATTTGGAGGTTTTAAATTAATTATAATCAGTTAAAATTCTGGATTTAGATCTTGACCAGTAGAAAAATGATCCCTGGATTTTTATAGAATTTTTATGTTGAGTAAATCTAGTACTTTATTCACAGATGATAGAAAGGGCTTTTATGTTTAAAAATTAATTATGGATAAAATATTTGCTGGAAAATTGTGAAACTTCGCCAGTGCTAATTTTAGGCATTTATCTGCATGACATAAATTATTTATAATTTTTGGAAGAATACTTTTTGTACTTGATTCATAAACAACAGAAATTAGAGATTATTTCTAAAATAGTTTTCATGCCCTTCTAATGATAGAAAAATTATGATACTTAGGATTTAACCTATTGAGATAACCTAGTATTTATCATAAATTTGCTGGACATCTTGCATGAGAACTTAGGGTAGTTCATGTTCAAACCGGTAGTCCTTGGGATTTTCGAGGAATTTAATTAAATGCCAAATAAATTAGGAAAATTTCCATTTTCTGGACTTAGGTCATTTATATTATGGTAAGTCTCCAGTAAATAATTTAGGGCATTTGGATGAGTAATGGATCATTGCATAACCGGTTCGACATGTAGCCTAGGTCGGTCTGCATATAGCAATTTGTGAAATGCAATAGGACATGATCTGAGGAAGGCACTGGAGCTAATCATAATGTCTAGGTGGGCAATGGTGGAGGAAATCACTATAGGAAGATATAAAGAATGGCGAGAAGTGGTGACAGCTAGAGTTAAGAGGTGCTCGGGTTGGGCGAAAGATCGCTTTTCCCGAAGAGAGGAAGGTTAAAAATTACCCTAGGATAGTCTATTGTAATATGAGAAGGGAATCAGGCTAAGGGAAATAAACCAATAATATTAAGTGCTTTGTGAAAGGGAACTTCGGGCCGTAATGCCGCCGTCTTGGTTCCTAGTGCCCCTTGAGAGCCCTTCACGTGGTATACCGGGGGCAGTCCTGGGCTAACGTAAACTGTAATAACAAATCGACAAGAGTAACTAGGTAACTAGGGCTGCACTTTTCACAAACACTGTTGGCACAGGAAGATTGATGAGAGCTTCGGCTCGGTTTGTTAAGAGATGGACGGGATGGTCTGGGGAGCTTCGGCTCGGTCGGTTTGGAGACGGACGGGATGGTCCGGGGAGCTTCGGCTCGGTTGTTTTGGAGACGGACGTTTTGGTCCGGGGAGCTTCGGCTCGGTTTTGTGTGTTTACGATAAACTTGCATGTGCATAAGATAGGACAAAGTTAAGGTGGTGGGTTTTTCGATATCGGGGAGTTCGATTGCACCGACACCGATATCATTGACTCAGCGAGGTGGTTAGCACTTCGCCAACAGAAGTCCGGTGCGCCAGCCGGCAAGAGTACGCAGGCGTCCGCTTAGTGCACCAAGCGTTAAGGCGTACGATAGGTCAGACCAGTGGTGCTTTTACTGGTTTTGAGGTGGGCGAGGCCCAACCCACCGCTTTCGTCTGCCACTACGGAGGTATCCTGGGAGGTAACGGCTCCGAAAGGGGGAACTAAAGGTCTGTGTGCACAGAGTCGGGTGTGTGAGTTGTACTTGCATGTTTCATCATACCCACTAGCATGTCATAGCATAATCGATTCATTTAACCCTGACACCTAAAGTATAAGTGGTATGGGACGCTTATACATTAGGACCTGCAAAACGACCCCTTGGTCTATAAGCTTGTGTGGGCAAGTTTATAAATCAAAGGTTAATTTCAATATATAACAACTATTGTTGTTTGATAACCGACACCCCAACGTATAAGTTGTATGGGACACTCTATACGATGGGAGCCTTGCAAAAGATCCCTTTTGCTTATATGTTCTCGCATAAGTGAAGGTTTAAATTCATATAATTGCTTTTCTTACTGCTAGACCTATTATAACAATCATATTAACTGCTCACCGAATATATCTTGCTAGATTAAGTCCATAGTCACCTGTTTCTTGATTTATCTCTACCATCATGTCCTTCCCTTTCTTCCTCCCCGCTCGGTACTTAGGAGCCATGAGGGAAGGGGTAGGGGATGATAGGGCTTAGTCTTTATGACTAACGGTTTTTGAACCGCATCATTTAGGGGATCGTGGAGCCCAGCATGGAGGAGCAGCCCCAGAGATCGGTGCGCCTAGAGATGGGGCAGTCTAGCTTCGGAGTTCACACAGCCGGGACCGTGAGTCTCGACCTTGAGTAGTTTCTGTTTTCGCTTCCGCATGAGAGACTTGTAGTGAGGACATTTTGTACCGGGCATAAGCCCGTATTTATAGTACTCTGATGATTTCTGTGGACACTCCCTTCGTGGAGATTTTATCTTATTTACATGTGATTTATTATTGTGGACTGTATTGTTCTTACTTCAATAATTGTGCTACTTTTCTGTGATCGAATTGGCCGGCAGAATCGGCGCCTTGTGGTGATGACCCTTCAGGACGTGAAGGAGTCACCGCAAAGCGGCGGTTCTGGGCCTAAGACCCCGGTGGTTGAAAAAGAAAAAAAATGGGGTCTTACAAGTGGTATCAGAGGCAAACATCGATCAGAAGGAAGTAGCAGTCCACAAACCCTGGGTCACCCCCGTTCGAGTTTAGTTTGGGGACAAACTAAGCAGCGGAAGCAGTGGTGTGCCCATATGGGGATCACATATAAATTGTCCACCTTTATGTAATATTTGAACGTTTTCTCAGCGTGTGTTTTTGTTACGCAGCCTCCAGCACGGACTACGCCACAAGGTGGAGTTCAACAGGCTCAGGATGTTGCACCACCCCCACCGGTCCCCACTCCTTTCCTTCAGTCAGACATGGGACAGACCCTGACTGCCATCCTGGAGGCCTTCAGGGCCCAGCAGGTTCCGGCCCCGCAGCCAAATCCGGGGGCCAACTGGCTCAGCATCTTCCGGGATCTTTCTCCCCCGTCCTATTTGGGGACAGAGTCGGCGGTTCGGACGGAAGAGTGGCTAGATATCATGTACGAGATGCTGACCGGGATACGATGTCCCTGGGAGGAGAGGGTGGCTCTAGTTGTCTCCTGCCTGGAGTCCCATGCAAAGAGGTGGTGGAAGACGCTGTTGGACACGACATTTGCTGATAGGGAGGTTGCGGAGGTTACTTGGGAGGAGTTCAGGGCCGTACTGCTGGAGCATTTCGTTACGCAGTCGGCTAGGGATGATTTGGAGGAGTGGTTCTTACAGCTGAAGCAGGGTACTCGGACCGTGGTGGAGTACCATCGAGAGTTTGACCATCTGGCTCGATACGCAGATTCCTACCAGCTAGACGAGGCAGGGTATATCAGGAGGTTCTATAAGGGCCTGCGGGAGGACTTGAGGGAGGCTCTATTGTTTG
Source organism: Platanthera zijinensis (assembly GCA_039513925.1). Classification (NCBI taxonomy): domain Eukaryota; kingdom Viridiplantae; phylum Streptophyta; class Magnoliopsida; order Asparagales; family Orchidaceae; genus Platanthera; species Platanthera zijinensis. The sequence goes on from CM077078.1 coordinate 171,611,856, forward strand.
TATCTGACGGGCCCATCTCCCGAATTTTGGAGATGGCCAAAAGGATTGAGGCAGATTGGCACGCCACCCGGGGCCGGAAACGGCCAGCAGAGGATCAGGGGCGGAGAGGTAGAAATGACCAGCGGCGAGGTGCTGTACCAGAGGGGAGGAGGACGGAGGACCAGCCTCGTCAGGACGTGAGGCTGGAGCCGAGGGAACAGGTGGTATTAGCCCCTCCCCCTCTTCGGATGCAGGAGATGCCGAGACCCGGGGGAATGGCGTATCCCCCACCAGAGTGTTTTCTTTGTCATCAGATTGGGCACATTCGGAGGAACTGCCCCATGAGGGGGGCACCACCTCCAACACATCAGGGCGGCCCACCAGCTCAGCATTACGGAGGCCGAGGACGCGGCCGTGGTCGTGGATACCAGTGGGGAGATCGTAGATAGGAAAGAGATCAGGTATATGCTTTGGACCTTGCGCAGCCTCGAAATCCGGAGCAGGTCATAGCAGGTACGCAGCAATGCTTCTTTATTTTCATAGAATTTCCCTTTTAGTTGTTAAAACTCAGAACCGCACTAGATAGGTTAACAAGGAAAGAAAATTCTTTATAGAACCCTAAGATGTTTAATCACCCCAGGTATAGTCTTCATCAGCGGCAAGCCGGCCCGCACGCTGTTCGATACTGGAGCTACTCACTCCTTTGTGTCGGAGACGTTCGTAGAAGGACTGGAGGGTGTGGAGCGGTTCACAGGCTCGAGGATGAGGGTGCGACTACCAGATGGATCTGAGCTCCTTACCACGGATCACTGCAATATGGAGGCAGAAATTGGTGGAAAAGCGTTCGAGGCTCCAGCGACGATTTTGAAGCTGACGGACTACGACCTGATCCTGGGCATGGTATGGCTGCACTAGAACTATGCCCAGATTGACTGCCAGGCAAAGAGGATCACCGTGAGACACGGGGACTCTTTCATTACCATCGAAGGTATAAGACCTGTCTCTCGTATACTCTTATCTTCGGTACAGGCCGTTAAGGCCCATCTGCAGGGAGAGGAGGTCTATCAGATTCTATTTGAGATGGCGGAGGTTAAGGAGTCGGTGACAGACATCCCGGTGGTGCGAGATTTCGCTGACATCTTTCCGGAGAAACTGCCAGGACTACCTCCACACCGAGAGCAGGATTTTCAGATACAGCTTGTGCCGGGAGCCAAGCCGGCGTCTAGGGCCCCTTATCGGATGGCCCCAAAGGAGTTGGCAGAGTTTCGGACTCAGTTGCAGGAATTAGTTGAGGCAGGTTCTGTTAGACCGAGTTCCTCGCCATGGGGAGCACCGGTCCTATTCGTGAAGAAGAAGGATGGGACACTCCGCCTGTGCATCGATTATCGAGCACTAAACAGGCTGACCGTCCGGAATACCTATCCGCTCCCACGGATAGACGAATTATTCGACCAGCTGGAGTGGGCCCATTATTTCTCGAAGCTGGACTTGAGATCAGGATACTACCAGCTGCGGATCCAGGAGGAGGATATCCCGAAGACGGCCTTTAGTAGCAGATATGGCCTGTATGAGTTCACCGTGATGCCCTTTGGGCTCACGAATGCTCCGTCAGTGTTCATGAGTCTCATGAACCGGGTTTTCGAGGCCTACTTGGATGTGTTCATCATAGTATTCATAGACGACATCCTGATCTACTCTAGGATGGAGGAGGAGCACACTCGGCATCTGGCACTGAGCTTGGAGAGGTTGCGGGAGCATCGCCTTTATGCAAAATTCAGCCAGTGTCAGTTCTGGTTGAAGGAGGTGGCCTTCCTAGGCCACATCATCAGCGGAGCCGGGTTAGCAGTAGATCCAGCAAAGATTCGGGCAGTTCGCGATTGGCCGCAGCTGAGGACAGCCACCGATGTACGCAATTTCTTGGGACTTGCCGGTTACTACCGAAAGTTCGTGGAGGGGTTCTCTCGGATTGCCCTCCCCCTCACATCTTTGACAAAGAAGGAGGCACCTTTTGTTTGGACCCCGCAGTGCCAGGCGGCTTTCCAGGAGCTGAAGGACCGACTCATCTCGGCCCCTATTCTGGCCCTTCCATCCGGAAAGGAAGGATTCCAGGTGTATACCGACACATCATACCAAGGGATGGGAGCGGTGCTGATGCAGAACGGACATGTCATAGCATATGCCTCCCGCCAGCTGAAGACCCATGAGAGGAACTACCCGGTGCACGACCTCGAGATGGGAGCGGTCGTTTGTGCTCTGAAGGTCTGGCGCCATTATCTTTATGGAGTCCACTGCGATATCTTCTCTGATCACAAGAACCTGAAATGCGTGGACACGCAGAAGGAGCTGAATATCAGGCAGAGGCGTTGGGTGGAGTTCTTAGCAGATTATCAGTATGAGATGCACTACCATCCAGGGAAGGCAAACGTGGTGGCCGACGCGTTGAGCCAGAGAGCTGCCACTTCCGAAGCTGGGTCCCAGGATATGTCCATGGAGCTAGTCCAGTCATTCAGAGATATGCAGATATCCCTAGTGTCCGAGGATGACCCAGTTCTGTATAGGGAGTATCTGGCATCGATGGTGGCCATAGACGATATTCGGGATCGCATTCGGGACGGACAGAGGACAGATGCGTGGGCGGAGCCGATGTTCCGAGCTTTGGAGGAAGGTTCGACAGGAGATTATTCCCTGAGAGATGGTTTGCTCCACTTCAGAGGCAGAGTATATATACCCGCAGGAGGCCAGATCCGAGAGGATATTATGATGGAAGCGCATTGCAGCCGGTACTCGGTACACCCGGGGATCACAAAGATGACCGCTGATTTGAAGAGGACGATGTTTTGGCCGGGCATGAAGAAGGACATTACGTACTTCGTGACCCATTGCGAGGCGTGTCAGTTGGTGAAGGCGGAGTGTAGGAACCCCGCAGGATTGTTACAGCCACTCCTGGTGCCGGAGTGGAAGTTTGACGATATAGCGATGGATTTTATACATGGTCTTCCCCGGTCTCGGACAGGGAACGACTCGATTTGGGTGATTGTCGATCGGTTGACGAAGGTGGCCCACTTTGTACCGATCAGGAAGGATGACTCGGTGGGAGTGCTGGTACGGAAGTTTGTGGAGCAGTATGTCCGGTATCATGGCGTGCCCCGGACGATAGTATCGGACCGCGATGGACGGTTTACATCCAGGGAGTGGCGGTCAGTGCAGGCATATTTGGGCACCCGGTTGACTTTTAGTACGGCCTTCCACCCTCAGACGAACGGGCAGACAGAACGCACTAACAGGACCTTGGAGGATTTACTATGACTGTGTATACTGGACCGAGGGGAGCCGTGGGAGAAGATGTTACCGTTGGTCGAGTTCTCCTACAATAATAGCTACCAGTCCAGCATCAGGATGGCGCCTTATGAAGCCTTGTATGGACGAAAATGTAGGACCCCGCTTTCTTGGGTTCAGGACGAGGATCCGAAGCTGCTGGGATCGGATTTCGTTGAAGACACCGAGGCTCAGGTGAGACTGATCAGAGATAGGATGTTGGAGGCGCAGAGCAGACAGGCTAAATACTATGACGCCCGGCATCGTCAGGTGGAGTTTCGGGTAGGGGATCGAGTGTTCTTGAAGATCCGGCCCATGAACGGAGTCTCACGGGTGCGCTGTCGGAGGAAGAAACTCAGCCCTAGGTATATGGGCCCTTACCGGATCCTGGAGCGGATCGGACCCCTAGCCTACAGGCTAGAGTTGCCACCAGAGCTGGCAGCTCTACACGACGTCTTCCACATCTCTTCGCTGAGAAGGGCTCTACTACGCCCGGAGCAGCGGATTTTGACCACTGAAGGGCCGGTAGCTTCAGACCGATCTGTTCACTTGGAGCCGGTTCTGATCGACGACAAAGGAGTGCGGATCTTGCGCCGCAAGAAGATCCCCTTAGTCAAGGTTCTGTGGAGAAACCACGGTCAGGAGGAGCACACCTGGGAACCGCAGGATCTGATGAGGCAAAGATACCCGGAGTTGTTCAGTCAGGTACATCTCACCACCTCTCGGTATACTATAGACTGCCTTCTTGTTTTGGAATGTTAAGACTAGATAAGGAAAATCCAGGACCTAGGCATGCGCACTTAATCAGAAAGGTAGGGGCTAATCTTTTGTTTATTGGGGAGATTGTCTTCGTTATCAAACGAACAGTCGCCTGAACCCAATAGAAAGATCGTATGGGATGTTACAAGTTTAATTTATTCCGATAGAAATCCCCGTAGGCTCAACCTCAATTTCGGGGACGAAATATTTGTTTTGTTTATTGGGATTTGTAACATCCCATTTCCGGCTAGACCCCTAGGAGTCGGTTAGTTGTGACAAAACCCTAGGAAGCCCAAAATTTGAAATAAAGCGATCAATATTTTCGGGTCACGGGTTGGTCACGCCCGTGACCGACCCATCACTCCCGTGACTTGGGCGTGACTACTTCGACGATCGTCGATCTCCACGAGACGATCGTCGAACGTGCTGTCTGGGCATGTCACGCCCGTGACCAAGGTGTCACGCCCGTGACTATGAGCGTGACCCCATCGACGATCGTCGATCGCCGTGAGACGATCGTCGACCTTGCGGCCCGGGCATGTCACGCCCGTGACATGAGTGTCACGCCCGTGACCTAGGGCGTGACCAGCCTTCGACGGTCGTCGATCTCAATTCGACGATCGTCGACCTCGAAATTTGTCGTTCGGGCATGTCACGCCCGTGACCTAGAGGTCATGCCCGTGACCTAGGGCGTGACCAGCCTTCGACGATCTCCGATCTCAATTCGACAATCGTCGACCCCAAAATCTGCCGTTCGGGCCTGTCATGCCCGTGACCCAAGGTGTCACGCCCGTGACCATCCATCGACGATCGACGATCTCAATTCGACGATCGTCGAACCCAGAATTGGCTATCCGGGCCTGTTACGCCCGTGACCTATGTGTCACGCCCGTGACATTGGCCGAAACGACGGTTCAGGCCCGAAATTATTCTAACACGCGTGGTAATAAATGCTGGTGTGGGAAGTTACACCAGGAGTAATTTCAGGCCGTTTTCCTTCTGTAATTATATAATAAATGAGGAAGATATGGTCCAATAGGAAGCCGCCAGCTGGACACACCTGTTCAGTTTCCACCGTTTCTTATCCCTTCACTGTAACCGAAACGTTAAGGGGAAAACCTTCATGGCCATAAAGGCTTTACCTATTCACCTTCCCACTTTCTGACTTATAAAAGCCCACCTGCAATCAGAGGAGAAGGTTACACACTCAAGTAATCGGATCAGATCCTTGTTCTTGCTGTAGGAGAAGTTCAGCAACGCCACCACCACGCCATGGCACCCCGTCGTTCTTCTCGCCTTCAAACCGCGAACAAGGTCCTCCTCTACTCCTTCTCTTTCATGGGTAGATCTTAGGATTCTTAGAAAGGAAGTTCGCGCTCAACGGAGCCAGACTCATCTCTCGTTTTCATAGAAAACCATGAAAAAGATATTTTGAGTTCGGCGGAAACCTCCACCTCTGGCGGCCAAACCACCGCCGACCGATAGCCGTCGCCTCAACGGAGGTGGTGGTGGTGGTGGCTGGCCAGGGAAGTGACCGAACGGCCGGTGACGGATCACGGAATGCTTATAGGAAAAAAATGGTTTTCTGTCTGTTTTCGGGTTCATGAAGAAGATGAACAGTAGAATTAATATTATAATACAGAGATTATTATATATTACATAATGGAAAAATAGATTATTTGAATATATTTTGAGGCTGTAAAACGAGGCACTTAGAGGCCGAATTAGGAAAAATGACCAGTCACAAAAGTTGAAGCCTTCTGGGTCTACTTTAATTTAAAATTGATTTTATTCAATTTGGGTGAGTGGTTTGACCACAGCACTCATTTTGGTGGGATCAAGACCTAGGCTAACCAGAAATTGAAATGGTTGCCCACGGTTCATAACATGTCCAAATGACTTGAAATTTGGGCTGGAGGTCTATAATATGTATATCGAGAGGCTGTCCAAAAATGGGAATTTTTGGAGATACTTTGCCTAAAGTTTTTGTTTTAATTTAATAATCTTAGATGAATTTATTTAGATGGTCAAATGAACTCCAAACCCTCCCAAATTTTGGTGAGTGGTCCCTGGCTATAAACCCTAGGTCTGTGTAAAATTCCAATAGATTTGGAGGAGTTTTGGGTGAGAAATCTTCTACCCTTAACTAGGCATTAATGAGACACCTTTTAATAAAAAGTGCACTGAGAGTTTGGAAGGGTCAAATCACCTCAACAGAGGCTGATTTTCTGATCTCTGACTTAGAATGGTGTTATAACCTGTGTGGAGAAAAATGGAGTGGTTTAGGGTTGGTTTACCCTAGGATCCAAACTCAAATCGTAAATGAAGGGTTTTGAGGTTTGTGAAGGATATAGGAGCAAAAGCTCTTGTATGCCCTTGAAATTTGGAGGAGAGTGACATGATATGCTGAAAACCCTCTGGTTGAAATAGTGAAAGAATTGGAGGTACTTGAGTACCTCGGAAGTTGAGAGTTTGAATTAGGATAGAAATGTAATTCAGTTATTTTAAGCACTAAATCTAATCCAAAAATCATGAAACTCGGGAGGGAGGAGTTTTAGGATGTTTTAGACTTATGGTAATTTTCCTGGAATTTTATAATTTATAAATATCATACTTCATGTGTTAAAGGATTATTAGCCGACTTTGTTGTTTCAAATATTTGGAGGTTTTAAATTAATTATAATCATGTAAAGTTCTGGATTTAGATCTTGACCAGTAGAACATTGATCCTTGGATTTTTATAGAATTTTTATGTTGAGTAAATCTAGTACTTTATTCACAGATGATAGAAAGGGCTTTTATGTTTAAAAATTAATTATGGATAAAATACTTGCTGGAAAATTGTGAAACTTCGCCAGTGCTAATTTTAGGCATTTATCTGCATGACATAAATTATTTATAATTTTTGGAAGAATACTTTCTGTACTTGATTCATAAACAACAGAAGTTAGAGATTATTTCTAAAATAGTTTTCATGCCCTTCTAATGATAGAAAAATTATGATACTTAGGATTTAACCTATTGAGATAACTAGTATTTATCATAAATTTGCTGGACATCTTGCATGAGAACTTAGGGTAGTTCATGTTCAAACCGGTAGTCCTTGGGATTTTCGAGGAATTTAATTAAATGCCAAATAAATTAGGAAAATTTCCATTTTTTGGACTTAGGTCATTTATATTATGGTAAGTCTCCAGTAAATAATTTAGGGCATTTGGATGAGTAATGGATCATTGCATAACCGGTTCGACATGTAGCCTAGGTCGGTCTGCATATAGCAATTTGTGAAATGCAATAGGACATGATCTGAGGAAGGCACTGGAGCTAATCATAATGTCTAGGTGGGCAATGGTGGAGGAAATCACTATAGGAAGATATAAAGAATGGCGAGAAGTGGTGACAGCTAGAGTTAAGAGGTGCTCGGGTTGGGCGAAAGATCGCTTTTCCCGAAGAGAGGAAGGTTAAAAATTACCCTAGGATAGTCTATTGTAATATGAGAAGGGAATCGGGCTAAGGGAAATAAACCAATAATATTAAGTGCCTTGCGAAAGGGAACTTCGGGCCGTAATGCCGCCGTCTTGGTTCCTAGTGCCCCTTGAGAGCCCTTCACGGGGTATACCGGGGGCAGTCCTGGGTTAACGTAAACTGTAATAACAAATCGACAAGAGTAACTAGGTAACTAGGGCTGCACTTTTCACAAACACTGTTGGCACAGGAAGATTGATGAGAGCTTCGGCTCGGTTGGTTAAGAGACGGACGGAATGGTCCGGGGAGCTTCGGCTCGGTCGGTTTGGAGACAGACGGGATGGTCCGGGGAGCTTCGGCTCGGTTGTTTTGGAGACGGACGTTTTGGTCCGGGGAGCTTCGGCTCGGTTTTGTGTGTTTACGATAAACTTGCATGTGCATAAGATAGGACAAAGTTAAGGTGGTGGGTTTTTCGATATCGGTGAGTTCGATTGCACCGACACCGATATCGTTGACTCGGCGAGGTGGTTAGCACTTCGCCAACAGAAGTCCGGTGCGCCAGCCCGCAAGAGTACGCAGGCGTCCGCTTAGTGCACCAAGCGTTGAGGCGTACGATAGGTCAGACCAGTGGTGCTTTTACTGGTTTTGAGGTGGGCGAGGCCCAACCCACCGCTTCCGTCTGCCACTACGGAGGTATCCTGGGAGGTAACGGCTCCGAAAGGGGGAACTAAAGGTCTGTGTGCACAGAGTCGGGTGTGTGAGTTGCACTTGCATGTTTCATCATACCCACTAGCATGTCATATCATAATCGATTCATTTAACCCTGACACCTAAAGTATAAGTGGTATGGGACGCTTATACATTAGGACCTGCAAAACGACCCCTTGGTCTATAAGCTTGTGTGGGCAAGTTTATAAATCAAAGGTTAATTTCAATATATAACAACTATTGCTGTTTGATAACCGACACCCCAACGTATAAGTGGTATGGGACACTCTATACGATGGGAGCCTTGCAAAAGATCCCTTTTGCTTATGTGTTCTCGCATAAGTGATGGTTTAAATTCATATAATTGCTTTTCTTACTGCTAGACCTATTATAATAATCATATTAACTGCTCACCGAATATATCTTGCTAGATTAAGTCCATAGTCACCTGTTTCTTGATTTATCTCTACCATCATGTTCTTCCCTTTCTTCCTCCCCGCTCGGTACTTAGGAGCCATGGGGGAAGGGGTAGGGGATGATAGGGCTTAGTCTTTATGACTAACGGTTTTCGAACCGCATCATTTAGGGGATCGTGGAGCCCAGCATGGAGGAGCAGCCCCAGAGATCGGTGCGCCTAGAGATGGGGCAGTCTAGCTCCGGAGTTCACACAGCCGGGACCGTGAGTCTCGACCTTGAGTAGTTTCTGTTTTCTCTTCCGCATGAGAGACTTGTAGTGAGGACATTTTGTACCGGGCATAAGCCCGTATTTATAGTACTCTGATGATTTTTGTGGACACTCCCTTTGTGGAGATTTTATCTTATTTACATGTGATTTATTATTGTGGACTGTATTGTTCTTACTTCAATAATTGTGCTACTTTTCTGTGATCGAATTGGCCGGCAGAATCGGCCCCTTGTGGTGATGACCCTTCAGGACGTGAAGGAGTCACCGCAAAGCGGCGGTTCTGGGCCTAAGACCCCGGTGGTTGAATACGTCATTCAAGCTAGATTTGTGCCTGAGGTACTATAAGTTGAGGTTACATGAAGAATATATCTAGAAAAAAGTGTTTAGTTGTAGATACGACTTATATAAATTCACTATGATGACGCTTGGACTCATAAATGACCCCTCTGTCCTCATGAGTCTAATGAATAGGGTATTTGATATGTATTTTGATGTTTTTGTCATCATATTTATTTATGACATTTTGGTCTACTCAAGGATATAGGAGGAACATGCAGAGAACTTGGCCTTAGTTTTAAAAAAACAAAAGGGGCACTATTTGTTTACTAAGTTCAATAAGTGCGAGTTTTGGCTCTGAAAAGTTGCTTTCTTGGGCCATATTATTAGGGGAGCTGGACTAGCAGTAGATCCAGCCAAGGTGCATACCATGAAGGAGTGGTCACCTTTGTGGCCAGCGACCGATGTGTGAAGTTTTCTCAGAGTTGATGGGTACTATCGCAAGTTTGTTGAAGGATTTACGAAGATTGCCCTTCCTCTCACAGCTCTAACAAAGATAGGTGTACCTTTTATTTGGGCAGCCAAGTGTGAAGCTGCATTCCAAGAGTTGAAGGACTGTATTACCTCTGCACTAATCCTTTCCCTATCATCTAGGAAGGAAGGATTCAAGATTTATATTGATGCATAATATCAAGGCATGGGGGTAGTATTGATGCATTATGGGCATGTGATTGCGTACGCTTCTAGATAACTTAAGAAGCACGAATTGAATTACTCAGTGCATAACTTAGTGCTGGGTGCAGCGGTATTCGCTCTGAATATTTGGAGACACTATTTATATAGAATCCACTGCGAGATTTTTTTAGATCATAAGAACTTGAAGTACATCCACACCTAGAAAGATCTAAACTTGAGGCAGTGGTGGTGGCTAGAGTTTTTATGTGAATATGAGTTTACATTAATCTATCACCCCGGGAAGGCAAACTCGGTGGCGGCTGCTCTAAGAAGGAAGGCACCAGAGTCAAGCCCGGAGTCCCGATTAATGGCTATGAAGTTGTCTAGAGTACTTGAAGAGATGAAGTTTATGTTTATTTCTATGTCTTGTCACGAGGCCCACAAAGAGTATTTGACTACCATGAGAATAGTTTGTGACATTCGAGACCGGATTCGGGCAGAGCAAGGAAAGGATGCTTCTTTGGCCCCCGTGTTCCAAGCAATTGGTGGAGTATCAGCTAAGAGATACAGGCTAATTGAATACGTCATTCATTTCAACAATAGACTTTACATTCCCGCAGGGGGTGGGATTTGGGAAGCCATCTTGATAGAGGCTTATTGCACCAAGTATTTGGTGAATCCTGGAATTGCAAAGTTATACATTAACTTGTGGAGGATCATTAAAGTGATTGATAGATCTACTTTACACTAGAGAGGGGGGGGGTGAATAGTGCATATTATAAACTTTATTTAGTTTTATAGTGGATTTAAAAACTAGTGATATATATAAAGAAGAAATCACACCAGACAAATAAAATGGATAATAATCACAGATGACACCAGAAAATTTATAGTGGTTCCCCAAATAATTAGGGTGCATCCACTCTTCTACCACCCTAGTAGGAATCCACTACAGGTTTTTTATCAGGTGCCCTGCCACCACAGGTTTTTTCTTAGGTGCCATGCCACCACAAGATCAATTTTTCTAAGGGAGATCTAGCAACCCTTTGAGCTTTTGATCAGGTGTCCAAAAACAAAATTAAATCTTTTGATTAGGAGACTTAGAAACAAAAAGATAACTTTTGAAGGGAGTTAAAAATCCTGTACATAGTTTATGAAAATAAACAAAAAGTGATGATGCCTTCTCTGTCAATATTCTCTGAGAAGACTAGTGGATGTTGAAGTAGAAAGCACCCCCTGACATGAGTAAAGTTTATGATCAGGAGAGGGAGTCCTTTCTTTATGGTGTAGGTCTTCTTGTATCTGAGATATGAAGACTTTGCACAAGCAGAGATTGAAGATCTAATTCTGTAAGAGTGTGTGTTGATATGCAAGTCTCTAAGTCAGTATATCTAAGTCTGTAACCTTGATGCAGCAATCTTCTGTACATATATATAGAATGCTTAGAAGAATTCAAACATTTGAATTAATCGATTCTGAAACGTCTGAGAATAGTAATTGTCTTGGAAATTGATTATCTTTAAACTCTGTGATAAATCCATTTTAAATGCTGCCTCTAAACAGCTATATTCGTTAGAATATTTGACATTAAATATTAGAGTCATTGTTGTCTTTTATTAGGTCTTTAAATTATTCTGCCTTGAGAATATAATCAACCTGAAACTGTTCTTCCTTCTATAAATAAAATTGAATAAAGCACTGCAAAGAATTAGTCAAACTCAACAAGCATTTCGTCGACCTGAGCCTGGAGTCGTCGAACAGAATCTTCTTATTTTTCGATCTGAACTCAGATTTCGTCGAGCGGAGCTTGACTTTCGTCGAGCTGAGTTTCTGAGTAGAGATCAGAGTTCGATGACCGGAGCTCAATGTTTGTCGAGCTAAATTAAGAGTTAAGACTATGATTCGTCGAACTGAGATCGTCATTCGTCGAACGCAGCTCTGCTTTCGTCGAACTTAACTATGCTGGAATTCTTCTGAGGCAATGACCCTAGAAATAAACCTATGACCCTAGACTATACAAAATGGGTCAAACTAAACATCTTAATAGTAATCCTATCCCAAATCAGTATTAGGGTTCCCACAATCTCCCCCTATTTGGGTAAGAATACTATAAAACAAAATCAAAACACAAAGCTTAAAATATCTTGCAGAAAAACTTTCAGCATATATAAAATAAGTGCTTTGAGAATACAAAAACATAACGACAAAGTTTAAACTTTAATCAAGAACTTAAAGTCCTTTTTAAGAGAAGCTGTAGGAGAATCTAAAGAAGATTTAGTTAATATTAACTTCCTGTTGGGGTCTTCAGCTTGTTTTTGAGTCATCTTTAAATCTTGAGATCCAATAATCTTCAAAGATGTGGCTCTGGGCACAACTGCTTCTGGATGCATACTCATGTATTTATCAACATTGAATAAGTTCTTTACCTGGTATTTATCAAGTTCCTTCTTTTTGTAAGAGGACATGGTTGAGAACTGGGAGGTGTCCTTTCCTTCTACCTTAGAATCATTAATTTGAGATAGAGCAATAAGCTCATTAAATCTAGCAATTCTGATGTTTGGGTCCATTTTTGGATCATAAGTTGGTGAAGGAGCCTTTTCTTGATTAGATTATTGTTGACTACTGCTTTGACTTGTCTGCTATTTTTTGCTGCTTTGATTTGTTTGTTGTTGTTTGCAACTTTGATTTCCTTGAGTATCAAACCTTGAGGGTCAATCTTGTGTGCTCTGAGTGGGTCAAGATTGATAATGAGAAGCGGTAGACCTTTGAGAGTGAGAAGTATTTCTTGCTGCACTTGTTGCTGGTGGAGGAGGAGGTACTCTAATAAACCTTGGAGGTGAATTGTACCTTTTCATTTTCTTCCTCCTTTTTTGTTCATTTTTAGAATACCTCATCCAATTTGGATGGTCTGGTGTAAGAGTGAACCCATGCAAAATATAATAGGGGATATCAGTTGTAGAAGAAGGTTGAGGAGCGACCTATGTACGAGAGTTTTTCTTAAACTTCCTTTTCTTAGAACTAGAATCATCTGACTCATCTGATTCATCATAATCATCATCAGAATCTTCTGCAGGTTGATCATATAGATCATCTACATTTTTAATCAAATATGAATGATAATGAATTGAAGCTACTGGCAGTGTATTTACAATATCTGTATCTGCTGCTTGAATATGTACACAATCATCTTGTTCCATATCTTCAAAAAGGATGTCATCATGATTAGGCATAAGAGTTTCATCCCAAGCATAAGTAGGAGGGGAAGAAACTGGCTCTATAATATCTATATTCTCAATAGCTGCTATAGTATCAAGGATTGGATTATAACTGGGAGAAACAATTGAAAAACTGGTCCTTAGTTATTACAGAACTAAAGAACTAATAGGAGTTGTATAACATATTATAGCTATAGAAGAATATTTAAAAACTAGAAATTAACTATACAGATTATCAAAATGAGATAACAAAGAATGTAAGATGACTGTGGGATAAATAGACACATCACCAACAGGAGCAACTTCTGGTACTGCTGCTAACTCATCCGCAACTGAAACTTCAAACATTTTTGAATCTTCATGTTCACCAACCACTACTATTGCTTCTACTGTAACCTATGGAACTGAAACTCCAGATTGAGGAGCTTCTTCATGATGCTTCTCCCCCTGCCTAGATCAAGCGAGACCTGAATATAGGCCCCCAGAAGAAGGGAAAGTTGAGGAAGAGGATAGCTGAAAAGAAAGAGCAGAGATAGAAGCAACAAGAGGAGCAACTGCTTCTTCTATCAGCTATTTGAGGGTTGGAGTAATGAATTCAATAAGATTTGAGGCAATAGAAGAAAAATCCAGAAACCTAAACTCAGGAGCAGTCTGAGTAGATGTTGAGGGTGGATTTGATGTAGAAGAAGATGAAGTAGATCTGTTTGCACAGGTTGGGCAAATGGTTAAAGCTTGAGGTATATATTGAAGATTGATTACAGGAGGAATGAAATCAGGAAGAGTTTCTTCCTGTATAGGGGAGTGAGGTGTAGATGGAGGAAGTAGATTGAAATTAGGTAGATTAGAAAGTAGAGGAGATGAGGGTGACTGATGAATTGGTGATTGTGGATGAAAGGATGTTGTAGGAATCTCTTCTGATAAGGTGGTTTGAAAAGTAGAAGGGGACTGAGGAACATCAATAAGTGGAGTTGATGATGGAAGTTGGTCAGATATAGAAGGTAGTGGAGAATGTTATGGAGATGGTTGAGGAGATGTAATAAGAGGAGTAGAAACTTCTACTAGGGTCAGGAGAGTGGTTATTACAGCCCTTGTGTTTTCAGAAGTTGTCCTTGAATATTTAGCCTTGACTACTTTGGGATTATCCTCTCCCATCTTCCAAACAAAGCAGAAGTAAGCCTCTATGTTTCATTAATAAAAATGGTGACATCCTATTTACTGGTAATCTTTGCCTGTAGGAAAATCCTTAGGATCCTGTCATAGCCTCCATATTTACTGGTAATGTTTTTCTTAATAGATTCAAATAAGATTGATTCCAGTTTATCATTTTTTGATTAACCAAAGCACTCATCAGGTGAAACTGGTGCTTGGTTATATAGTCATGGGTAAAGTGCTTGCCCAACAAGACTTTACCAATAATATCTTCTAAAAACTTGTACTCAATAGAAAAGTTTTTCTTTAATAGGTGATTAGGGTTTCCTGGGAGTGACCATACCTACCTAGCATCTCATTAAATACAGAACTGGACAATTCTATGTCATCTTCTTCATTAACAAAACCAAAAATTTCATTCAAAATTTCAGGAGATAAAGGAACCTGGTTTCCTGAGATTGATCCTATAATAACTGGCTTTTCTTGAAACTTTGTTGTATACATCGATTCCTTGATCTTAGTCATTGGGAGTTTGATCCTTGTGGTCATGAAATGCTGCAAATTCTGATCTTCAAACAGATACAAGATGTTCTGGAATATTTGGTCGGAATTGCTAAATGACTCCATGTCAATGTCGAAACAAGCATCAAATTTCATTCCATAAACGATTGCTTGAGAAATCGCCATTGCTCTACAAGACAGAAAAGATAAAGTGCAAAGGGAAATGGAAATGCACGGGAAAGAGTTCGATGAAAAGACCTAGATTTAAGTTTTCTGAAGTCGAAACGGCTTACTGTGTCCAACAAAAAACAAAGCATCAAATACTGTTCAATGAAGAATCCTGAAAAGAAATGCATTTCATCGATCTCCGGTCGACAAAAGTTTTACGAAAGAAATATATTTCGTCGAGCTCTGTTCGATGAAAAATACTATAAACTAATCCATCAATCTCCATTCGACAAAAGTTTCTAATGGAAGGTTCGTCGATCTTAGTTCGACGAACGATTCACGAAAAGAACACAGTTTGTCGAGCTCCGTTCGACGAAAGTTGTGCAATTCATCTATCTCAAAAACAAAAAACAAATTAAAGATTCTCCATTTATCATGCCTAGCTGATTTAGAAAGAAAAGATGTTTCTTTTCATCTAAGGGTTTAGTGAAAATATTTGTCCTTTGTAAATAAATAGAAATTAAGACAAGATTAATTTTATTTTTGTCTACATTATCTCTAATAAAATGATGTCTTATTTCTATATGTTTAGTCATATAATGAAGAATTCGATTTTGTGCAATAGAAATTGCACTAGTATTATCACAAAATATAGTTGAATTATTTAAGTTGTAACCATATTCCAGTAATTGATTTTGAATCCACAAAATTTGTGAACTACAACTACCAGCTGCCATGTATTCAGCTTCAGCAATTGAAGTAGAAATAGATGTTTGCTTCTTGCAAAACCATGACACAAGCCTATCACCAAGAAACTGAAAAGTTTCTGATGTGCTTTCCATGTCAACTCTGCATCCAGCATAATCAGCATCTGAGAATCCCGTTAATTTAAATTCTAACTCTATTGGATATTATAGGCCTAGATTTGGGGAACCCTTTATATATTTTAAAATCCTTTTTGCTAAAATTAGGTGAGATTCTTTGGGATTTACTTGAAAACTAGCACAAATACATGTAGCAAACATTATGTATGGTCTATTAGTTGTTAGGTATAATAGAGACCCAATGATGGTCCTATATAATATCTGATGAATAGGTTTTCCCTGTTCATTATTATCAACAACAACATTAGAGGGAATTAGTGTTTTGATACCTGAGGGATCAGACATCCCAAATCTTTTAATTAGCTCTTTAGCATATTTGGATTGGGATATAAATATATCATCTGGAGTTTGCTTCACTTGTAAACCAAGGAAGTAGGAAAACTCACCCATGCTACTCATTTCAAACTTTGAATGCATTAGGTCAGAAAACATTTTGCAAAGTTTGGAATCAGTAGAGCCAAATATTATTTCATCTACATATATTTAAACTAACCAAAATTTATTATTATGATGTCTAACAAATAATGTTTTATCTATAATGCCACTACTAACTTTATTTTCTAAAAGAAAATTTGCAAGAGTCTCATACCAATCTCTTGGAGCTTGTTTAAGACAATAAAGAGCTTTGTTAAGTCTAAAAACATAAGAAGAGTGAGTTAGAGAGATAAAATATGGTGGTTGTTCAACATAAACTTCTTCTTTAAGCTCTCCATTTAGAAAGGCACTCTTCACATCCATCTGATATAGTGTGAATTTCTTGAATGGTGCATATGCAAGAAATATCCTGATAGCCTCCAATCTTGTAATAGGAGCAAATGTCTGGTCAAAGTCTATGCCTTCCTCCTATGAATATCCTTGAGCTACCAATCTTGCTTTATTTCTTACAATAATTCCATGAGCATCAAACTTATTCCTAAAAACCCATTTGGTCCCAATGACTGGATAGTCATTGGGTCTTGGAACTATGTCCCAAACTCTACATCTCTCAAATTGATTGAGTTCCTCAGGCATTGCAATGATCCAGTGGGGATATTGTTCTGCATCTTTGATGGATTGAGGCTCAATCTGAGAAATGAATCAAGCATGCATTTGATCTTGATTTAATTGATGCCTTTTTTGAACACCAGTTGATATGTCTCCAATCACATGAGATCTAGGTGATCCATAAGTGTTACAAGATCAATAGGTAGAGGTGGTTGTTCAATTATTTTTAGTGTTTATTCCTCTTGTGGAATTTCCTTTGCCACAATAGTTTCAGCACAAATCTCATGATTTTCTTCATCAATGTCTTCAGCAATCTGTTGAGAAGGATGTATTGTACCCTCTTGTGTTAGGATTAATTCATCCATTTTCTCACACAGATTTGTTACTTGAAAAGATTTTACGGTAGAGACATTTCTCTTCTTGGAAAACATATTAGTCTCATCAAAAGTTACATGTACTGATTTTTTCCATTTTAAGAGTAGATTTGTTATAAACCCTATAAGCCTTGCTGACTTGAGAATATACAAGGAAAAATTTTTCTGCACCTTTGGCTTCAAATTTTCTTTAGTATTTCTTGTTATTATTATGAATGTAACACTTACAATAAAAAACTTTAATATAATTTACTTTAGGTTTCTTAAATTAAAGTAATTCATAGGGAGTCTTACCAATAAGTTTTTGTAATAGACTTCTGTTAAGGACATAGTTTGATGTGCTTACTACCTTTGCTAAAAGGATAGGGCAACATAGCATCTGCAAGTAATGTACCAGCAGATTGAATTAGGTTTCTATTTTTCCTTTTAGCTACCCCATTTTGTTGAGGAGTTCTAGGAGCAGAAAAACAATGCCTGATACCTTCCTTCTCACAGAATTCTTGCATCAGAAGAGATTCAAACTCAGTGTCATGATCACTTCTGATTAATGTAATCTGAGTAGAGTACTCAATCTTGATGCTCTTAAGAAAATCTGTAAGAACTTTAAAGTTATCTGACATGTTTCTCAGAAAGAATACCCAAGCGAATCTAGAGAAATCATCTACAATAACTAAGGTATATGACTTTCCTCCCAAACTTTGTACTATAATAGGTCCAAAAAGGTCCATATGTAGCAAATACAAAATCCTGGGTGAATCACTTTTATAAAAAGATTTAAAACTATTTTTAGTTTGTTTCCTAATATACAAGCCCTGCAAAGTACTTTTTTTTTATAAGAACAAGAAGGTAGTCCTCTAACATGGTTGTCCTTAGAAATTTTTGCAATAGTCCTAAGGTTTTCATGTCCTAACCTTTTATGCCAAAGTTCACTAGTTTTACCACACGGATTAAATAAATAGATTTAATTTTTTGCAGAGTTAAAATTAACTAGTAGATATTACCTTGTCTAACTCCAGTTAAAACTATTTTATTTAATGTAGAAGTAATTGAACATAAAGACTTATTAAAAGTTACCTGATAACCTTCATCACATAATTCATTTATGGAGATAAGGTTATGCATGAGACCATTCACATAGGCTACCTTCTTTAAGGTAACTTTTTTAACCTTAACATTGTCATAGACTTCTGTCTGTCCACAGTTGGAGTCTACAAAAATTACTTTTGGTCCAAGCTTTGCTTATAAGTCCATTAGATTAACCTTGCTTCCTGTCATGTGTTTTGAGCAGCCACTATCCAAATACCACTGTTCTCTGTGGAAGGATAGTTCTTTACCTATATAAAGCAAATTAGGTGTTCATGACCCAGATAACCTTATGTACTAATTTTCTTTCATAATGATAATTGGAATATAAGAGCACTCTGGTTGATCCTTATAATCAAGTGCATGATATCTCATAGGAGGGATGATCCACTGAGTAAAAGAATTTTTTTAATTTTTGTTTTTGATTATTGTTTTGAAAATAATTAAAATTTCTGTTTCTACAAATAGGGTTCGACGAATTATAATTATTTCGTCGAGCTTCGTTCGACGAATAGTACAGATTTTGTCAAGCTCAGTTCACAGAATGGTAGTATTCATTTTCTGCATTCCACGTTCGTCGATCTCTATTCGACAAATCATATTGATTTCGTCGTGCACCAATTGTTGAGTAGTTTACCCAAATTCTACGTTAAGAGTTCGTCAATTGCCATTCGACGAGTAATACTGATTTCGTCGATCTTGGTTCGATGAATTTTGTTGAACATAATTTTTCTATGAATTTCCATTTTTCTTTGATTTATTCTTTTATGAAAGTTTAGTAATTCTATCTGTAATTTGTATTACTTCTTTTCCTTTAGCTGATATGAAGTTTATAGAGGTTGATAAAATATTTTTATGAATAAGATGAGGCTGACTAGACGAAGCCCCCAAGCCTAGTTTGCCATTGAGCCTGGCATTAATTGTGCTTGTGATATCCATCAGTTTGATGCTTATCCCATTAAGGGATTATTCAAATATTCTAGCTTTATTTAACTTGTTTTCTAAAGAACCTATTTGTTCATTAGCAATTTTTAAATTTTCTTTAAGTTTAAGATTTTTTGAAGAAAGATTGGCTAATTTAGTTAGTTTCTCTCTGAGAAGTTCTATTTCCTTCTCATATTGAATTAAATCTCTACATAGTAATTTGAAATCTAATTTAAATTGATCTGAAGTAAAATCAAAAGTAGATATTACCTAGTCTTCTTCAGATTCTGACTCAGGCTCAGAATTGCTACATGATGTATTGATTGCCATCAAACAGATTTCTATAGCCTTTGCTTCTTCTTCATCTTCACTTGAACTAGATGAAGATTCTGAATATGATTCACTCCAAGTCTCAGCAACAAAACCTCTCTCCTTCTTTTTGTATTTACTAAAAGGGGATTTGTGTGGGTGCTTTTGTCATCTTTCTCCTTCATCCTATCTTTCTTCTTATTCTCAGCACATTCTGGAAGGATATGTCTTTGTTTACTGCAACCATAACAAACTATTTCTTTAGTGGGAGTTTTATCATACCTTGGTTTTTCATCATTTTTGGAAGATCTTCTCCTGAAGTCTTTCTTGGCCATCTTGAAGAATCTTTTGGCTAAAAGACTCATGAGGTCTTCATTCCCTGGATGTTGTTCTTCTTCCTTATTAGCTTGGAAAGCAATGCTCTTCCATTTCCTTACTAGGGGTGAAGACTTCTGTTCATCTTCTCTGGTTCTGATGAGCTGCTCATAAGATTTGAGCTTGCCCAACAGGGTCTCTATTGTAATCTAATTTAAGCTTTTTGATTCTTTGATTCGTCAGATCCTTGAATCCCATGTGCTAGGGAAACACATGAGGATCTTATCATTAACCTATGTTAATGTTATGTCCTTCTTTAAGGTTTTTAGCTCATTGATAATGAGACTGAGTCTTGAGTACATCTCAGTAACTTATTCAGATTCTCCCTTCTTGAAATTATCATATTGAGAGATCAAGTGGGATCTTCCGTCCTTTCTCTCATCAGTAGATCCAACAACCATTGTGTTGAGGGAGATCCAGATGTCTCTTGTTGAAGAGCATTCAGCAACCCTCTGGAAAATTTCATCTAACATTATTTGCGCTCAAATGTTCATAGCTTTGGCATTAACAATCTTTGTTTTCTTCTGGGCTTCTATCCATTCTAGAAGTGGTACAACACTTGTACTTGTTGTTGTCATAGGTAGAGGTGGACCTGTTAAGATGAAGTTGTTGATATCTACATTAATAGAGTTCATATATAGTCTAATCATTGCCTTCCATAGTGCAAACTTATTAAGATTGCACACCGGGGGTCTAGTGCTTGAATATTCCTAATTTTGTGCCAAGATAGATTTCAAGGTAAAAACAAAATCTATTAGATCTCATGGATCAGGTGTTAGCATGTAAAACCAAAGAACCTACCTCTAATACTAATTGAAAGTGAGGGATAGATCTACTTTACACTAAATGGGGGGTGAATAGTGTATATTAAAACTTTTATTATGTTTTGTAGCAGATTTTAAAACTAGTGATATATATATAAAGAAGCAATCACAACACACAAATAAAATGAATAACAATCACAAAAAATACAAGGAAATTTATTGTGGTTCCCCAATAAATCTAGGTATATCCACTCTGCTACCAACCTTGTCGGAATCCACTATAGGTTTTTGATCAGGTGCCCTTCCACCATAGGTTTTTCCTCAGGTGCCCTGCCACCACAAGATCAATTTTTCTAAGGGAGATCTAGCAACCCTTTGAGCTTTTGATCTGGTTCCCAAAAACAAAATTAAGTCTTTTGATCAGGAGACTTAGAAACCAAAAGATAACTTTTGAAGGGTGTTAAAACCCTTATACAAAGTTTATGAAACTAAACAAAAAGTGATGATTTATTCTCTATCAATATTCTCTTAGAAGACTAGATGATGTTGAAGCAGAAAGCTCCCCCTGACTTTAGTAGAGTTTATGATCAGGAGAGGGAGTACATTCTTCAGGGTGTTGTCCTTCTTGTATTTGAGAGATAAAGACTTTGTACAAGTAGAGATTGAAGATCTAATTATGTAAGAGTGTGTGTTGATCTGTAAGTCTCTAAGTTAGTATATCTAAGTATGTAACCTTGAGGCAGCAATCTTCTGTACACACACAAACATATATATATATATATATATATATATATATACATATATAATGCTGAGAAGAATTCAAACATTTGAATTGATCGATTCTGAAACGTCTGAGAATGGTAACTGCCTTGGAAATTGATTAGCTTTAAACTCTGTGATAAATCCATATTTAATGATGCCTTAAAATGACTATATTCATTAGAATATTTGGCATTAAATATCAGAGTCATAGATGTCTGTAATTAAGACTTTAAATTATTCTACATTGAGAATATAATCAACCTGAAATTAAGCCCGAAACTATTCTGCCTTCTGTAAATAAAATTGACTAAAGCACTACAAATAATTAGTCAAACTCACCAAGCATTTCGTTGACCTCAGCCTGGAGTTCGTCAAACTGAATCTTCTTATTTGTCGATCTGAGCTCAGAGTTTGTCAAGCTGAGCTTGACTTTTGTCGACCTGAGTTTATGAGTAAAGATCGGAGTTCGTCGACCAGAGCTCAAAGTTCGTCGAGCTAAACTCAGAGTTAAGACTCTGATTCGTCGAACTGAGATCGTCGTTCGTCGAACGCAGCTCTTCTTTCGTTGAACTTAATTTTGCTGGAATTTTTCTGAGGCAATGACCTTGGAAATAAACCTATAACCCTACACTATGCAAAATGGGTCAAACTAAACATCCTAATAGTAATCCTAGCCCAAATCAGTAATAGGGTTCCAACAGACCATGTTTTGGCCAGGAATGAAGAGAGATGTAACATACTATGTTACACAATGCGAGGCTTATAAGAAGGTAAAGGTACAGTGCAAGAGCTCAGCTGAATTCTTATACTCGTTGCCCATCCCAGAGTGGAAGTTCGAGGATATTTGCATGGATTTTGTTCACGACCATCACCGATCTCGCTTCGGGAGTGTTTTAGTTTTGGTGATTGTGGATTGCTTGACAAAGGTTGATATATTTATCTCGATAAGGAAGGAGACTCATGTCAATTTGTTAGTTCATCTCCTTATGGAGCAGTTCATTTGGTACTATGGGGTGCCCAATACAATAGTTTTCTCCTGTGATGGTCATTTCACCACCATGGAATCAACGGCAGTTCAGGCATATTTGGTCTCTCATCTTGCTTTCAGCATTTCTTTTCACCCTCAGATTGATGGCCAGTTTGAGAGGACTAAAAAAACTATAGAGGACTTGCTACGGTTATGCATTTTGGATAGGGTAGAGCCGTTGGAAAGACTTCTATTGTTGGTAGAGTTTTCAAACAATAATAACAACCAAGCAAGTATAAGAATGGCGCCCTATGAGGCACTTTATGGTAGGAGGTGTAGAATGCCTTTGTCATGGGTCCAGGATGAGGATCCTAAGGCATTAGGTGTGGAGTACTGATGAGTATCATTTATATAGTGTTTTGCAGACTCATTTGGGCTAGTTTTCAAGACTTTGCACTTCACTTTTCGGTTGAGTTCATTGATATTTTGTTCCTACTGCGTTTCACGTTTAGTGCACTTTTCTAGCTCGGGGGTGCGCAATTGCGCATTCGATTGCATTTTGTTGATTGTTGGAGGGTCCTCCGGTGGGATTTTTTATTCTGTACAGGGGGTCAGTTTTTCCCTCTTCAGAATTCTAATTTGTGAAAAATGTACGGTCGTCCGTTTTCTTGGCGCATGATTTGTTTCCGTCGTTCATTTTCAACATATTGTTTTGTAAGATTGACCAGCCCGTGCAATTGTTTCACGCACGGTTTCTTCGGATCCGTGCATGAAGGAAATGCACGGTATTCTTGTAGCCTTCTAGTTTTCCTCTGTTCTGTGGTTGGTCATGCGTTTTCCTTCATGCAAGGACGGAAGCGCCCGTGCTCGAGTAAAACGCACAATTCCACCCGGTTGTCTGCGTTTTGAGCACTCTGTCGTTACCCGTGTGATTTCCTTAGCGCATGGGAGGAATCTCCCGTGCGTGAGTAAAAAGCATGGGTCAACGCTTCTTCTTCCTCAGGCTTCATATGGAGATTATTATCGCACGGTTCATGCGCGGTCGTGCGCCAGACCGTGCGTGACCATTTTTGCTGACTTTTACTATTTAAGCCGCAAATTTCTTCTTGACCGAGCTATTTCCCATTTCCCCCACCATTTTCGCCCCTTTGAGCGGGAAATCGTCCCTCCAGCGATCTCTTTTTCTATACTCATTGGAGGGTTGATCCGACCACCCATTCTCCTCCAAAGAGCTTGCTAAAGCTTTGTCTCTGACCGCCATCGCCATTGCCGACCACCAAGCTACTGTTTTAGTTCTTAGTTGCAGCACTTGTGAAGCATTTCGCTGTGATTCGAATCAGCGACCACAACACGAAGAAGACGGGTGTGAAGAAGGAAGTGACAGCCCTTCGAGATCCTGTATACCTTTCAAAGACCGAGCTAGGACGAGGCTCGACAACCCTTGTATCCTGCCCTGAATCTTAGAAATCCTTCGAGTGTTTGGTTGTGTTTCTCCCCCTATTTTCTTAGATTTGCTTTAACCGGAACTTATGATAGTATGCTTGAGGTTTAATAACTATGTTTTGCTCGAGGTTTTGCTATGGTTTTGTGTGGTAATTTCTTATTCATGGTGTGTGTTGATGAGCTTCATCTTTTTTAGAGAAAGCCACGTTTGAGCCATTTTAGCGACGGCTAGAAGCGCGCATTGCGAAGAGGTGTTTGCGACCCTCGATAGTTTGTTCGTCTCCGCTATTACTCTTTGGAATAATTCACCCTATCAACGCAGTGACGGCAACCCACACTAGATTAATGTTGCTTAGTGTAGGAAACCCCAAAATAAAACCCCTCATTTTTACTTAGCACTTTCATTCATTTCTCTAAAAGCGAAATCCATGCTCCCTACTTGCACTCCGCGTGAGATCGATACTTGGGGAAGCTACTCCTCACTTTTATTACTTGGTCATGAACTGTAATCTTACCGCGAACGCAACAATCTTTTGGCACCATTGCTGGGGAGTGCAACTGTTGCGTGGATTATGTTTCTTTTGGGAGAAGTTTGTGAGTTTTTTGGTGTTTTTAGTGTTTTCTTTTTGTGAGTGTTGTATGACAGATCTGAACCATGGTGGAAGGGGCAAAGATTTTGGTGTTGATCCTGAGACTACACGAGCGAGAAGAGCTCGCATGCGTGCTGCTGCAGCTCAGGGAAGGATGGATAATTTGGGCCATGTAGGAAATGACCAAGTCGAACGAATCGTTGAGAACTAGGATGTGGCCCAGCCTCGTATTAGGACAATGCGGGATTTCACTACCCCTTTACTGGGGAGTGTTTATCCAGGGTTTGGGCAAGCCATAGCCAATAATCATTTTTAGATCAAGCCTGCGATTTTAAATATGATTAGGAACAATACGCAGTACTCGGGTCTGCCAAGCGAGGATCCCTAGCTACATTTGGCGGAGTTTTCTGAGATATGAGGTACTTTCCGCTATTGGGCATTGCAAATGAAGTTGTGAAACTAATGTTGTTCCCTTTTTCACAAAGGGATAGGGCCAAGACATGCCTGCATACGATCGCGCCTAGCACCAATTCCACCTGGGAAGCTTTATCATCCATGTTTTTGGCTAAGTTTCATTATGTTGATAAAATTGTTAATTCTTATAGGGAAATAGCCTCGTTCAGACAGCTGGATCAAGAAACTCTTTCTAAGACATGGGAGAGATTTGCAGACCTGCAGCGCTGTTGTCCTCAAAACAGCTCTGAGCCTTGGAATTTGGTGGAGATATTTTATTTCACCATTGAGCCAAATTTCATGGCAATGATCGATGCGGCGGCGGGTGGCTCATGAACTTATCTCTTGAAGAAGCATTGAGACTCCTCAAAGACACGACCTCCCACAACACGTACTGGACAACAACCAAGAATGCCCCTAGAGGTGCGAGAAATTTGTTTGATGTAAATGCGGTGGGGTTGCACGCCGAATTGAGCCATCTTGCCTTGGATGGGAAGATGATGTTGACCCGATCGACCTCACCGCCTGCCCCTGTGATGAGCATTTCATGCCAGGGTTGTGGTAACTCTGGCAACCACGCTTATGAGTGCCCCGAGGGTGAGCTATTTGCTGGCAAGAAATGTATGGCTTGTGAAGAAAATGTTAATTTTAAAAATAATCAAAATTATGATGTGCCTTACAATAATACTTATAATCCTAACACGAGAAACCATCCTAATTTCTCGTGGAACCAAAACATGCCCGGTCAAAGATGGCAGGGGGCAAGTATCAATTTGATGCTCAGGCTTCTGGTAGCCAACCGCGACTATCTCAGCCGGGTTATAATCAGAATTTGCAAGGTACGCGCAAGAGAGAATTAGAGGAGATGATGGAAAAGGTTGTTGAAATGTGTAATGCCACAAAACTCAAAGGAGGATCGGGCAGCGTTTGAGCCAAGTTTGGAACTTAGTAGGGTGAACACACCCTATGACACGAGCGTGTTATAGGGGCTTGTCGTGCTTTGGTCGTCGAGGAGAGGTCGACGATCGTCAAGGGGTGGGAACACGGCCTAGAACTCGGGCGTGTCACTGGGCGTGTCAAGTCACAAGGTGTAACACCCCAAAAAGACCCCAAAAGACTCAACTTGAAGTTTGAGTAGCAGGTCAGGTTACACGGCCTGGGACACGGGCGTGTCCCAGGGCGTGTCGGGTGTACACGGCCTGGGACACGGGCGTGTCCCAGGGCGTGTTCGAATTATTTTGCGAATTTGGCCTATTCAAGTCAGAGCCGGACACGGCCTTGAACACGGCCTTGAACACGGGCGTGTCAGGCTGGACACGGGCGTGTCAGCTGCCGTGTTCCGACCCGTGTACTGGTTGCAGCTCGATGGAGCAGGAGACACGGGCGTGTCTCAGGTTTGACACGGGCGTGTCAGGTCCGACACGGGCGTGTCGATGACCCGTGTTGTGCAGTCGGTTCAAACTGTGTGTACCGCTTAAGGGGTACACGGCCTGTGACACGGGCGTGTCACAGGCCGTGTCGGCCAAAAAGTGAAGTTTTGGGAAAATCTTGGCCGTTCAGTTTTCTCTCTTTTGATCCAAGGTCCAGGTGGTTTCCTGGCTGGGTTATTACGAGAAGTAAGGATGAAGAGTCATTCTTCATTTGCCCTTAAGGAAGAGAAAAAGAGAGAGGAAGAGAGGAAGAAGGAGGAGGAGAGCAAGCCACCGGCGGAGCTCCCGTGGTTCGATTCGTGATCCGAAGCCGGCGTTGTGAAGGCAAGGCTGCTGCGGTTCTTTCTCACCGGCTAGTTTTCGATGGCACCGAAGAGATCGACAAGGGTAACGATCTCCCTCCTTGGACATGTGAAGTCCTTCTTTTCTGCATTGCATAGGGAAAGCCCTTCCCCGCGAGTGTGCGGTGGGTTGTGGTGTCCCTTGGGGTAGATATGTGAAGTCCCCCTTGTTAGAGGCCGGAATTGGAGTACGGCTCTAGGCATGCTGTGTGAAGCCCATCTGGATGTAATCTGGATTGGTGATGCTTGTTTGCATATCAGAGAAGGCTCCGTGATAATGGCTTGTGATGCCTTGTTCCTACCTGTTGCTTGGTGCGGCAGGAAGTACTAGACGATGTCCAGGAAATGAAGAGGGTTGGATGCAACTCTTGTGGCCGTGTGTTGCCACTTTGTGAGTAGTTTAGCCGTTGGGCTGCAACTCGATGAAAAGGCAGATTGCCGAACAGGAAAGGTGAAACCGACCCGCGCCTATAAAATGCCATGGATACTTCCGTATTCGAGGTGGCTCGGCGACTTGAGCAATGGGGGGTGGCTGATCCGTACCTGCGTTAGGTCCGTCCGACTTGGAAGCCTGGTATAGGTTTTGTTGGAGCGCCTAATGAGAGTCTTAGGCCCGCGCGCCGGAAATACTGAAATGCTCAAATACCGTGTAGACGGTGGTGTTGACCCTGGTATTCCGGTACACCGAAAATGTGCCCTGAGTGCACGGACTGTCGGGCCGGGTGGCCGATGGTTGTGATGGCTTGAATGTGCCTGCGTGCACATAGTTGCTATTTGATGATGCCATGCTTGCAGGGAAAGAATGCTCATGCCCCGAGAAAGGGGTAGGATTGTTATAATTGGGTCAGCTGAATGCTCACCGTTGCATTGTTTGCCACCGGTTGGGTGGTTTGTTCCCGTGTAGGTGCTGGAGAGCCAAGTGGGAAATGATGGGCTGAAGCCCTACTGCTGTTGCTGCTGCTGCTGCGGCTAGCCCTTGAAGGCTAAGCGAATGGCTTTGTTTTGTTTTCTCTTTTTACTCATGTATGTCCGGCCTGCGCGCCGAGGTTTGTAAAACATGATGTATGTTCAGAGGAACTGTAAGGCCTTAAGGCCAAACTCTTGTGGTTGTGTACATTCCGTGGTTTATATATATAAAGGTGGTTTTATATATTGGACATTCCGGTTAAGAGTTCAAAGTTGTAACTTAAAGCTTCCGCTAGAAAGCTCTGAGTTAGGATTCGTATTTGGTTTGGTATTATCCTGTGACCTCACCGTCTGTTTGTGGCATATAGTGTGGGGGCCCCGGCCGGACCTTCTACTATACGTCATCTAACGGATGGGGTCGTTACATTTTGGTATCAGAGGGAGGTTTCGATCCTCCGACCTGTGGGTTATGGGCCCACCACGCAACGGAGCTGGATGAAAGTCTCCAGCGCTATGCTAAAGATGGGCCGGATGACCAATTCTCTTGGGATAACGGGTTATTACGGAGAAATGGTCGAGTGTGCGTCCCAAGTGTGGGTAAACTGAGGGAAGAGTTGATGTACGAAGCTCACTTTGCAAAGTACTCAGTTCACCCAGGGAGCACAAAGATGTACAGGGACATGAAAAAGCTGTTCTAGTGGCCCGGACTAAAGAAAGATGTGGCTCGTTATGTGGCGAAATGCAACACCTGTGCGTTGGTGAAAGCAGAATGCTAGAAGCCTGGCGGGTTTTTGAAGTCGTTACCTATTCCGGAGTGGAAGTTCGATGATATTTCGATGGATTTCGTGCACGGATTGCCGAGATCTCAATGCGGTCATGATTCAATCTGGGTGATTGTGGACCGGTTGACGAAGGTGGCGCACTTCCTTCCAAACAGAAGAGACGATTCAGTGGAAACCTTGGCCAAGCTTTATGTGGAGCAAGTTGTTCGACTGCACGGTGTTCCTCGGAGCATCGTTAGTGACCGTGATGGGCGGTTCACATCGAATGATTGGCGGCTCGTTCATCAAATGTTGGGTACAAAATTAGCGTTTAGTACGACCTTTCATCCCCAAACGGATGGCCAGACTGAACGAACCAACAGGACGATGGAGGACATGCTCCGCAGGTGCGCCCTAGACTTTGGTAAGAGATGGGAAGATTATATATTTCTCGTCCTTCCTCTTTCTCCGCAGGTACGGCTTTTCTCGGTCTTCCTCTTTCGAATTCGTGGTCGAATTCTTTTGTGGGGTGGCGAGCACGTGTTTGTGCGACCTGTTGTAACGCTAATGAACTCTGGAATGTCCATTAAGGAATGTACAAAATCTTGTTTGAGGAATCTGCGCGTTCCTTTTTGTGTTGTTTTGCTTGCATACGTTCGCTAATGTGTGTCTTGTCCACCTATAGGTGACGCGTAGTGGTGCTGGGCAGTCTGAGCCCCAGCGTTCTGATGAGAGTGCGGCACCAGCTGAGGTGCCAACACCTCCTCCATCTGCGGAAACTGTTCGCTTAGTGGCTGAGGCGCTATTTGCCATGATTCAGCCGACCGGGCAAGCGCAGCCGGCGGTAGTGCCAGTTCGTGTTGATGTAAGAACCGAGCCGGTTGAGGTTGTAGATTCACGAGCAGCTGACCGACAGTTGAAGCAATTCATGAGCTTCAGGCCTCCTACGTTTGCGGGAATGGGATCCCCAACGCAGGCGGAAGATTGGTTATCGCGTGTCAAGAGGATAATGACAGCGATCAGGGCGGAGGAAACTCTCAAGGTCACCTTAGCCACCTTCATGCTTGAAGGGGAGGCGCGGTTGTGGTGGGACGAGGTTGAGCTACACCATTTGGCGGGCAGGCAATTAACACAAGTGTCGATTGAGGAGTTCTCTCGAATATTTCTGGCAAAACATGTCCCAGCGGCGCAACGCATTGCTATGGAAAATGAGTTCCAACGGTTAAAGCAAGGGGACGATAGTGTGGATATCTACTTGCACGAGTTTACCAGGTTGGGACGATATGCGGGAACAATCTTCGCAGATGACCAAAGGAAAACGAATCGGTTCTATGAAGGATTGCGGGATGAGTTGCGATTCCTGCTTTCGAGTTCTGTGAGCCAAGGGTTTCAGGCGTTGGTTGATACTGCGTGCGCGTTGGAGAAGGACATGAGGCGAGTGCAAGGGAATAAGGGCTTGGTGGTGTCTAAGCCAGAGTTTCAAGCACCTCGCCCAAGCAAGTCATTTTACCAGAAGAAAGGGGGCAAGAGGTCCAAGCCATCGGGGCAAGTGACTACGACCGTTGTGTCGGGAGCGACATCAGGGCCGGATGCTCGTACATGCTATAACTGTGGCCGGGTGGGGCATATAGCTCGTGACTGTCGGGTTGTGCAGCCCAAAGGGGAAAAGAAGACGGGTGCGTCATATGCTGAGAAGGGCAAAGCGGTGGTGGATTCCTCTGCTTCCCAGGCGCAGCCCCGAATCTATCAACTTTGCCAACAGGAAGCGATTAAGCAAAGTGACGTCGTCACAGGTACGAGTTGATTTAGTTTACTTGCGGTGCTTTTGGTTTTGGTTATGTTTAGCTTGTGCATGTGTGTGTGCTGCAGGCTTTGTCCTGATTCGGAATAATTTAGCGAGAGCCCTGTTTGATACGGGTGCTTCGCATTCTTTTCTGTCTGAGGATTTCGTATCTCGCATTGGGGTACCAAGTCATGTGACGGTGGATAGTACAAGGGTGCTATTGCCGAATGGCTGTATGATGCTTGCGGATAGGGCTTGCGATGTGGATGTGCAAATAGGAAGTCGGGATTTCGGTTTGAGTGCAGCTGTGCTACCGTTATCGGAGTTTGATGTGATCTTTGGTATGGACTGGCTCTCGGAGCAGCGTGCCTTTATTGATTGCAACTCCAAAGAGATTACACTGGGCCAGAATACCGGGCTTGTGACGAAGTTCGCTGGTATGCGAGGAGTTGGCGGAACGTTGTTGTCTGCACTCCAAGTCGTCAATGCTGTTCGGAAGGGCGCGGAGTTATTCTTCACGCTAATTCAGGCTGTTGAGCCAAAGGCCAGTGTTGGTGAAGTACCAGTTGTGTCATAGTTTGCCGATGTGTTTCCTAATGATCTTCCTGGGTTACCACCCCAGCGGGAGATTGACTTCTCTATTGAGTTGGTGCCAGGTGCGAAACCTGTGGCCCGCTCTCCATATCGCGTCGCGCCAAAAGAGATGGCTGAGTTGAAAGTCCAATTGCAAGAGTTGTTGGAGCAGGGTTATATACGCCCAAGTATGTCACCTTGGAGCGCACCTGTTCTCTTTGTGAAAAAGAAAGACGGTAGCTTACGGTTGTGTATTGACTACCGCGAGTTGAATAAGCTGACGGAGAAAAACAAATATCCGATTCCGAGGATTGATGACCTCTTTGATCAGCTGGCGGGATCAACGGTCTATTCCAAGTTGGATTTGAAATCGGGATATTATCAGCTAAGGATTCGGGAAGGTGACATTCCCAAGACGGCGTTTGGAACACGCTACGGTCATTATGAGTTCACGGTAATTCCGTTTGGCCTATGTAATGCGCCTTCGGTATTTATGGACCTAATGCATCGAACGTTCCGAGAGTATTTGGATTTGTTTGTTATTGTGTTTATCGATGACATCTTAGTATACTCTCAGTCGGAAGAGGATCACGCAAACCATTTGCGGTTGGTCTTGCATACCCTGCGGAGGAACAAACTTTTTGCCAAGTTCTCAAAGTGTGAGTTCTGGCTCTCTTCAGTAGCCTTTTTAGGCCATGTGGTAAGCGGAGAGGGTATCGCGGTGGATCCGTTGAAGATAAGTGCCATCCGAGATTGGCCAGTGATGTCTTCAGTGGCCGAGGTCAGGAGCTTCCTTGGACTTGCGGGCTACTATAGACGGTTTGTGGAAAACTTCTCACGGATTGCTTTACCTCTGACCACGCTGACGAGAAAAGATCAAAAGTTCATTTGGACGCCGGAGTGCGCGCGAGCTTTTGAAGACTTGAAGAGTCGTTTGACCACGGCGCCTGTGTTGACATCGCCATGTGGTACCGATGGGTATGAGATATATAGTGATGCATCAGGGAGCGGCTTAGGCTGCGTTCTTCTGCAGTTTGGGAAAGTGATTGCTTATGGCTCGCGTCAGTTGAAAGTGCATGAGCGGAATTATCCCGTCCATGATTTGGAGTTGGCGGCGGTAATCTTTGCGCTCAAGTTGTGGCGGCACTATCTATATGGCGTTAAAGTGGATATCTATACGGATCACAAGAGCCTAAAGTATTTGTTGGACCAGAAGGATTTGAATATGCGACAACGAAGATGGATGGAGTTCCTCGGGGACTACACCTTCGAGATTCACTATACTCCCGGGAAGGGAAATGTGGTCGCTGATGCTTTGAGTCGAAAGACTCCGGTACAGGCAAGCTGGTTGCAGAGGCATGATCAGCATTTGATCCAAGAATTGGAAGCAATGGAGATATCATGTGTTGACAAGGGTGCGTCAACCGATGCATGCTTGAACTGGACGGAGGTGCAATATGACCTTACGGACAGAGTTCGGCGAGCAACGGAGCTTGATGAAAGTCTCCAGCGCTATGCTAAAGATGGGCCGGATGACCAATTCTCTTGGGATAACGGGTTGTTACGGAGAAATGGTCGAGTGTGCGTCCCAAGTGTGGGTAAATTGAGGGAAGAGTTGACGTACGAAGCCCACTTTGCAAAATACTCAGTTCACCCAGGGAGCACAAAGATGTACAGGGATATGAAAAAGCTGTTCTGGTGGCCCGGACTAAAGAAAGATGTGGCTCGTTATGTGGCTGAATGCACTACCTGTGCGTTGGTGAAAGCAGAATGCCAGAAGCCTGGCGGGTTTCTGAAGTCGTTACCTATTCCGGAGTGGAAGTTCGATGATATTTCGATGGATTTCGTGCACGGATTGCCGAGATCTCAACGCGGTCATGATTCAATCTGGGTGATTGTGGACCGGTTGACGAAGGTGGCACACTTCCTTCCAAACAGAAGAGACGATTCAGTGGAAACCTTGGCCAAGCTTTATGTGGAGCTAGTTGTTCGACTGCACGGTGTTCCTCGGAGCATCGTTAGTGACCGTGATGGGCGGTTCACATCGAATGATTGGCGGCTCGTTCATCAAATGTTGGGTACAAAATTAGCGTTTAGTACGGCCTTTCATCCCCAAACGGATGGCCAGACTGAACGAACCAACAGGACGATAGAGGACATGCTCCGCATGTGCGCCCTAGACTTTGGTAAGAGATGGGAAGAGTATATATTTCTCGTCGAATTTGCCTATAATAATAGCTACCAAGCGAGTATTGGTATGGCACCATTTGAGGCGTTGTATGGTCGGAAATGTCGTACACCCTTAGCTTGGGCAGAAGAAGGCGAATCGAAGCTGAATGGGAAAAAGGAAGTCGAAGAAGCTACTTCGCTCATACGCTCTATTCGGGAGAGGCTATTGATAGCCCAAGATCGTCAAGCAAAGTACTACAATGCCAAACATCGGAACGTGGAGTTCGCGGTGGGTGATTGGGTATATTTGAAGATCAAACCCTTCAAAGGCGTGCCCAGGATTCGGCGTTTGAAAAAGCTAAGTCCGAGGTATCTTGGTCCGTTTGAGGTGGTGGAGCGAGTTGGGGAAGCTGCTTATCGACTAGTACTTTCGGCGGACTTGGGTGGATTACATGATGCGTTTCACATCTCAGTCCTTCGTAAGGCGGTGAAGGATCCAGCTCAAGTAGTGGAGAATGATCGGGTACCGGTCGAGTATGGGCTAACGACGAGGGTTAGACCCATTCGGATCGAGGATCGAGCCGAGAAACAGTTGCGGAACAAAGTGATCGGGATGGTCAAGGTCCAATGGGACAATTGTGGTCATGAAGAGCTAACATGGGAGCGAGAGCAGACCATGCGAGCTGAGTTTCCCGAGTTATTTGTATAAACTGTAGACCGTGTACTTTTTGTTATAACGGAGTTATAGCATTGCTGGTTTTGTTTCCTTACCGTACAAATTTCGGGACGAAATTTTGTTAAGGGGGAGAGGGTTGTAACACCCCAAAAAGACCCCAAAAGACTCAACTTGAAGTTTGAGTAGCAGGTCAGGTTACACGGCCTGGGACACGGGCGTGTCCCAGGGCATGTCGGGTGTACACGGCCTGGGACACGGGCGTGTCCCATGGCGTGTTCGAATTATTTTGCGAATTTGGCCTATTCAAGTCAGAGCCGGACATGGCCTTGAACACGGCCTTGAACACGGCCTTGAACACGGGCGTGTCAGGCTGGACACGGGCGTGTCAGCTGCCGTGTTCCGACCCGTGTACTGGTTGCAGCTCGATGGAGCAGGAGACACGGGCGTGTCTCAGGTTTGACACGGGCGTGTCAGGTCCGACACGGGCGTGTCGATGACCCGTGTTGTGCAGTCGGTTCAAACTGTGTGTACCGCTTAAGGGGTACACGGCCTGTGACACGGGCGTGTCACAGGCCGTGTCGGCCAAAAAGTGAAGTTTTGGGAAAATCTTGGCCGTTCAGTTTTCTCTCTTTTGATCCAAGGGTCCAGGTGGTTTCCTGGCTGGGTTATTACGAGAAGTAAGGATGAAGAGTCATTCTTCATTTGCCCTTAAGGAAGAGAAAAAGAGAGAGGAAGAGAGGAAGAAGGAGGAGGAGAGCAAGCCACCGGCGGAGCTCCCGTGGTTCGATTCGTGATCCGAAGCCGGCGTTGTGAAGGCAAGGCTGCTGCGGTTCTTTCTCACTGGCTAGTTTTCGATGGCACCGAAGAGATCGACAAGGGTAACGATCTCCCTCCTTGGACATGTGAAGTCCTTCTTTTCTGCATTGCATAGGGAAAGCCCTTCCCCGCGAGTGTGCGGTGGGTTGTGGTGTCCCTTGGGGTAGATATGTGAAGTCC
Organism: Platanthera zijinensis; assembly: GCA_039513925.1. Lineage (NCBI taxonomy): Eukaryota > Viridiplantae > Streptophyta > Magnoliopsida > Asparagales > Orchidaceae > Platanthera > Platanthera zijinensis. The sequence goes on from CM077078.1 coordinate 171,646,298, forward strand.
CCCTTATTAGAGGCCGGAATTGGAGTACGGCTCTAGGCATGCTGTGTGAAGCCCATCTGGATGTAATCTGGATTGGTGATGCTTGTTTGCATATCGGAGAAGGCTCCGTGATAATGGCTTGTGATGCCTTGTTCCTACCTGTTGCTTGGTGCGGCAGGAAGTACTGGACGATGTCCAGGAAATGAAGAGGGTTGGATGCAACTCTTGTGGCCGTGTGTTGCCACTTTGTACGTAGTTGAGCCGTTGGGCTGCAACTCGATGAAAAGGCAGATTGCCGAACAGGAAAGGTGAAACCGACCCGCGCCTATAAAATGCCATGGATACTTCCGTATTCGAGGTGGCTCGGCGACTTGAGCAACGGGGGGTGGCTGATCCGTACCTGCGTTAGGTCCGTCCGACTTGGAAGCCTGGTATAGGTTTTGTTGGAGCGCCTAATGAGAGTCTTAGGCACGCGCGCCGGAAAGACTGAAATGCTCAAATACCGTGTAGACGGTGGTATTGACCCTGGTATTCCGGTACACCGAAAATGTGCCCTGAGTGCACGGACTGTCGGGCCGGGTGGCCGATGGTTGTGATGGCTTGAATGTGCCTGCACGCACATAGTTGCTATTTGATGATGCCATGCTTGCAGGGAAAGAATGCTCATGCCCCGAGAAAGGGGTAGGATTGTTATAATTGGGTCAGCTGAATGCTGACCGTTGCATTGTTTGCCACCGGTTGGGTGGTTTGTTCCCGTGCAGGTGCTGGAGAGCCAAGTGGGAAATGATGGGCTGAAGCCCTACTGCTGTTGCTGCTGCTGCTGCGGCTAGCCCTTGAAGGCTAAGCGAATGGCTTTGTTTTGTTTTCTCTTTTTACTCATGTATGGCCGGCCTGCGCGCCGAGGTTTGTAAAACATGATGTATGTTCAGAGGAACTGTAAGGCCTTAAGGCCAAACTCTTGTGGTTGTGTACATTCCGTGGTTTATATATATAAAGGTGGTTTTATATATTGGACATTCCGGTTAAGAGTTCAAAGTTGTAACTTAAAGCTTCCGCTAGAAAGCTCTGAGTTAGGATTCGTATTTGGTTTGGTATTATCCTGTGACCTCACCGTCTATTTGTGGCATATAGTGTGGGGCCCCGGTCGGACCTTCTACTATACGTCATCTAACGGATGGGGTCGTTACACAAGGCCTGTGACATGAGCATTCCACATGGTCGTGTCCGCTTCGGGATGTTTTAGGTCCTATGTAGACTGAGTGATATGGCGCGAACCACAGGCGTGTACTAGTTGACACAGGCGTGTCAAGTCTTACACAGGTGTGTCTTAGCCCGTATCTTGTTCAGGACGTGACGGTTCTAGAACCATTTGGGGTATACGGCCCATGACACGGGCGTATCCATGGTGACATGGGCATGTCACAAGCCGTGTTATATGTCGTGTCCTATTCTGGATTTCCTGGTTTACAGCAAGTGTAGAACACGGCCTTGGACACTGGCGTATCACAAGCCGTGTTAGGCCCAGAAATATTATTTCCAGGGCAAATCGTGGTTGTTTGTTTCTTTCAAAAGGGATCCAAGGGCTTAGGGATGTGCTTGTTTTGTTTTAAGCCGGTAATAGGGTTTCAAACCCTTATTCCATCTTCACCATTCTCTTTCTAAAACTTTAGAGAGATGGGAGAGCTAGGAGGAAGAAGGAAGTCAAATCTGGCCGCCAATGTACATTTGGAGCTCCGATTCTCAATCCGAGTCAAGATCTGCGAAGGTGAGGCCGATACGATGCTTTCCATCTGACTAGATCATCATGGAGCCAAAGGGAAATGCTAGGGTAACGATTCTCTTCTTGGATATGTGAAGTCCTCTTCCCTTTTTGCATAGGAATCCCGGTCTCGCAAGTATGTGGTGAGTTTGAAGTATTCCTTCAGATAGATATGAATAGTCGCCGTTGTTTTGCATATAGAGTATGGAATCAAAGTACGGACATAGGCATGGTGTGTGAAGCCTACCCGGACAAGTTTGTCTGGATCGGTGAAGTTTCATTATGCATGAATAGCTGGAGAAGACTCCGTGCTGATGAGTGTTTTTCGGGTTTTCTACGTGGTATATTGTGATAGGGAGTCTTGGGGATTAACCCAAAGGTGCAACCTGAAATATGGGTGGAAGCGAAGTTCTGCCATTTTGGTGGCCTGAGAGCCAGCTGATGTAAAAAAGATCACGGCAGTGAACCGGTCGCACAAGTAATATAAAATGGGCGAGTTTTCCCAAGTATCGATCTCACAAGGAACACATTAAGGTGGAGTTAATTTCGAGGAGGACTTGAGATTGAAGTCCTCGGGTCGGAGGTAATGAAATGGGGGGTTTTGATGGTTGCGGAAACGAAAATAAATGTTACAAACTACTCCTATGCAATGCAGCTATGCAAAGCTTCGCTAGGCGGGATGAAGACTAGTCGGGCCGCTATGCACCGATTCGCAAGGCGGATGGACGAGTAGGCTAGCCGATAAGGTGAAGAGAACGGCGGAATGAGGGTCGTAAGCACCTCTTCGCAACGCACGCCACTAGCAATTGCTAGTGCGGCAAGGATGATGGCGGATGGAATATGGCGCACCTCAAGCAATATAAAACGAAAATACAAATCACATAGACATGATTTCATATAAACGTATTCTACAATTAAGCGTACATCATCAATAAATGATGTTTACAACAACACATAAACAACAACAAAGGAAGAACAAGACAAGAGATCGACCGTATCCGAAGTCTTGCTGAGGATTCACGGTTGGAATCGTCGGGTTATCAATCCGCATCCAAGCTCGGTCCTCAACCGCGTCCGGGGTAGAGAAGGGCTGTCACCACCTTCCAATGGCCCGTCTTCTTTGTGTCACGATAGCAGAAGAAGGTTGCAAGCTTCCCCTTTCTTGGTGGATATGGCGTTGAAGCTTGAAATAAGCACAAGAGATGATGGAGGAGGCCGAGAGGAAGCTCCGGCTTGGATTTGGAGGTGAAAGCTTGCCCGGAGCCTCTCCCTAAGGTGGAGGATGAAGGGAAATGGCGGAACCCTTCGTCGGGGACGAAAAACGGCGGATAAAATTGCGGATCTCCCGATTAGGGCGAGACCTGCGCTATTTATAGAAAGCAGATTTAAACACTGCGCACGATCACAGGCGCACGACCAGTGGTCGTGCGCGATATGGTCCGTGATCGTGCGATATGGAGACAGAAAAGTGGAAAAAGATAGCATGACTGCGCACGACCGGCAGCGCACGAGCAGTGATCGTGCGCGGTATAGCTGGTGATCGTGCGATATGGCTGGGGTAGAACTTTCATAAAAGAGGGCAGACTGCGCACGACCGATGATCGTGCGCCAAAGAGGTCGATGGTCGTGCGTGGGTTAAAACGCACGACCATTGGCTCCTTTTTCAAAAAATGGTGAAAGCCCTATCCCGGACGCCCACACGATCCCATAACCTGCAAGAAACTGGACGGGATGTCGACATGACAGTCACAGACATAAATATAATGCACAGCAAAAGGGAAATACACACATGCACAGAAATAGGCTAAAAAGGAGCACAAGACGTGGAATGTCGTAGCGAACCAAAAAGAAGTGATAATGGAGCTAAATGGTAGTGCAAAGACATGCAAATGAGCCTAGATGAGTTCGGAATTCGGTATGAAATAGGGACTCATCACACCCCCAGACTTAACTGTTTGCACGTCCCGAGCAAACACAACTTAAGCAGACAAGGAAAAAGAACTAGCTAACAAAGAAATTACAGAACTGAGTACCATGCGAAGTCGCATGCTCGTGTGCATAAAAATATAGTAAAGGAAATCCTTAAGTATACAAAATATTTTATATTTTTCACAATGCGTATTTAAAAGTTATTACTACTCAAAAATAGAATCACGGTGAATCATTCGGTCCTACATAGGAAGAAAGTAGGCTGGCCACTAAGGTGAGCTTTGCCAAAGATTGGGGCTTGGGATCACCTCCAAAGAAATCCACCAATATCGGGGACCATACGCTTGCCTGTTCACACTCTCTCCACGGCACTAGTTCGACTCAAGCGCGAATCCGTAGGACTTCAGGATAAAATGGGGCTTAGGCTACGGTGAGGTAAACAAAGATAGACATGAAGGCTATGCACCTAACCCAAATGAGCTAGCCTAAAACAAAAGAATCCAACCGCTAACCCCAAAATATAAACGAGTACACCACACCCCCAGACTTAACTTTTGCAACATGGGTGTGTGCACCGCCTACTCCAAACCAAAATCATTTTCAACAAGATTTTCAATCAAGCTTTTTTCCTTTCACTTTTGATTTTCACTTTTTTTTTAAAATCATTTTCTTTTCTTTTTTATCTTTTTATTTTCATAATTTCAGCAGATATAACTTGGAAGCACTTCCACATTTTCACAAATAATAACACCACATCACAACCCAACATGAAAATATAAAACATTAAGCTCGACTTGTGTGTGCGACTAGGATCGGCTATAAAGCTTTGTGAAGTAATGGTGGAGCTGAATCAAAAGAAGGGTAGGCACAATGGGGTTTGGCGAGGATATGACATTAGGAATGGTACAAAGCTCAACCGGGCCAAAATGATGGCCTACATCACACTCGCGCTTGAGTAACCATGTACCCATGCTTCAAGAGTAGCTTGGGGCAAGTTCTTAGCCACCGAGAAAGATAATCCTTCCCCCCGACTCGAGCAAAACGAGTCTAGTAGCGGCTATACACATTCCTACGCTACCATTTGATTCACACCGGAATCACCAACTTTTGAGTAGAATAAGAAATATTTACGCAAATAGAAAAATATAAAACTATAAGCATACAGAAAAATTATTTCTACACAAATTTCTACACAAAACGAGAGCAATTGACTAGGAACACAGCAAGGCCAACATTTTACTCTATCGTGCAATCCTAAACTAGCACAATAATTTTCCCAAATCAAACAAAAGAAATGAGTTTAACTCGCGGCACGCTAACAGCTAAGCACGCGCTCATGTGGGTGCAGTGGAGTGCAATGAAATGAACTAAACAAAATAATAACTATAAAAGCTTCTAGTATGCACATGAAATGTGTGCGTGCAAAAGGTAAACTGACTCTCCCCCAGACTTAAACTAAACAACACATCAAATGATATAGAAATTTAAATCAAAAAGAGCTAAGGGAAGAGGTTACCCAATGCTCAGCTAGTTAGCATACCAGAAGACACGTGGAAAGTAGAAACAGGCTCGTCATACGAAGAATCACAACCACGCCAACACAAAGTTACCAAAAATACCTGCAGGGGTGAGCTCCGCAAAAGCAAAAGAAAAATGTACAAAAAGAAATGCTAAAATAAAATAGACATGGAAATAAAAATGCAAAAAATGAAAGATAAGTACTGGGGTTATTGTCATCCCAGCACGACTTATTAAATTCTAAACAGTTCTAGCTAATGGGCCTATGAAAAGAAAAATGCACAGGTAACTTGCCTAATATCCGTTGCGGTAACGGGTACCGATACGGACATAGAGCTGTTACCCCTCTGCCTAAATAATCATACCTGCTCCTCGCAGGAAGAGGAAATAGGAAGTAAGATGAGGAGGAGCACGGGTCCTCACTCAACTCACCACAAAACAAATCCTTGCCTAGCAAGGTATCTTCCACCACAGGTTCGTAGGAAGCGACGGCAACGGCAAAAATGCCAGGCACATCGACAACCTCACATACCCGTGGAGATTCCACCTGCACAAGCTCAGATAAAGAAGGGGGATCAAGGAATAAAAGAGACGAAGACCATATGGAAATAATCGGGGGAGTGGTCCCGGTCTCACTCCCCAAAGGCTGAGGTAGAAAAATATTGTCGGCATTGTCGACAATGCTGCAAGACTCGGCCGGATCCATAGAGGTCTCCACCAAGACTTGGACTTACTCCCTTGGTATCGAGGAAGAATCCTCGATGCCAGGAAGGTTGTCCTCCTCCATGGGAGTGGAAACAATCCATGTAGCACAAGCCGCAACTTGGGTTGCATCATCGAAAATGTCGTAAGAAACGAATGACGTAGAATGCACCAAAGGCAGAAGAACTGAGCTTGGATAGAAATCAAGCGTAGGTTCTTCACAAAGAATCGGCTCCACGCTTGGAGATGTATGCACAGGAGAGATGGGCTCAGCCACGTCGAAGCCTAGATCAGCCACACATCTGGTGGTTGTATCCACATCATTCCCTTCAAAAGATGAAGGTGACAGGGATACATAACCGGACGATGAAGGTGTGCCACCAAGGGTAGGAGTCGGGATGATCCAGATGTCCGACTCATCATCCTCCTCCAAAACATAGAGGTACTCGGCACAGTCCTTCAAGACATGATCTGTTCTACGACAATACAAACACTTTCTCCAAGTACTCTGCGGTCCTTGTGGGGGCAGAGAGGAATAAGAGAATGGTGCATGAGGCGAGGACGAATGACCATAAGCTCGGGGCATAATGTTTGAAGGGCTATACGAATACAACATTTCATGCATTGTGCGCTGAGGTTTATGCTCACTATCTCTCATAGGGCATTCATGACTAGCGTGGGAGGAATTTCCAAACCAACGGCATTGGGCATAAGAATATCCCCACATGGTATCGAAATAGCAGATTCAAAATAAATTGTGGAAATTACAAAATCCAACAATATATTACTACAGTTGCCTAGACAAACAAGAAAAAAGGAAAGCTAAACAGAAATAGAACAAACAAAAGCAATTTACAACGGAAAAGGAAAGCAATCTCACGTCTCCCTCTACAGAAACTCAGACGACTGTGTACCCCAGCAACAGCGCCAAAAACTTGATGCAAAAAAGATCACGGCAGTGAACCGGTCGCACAAGTAATATAAAATGTGCGAGTTTTCCCAAGTATCGATCTCACAAGGAACACAGTAAGCTGGAGTTAATTTCGATGAGGACTTGAGATTGAAGTCCTTGGGTCGGAGGTAATTAAATGGGGGGTTTTGATGGTTACGGAAACAGAAAATAAATGTTACAAACTACTCCTATGCAATGCAGCTATGCAAAGCTTCGCTATGCAGGATGAAGACTAGTCGTGCCGCTATGCACCGATTCGCAAGGCGGATGGACGAGTAGGCTAGCGGATGAGGTGGAGAGAATGACGGAATGAGGGTCGTAAGCACCTCTTCGCAACGCATGCCACTAGCAATTTCTAGTGCGGCAAGGATGATGGCGGATGGAATATGGCGCACCTCAAGCAATATAAAACGAAAATACAAATCACTTAGACATGATTTCATATAAACGTATTCTACAATTAAGCGTACATCATCAATAAATGAAGTTTACAACAACACATAAACAACAACAAAGGAAGAACAAGACAAGAGATCGACCATATCCGAAGTCTTGCTGAGGATTCACGGTTGGAATCGTCAGGTTAACAATCCGCATCCAAGCTCGGTCCTCAACTGCGTCCGGGGTAGAGAAGGGCTGTCATCACCTTCCAATGGCCCGTCTTCTTCGTGTCACGATAACGGAAGAAGGTTGCGAGCTTCCCCTTGCTTGGTGGATATGGAGTTGAAGCTTGAAATAAGCCCAAGAGATGATGGAGGAGGCTGAGAGGAAGCTCCGGCTTGGATTTGGAGGTGAAAGCTTGCCCGGAGCCTCTCCCTAAGGTGGAGGATGATGGGAAATGGCGGAACCCTTCATCGGGGACGAAAAACGGCGGAGAAAATCGCGGATCTCCCGATTAGGGCGAGACCTGCACTATTTATAGAAAGCAGATTTAAACACTACGCACGATCATAGGCGCACGACCAGTGGTTGTGCGCGATATGGTCGGTGATCGTGCGATATGGAGACAGAAAAGTGGAAAAAGATAGCATAACTGCGCACGACTGGCAGCGCACGAGCAGTGATCGTGCGCAGTATAGCTGGTGATCGTGTGATATGGCAGGGGCAGAACTTTCATAAAAGAGGGCAGACTGCGCACGACCGATGATCGTGCGCCAAAGAGGTCGATGGTCGTGCGTGGGTAAAAACGCACAACCATTGGCTCCTTTGTCAAAAAATGGTGAAAGCCCTATCCCGGACGCCCACACGATCCCAGAACCTGCAGGAAACTGGACGGGATGTCGACATGGCAGTCATAAACATAAATATAATGCACAGCAAAAGGGAAATACACACATGCACAGAAATAGGCTAAAAAGGTGCACAAGACGTGGAATGTCGTAGCGAACCAAAAAGAAGTGCTAATGGCGCTAAATGGTAGTGCAAAGACATGCAAATGAGCCTAGATGAGTCCGGAATTCGATATGAAATAGGGACTCATCAGCTTGGTATATAGCAGGGCTATGTACCGTTATATGATCGATAGTTTTCCTGGGAGCCAGCCTGGTACATAGCGGGGATATGTACCGTTGTATGATCAATGGTTAGGACTGGGAGAAGCTTTTCCCGCGGGGATATGTACCGTTGTATGATCCTTAGCATATCTTCCAAAGTACGGTTCGTTCTCTCAGTTTGCCCATCGGTTTGAGGATGAAAGGCCGTACTAAACTTGAGTTTTGTGCCCAAGCTCTTCTGCACCAACCGCCAATCCTTAGACGTGAAACGTCCATCCCGGTCGCTGACAATACTCTTCGGAATCCCATGAAGTCATACAATATTGCGGACGTACAACTCCACCAACTTTTCCACACCGTCCTCCTTCCGGTTTGGGATGAAATGTGCCACTTTGGTCAAGCGGTCCACAATCACCCAAATGACATCATTACCCTACTGCGATCTAGGCAACCCATGCACAAAATCCATGGAGATGTCATCAAATTTCCATTTGGGGATTGGAAGAGGCTTCAAGAACCCGCCCGGCTTCTGACACTCGGCCTTCACCAAGGCACAAGTTTGGCACCGACTCACACACAAAGCTACGTCCCGCTTCATCCCAGGCCACCAATAGGGCTTCTTCCAATCCAAGTACATCTTTGTACTGCCCGGGTGAATGGAGTACTTAGTGAAGTGGGCCTCAAACATCAACTCCTCGCGGAGCATGCCGAACTGCGGTACACAAATCCTTTCGCCCTTCCTCAGAATCCCATCAACCATCTCCCAGGCGCTACCCTCGCCCTTTAGAGCTTCCTCCACGAAAGGTTGGTATTCCGCATCTACATGGGTCGCTTCCCGCATACGATCGCATTAGTCACTCTACATCTCAATCCAATTTAGTCGAGCCACGCTAGACTCGCCTTTTGCCACACATTCCAAACCAAGGGACTCCCAGTCCCGCCTTAAACGCTCATCGTGAGCTTCAATCCAATTTCCTTGCCCCGAGTACTTCCTACTCAAAGCATCTGCCACCACATTGGCTTTCCCTAGCGTGTACTGAATCGCCACCTCGTAGTCCCCAAGGAACTCGTCCCACCTGCGCTGCCGCATATTTAGGTCCTTCTGATCTAGGAGATACTTCAGACTCTTGTGGTCCGTGAAGATCTCCACCTTTGCACCATAAACATAGTGCCTCCACAATTTCAAAGCAAAAATTACTGCGGCCAATTCCAAATCATGGACGAGGTAATTTCTCTCATGAGGCTTCAGCTGCCTCGACCCAAAAGCTATCACACTACCATGCTGCACCAACACGCACCCTAAACCGCATCCAGATGTGTCGCTGAAGATCTGGAATCCTTCGGTCCCCTTTGGTAGACTTAGGATCGGTGCCGTCATTAGCCTCTCCTTCAGGGTTTCAAATGCCTGATTGCACTCTTGAGTCCATACAAACTTCTAATCTTTGCGAGTTAGTGAAGTGAGGTGTAGAGCTATCCACGAAAAGTTTTCCACAAACCTTCGGTAGTACCCGGCTAGTCCAAGAAAACTCCGGACTTCCGCCACGGTCCTCAAAACTGTCCACTCTCTGATGGCTTCTAATTTCGTTGGATCCACTACTACCCCGTCCCCACTGATTACATGGCCCAAAAACGCCACCTTCTCCAACCTAAACTCGCATTTCGAGAACTTCGCATAGAGCTGGTTCTCTCTCAACACTTATAACACTATCCGCAAGTGTGACTCGTGCTCCGCTTCTGACTTGGAATACACCAATATGTCATCGATAAAGACGACTACGAACCAGTCCAAATATTCGCGAAACACTCGGTTCATCAATTCCATGAACACGGACGGCGCGTTCGTCAGCCCGAACGGCATCACCGAGAACTCAAAATGACCATACCTCATACCAAATGCGGTCTTGGGTATGTCTTCGTCACGAATCCGCAACTGATAATATCCGGACTTCAGGTCCAACTTGGAGTACACCACCAACCCCACCAACTGGTCGAACAGATCGTCTATCCGAGGAATCAGATACTTATTCTTGACAGTCAATTTGTTCAACTCTCGATAGTCTATGCACAGACGCATACTACCGTCGTTCTTCTTTAAAAATAACACCGGCGCACTCCACGGTAAAGAGCTGGGCTTGATATACCCTTGCTCCAAAAGCTCCTGCAACTGAACTTTGAGCTCGGCCAACTCTTTTGGTGCCATCCTGAAGGGTGGACGCGACACTGGTCTAGCCTCGGGCACCAACTCGATGGAGAAATCAATCTCCCGCCGAGGAGGTGCTCCCGGTAGCTCCTCAAGAAATACATCTCCAAACTCCGCCACCACGGGCACTTCTCCAAGAGACAGCCTGGAAAGGCTAACCTCCAACAACGCTACTAGAGCTACACCTCCCTGGCTAACAGCTCGCACTAACTGAAGTGCCGAAACTAGGGAACAGGCCACTCCATGCAGGCCTTCAAACTTGACTTCTGCTTGCCCCACGCCCCTCAGGGTTACCACCTTGGACAAAAAGTCGATACTGGCACGCTGCTCCGCTAGCCAATCCATCCCCAAAATCACGTCGAACTCGGACAACGGCAAGATCGCCGCTACCAATATGAAGTCGACTCCCTCAAGACTCCAACAAATCTGCCCTTTAGCCCTGGTTGTCATAGACGACCCATTGGGCATGCGCACTTTCAACTCTGAGTCTGTTGCAAAGGACTCAACTCCAATCCTCCGGGTGAAACTTTCCGCAAGGAAGGAGTGCGACGCTCCCGTATCAAAAAGTACCCTAGCGGGGTACCCAGATACCATTACAAAGCCTACACACATGCAACAAACATAAAGGCTTGAAAGACAGGAATCTAAGGTGCAGGTTGAACTCTCGTACCTGTCACCACATCGGGTTGACGGATTGCTTCTTATTGCCCAAGGTTGTAGGCCCTTGGCTGCACTGGTTGAAACCGAGAAGCACTCGACTCTGCCATCTTCCCTTTCTCCGCGGCACTGGGGCGGGAGCGCACAGTTTGCTCCTGTCTTGGCTCTTGCTCAGTGCCCCCATGGGTACAAAATCTTGCTATATGGCCTGGCTTGCCACAACTGTAACACGACTGCGGTCCCTTAGAGCGTGACCCTTTGGACGTCCAATTACTTTTCTCGCCCGACTTATATGGGGAAGGCTTCTTCTTCCATCGTCTCCCTTCCGTCTTTCCATGGGACTGAGCAGGCTTCTTCTCCTCCCCCTGCTTGGGTGTGAAACCCTTGCGACGCTGGGATCGCTCCATGTCACTCTCCAAAATTCGGGCCACCTCCACCAATTCGTTGAAACCCGCACGTTTCATCGATATGAGGGGTTGTCTTAGATTCTCCCTCAGTCCATGATAGAAGAGATTGTCCCTCTCTTCATCGTCTGCCATGGTCCTCCCTGCATAACGACCCAAGCGAGTAAATTCCTGAACATACTCATCCACTGATTTATCTCGCTGCACCAGATGTATAAACTGCCTCTGGAGGGCTAACCTCGTTGAGGCGGGTATGTACTTCTTCAGGAAGGCATTCCCAAACTCCTCGATGGACGGTGTGCGTCCTGGAAATTGCCGACCACTGTGGCTTACCCACCATAACTTGGCATCTCCCTCCAACATAAAGGCTGCAAACTCTGCCTTTTTCTCTTCGGGCGCCTCTGCCGCCCTCAAAAGCTCCTGAATTCTAGCCCACCAATCCTCTACATCTGTGGGCGTGCCGATTCCCTTGAAGGTTGGAGGGTGGAAGCTCAGAAAGTACTTCATCTGCCGGTCCCCCTGCCCGACAACCACTCTCTCGGCCTGCGTCTCCGCCCGCCTGGCCTCCTCAACCTGCACGATCGCTGCCGTGACCGGGGTAGCAGGAGTTGCTACCTGAGCAATGAGAGATGCTACCTGTGCTGTCGCTGCAGCTTGGGCCGCCACCATCGCTTCTGCAAGCATACGACAGAAGTCGACCGATGTGACCCCCATCCATAGCGGACTTTGCGCAGTCGCACTACTTGTCGAGAGCTCTTCTCTTGGCCTCGAGGTCCCAGCCTCGTTGCTTGCACTCTAAACACAAGCAAGAAAACACAAATCAGTCTCTAATCGCAAGACTCGAACACCAGGACACTCATGGTCCCGCGATACTCCTATGTGGATAACTTCTTATACGCGACTCGACTTATACTTTCGATCGCGAAACTTCTCATTAGAACGCGAACCTCCCTCTGATACCAAATTGTAACACCTCCCCTGTAAAGACCATATAATATGGGTCCGGCCGGGGCCCCACAACATACGGACGCCACAGCTTTAGTATTAAAAGATGATATGAAAACTACCCAATCTCAAAACTCCAGACAAACACAGCGGAAACGGAACATAAACCGACAGAAGTTATCCACTAACACTAGAGTATCAAATGGCCTTAAGGCCTTACACAATAATAGTCCAAAAATATAAATGTGCCAAGCACTCCTAGGCTACCTCGGCATGCAAGCCGGACATAAATATAACAAGAGTAGCAAACACAAAAGGAAAATCCAAGCACAGGAACACTTCATGAGGCTTAGGGCTTTTCGCCCGGCGCGCTAGCTCCTGCATGCGATCCTTGCCCTGTAAGGATTTGAAGTAACGTGGGTCAACAAAGGCTGACCTCGACTGTGTAACAAACACATCTCCTCCCGGCCGTCCCTAACGGACCCCGGGGTACCACTCCACCTGCAAGTTAGCACTTCGTATACCAAAAGAGCATATATATTAAAGCAGTAAAACAGGCTTGGATGTCTCATACATCATACATGTTTTCTATGTTTTGTACAAAGTGAAAGGGGCCTACTATGCAACATGAATGCAACCCGGGTTTCACCCAAGGCACCCTAGCTCGTACGCATCTAGCACAACATCAAACACTGGGTACTTCTATTTCCCCATCGGCTTAAAGCCGCAAACAAAAGGGAACCACCATGTCCCTAATGGCACACAAGCCGTCACACGGAACCTTGCAAAGGCCCCACCCGCACAAGGATCATAACCCCAGGGCTTGCCCGCACAATCTAACTTCGCTCGTTAGGGTTCCGCCTCACACTGACCGATTCTAAGAATCCTTGCTGGACCCCACCCGCTCATGGCTACATTGCCTGGGCTTGCCCTCCGCTCGGCATTCTCGTCAGTCTCACACAGGGGGCTAGTCTTGCCGGGACACTTTCCCCACATGACTTGCACGTCACGGGATAGCCAGCCGACCACGGAGACATAGCCGCTCCTTTGCACAGCACAAACAAAGGTTTCCCCACCCCAATCGCCACTCGCACCGTGTCTTTCCCGTGCTCCAAGGAAACCATCTACCGCACAAAGCGGAGCTAACCTCGTCCGGTTCCGACTACGAGTACTCACTCAAATATAAGGGGGAAACGCATACATACAACGGCGTATTGCCGCAACGGATTTCTACCGAATCCTCAAATCTCGCTATGCAACATCACCGGGTCGGACTAACGGTCGCGACCACAGCTTCACCCACGATGCCTAATCTACTAAAGGAGCGGATCTCTAATGCAAGCATGCCGGGATGAACGTACTCAACCCGGAGGTTCCTCTAGAACCTAGGCTACACGAATCCCTCTCATTTGAGAGATTCGGGCTCAAAAATACAAAAGGAAGGGGATGCTATTCATGCATCCTAAATCCTAAAAACCGAGAGGAGAAGTGTCGTTACCTTCCGTCCCCTATTCCTAGCCATGGAGAAGATTTGCTCGGTTGAACACCACCGCAATGCTCCCACCTTTGCGGATCTGAACTCCGTTCGCGAAACGGACCTCCGAGGCTTCGCCGGCGGCCGGAACTTGGCCTCCTTCCTCCTCCTTGCTCTCCCTTCTCTCTAGAATAAGGAGAGATAAAGCCAAATGGAAAATGAGGGTTTGAAACCCTATTCTCGGCCTTAAACCACCCAGGGAGGCTCCCCACCGTTGGATCTTCCAAAGAAAAGAACGAACGGCCACGATCGGAACCCAAAATAGAGAATCTGGGCCGAACACGGGTTGCAACACTGCCGTGTGCATGGCCGTGTTAGCCATTCGCCATCTCGACCGATTCGAAAACCAGCACACGGCCTCTGACACGGCCTTTGACAAGGCCTCCGACACGCCCGTGTCAGCCCCGACACGGCCGTGTCGTGACCCGTGTCACGCCTAGCAGAATAAATTCTGTGAACAGCCCGAGAAGGACACGGCCAGGGACACGCCCGTGTCCAAGGCCATGTGCCTTCTCGCCAATCGTCGACCAACACGGCTCGGCGACCCAGGCACAACACGGCTCGACGACCTAGGCGCAACACGGCTTGTGACACGGTCGTGTCACAGGCCGTGTGCCTACCCCCAAAACCCAAACTTGGCCAAAACGACGCCGTCGATTCCTCTTCCAAGTTTTGGGGTGTTACACCATTAATCTGCGGATGATAAGCAGAGGAATACCTCAAATCCATACCCAAACCTTCCTGTAAACTTTTCCAAAAGCGAGACGTAAACCTAGAGTCTCGATCTGATATAATACTGACACGCACTCCATATAGCTTGATAACCTCATCTAAGTATTATTAGACTATCTTCTTCATGGGCTAATAAATCTTAAAAGGCACGAAGTGAGCGCACTTCGTTAATCTATCCACTATAACCCAAATTGAATCATGTCCTCGGGGAGGTCTCGACAATCTAATAATAAAGTCCATGGAAATACTTGATGAGTCCTATTTATATAGGGTTTTTCAGACTCATCTGGGCTTGTTTTCTCACTCTTGTACTACATTTTAACCGATTATCGGTTATATTTGCATCGTTCTGTAATTTACCGCATAGTGCATTGTTTTAGCCCATGGGTGTGCAATTGCACATTCTTTTTTTAAGGTAAGCACATGGTGCTCCCTATAGTTTTTTTTGTTCATTTTATGATGTGTATTGGTGCTGGGAGATGGTGATCAAGGTAATTTTATTGTTATGATTGTGGTCGCGATGTCTAATTTCAATTTCCATTTCCTATGTAAAATGCACGGTTGTGCGAATTTCTTCGCGCATGGTCTGCTGATAATGGTGCATTTTACACAGTAGTTTTGGGGACGTCTGTGGCTACCCGTGCATTTTGTTCACCCACGGTTTAGGCCAAACTATGTGAGAAGGAAAAACACGGTTGTCCTGTACCTTTCGTTTTGGCACCATTCTGTGGTTAATCGTGCGATTTGTTCACGCACGGGCGATAGCGCCCGTGCGTGAGTAAAACACATGGTTCAATTATTTTTTCCAGCATTCCTACACTCTGTGTTTACCTGTGCGATTTCCTTCACGCACGGGCAGAAGAGACTGTGGGAGTAAAACGCATGGCCCAACGCATCTTCATCCGCGATCTAGATCTGAAAGTTAATAACGCACGGTTAGCTCACAGTTATGCGAGGGACCGTGTGTCTATTTTTCTGACTGTTTCTATTTAAAGCGTAGATTTTCCTCCATTCGGAACAGCTTCATCCCCGCCCTTACTCTGCATTTCTAATGCAAAACTTTGCCGTTTAAACAAGGGGAGGAGATTCGGGCAAGCATTTATAGACAACTCATTCCGGAGCTTCCTATCGGCCTCCTCCTTCATCCTTGAGCTTCAAGAAGAGATTAACCTAGCCTTCTCCATCAAGCTAGGAGAATTTTGTTCCATCCACCACAAGCTCGAGATACGAAGAAGACGGGTCCATTGGGAGTGAGTGACATCCACCTCTACCCCGGACATAGTTGAGGACCGAGCTAGGATGCGAATTGACAACTCGGCGATTCCTTCCTTGAATCCTGTGCAAGACTTCGAATCCAGTCGATTTCACATACTTTTCTTCACTTGTTTTTGTTAGTATTGTGATCTCTTTGTATAAGATGAAGTATGTGTATTTTGTAAAACATTTGTATCCAATCATGTCTATGTGATTCCATTTTTATGTTATTTGCTTGAGGTGCGCCTTCATTTTCCATCATCCACCACATCCGATTGTGCCGCACTGGCAATTGCTAGTGGTGTGCATAGCGAAGAGTTGCTCTCGACCCTCATTTCGTAAAGCCTACTCGTCCATCCGCCCAGCAATTCGGTGCATAACAGCCCGTGTAGTCTTCCATCCCACCCGACGAAGCATCACATAACGACGTTGCATAGGAGTGGTTTGTTAGCATTTTACTTTATTTTTCCGCAATAATCTAAACCCCCATAGTTAACTCCGACCTAAGGACTTCAATATCAAGTCCTCCACGATATTAACTCCCCCCTTACTATGTTCCATGAGAGATCGATACTTGGGAATTTTGCCCAATTTATATTACTTGTGCGACCGACACACTTGTCGTTCAAACGTATCAAGTTTTTGGCACCGTTGCCGTGGAACACAGTCGTGTGAGTTTTTGGAGAGGGAGATAGTAGATCGAGGCCCTTTTTCATTTGCACATTTTGTGTTCCTTTTTTGCTTTAGTTGTTATAAATTTTATTTTTATTTTGCTTATTTCTTTTTGCCTCTTCTGTTTTTTTTGTTTAGATAGCAGATCCGTGCTATTTTTATTATAGCTGTGTAGCACTTTTAGGTAATTCTTTTTATTCGCGATGTATTCCAAAGCCGAGTACAGTCTACTTGATGCTTTGCGCCGATGCATCGATGTCATGGTTGATATGAATGCTGAGCATTGTATTCGATGTATGTTATGTCAAGGTGTAGGCCACACGGTGAAGGATTGCCCTTGCTTGTGCGAGCCTTCTCCCTCTGTGGGCATGCGCGCAAAAACCTCCAGTTCGCGGAATACTATTGTGGACCGGCCTACCAGGATGTTGCCTTGCCCATACACTGACATGGCGCACTTTGCTCGTTCTTTTCCCTTTGAGATTACCGAATAGTCTCTCGGTCCCTTTTTACGTGCTTTCCTTGATTGATGACGATCAAACTTATCGTAGCCTGCAAGGTGTGCATCTGAAACTAATGGATGCTCCTTAATGGGACGATGAGATTTTTTCGGTCGTCGATGGGATGGCATCAGCGAATGATTTTGCGATGGGGCCTGCTCTTTCATCGCTTGATTTTGAGAGTAGCTTTGCCCCTCCACAATATTTGTCAGATTGTGCTATACCTTTTTCTTGTGAGTCGGTTTATGCTGTTAGGCCGGATTGTGATTCAGAGCCTTAGGTTGCGCCCATGTATGATGAGGACGTGATTCTCATCAATGGAGAGTATTACATCTTGGAACATGATGACGCACACCGGTGGGTTGATGAGGAGATCTTTTCACGTGAGGAAGTTTTCACTTCCTTGTTGGGTGAGGAGGACCAAACCACCACCAAGGACCTCAAGCTTTTGGATTCCCCTCACTATGACTCATATGACACTGACGATGATCTATGCTTGGATCCTACTGGGAGTGAGACCGGGATTACTTCCCCTATTTCTGATTATTTTAGTTTTTCATCTCCTTTTAATCTTGACACCCTTTCTTTGTCTGAGCCCGTGCGGGTTGCTTCTTCGCAGGTGTCTCAGGAGGAATTGTAGCTTTCAGCTCGAGTCATCGATGATTGCATCCTCTTTTGTGAGGAGGTTGATTCCTCTCCTGTGGAGAAATCTCCATTGATTGCTTTCTCCTCCTATCATCTTTCTATGGATGATACCTTGCTGGGCAAGGATTTATTTTGTAGTGAGATGAGTGAGGAATAGCGCTCCTCCTCTTCTTTCTTCCTATTTACTCTACTTGTGAGGAGCAGGTACGATTATTTGGGAAGAGGGGTAACTGTTTTATCGCCGTATCGGTACACGTTACTAAAACGAATCATGGAACAGTTACCTGTGCACTTTTCTTTTCATTAACCTATTAGCTAGAAATGTATAGAATTTAATAAGTCGTGCTGGGATGACAATAACCCCAGTAGTTATTTTATATTTCCTGCATTGTTATTTTTCATGTCTATTTTAGTTTTAGTTTTTTTTGTATTTTGTATATTTTTATTTCCTTTTTGCGGAGCTCACCCCTACAGGTATTCTTAGCAACTTCTTATTGGCGGGGTTATGATTCTTCATATGGCAGTCCTGCCTCTATTTTTCAAGCGTCTTATGGTATGCTCACTGGCTGAGCATTGGTTAACCACTTCCCTTAGCTCTATCTGATTTTAATTTCATTATCGTTTGTTGTGTAGTTTAGTTTAAGTCTGGGGGAGAGCCATTGTTTGTTATCTTTTGCACGCGCACATTTCTTGTGCATACTAAAAGCTTTTATATTCTTATTTGGATTAGTTCATTGCATCACACACCACTGCACCCACATGAGCGCGTGCTTAGCTGTTAGCGTGATGCGAGTTAAACTCGTTTCTTTTGTATGATTTGGGAAAATGATTGTGCTAGCATAGGATTGTGAGACAGAGTAAAATGTTGACTCCTGCAGTGCTCCTAGTCGAGTGCTCTCGTCTCGTGTAGAAATTGGAGTAGATTAAATTTCTCTGTATACTTATAGTTTTATATTTTGCTATTTGAGTAAATACTTTTTTCTTCTACTCAAAAATTGGTGAATCTAATTGAATCAAACGAGAGTGTAGGGATGTGTGTAGCCATCACTAGACACGCTTTGCTCGAGTCCGGAGGAAGGATCATCTTTCTCGTAGGCTAAGAACGTGCCCCAAGCTACTCTCGAAGCATTGGTGCATGTTTAGTCAATCGTAAGTGTGTTGTTGGCCATCATGTTGTCCTGGTTGTGCTTTGTACCATTCCTAATGTCTTATCCTCGATAAGCCCCATTGTGCCTACCCCTTTTTTGATTTAGTTCCATAATTATTTCACCAAAGCCTCATAGCTTTTGTGTTTTGCATTTTCATTTTAGGGTGTTGATGTGGTGATATTACATGTGAATTTGTGGAAGTGCTCCAAGACTTTTATTTGCTGAAACTTTTAAAAGAAAAAAATGATTTGAAAAAAATATCTATGAAAAAAAAAATTGAAAAGAAAAAACATGATTGAAAATACTATTGGGGATGTGATTGTATTTGGTGTTGGTGGTGCACACACCCATATATTAAAAGTTAAGTCTGGGGGTTTGGTGTACCCGCATGCATTTTGGATTAGCGGATGGATTCTCTTTTTTATGCTAGCTCATTTGGGTTAGGTGCGTAGCCTTTTTGTTTATCTTTATTTACCTCACCGTAACCCAAGCCACACGATTATCCTAAAGTCTTACAGATTCACGCTTGAGTTGAACTAGTACCGTGGAGAGAGTGTGAAAGGGCAAGCGTATGGTCCCCGATATTGGTTGATTCCTTTGGAGGTGATCCTGAGCCTCGATCTTTGGCAAAGCTCACCTTATTGGCCTGCCTACTTTCTTCATATGTGTGATCGGTAGATTCACCGTGATTCCATTTTTGAGTAATAATAAAATTTTGATACCAATTGTGAAAAGTATAAAGTATTTTATATACTTAGAAATTTTCTCTATTTATATTTTCACGAATACGAGCATGCGACTTCGCATGGTACTCTGTATCGCAATTTCTATGTTAGCTAAATCATTTTCCCTATCTGCATAGATTTTGTTTGCTCAAGACGCGCAAACAGGTAAGTCTGGGGGTGTGATGAGTCCTATTTATATAGGGTTTTTCGGAATCGTCTGGGCTTGTTTTCACACTCTTGCACTACATTTTAATCGGTTATCGGTTATATTTGCATCGTTCGGTCATTTACCACATAGTGGATTATTTTAGCCCATGGGTGTGCAATTGCGCATTCTTTTGTTGGGGTTAGCACATGGTGCTCCCCATAGTTCTTTTTGTTCATTTTATGATGTGTATTTGTGCCGGAAGCTGGTGATCCAGCTGGTTTCATTGTTATGCAGGTGGTCGCGATGTCCAATTTCAATTTTCGTTTCCTGTGTAAAAAACACGGTCTTGCGAATTTCTTCGCGCACGGTCTGTTGACAATCATGTGTTTTACACAGCAGTTTTGGGGACGTGTATGGCTACCCGTGCATTTTGTTCACGCACGGTTTCGGACAAACCGTGTGAGAAGGAAACACACGGTTATCATGTACCATTCATTTTGGCACCATTCTCTGGTTAATCGTACAATTTGTTCACACACGGGCGGTAGAGCCCGTGTGGGAGTAAAACGCACGATTCCACTATTTTCTCCAGCATTCCTTGGCTATGTGTTTCCCCGTGCGATTTCCTTCACGCACGGGCAGAAGCGCCCGTACGTGAGTAAAACGCACGGGTCAACGCATCTTCATCCGCAATCCAGATCAAAAAGTTAATAATGCACGGTTAGCGCACGGTTGTGCGCGGGACTGTGTGTGCCTGTTTTTCTAACCTGTTTCTATTTAAAGCGCAGATTTTCCTCCATTCGGAACACCTTCATCCCCTCCCCTTCCTCAACGTTTGAAGTGAGAAACTCTGCCATTCCACTAAGGGGAGGAGATCCGTGCAAGCATTCAATGCCAAACTCAAGTCGGAGCTTCCTTTCGGCCTCCTCCTTCATACTTGAGTTGAACCTAGCCTTCTCCATCAAGCTAGGAGAAGTTTGTGCCATCCTCCAACGGCTCATGACACGAAGAAGATGGGTCCATTGGGAGTGAGTGACATCCTCCTCTACCCCGGACACTATTGAGGACCGAGCTAGGACGCGGTTTGACAACCCGGTGATTCCTTCCGTGAATCCTCAGCAAGACTTCAGATCCTGTCGATTTCACACACTTTTTTCTCTTGTTGTTATTAGTATAGTGATCTCTTTGTATATGATGAAGTATGTATATTTTGCAAAATATTTTTATCCAATCATGTCTATGTGATTTCATATTTATGTTATTTGCTTGAGGTGCGCCTTCATTTTCCATCATTCACCACATCCAATTGTGCCACACTAGCAATTATTAGTGGTGTGCGTAGCGAAGAGGTGCTCTCGGCCCTTATTTCATAAGCATACTCATCCATCCGCTAAGCTATTTGTTGCATAGCGGCCTGTGTAGTCTTCCATCCCGCCTGGCGAAGCATCGCATAGCGTCGTTGCATAGTAGTAGTTTGTTAGCTTTTTAATTTATTTTTCCAAAACAATCTAAACCCCCCTTAGTAAACTCCGACCTAAGGACATCAATCTCAAGTCCTCCTCGATATTAACTCCCACCTTACTGTGTTCCTTGAGAGATCAATACTTTGGAAATTCGCCCAATTTATATTACTTGTGCGACCGGTACACTTTCCGTTCAAACACATCTATACTTTGACACTTCCAACTTAGAATCTTTAAGGGCGTTTACTTGCCTCCAGTCCTTCCATGATCAGCCATAACTCGCATGGAAGTTAAACATTTTGATACAAATTTAGCTATATCACCCTCCATTCTATACAACCAGGCAATCTGCTTCAGATCTTGATACGTCTTAGTAGAACCGCGGTGGTAGGCAACACTAGAACCATGCGCCTCGGTGCACAACTTAACTCAAATATCCTTAATAGCGAGGATACAAAATCTGACGCGGTACTTCAAAGTACCCACGTCATCAATCGAAAAGTCTGGCAACTCCCATTTCTCAGTTCTATTATAATTGTGCAACAAATGAGGATCTTCTTTTTGGTGTAGCCTTGTAAGAAAAATCCATGAAGGCTATGTTACCACCAAATTGCTAGGCGAGTCACAAACTCCAATTGCAATATTCATCAGGAGAAATTCCTTAACAAGAGAATCCACAAAAAGATTAAAGATTTTAGCTGTCTTCCTACTCAAGGCATAAGCTAACACATTAGAATTTCCTGGATGGTATTGGATCTCAACATCATAATATGCAACATACTCAAACCATCTCCGCTGGCATAAGTTCAATTCCTTCTTAGTGAAAATATAATTTAAAATCCTCTGATCCGTGTAAATCATACACAATGCGCCATATAGTACGTGTTTCCACTACATCAGGGCATAAATCACAGCTGCGACCTCTAAATCATGTGTAGGGTAATTCCTTTCATGAATCTTTAACTGCCTCAACCCATACGCTATTACTTTGCCCTCTTGAATCAACACCCAATCAAGTCCCATGTGTGATGCATCCACGTTAACAACATACTCTCTCCCACGGTAGGCAAGGTCAACACCGGAGAAGTGTATAGTCTCCTCTTTAATTCTAGAAAAGCTTATTCGCACTTATCGCTCCACACAAAAGCTGCGTTCTTTTGCGTTATTTCAGTCAATCGCGCAGAAAACGAAGAGAAACTCTCTACAAACCTTCTATAATAGCCAGCCAGCCCTAGGAAGCTCCTTATCTCTTTTGGAGTGGCAGGCCTATTCCAATCCATAAAAACAGCTATATTCTCTGGGTCAACAGAAATTCCGTCCTTATTAACCACATGACCCAAGAAAGACACCTGAGGTAACCAAAAATCACACTTGCTCAGCTTAGCAAACAACTTATGCTCCCTTAAAGAAGACAAAACTAACTGCAAGTCCACATCACTATAGGAGTACACCGGAACATTGTTTATAAACACGACCACAAAATAGTCTAGAAAATCCTTGAACACTCTGTTCATCATATCCATAAAGGCAGAGGGTGCATTAGTCAAACAAAAAGACATCACTAAGAACTCAAAATGTCTGTGTCGGAGACGAAAGGCAGTCTGTGGGATATTTGTCTCACGAATCCTTAACTAGTGGTACCCTGAATGAAGGTCAATCTTAAAAAATACAGAACTACCCTGCAACTGGTCAAACAAATCATCAATTCTCGGCAAGGGATACCTGTTCTTTATAGTCATCTTGTTTAGTTCTCTATAATCAATGCACAGCTCATCGATCCGTCCTTTTTCTTTACAAACATAACGGGAGCACCTCAAGGCGAAGAACTCGGCCTAATAAAACCATTATGAAGCAACTCATCAAATTGGATACACAACTCCTCCAGCTCACTCGGGGCCATACGGTACGATGCCTTAGCAATAGGATGGGTACCCGAATCCAGATCTATGACAAGCTCCACGTCTCTCTCAAGCGAAAGACAAGCAAGATTATCAGGAAATACATGAGGAAACTCACACACCACGGGGATCTCCTCATTATGCGGCAAACCAACCACAGTTTCCAAAACTGAAACCAAACAAACAAAATAGTAGGAATTTAAAAGCTTCCAAGGACATACCACAGAAATAATTGGAGAACTCTGGCGCGAATAACCATAAAAACTCCTGGGTTGACCGTTGTCCATCTTGAAGTCCAAGCGCTTAACATTACACTGGATAAAAACATCATATCTGGACAACAAGTCCATGCCCAAGATACATCAAAATCTTCAAGGTCTAACACTTTAGAATCAGCAACTGTGAGATAATTGCCTAACAGAATTGGACAACTCTGAATACCTTGGTCTGATACCATCGAATCACTAGAGGGAAACTTAACAATAAACGCTTCGCCAATAAGTCTGAGGATAAAAAATAAAGCTCTATAAAGGCCCTAGCCACAAACGAGTGGGTAGCACTTGAATCGAAAAGGACACGTGCCCAACGGTTCTTTACCATAAACCATCCTATAAAAATGCATACGCAACTAAGGGAACAAACGTCAAAATTACAGCTACGAACTAAAAGCTAAAACTATAGTAGGATCTAACCTAAGATAAACTTAGTAGACATCTGGGCTTCCTCCAAAGATATCATGTTCAGCTTGCCCTTTCACTTATCCAATTGCTGTGGAGGTGGTAGAGCCTTAAGTGGATCTGGATGCAGTGTGGGCTGAAACTGCGTGCATATCACTTTATTTATTTTCCCTGAAGCAGTGTCGGATACCTGAGTACTCTTACCCTCAACAAAATTTTTCTTATCCTTTCACATTTTTTTACCTCGGTTCTTGGCATTATCAATCGCCTCAACCTTCAAAGAGGCCTCTACCACTTCAGCATAACTTTCTGATCCGTAAGCACTAGCTAGTTGCAGGATATCATTCCTTAGACCATGCAGAAAACGTTTAACTTTACTAGATTTTGACGACACCATGTCATGGGAAAATCAGCACAGTTTGCTGAATTTGATCTCGTACTAAGTAATTGTGAGTTATCGTTGCTTTAGTGCAAAAACTCATTCATCAGACGGTCTCGCTCGACCGAAGGCAGAAACTTCCTCAGTGGTAACTCATTAAAAGATTCCCAGGAACATCCATCCTTCAAATTTTCCTTTTCTCTTAGCCACCAACTATTTGCTAAACCCTTGAGTTAGTATGCAGCAATCATCACCCTCTGGTCGTCAGAAATTCCTAAGTACTCGAACATATCCTCGATATATATAAGCCAATCGTCCAAGACCATAAAATCTGCTCTTCCATCATAGGTAGGAGGTTCTAATCGCTGAAAATGTGAGATAAAAGTCATATCTGGTGGCAACAAGACCAAAGGCACCAGAGGAGCAGGGGGAACAGAAACAGCTAGACCCACAATAGGGTCCTGCACTCTCGGCGGCTGTTCTGACACAACGAATAACAATACTTGGATGTGTGACTGCATTTCCACCATCTATCTAGACAAAGTCTCATTACACTACCGCAGACTTTGGAACACCACTTCTCTCTACGCACCTGAAAACTCGCCCTCCGACTGGGGAGTCTACCTAGTCACACGCTTAGGTGCCATTCTAATAAAACAACGAACACTAATCAAAACCTATCTCAACTGCTAGAACCAAACAACTTTGTCAAGACAAAACATACTTACGTACTTGCTCAAACTGTAAACTTGTGATGGGATTTTCAATAATGATGTCATGCTTAAATTAGGATGATATACTTTCACCCTACTGACACATGGGCATAGTCCATTAATGCATGAATTTTCATTCTTTTTTACTTTAAAACCATGTGTGTACAAATGTCATAATGTAAATCTTTAGCTTGACACGTGTGCTAATGTTATGTTATGCTATGCATGTTTTTCTACGCATTCTATAAAATTGCCCTAGTGCATGTTATGAGTGGTACACATGAAATATTATGCATCCCATACTACATAATATTGAATGTAACGAAAATGAAAATCTAATATGCATTCATGTGATGATTGTTATGCATCCCTGATGAGTCCAAGTTATATATATATTTTTGGGCTCATCTGGGCTAGTTTTCTCATTGATGCACTACACTTTAGAGCCATATTTGTTATTATGTTCATTCCATGATAAGTGCGCTTTTTGCCCACTTTCAGTGTGATTTCTTAGTTATTATTATTTTTCCCTACTTGATGTTTTTGCTGTGTTTGGAGATTATAGTACCACCGTCTTGGTGGATCTGTTGTTGTTGCTGAAGGTACAAAGGTGGTGTGCGTGTTCCAGATTGTTTTGGAATGTTTTTTACCAAAGGTCCACTGGTCGTGCATTTTAACATGCACACGATTAATGGACTCCTTAGCGCACAACCACTGGTCGTACGCGGTCTATTCATCAAATTCCCAAACAGTCCAGGAATACTGTGCATGATCATTAGACCTATATCGCACGACCACTGTTTGTGAGCCGCTGATCGTGCGCACTATTCTCTACTTTTCCGCGTTCTGTTTGGAGAATTCGCACGAGCATTGGACATAGTGCGCTTGACCACCGGTCGTGCACCACTACTCGTGCGTGTTATACAAGTTTTTCTTGAGTTCTGTCTTTTCTAATTGCATGATCATGGGATCCATTACCCACGATCACTGGTCATGTGCCACTAATCGTCCACAGATTTATTATTTTTTCTGTCTGCTGTAGGTTTATCTGGAACAGAGTTCACGATCATCGACCATCAGTGCGCACGACCACTGGTCGTGCGCCGCTGATCGTGCGCTCTGAATTTTTTTATTGTATTTAAGCTCATGCTTTGTGATTTAGGTCGATGCCTTCAATTTTTTCACTCCGCTGCTGCGCGCCAAGCGCCATTTTCCACCCCAACAGGTCCTCCACTCATCTCCATCCTTCGGGAATCTTTCTCCGGTGATCCAAAGCCATTTTCAACACTTCGGAGACTTTCCGGCCACCAGCCGCTTGAAAAAAGACTATTCAATACAACTCATTTGGGCAAACGGGAGAAGAGAATGAAGGAAAGGGAAGAAGATGGAGGGAAACCAGTGAATTGACGACCCATTTACCTCCGAAAGACCCCAACTGTCCGAGTCAAGAAGTGGACTGACAAACTTAAAGGGAGGGGAAAGATCTGACTATGTGTAGAGGGGGGGGGGGGTGAATTGAGTATTTTAAAAACTTGATTAGTTTTTATAGCAGAATTAAAATAAGTGATAGTAGTATATATATAAAGAGAAGAAAAAAAACTATCACATCATAGTATAAAAAAAGGAAGGAACAACCAAACGACATAAGAAAATTATAGTGGTTCCCCAAAACTGGGTACATCCACTCTTCTACCACCCTGGTTGGAATCCCCAAATAGGTTTTTGATCAGGTGCCCTGCCACCACAGGTTTTTGTTCAGGTGCCCTGTCACCACAATATCTATTTTCTCTTGGAGATATAGCAACCCTTTGAGCTTTTGATCAGGTGCCCAAAAACCAAATCAAGTCTTTTGATAAGGAGACTTGTCAACCAGGTGATAACATTTTAAGGGAGTTAGAAACCCTTTTTATAGTGGAAAATGAAGTATGTTATTTTCTTCTCTTTCTCAAATAGCTGAGAATACTTTAGTGGATGTTGTTGCCAAAGCTCCCCCTGGGATGAAGAATGGTTCAGGAAGATGAGAGCTTTGCATAGGGTATAGGTCTTGATGAAGATCTTTAGAAACATCTTGGACTATTGTTGAATAGTTGTCCTTGTGAAGCCTGAAGAAGAAAACTAAAGAAGACTAAAGATCTGTGTGTGTTGTTCTTCTTTAATTTCCTGTAGATGACAATCTTTTCTTTGTATCAATTGTCTGTACAAAATTCTTTGTGTAAAGATCTCTTGTTGTTCTTCTTTTTTAAAAAGATATTTTTATATTCTGAGAAGATTTCTAGCTGTTGAATTTTGAATATTATCCTTGATTTGCTGCTAAGATTCTTGGAGTTAAAACGGCTGAAAAATGTCTTTAATGTGATTCCTGAACTGTCCCAGTAAATAAGTCAAGTAATTTACTCTGTGAAATCAATATTTAATGCTGCCATTCAACGGTTATATTCTTGAGAATATAAGCATTTATTATCAGAGAATTACTGCCTTAGAATAATACCAATTGAAATCAAAATGATAGAGAAATCGTCAAACTGAAATTGACAGAAATTGTCGACCTTAGGACAGATTTCGTTGACCTTAACTCCAAGTTCATCGAGCTGAGAAATCGTCTTCGTCAAGCTGAGCTCAGAGAAAATTATTCTAGAAATAAACTTCCAAAGCTGAACTCCAAGTTCGTCGAACTAAGATGGCCTTTCGTGGACCAGAGAAACTGAGTAGAGGAGGAAGTTCGTCGACCTGAGCTCATATTTCATCGAGCTCAGCTCAGAGTAGAAACTCTGAGTTCATCGATCTGCAATCGATGATCGTCGAGCTGAGTTCGAAGAACGTCGAACTGATTTTCTGAATTCTTCAAAACTGCAATTCTTTTAAGTCTGAGTCTATGGAGTCTTCTCAAGCCTGGATCAAAGTTGTCTAACCTAGTGAGACTTACCTAGATCTTAGAATTAACAAATTTACCCTAGTCTATACATGATGGGTCAATAACCTATTAGTGAACCTAGCCCAAATCCAAACTAGGGATCCAGCAATCTACCCCTATTAGGTTGAGGTCACTAAAAAAAATAGAAAATCATAAAAACACAAAGCAATATAAATATCTGACAGAATTTTAAAATAATTAGCAAATATGATATAGCTAATTGCAATACAAATATATATATCACAGAGAAATAAATGTTCAAGATTTGTAAGAGGGAGGAGCAGATGATGATTTAGCAAAAATAATTGTCCTGTGAGGATTTTCTGCTTCTTTCTTAGATATTTTTATGTCTTGAACTCCAAGAACAGTCATTGATGAAGATCTGGGAACAACAGCTTCTGGATGTACCTGTATATCTTCATTCTGATCAAATAAATGTCTGTCTACCTGAAATTTTTCAAATTCTTTCTGCCTGTCGGTGGACATAGTAGGGAACTTTGATGGATCTGATCCTTCTGCTCTTGCCTTTTTATTCTGAGAGAAACCAATCAATTTTTGAAATCTAGCCATTCTGAAGTTTGGATCTAACTCAGGTTCATAAACTGGAGAGGGAGGTCTCTGTAGATCAGATTTAGAAGCATCCTGAGCAGACCTTTGAGGGTTTCTGAAAATAATGGATTGTTGTTGAAAGTTTGTTGGAGGAAGAGACTGTTGAGATTTGCCTAAGTAGTAGGACCCTGGAGTTTTTTATTGATCGTTCTTTCCAGCAGGTCTAGAAGACTTGTAGGAAGTTGGCCTTTGAGATTGAGATCTACTGGAATCTGGCTTCTGAGTTTTTGCAACTCTTCCTGAAGCACCTATAGTAGGAGGAGGAGGAGGAGGAGGTCCTCTCCTAGTCTGCTTAGGTGGGGGAGCTGTATCTTCTTATTTTAATCCTTTCCTTTTTCTCATTTTTGGATAACCACATCCATTGAAGCATTTCGAGATAAGGGGTAATATTATTCAAAATATAATAAGGAGTGTCAGCTGTAGGATTAGGCTTAGGAACAGCCTTGGTAGGAACCTTTCTCTTCTTAGATTTTGTCTTCTTCGGACCAGAGTCATCAGAATCCTCATTATCATCATCATCATCAGATGATCCAGGAGGATTGTCATTTAAATCATCAATTTCCTTTAGAGTTTCTTTAGAGATCTGCTTCTCTGCCTGAGGATGTACTTAAAATTCTGGCTCTACAAAACTTTCAGTAACAATCTAATTTCCTTCCTATTCTTCCATATCTACAAACATAATATCATCAAGATCTAGCATTGGGGACTCAAACCATATGCGAGGAGGACTACAAACATCTTCAACAATTAGTCTTTCTGAAATCATAGGAGCTGCAAAGCTTGCCCTTAGTTGATCTACAACTTTAGGACTTATTGGAGCAAAAAAACATACAACGGCCTTGGATTAATCAACATAAAAGCTAGGAAGAACATTTCTATTAATTCTGTAAATTTGATTGAAAGAATTGAGTAAAGAATTCAAATTAACTGTTGGATTTATGATAAAATCACCAGCAGTGCTTATTTATTCATCTATATCATAAGCCATATCCATATCAGAATCATCTATAATATCTATAATATCTGTTGGAATGTCTACCTCAGGGGAATCTGCTGCTGCTGTTAGAGGAGGAACTAGAACTTCTTCACAGGACATCTCCCCCTTCCTGGTTTCAGAGGGTCCTAAATCCAGGCACCTAGAAGAAGGGATAGTAGAGAGGGCAGCAATTCTTGTAGATAGAGAAGTGATAGAGGCAGAGAGAGGAGAAATAGCATTTGCTATTAATTGCTCTAGAGTAGTAGAGATGAATTCAAGAAGATCCTTTGCAATATCAGAGAAATTTAGATATAGGGGTTCTGGAGCAGAGGGAGTATAGGAGGAATGATGTACACAATTAGAACATACAGAAAAGGCTTGAGGGAAATCTGTATGAAAGAATTCAGGGACTATAAGGGTAGGGTTAGAAGGAATGTTGGATGTAATGGTAGTAGATGTGGTTGGAATTGTAGTAGAAGGAGTTGTTATGGTAGGAACTGATGTAGTGGTGATGTCCTTGATGGGTGATTGAGATGGGGATTGATGTGGATATGGTTGAGGTGGAGATAGAAGATTGATATTAGGCTGTGGAGATGAGGATTGGATGTCAGCCAGATGAGTTGGAAGAGGAGACTGAGGTGATGTAGATTGAGAATCCTCTGGTATGTGGATTGGAGATTCAGGAAGTGGTGAATGAGGTTGCGAAGGTGATCTAGTAGGGATTAGAGAGGAAATGGATGGTTGCTGGAGAGGATTTGATGATGGTTGTTGTTGAGATGGAGGTGAAGGAATTCTGATGGAGGGAGTAATTTCTTCTAGAGGTGGGGGAGTAGCTGTAACTGCCCTTATGTCCTCAAGAGTCTTGGAAGAGGAGGCCCTTGAAGGTTTAAGGATAGTCCTCTCCCATCTACCAAAAAAGGCAGATGTAAGCCTCTTTGAGGCATTAATAAAGATGGTCTGGGAGACCAGTAGTTCAGATGCCTTGGCCTAGAGGAAAATGCCTAAAATCCTCGCAAAACACACCTCTTTCTTATAATTCTTCTTTTTAATCAGCTCAAAAAGTAACTTTCTCCAGTTTACTGCCTTCTTATTCACCAGAGCACACATCACAAAGAACATGTGCCTGGTTATATAGTTATGGGCAGTGTGTTTTCCCAGCAACACTTTCCCAATGACATCAGCAAGAAATTTATATTCAGCAGATAAATTCTTTATAAGCAGTTTGTTAGGGTTTTCATCAGAATGACCCATTTTGATCAACATATTATCATATTCAGAACTATCTATCTAAATATCCTCATATCTATTTATTAAACAAAAAATCTCTGTTAAAACTGAAGGGGTTAGAGTAACCTAATTTCTTGCAATGGTGCCAGTCAAAGTGTCTGAATCTGGAGTAGTCGAAGTATAAACCCACTCCCTTATTTCAGTTGCTGCTAACTTGATCCATGTGTTCATAAGTTTCTTCAGTTGCTATTCCTCGAACAACTACAGAATATCCATGAAGATTTGATCGGAATGACGAAAGGAGTCGAAGTCGATGTCAAAACCGGTGTCAAACTTCATGCGGGAAAAGGAGATCGCCAGAATCACCATTGGGTTTCCTACAAAAAGAAAGAGAGAACAAGTGCAAGAGAACAGAAAGCATAGGATGTAGCTCGAAGAAAACTTAGTTATAAGGTTTTAAGAATATGAAGCACCAGACTCCGTCCTACGAAAATAAAAGAAAATCTTCATTCTCAGGTTGATGAAAAATTACATGAAGAAATGATATCGTCGATCTCAGTTTGAAGAGGGAAATTTTTTTCGTTATTCTCAGGTCGAGGAAAAATTTTCTGAAGCAAGATTGTCGATCTCCGCTCGACCAAAATAACTTCACACAGAGAGTTCGTCGATCTCAAGTCGACGAATTTTCTCAAGAACAGTTCTCAGATCGTCGATATCCGTTCGACGAACTGTGACCAATTCTTTGACATCAAACAAAAAATTTAAATTAAGCCTTCTCCATTGATCAAACATAGCTGATTTAAGAAGAATAGATGTTTCTTCTCATCCAATGGTTTGGTGATGATGTCTGCTCTTTGTAAATCAGTAGAGACAAAGACAAGGTTAATTTTCTTTTTGTCTGCATAATCTCTAATGAAATGATGTCTAATTTCTATATGCTTTATCCTACTATGATGTACTGGATTTTGTGCAATGGAAATTGCACTGATACTATCACAAAATACAGTTGAATTATTTAGATTGTATCCATAATCTAGGAGTTGGTTTTAAATCCATAATATTTGTGAACAACAACTACCAGCTGCAATGTATTCAACTTCTGCAGTTGAAGTGGACAAAAATGTTTGTTTCTTACAAAACCAAGACACAAGCCTGTCACCAAGGAACTGGCATGTTCCTGATATACTTTTCCTATCAACTCTACATCCAGCAAAGTCAACATCTGAGAATCCAGTTAATTCAAATTCTGACTCAGTTGGATAAATAAATCCTAGATTTAGGGAAACCTTTTATATATCTCAAAATTCTTTTTAGGAAAATAAGGTGAGATTCTTTAGAGTTCACTTGGAACCTAGCACAAAGACATGTAACAAACATTATGTCTGGCCTACTAGCTGTGAGATATAATAGGGACCCAACAATAGCCCTATATATTTTCTGATCAACTGGCTTGCCATGTTCATCAGAATCAATCACAATATTGGAAGCCATGGTTGTTTTCTTGGCTGAGGCATCAGTATTCCCAAATCTTTTTACTAATTCCTTAGCATATTTGGATTGGGAGACAAAAATGCCATCATGGGATTGCTTCACTTGGAGACAAAGGAAGTAAGAAAGCTCACCCATGCTACTCATTTAAAACTTGGAATACATCAGGTCAGAAAACCTTTTGCAAAGCTTGGAATCAGTAGAGCCAAAAATGATGTTATCTACATATATTTGTGCTAACAATATGTTATTATTATGATGTTTAGTAAACAAAATCCTATCTAAAATTCCCCTAGTGAACTTATGCTCTAAAAGAAAGATAGTTAGGGTCTCATACCAAGCTCTAGGAGTTTGCTTTAAATCATAGAGAGCTTTATGCAATTTGAAAACAAAGGAGGGATGAAATGGAGAAATAAAACATGTTGGTTGTTCAACATATACTTCCCCTTTGATTTGACCATTCAAGAAAGCACTTTTGACGTCCATTTGGTAGACCTTGAACTTTTTGTAGGCTGCATAAGCAAGAAAAATTCTGATAGCTTCCAATCTTGCAATAGGTGCAAAAGTTTGATCATAGTCAATTCCTTCTTCTTGTTTGTATCCTTGTGCAACCAGCCTTTCTTTGTTCCTTATGATTGCTCCTTGTGCATCCTATTTATTTCTGAATACCTACTTATTTCCAATAACTTGCGAGTCTTTGGATCAAGGAACTAAGTCTCAAATTCTGCATCTCTCAAACTGATTGAGCTCCTCTTGCATTGCAATAATCCAGTGTGGATCTTGCTCTAAATCTTTTATGGATTGGGGCTCAAGTTAAGATATGAAGAAAGCATGCATAAATTTTTGGTTAAGTTGATGCCTTGTTTGCACACCAGCTGATATGTCTTAAATCACTTGAGAAACATGTTGATCTCTAAGTGTGACAAGATTAGTTGGAGGAGTTGGTTCACCAACAACATTGGGAATTAATTCCTCTTGTATAATTAAATTTGATGTTAAAGGTTCACCA
Source organism: Platanthera zijinensis (assembly GCA_039513925.1). NCBI lineage: Eukaryota > Viridiplantae > Streptophyta > Magnoliopsida > Asparagales > Orchidaceae > Platanthera > Platanthera zijinensis. Next base: position 171,679,541 of record CM077078.1, read on the forward strand.
ATCTTATCACTGACCTCTTCTTCACTATCTTCATCAATGCGTGGACAAGGATGCAGCCTCATTGGTGAGGTTCAGATCATCTAATTTCTCACACAATTGGGGTACCTCCAATAAGTCTTTGGTAAAAGAATCCTTCTACTTGTAATACATGTTAGCTTCATCAAATGTAATATGTACAGATTCTTCCATTTTCAAAGTAGATTTATTAAATACCCTATAAGCCTTACTAACTTGGGAATATCCAAGAAAAATTCTCTTTGCAGCTTTGGCTTCAAATTTTCTAAGATGTTTCTTGTTGATATTATAAATATAACATATATAACCAAAGATTCTAAAATAGTCTATTTTAGGTTGCTTCCCTTTGAGTAATTCATAGGGAGTCTTCCCCTTAAGCTTATGTATTAAACTCTTGTTCATTACATAATTAGCTGTGCTCATAGCCTTTGCCAAAAAGGATAGGGGCATGTGAGCATCTGCAAACAATGTTCCTGCAACCCCATTTTGTCTTATTCTATTTTTCCTTTCTGCTACACCATTTTGTTGAGGAGTTATAGGAGAAGAGAAACAATGCCTGGTACCTTCCATCTCACAGAATTCTTGCATAGGAAGAGATTCAAACTCAGTACCATGATCACTTCTGATCAATGCAACTGGAGTAGAGTACTCAATCTTTTTGCTCTTAAGGAAGTTTGTAAGAACTTTAAAGTTATCTGACTTGTTTCTCTAGAAGAACACCCAAGTGAACTCAGAGAAGTCATCTATAATGACTAAGGTATAAGATTTCTCTCCCAAGCTCTGTACAACAATGGGTCAAAATGTAGCAAATACAGAATCCTGGATGAATCACTCTTATTAATAGATTTAAAACTATTTTTGGTTTGCTTGCCTATTGAAAATCCCTGCAAAGGTTTTCCTTATTATAGGGGCAAGAAGGCAATCCTCTAACAAGGTTGTCCCTAGAGAGTTTAGCAATATTTTTCATGTTTACATGTCCTAATCTTTTATGCCAAAGTTTATTATTGTTACTAATTTGATTTAATAAGTAGATTTCTGACCTAGTAGAGTTGAAGTTTACTACATAGATATTTCCTTAACGAATGCCAATTAAGGCAGTTTTATTATCTACAGAATAAAAAATGCAAGAAGAATGGTTAAAAGATACCTGATAACCTTCATCACATAATTGGCTTATGGATATCAGGTTATGTTTGAGACCACTCACATATGCTACTTTCTTGAAAGTGACATGTCTAATCTTGACAATCTCATAGCCTTTAGTTTGGCCACAATTAGAGTCACCAAATATCACTTTTGGACTAAGCTTGGACTTGTAGTTTGTTAAGTTATCCTTGCTACTTGTCATATACTTTGAGAATCCACTATCCAGCTACCGCTGTTTCTCTGTGGTATGATTGTCTTTCACCTGCAAAATGAAAAGTTAGGTGTTCTTGACCCAGGTAACCTTGTGTTGGAACACCCTTTTTATATTTGGGTCAGGATAACTATGCTAAGGATTCATGACCTCATTGTATAGCATAGGTCATTGAGTGTGAGTTTAGAACTTAGGATATTTGAGAATTTAGTTCTGCTCAGCTCGACGGATAGTCGACCCCAGCTCGACGTGTCGTCGTCCTCAGCTCGACGCGTAGTCGACCGCTGCTCGATGCATAGTCGATCGCAGCTTGACACAGCGTCGTCCTCAGTTCGACGTAACGTCGACTTCAGCTCGACGTTTTGGCGTGATTCTCTCTGCATCCTTAATCACTCTCTGATTGACGGATAGTCGAGCTCAGATCGACGATTTATGATGAGTTCGATGTTTTGAGTTCTCCCGTCTGTTGACATTTGAAATTCAAATTAAAGATCATCAAAGCAGTTATTGCAAGAGATCCCCTGGCCGTTTCAAGACTTAATTGGTCCATATCTCAAGGAATTTTCATTGGAAATCAATTAAGGCACTTCCTTCCAAGGCATGGACAGTTAAGGAATGCATTGAATGCCCTGCCAACGGCTATCAATCAGACAGTAGTAATTCTATTGCTCAGAGATTTTTTCGAGAGAGACAGTAACACAGTTATTCAGATTTGTTACAGAGAACATTCTTCATCATCTCTCTCTCACAGAATCTGCTGCAGAGAATTCAAAGAGAAGAACATCAATCAGAGAAATATCATCATCAATACTCTCTGATTCTCTTCTGCTCTACAATCAACTCTTCTACAGACTGCCTTCTACCTTCAGACATCAAACACTCAGTTTCTGAGTTATCTATTACTGAAGAATGACAAGCAGTGAAGAGCCTGTCACCCTTGTGCAAAGCTTCTTCTACCTGAACTCATCTACATCTCAGGGGGAGCTCTGACAACATCAAAATCCACAAGCTTCTCTTTGATAGTTGACAGAGAAGCATACTCATCCTTTCTTTACCTTATTCCATCTGTACAGGGCTTTAACTCCCTTCAAAAGTTACCCTTTTGGTTAGCTGAGACCTTGTCAAAATCAGTGGTGGCAAGACACCTTATCAAAAAATCTGGTGGTGCCCAGGACACCTGATCAACCATCCTGCAGTGGATTCCTATCAAAGGGTGATAGAAGAGTGGACTACCCAAGTTTGGGGAACCACTATAATTTCCTTGTGTCTTCTGTGGTTTATGTTTACTTCTTGCTATGTGCTGTGTGCTGTTTGCTTTATCATATATTTAACCATTGCATAACTCACTTTCTACACTAAGTAAATCAAAAGTTTTAAATACATCAATCTATTTGAACTTACTCTATTCATCCCCCCTCTAGAGGTAGATAGATCTTATCACCTAACTTTCAATTGGTATCATAGGCAGGTTGGTCTTTCCTTCAGGCTAACACCTGGACCACAAAGATCTTTGATAAGATCAAACTCTACAGAGGGTTTATTTTATTTTGATAAAAATTGTTTTTATAAAAACTCATGGCACAAAACAAGGATTATGCAAGCACAAGACTTCCAGTGTGTAATCTATCTAAGTTTGGACTCTGGAAGGCAAGGATAAAATTATATATGAACTCTTTTGATGAAGACATTTTTAACTGTGTCTTAACAGATTGTCCAAGGCCTCCTACTACAACAAGTACCTCAGCTGTTCCACCACCTGCAGGAACAGACACTGATATAAAGAAATGGAAAGTTGCTGATGCAAAGGCCATGAACATCTTGGCCCAAACAATGTCAGATGACATATTTCAGAAGGTTGCTGAATCCAACTCTGCCAAAGAAATCTGGGACAAACTAACTGAGATAGTCTCAGGTTCAGCTGATGAAAGAAAAGATAGAAGAGCTCAGCTGATAACACAGTATGAGAATTTCAAAATGGCTCAAGCTGAATCTGTGGCTGACATGTACAACAGATTTAGTCTGATTGTCAGTGAACTGAAAACTTTGGACAAGGATATATCTCTCACAGAGATAAATGATAAAATTCTCATGTGCTTACCTAGCACTTGGGATTCAAGAATCTGGCCAATTAAAGATGGCAGAAGTCAAACTGAGACATCCACTGAAGCTCTCTTAGGCAAACTCAAGTCCTATGAGCTATTTGTCAAAAATAGAGAAGGGGAGCAAAACATAACTTCTTCTGCACCCAAAGTGGAGAAGACAATAGCTCTCAAAGCATCAGAGGAAGTACCTAAAGAGAAGGAGATATGCAATGAAGAACTATTAAGCCTACTAGCCAAAAGATTCAACAAGATGGCTAGAAAGAACTTCAGAAGATGGTCTTCTAAAGACCAAGATAAGCCAAGGTATGACAGATCCAATAATAAAAATATTATATGCTATGGCTGCAGGAAACCAGGACACATTGCACCAAACTGTCCTGAAAATCAAGGCAAAGACAAGAAAGACAAGAAAGACAAGAGAGAAAGAAGAGACAAGAAAAGAGATAAAGACTCCAAGAAATACTATGATAAATCCTCCTCCAGCAACACCAAACATACAAGGAAAGGATTTGTTGCTGAAACATGGAGTGATACTGAAGAGTCTGAAGAATCATCCAGCACAAGTGATGATGAGGATGATGCCACTGAGAAAGGATTCTGCATGATGGCAATCAATGCATCACAAAGCAGCTCAGATTCAGAGCATGAATCTGAATATGTGACTGATCAGGAATTAAGTGAAGATCAGGTACTTGACTCCTTTGATTTTTCTTCTGATGATTTCAAATTTAGATTTAAATCTATGTGCATAGACTTGCTGACTGCTAAGAAAACAATTGATTCTCTTAGAAGTCAGTTGTCTGATTACAGCACATTAAGTGCAAATAATCTCAAGCTTTCTGATGAGTTAGAATGCTGTAGGGAGGAGATAGCTTCACTAAAGAGTGAGCTATCCAGGGCTAAATAGCTTGAGGAAACTCTCAATGGGAGGAGTCTCAAGTTAATAGACATCACAAGCACAGTGAATTCAAGAATGAATGGTTCACTAGGTTTGGGTGCCTCTTCAAGCCAACCTATAGTGCTAACAACTCCCATAAAGTTTACCAGTAACAAGGATAAAGAAATTATGGTGGTATCCAGAAAAAATTCTGATCTACCTAAGCCATTTCAAGTACAACAGAAAACGTCGAACAGAGCTCGACGATCTTCGACCAGAGCTCGACGCCATTCTAACAAGAATCAGCAACACCATGCTAAAGCGTCGAACTCAGGTCGACACACGTCGAACTCAGGTCGACTGGCTGTTGTCCCTGAAGGTAGGCTTGTTAGAACGTCGAATGGAGCTCGACGTCCTGAAACATCAGCATCGAACTTAGATCGACGATCGTCGAACAGAGCTTAGAGCCTTGTTTTATTTACACAGGATAAATCTAAATCAAATCATAAATATCCTACATCTCAGCCTAACCCTTATACTGAATGGGTGATTCCTCCTAGGAGATATCATCCTGAAGGCTATAAGAGTCAGCCTGAAATTTCTTTCATTTCTGATTTCATTGGTTATCAACCTCAACCCAAGGTGAACTGGGTGAAAAACAATTAAGCTGTTACATGTGCAGATGAAGAGCTATCCAGTGGTGAACCAGCATTGGTACCTGGATAGTGGTTGCTCCAAACATATGACAGGGACCAAAAGCAATCTTACATCCTTCAAGGCAAAGCTTGGACCAAGAGTAATCTTTGGTGATTCCAACTTTGGACAAACCAAAGGATATGGTCAAGTAAAAATTGGATCAATCACCTTCAAGAAGGTAGCTTATGTGGAAGGACTAAAGCACAACTTAATCAGCATCAGTCAACTTTGTGATGCTGGTTATCAGGTTTGGTTCACTGATCTGGTCTGTAATATTGCTTTAGATAACAATATTGTGTTGATTGGAAATAGACAAGATAATATATATTTAGTTGATTTCAATTCTTCTAAAGTAGATATATGCCTTTTCAATTCTCTTAGTAAGTCAAATGAGCTTTGGCATAAAAGATTAGGACATGTTAACCTTAGAACTATTGATAGGCTGTCTAAACTTAACCTTGTTAGAGGACTACCTTCTGGTTCCTACAAGAAGGAAGGACTCTGCAAGGCTTGTCAATTAGGAAAGCAAACCAAAAACAGTTTCAAATCACTTAATAAGAGTGATTCACCTAGAATTTTGTATCTGTTGCACATGGATCTTTTTGGACCCACTACAGTACAAAGCCTAGGGGGGAAATCTTATGCCTTAGTGATTGTAGATGACTTCTCAAGATTCACTTGGGTGTTCTTCCTGAGAAAGAAGTCTGATAACTTCAAAATTTTGACAGATTTTCTCAAGAGCATACAGATTGAGTTCAATACTCATATAGCCCTGATCAGAAGTGATCATGGGACAGAGTTTGATTCTCTTCTTATGCAAGAGTTCTGTCAGAATGAAGGGATCAGGCACACCTTCTCAGCTCCTAGAACTCCTCAACAAAATGGGGTAGTTGAAAGGAAAAATAGAACCTTAATTGAATCTGCCACAACATTATTGACAGATGCTCATCTTCCTCTAACCTTTTGGGCAGAGGCTGTGAACACCTCCAATTATGTTTTGAATAGAAGCCTGATACATAAACTAAAGGATAAGACTCCCTATGAATTGCTCAAAGGGAAGAAACCTAAAGTTAGCTTTTTCAAGATTTTTGGTTGCATCTGCTTCATTCATAATAATGACAAGAGATATTTAGCAAAATTTGAAGCTAAGGCTGATGAAGGAGTGTTTCTGGGATACTCTTTGAACAGCAAAGCTTATAGGGTTTATAACAAGTCATCCCATAAAATTGAAGAATCCATGCATATTACCTTTGATGAGTCTAATATGTCTTATAAGGAGAAGAATTCTTCTACCATAGACCATTTGCAGGTACAATCTCTAGCTGAAAATATAAATCAGTTAACCATCATGGATAATGGTTCTTAATCTTCCACCACACAACAAGAACCAAATGTTAGTAACAATGAAGATACTGATCAGATTTTGGAAGGAAACAATGAAGAACTTGAAGAACCAGTTGTTGTTCCACAAGAGGAAACAACAACACAGGTTGGTGAACAATCAACACCCATTGTTGATTTAGTAACAATAAGAGATCATCCAATCTCTCAAGTGATTGGAGAAATCTCAGAAGGTGTGCAAACCAGAAATCAGATAAATCAACATCTGATGCACACTTGTTTTCTCTCCCAAATAGAGCCTCAAACAATTCAAGATGCAGAGCAAGATCCAAACTGGATCATTGCAATGCAAGAGGAGCTAAACCAGTTTAAAAGAAACAAAGTATGGGAATTGGTTCCAAAACCAAGAAACCAGCAAATTGTTGGAACTAAATGGGTATTCAGGAACAAGTTAGATGATCAAGGGATCATTGTGAGAAACAAGGCAAGGCTTGTTGCTCAAGGCTATTGTCAAGAAGAAGGGATTGATTATGACCAAACCTTTGCACCAGTTGCAAGGTTGGAGGCCATAAGAATTTTCCTTGCTTATGCTGCACACAAGAAATTCAAGATATTCCAAATGGATGTTAAAAGTGCATTTCTCAATGGAGACATCAAGGAAGAAGTCTATGTCAAGCAACCTCCAGGTTTTATCTCTCCAACCTTTCCTGAACATGTTTTCAAATTACATAAGGCTTTATATGGTCTCAAGCAAGCTCCAAGAGCATGGTATGAGACCTTAGCCTCCTTTCTGCTTGAAAATGATTTTAAAAGGGGTAGAGTTGACCAAACTCTTTTTATTAGAACCCATAAGTCCCATATCCTACTAGTACAAATATATGTAGATGACATAATTTTTGGGTCTACTGATTCAAGCTTGTGCAAAAAGTTCTCACAACTAATGCACTCAAAGTTTGAAATGAGTAGCATGGGTGAGCTTTCCTTCTTCTTGGGATTGCAAATCAAACAACATGCTGATGGCATATTTATTTCTCAAACCAAGTATGCAAAAGAATTGGTTAAGAAATTTGGCATGTCAGATGCATCTTCTATGAAAACACCCATGCCTACTAATGCTGTTTTAGATACTGATGAATCTGGTAAACCAGTTGATCAGACTAATTATAGAGCAATCATTGGCTCTCTTTTATATCTTACAGCTAGCAGACCAGATATTATGTTTGCTACATGTGTATGTGCTAGGTTCCAAGTGAGCCCTAGAGAGTCACACCTCACATTAGTTAAGAGAATTCTTAGGTATGTAAAAAGCTGTCCAAATCTAGATCTCTGGTATCCACATGACTCAGGATTTGATCTCACTGGATTTTCAGATGCTGACTATGCTGGATGTAGAGTAGAAAGGAAAAGCACCAGTGGAACTTGTCAATTCCTTGGTGATAGACTTGTCTCCTGGTTTTGCAAAAAGCAAACATCTGTGTCTACATCAACTACTGAAGCTGAATACATGGCTGCAGGTAGTTGCTGCTCACAGATATTGTGGATCCAAAACCAGCTCCTAGACTATTGCTACAACTTAGAGAAGTCAAAAATTCTTTGTGATAATACTAGTGCAATTTGCATTGCTCAAAATCCAGTTCTCCATAGTAGGACAAAGCACATAGAGATCAGACATCACTTCTTAAGGGATAATGTAGAAAAGAATAAAATAGCACTAGAGTACATTTCTACTGATTTACAAAGGGCAGATATTTTCACCAAACCTTTGGATGAAAAGAAGCACTTCTTCTTCCTTAATCAGTTGGGAATGATAGATGGAGATAGCATAAGTTAATCTACAAGATTTTGAAACCATAAAAATGACAAAGTATAGGCAAATGTATCTCTTTCTTAAGTGTCTAGAGGTTCTGTCTGAACTCGGCTCAACGCTCGACGTTTTTCATTTGAAAACGTCGACTGGAGATCGACTGATCGTCGACCGCTAAAAAGCGTCGATCGTCGACCTCATCTTTGCGTCGACCAGAGATCGACCCTGTCTAGAGTTTGTTAAGTTTCTGTCTCGGTCGATGACGTTAATTGACGTCAACCAGAGCTCGACGTTCAGCATCCCAAATAGCGTCGACCGTCGACCTTCAAAACGTCGAACGTCGATCTAAGCTGAACGCCACCGAGTCTCTTCGTTTCCCTAGAGCTTCTTAGCGTCGATCTAAGCTCGACGTTATTTCCTTTTTTGCGTCGAACCCTAGTATAAAATCATCTTCTCGGCGTCGATTTCATTTGCGCTTTCATATTTTCTGCAAGTATCTTCTCCCTCCAAAGATTTTACACTTGTTTTCGAGAGGTATTCTACAGGAAATGGCGATTCCAGCAGCAATCTTGGCGGCAATGAAATTTGATTGCGGTTTCGACATTGATTTGGATTCCTTTGAAGGATCATCTCAGAATTTTCTGGAAATTCTGGAGCTGTTCAAGGAACAGAAATTGGAGAAGTTCATGACAACCAGAATGCCAATAGCAGAAACAGAAATCAAAGAATGGATTTATACAGCAGTCACTCAAGATGAAAGCACCATTACTGGTTCAATCTCAGGGACTCAGGTATCCTTAACCTCTGCTATATTTACTGAGGTGTTTGAATTGGAGAATGGCAATGACAGTATGGAGCTGTCCAATGAAGAATTTGCTGCAATGTTAGACAGGATGGGTCATTCCTCTGAGAATGCCTCCAAATTATTGAAAGTAGACCTTGCCATAGAATTCAGACTTCTAGCTGATGTGGTAGGCAAGGTTATCTGTGCTAAGAGAACAGCACATGATGCCATTTCCAGGCATCAATTTTGCATCATGGCTGCTCTCCTGGACAAAAAGCACTTGAATTGGAGAGAAATTCTGTTTGATTTAGTGAAGAAGAAGGTCAACAAGACCTATGTCCATTTTGGAAGAGTGTTGGGTTTGCTGCTTCATCATATCTGCCCTCAGCTTCTGGTATCCTCTAAGCATATCAATGCTTCTAAGAGACTGGCCTGTGCCCTCATTAGTAAGTGGGACAGGAAAATCACCAATCCCAGAGCTGCTGCAGCTATGAAAACTTCTACAGAAACAAGGACTGTTGTGGTCACTTCACCTCAGCCTTCTGATCTAGTAGAAGAAGCCATGCCATCCATCACCATTTCATCTTTCTTCAGCTTTCCAACCACCTTCACTCCATCCACATCTCAATTTTCATCCCCTATGCCAACAACATCATCAATTGCTACAATTGCTTCTTCCATTCCTCCATCCATTACCACATCTGAAGATTTTCATCCTCTTCACTTCTTCCCTCCAATGGATATTGAGATCAACAATCCAGATGATTCTTTCTTGGATGGTTCTCCTGATGACATATCTGAGACACCATCATTTTCTGACCTCATCATGTCATCCATCATTGAACCTACCATCCCCATTCCATCTATCCCAACATCATCTCCTGTTGCATCTGTTTCTCCTCCCTCTACCTCTGCTCAACATCCCCTTGAGCAAGTAGATTTGCTTCCCTTGGCCAACAAGCTCTATGAGCTCTTGGCTCCAAGGCTTTCTTCTCTATTGGATGCTTCCCTAGCTCTAATAATCCTCTCTTTGAACTCCATCTCATCTAAACTCTCTTCCCTTACTCCTCTTGTGGCTGGCCCTTCTTCTAGGGGCCTAGAGTCAGTTCTTACTGATTCTAGGCAGGGGGAGATTTTTGTAGAAGAAGAGCTGCCTCCTTTTGATAGAGAAGAGCTGTTAGTTTCAGAAATTCAGCCTACAGATAGAGAGTTTGTTCAGCCTCCAGTTGAAGACTTTACAGTGGCAATGCCAGCATGCTTTTTCCAAAGGTCTTTCAGCCCATACAGATTATTGCTTCCTGAAGATCTGTCCAGGGCTATTGTTCCCTTTTCTGCTGCTGCTGCTGTTATTTTTGATGAAATGATCATTGATGATGATGCAGTGGTAGCTGATGCTCCTGCAAATGATTCTCTTGATCATAGTGCTGTTGCTGCTCCTGCTTGTTCTAATGTTGATATTAGTACTGTTGATCCTTCTGTTGATGATATGACTGTTGATGAGTTGCCCAACACTTCTGATGCAGTGGAAGCCCTTGCTCCTGCAATTGTTCCTGAAGTTGTTGTTTCAGTTGCAGTGGTAGCTTCAGCTCCTGCTAAATCAGTTGAAGATGTTGATTCTGATATTGTTTTCTTAATAGTGGTAGTTGATGCTCCTGTTAGTTCTGTTGTTCCAGAGGCAGTGGTAGCTATTGCTCCTGCCAGTTCTATTGTTTCTCAAGTCTCTGATGCAGTGGTAGCTTCTGCTCCTGCTAATAAGATCTATCCAGCCAGTTCAGTTGAGGCTGTAATATCTGAAGTTATCAGTGACTCAGCTGCTTCTGTTCCTATTTCAGGAATTGCCTCCAAGAAGGATTTGTATGATCCTTATGATCATGTGCATTGCAGCTCCTCTGATGAGTTTGCCACTAGCTCAGATGATTCATCTGCCACCATTGCTAAAAAGAGAAAAGCTAGAAGCAAAGCTCTAAAGAGAGTTCCAATGGAAAGGGCCACTGACCATGATACTCCCTATCACATTCTTCACAACTGTGAGATTACAGAGCCCTGGATGCAATATTCCAAGAACCAACTCAAGGCTATGAAACAGAAGAAGAAGTATTTCAAAGGCCCCTCTAAATCTATTCTTCCTCCTCCTCCTCCATCTTCTCCAGGTGCAGGAGGCAGTGCTAACCCTGTCAGCAAACCTCCCACATCCTCCTTCCAAGGCAAGACATATCAATCCAGGAGAGGATAAAGATGTAGCCAACCAAGAGGTTATCAACAAAGAGGATCTTCAAGAGGAAACCAATCAAGAGGTCAAGCTAGACACCAGCCATATCAAAGGGGAGGAAAGACTATTGCTTCAGCCTCTGGTCCTTTTCCCTTCAAGCTCAATGATGGTGTAAGGCAAAAACCTCCTCCTTTAGATCAAAGCAACAAATATGAACCTCCTGTCCCTTATGATGATCCAGTCAACAATCCTACTGCTTGGAAAGCTAGAATGGCTGAGCTTGCTGCTCTAGACCTGATTAAGAAGAATAAAGAAAGAGGACTGGACACATCAAATATCAGTACTATGTCTGAGCAGAGAAGACAATAATTGGACAAATACAACTCCAGTAAATTCTTAGAATTTGATAGGTACATGGAATTGCATCCTGCTGCTGTTCCTCCCAGTGGAAAAAGCATAACTTCCTTGGGTACTTCTGAGGATTACAGATCCAGGAAAGATATTGCCAATCCTCAAAGAGAAATCAAGTTCAAGAAAAGCTTTGAAGAAGAACCAAAGAAGAAGTAATGTAAGATGGCTCTATCTCTCTACAACTGCCATCAACACTTTTGATATTTATATATCTGCTCCTGCTCCTATCTGTGGTTTATGGTTTTGTCTGTGTTTTAATCTTCTGTATGCATTTTATTTCCTTATAATCATGTGAATAGTAATCCTAATCCAAATAGGGGGAGATTGTTGGAACACCCTTTTTATATTTGGGTCAGGATAACTATGCTAAGGATTCATGACCTCATTGTATAGCATAGGTCATTGACTGTGAGTTTAGAACTTAGGATATTTGAGAATTTAGTTCTGCTCAGCTCGACGGATAGTCGACCCCAGCTCGACGTGTCGTCGTCCTCAGCTCGACGCGTAGTCGACCGCTGCTCGATGCATAGTCGATCGCAGCTTGACGCAGCGTCGTCCTCAGTTCGACGTAACGTCGACTTCAGCTCGACGTTTTGGCGTGATTCTCTCTGCATCCTTAATCACTCTCTGATTGACGGATAGTCGAGCTCAGATCGACGATTTATGATGAGTTCGATGTTTTGAGTTCTCCCGTCTGTTGACATTTGAAATTCAAATTAAAGATCATCAAAGCAGTTATTGCAAGAGATCCCCTGGCCGTTTCAAGACTTAATTGGTCCATATCTCAAGGAATTTTCATTGGAAATCAATTAAGGCACTTCCTTCCAAGGCATGGACAGTTAAGGAATGCATTGAATGCCCTGCCAACGGGTATCTATCAGATAGTAGTAATTCTATTGCTCAGAGATTTTTTCGAGAGAGACAGTAACACAGTTATTCAGATTTGTTACAGAGAACATTCTTCATCATCTCTCTCTCACAGAATCTGCTGCAGAGAATTCAAAGAGAAGAACATCACTCAGAGAAATATCATCATCAATACTCTCTGATTCTCTTCTGCTCTGCAATCAACTCTTCTACAGACTGCCTTCTACCTTCAGACATCAAACACTCAGTTTCTGAGTTATCTATTACTGAAGAAGGAAAAGCAGTGAAGAGCCTGTCACCCTTGTGCAAAGCTTCTTCTACCTGAACTCATCTACATCTCAGGGGAGCTCTGACAACATCAAAATCCACAAGCTTCTCTCTGATAGTTGACAGAGAAGCATACTCATCCTTTCTTTACCTTATTCCATCTGTACAGGGCTTTAACTCCCTTCAAAAGTTACCCTTTTGGTTAGCTGAGACCTTGTCAAAATAAGTGGTGGCAAGACACCTTATCAAAAAATCTGGTGGTGCCCAGGACACCTGATCAACCATCCTGCAGTGGATTCCTATCAAAGGGTGATAGAAGAGTGGACTACCCAAGTTTGGGGAACCACTATAATTTCCTTGTGTCTTCTGTGGTTTATGTTTACTTCTTGCTGTGTGCTGTGTGCTGTTTGCTTTATCATATATTTAACCATTGCATAACTCACTTTCTACACTAAGTAAATCAAAAGTTTTAAATACATCAATCTATTTGAACTTACTCTATTCACCCCCCCCCCCCCTCTAGAAGTAGATAGATCTTATCACCTAACTTTCACCTTGGGTCCTTGATTCTTTTCAAATTTAATGTTGGAGATATAAGAGTATTCAAGTTGGTTTTTATATCCTAAGGGGTGAAATTGCCTAGGTAGAATTATCCATTGAGTGAATGGATTAAAAAATTCTTTTGAATGATTAAATGTTCGAGAATAATTAAAGTTTCTGTTAGGCTGAATTGGGATCGACGAATCCTGATATGTTTGTCGACCTGAGTTCGACGAATTGTGATAAGTTCATCGAACTCCGTTCAGTGAATGGAAATATTCATTCCTTGAGCCCCAAAATCGTCGATCTCGGCTCGAAGAACCATATTGGTTTCGTCGATCGCAGTTCCAAGAATGATTATAATAGAATTCTGCGTTCAGAGTTCGTCGACTTGAGTTCGACGAACTGTACACATTTCGTCGATCAAAGTTCGACCAAATCTGTTGAATATTATTATAATGAAGATTTTTCTTTTTCCTTTTCTTATTCGTGGGTTTATGATTCAATTCAGTTAGTTTGTTATTATCATCGACCTTTTCTTTACCTTTTTTCTGATATAAATTTTATGGGTGTAGAAATAATATTTTTCTGAATTAAATGAGGTTGGCTTGATGAAGAACCTAAGACCAGCTTGCCATTGAGCCTGGCATTTACTATGCTTGTGATGTTCATCAATTTGATGCTTTTCTCATTTAGAGATTCTTCAAATTGCTTAGCCTCATTTTTTTTAGTTTTTAAAGAAATAATTTCTTCTGAATCTATAATTAGTTTATCTTTTAGTTCAATATTTTCAGATAATAGAGTTTCATGTTCAGTTAGCCTTTCTCTGAGAAGTTTGATTTCCTTCTCAGATTTTATTAGATCATTACATAATAGTTTAAATTCAGTTTTGAAATAATCAAAATTAAAGTCAAGTGAGGATATTAACTGATCATCTTCAAATTCAGAGTCTTCATTCTCTGAATTTTCAGCTTCTGAAAAGTTGTGTGATGCATTGATAGCCATCAAGCAAACTTCTTTTATTTAGCTTCTTATTCATCTTCATTGGAGCTAGAAGATGAAGATTCTTCTTCTGTTTCACTCCAGGTTTCTGCAACAAAACCTTTCTCCTTCCTCTTATACTTGCTTGAGAAGGGCTTGTTGTACTTCTTTCTAGGGTCTTTATCTCTTCTTTTCAACTTGATCTGATTCTTTGGACACTCAGGAAGAATGTGTCTAGGTTTTCTGCAACCAAAGTAGACAATCTCCTGGGTAGGAGTTTTTTCATATCTTGGTCGATCATCTTGTCTGGATGACTTCCTTCTAAAATCATTTCTGGCCATCTTGTAGAATATCTTGGCCAATTAGCTTATGAGCTAATCATTTGCTGGAGGAGCTTTTGGTCCTTCAGATTCTTTGAAATCAATATTTTGCTCCTTCCTTCCTGATGAGGATTTCTTCTTCTCAGCTGCTTCTCTTGTCTTTATCAGCTACTCATAAGGTTTGAGCTTGCCTAGAAGAGACTCAGAGGATATTTCATTCAGGCTTTTGGCCTCCTTGATTGGCCAGATCTTGGAGTCCCATGTGCTTGGGAAGCACATAAGGATCTTGTCATTTATCTCAGTTAGTGAGATATTTTTGTCCTGGTTCTTCAGCTCATTGACAATTAAACTGAGTCGGTTGTACATGTCAGCCACTGACTAAGACTCATCCTTCTAGAAATTTTCATACTGAGAGATGAGATGGGATGTCCTGTCCTTTCTCTCATCAGCTTATCATGCAACCATTTGTTTTAGAGAGTCCCAAATGGCTTTAGCTAAAGTGCATTCAGCCACCTTCTAAAATATGTCATCTAACTTGGTTTGTGCAAGAATGTTCATGGCTCTTGCATTAACAACCTTTGCTTTCTTTGAGCCTCAGTCCACTCAGGTGGTGGAACGACATTTGTGCTTGTTGAGGTAGTAACCTCTTGAGTTGGAGGACCTGTCAAAATGGATTTATAGATATATTCATCAATAAAGTTCATATATAATCTGATTCTTGCCTTCCAGATTGAAACTTGTTCAGATTTCAGACTGGAGGTCTTGTGCATGAATATTCTTTATTTTGTACCATGATATAAGAGAGACACTAGAGATATAAGATCTATCAAGGAACTTTTAGTTCAGGTATTAGACTGTAAAACCAAATAAAACTCACTCTTTGATACCAATTGAAAGTGAGGGGTTAGATCTTAATAACTCTAGAGTGGGGTGGGGTAGTGGGTGAATATAGAATTTTTAAAACTTGATTAGTTTTTATAGCGAAATTAAAATAAGTGATATTAGTATATATATAAAGAGAAGAAAGAAAAAAAAAACTATCACAACACAGCAGAAAAAAGGATGGAACAATCAGATAACAAAAGAAAATTATAGTGGTTCCCCAAAACTAGGTACATCAACTCTTCTAACACCCTGGTAGGAATATCGAAATAGGTTTTTCATCAGGTGCCCTACCACCATAGGTTTTTTCTTAGTTGCCCTGTCACAAAAATATCTATTTTCTATGAGGGATATAACAACCCTTTAGCTTTTGATCAGGTGCCCAAAAACAAAATCAAGTCTTTTGATAAGGAGACTTGTCAACCAGGTGATAACTTTTGAAGGGAGTTATAAACCATTTTTACAGTGGGAAATGAAGAGTGTTGTTGTCTTCTCTTTCTCAAATAGCTTCGAAGACTTTAGTGGATGTAATTTTCAAAGCTCCCCCTGAGATGAAGAATAATTCAGGAAGATGAGAGCTTTGCACAGGGTGTAGGTCATGATGAAGTTCTTCAGAAATTTTCTTGGACTAGTGTTGAAGAGGGTTCCTTGTGAAGCCTGACACAGAAAACTGAAGAAGACTAATGATCTGTGTGTGTTGTTCTTCTTCAATTTCCTGTAGATGGCAATCTTTACTTTGTATCAGTTGTATGTAAAAAAATTCTTTGTGTAAAGATCTCTTGTTGTTTTTCTTTTTGAAAAAGAACTTGTTATATTCTTAGAGGATTTCTAATTGTTGAATTTTGAATATTTTCCTTGAATTGCTGCTGAGATTCTGGGAATTGAAACGGCTGAAAAAATTCTTTAATGTGATTCCTCAACTGTCTCAGTAAAGAAGTCAAGTAATTTACTCTATGAAATCCATAATTAATGCTGTCATGCAATGGGTATATTCTTGAGAATATAAACATTAATTATCAGAAAATTATTACCTTAGAATAATACCATTTGAAATCAAAATGACAGAGAAATTATCAAACTGAAACTGAAAGAAATCGTCGACCTCAGGACAGATTTCATCGACCTGAACTCCATGTTCGTCAAGATGAGAAATTGTCTTCGTCAAGCTAAGGTCAGAGAAAATTATTTTGGAAAGAAACTGCCAAAGCTGAGCTCCAAGTTCGTTGAACTGAGATGGACTTTTGTCGACTAGAGAAACTGGGTAGAGGAGGACGTTTGTCGACCTGTGCTCGTATTTTTTCGAGCTCAGCTCAAAGAAGAAACTCTGAGTTCATCGATCTGCGATCGACGATCGTCGAGCAGAGTTCGAAGAACGTCGAACTGATTTTCTGAACTCTTCAAAACTGCAATTCTTCTAAGTCTGAGCCTCTGGAGTCTTCTCAAGGCTGGATCAAAGTTGTCTAACCTAGTCAGGCTGACCTAGATCTTAGAACCTAACAAATTAACCCTAGGCTATACATGACGGGTTAATAACATATTAGTGAACCTAACCGCAGCAAATCTTATTCTGGGAAGGACATTCGTAGCCATGGCACGAACGTTCATTGACGCCAAAAATGGTATGCTAACGTTGCACTTCAGAAGTTCCAGAACCACACTCGATATGTATAAATCCGCGTGGAAGGATTTTTATGAGGAGAAGGAAGGCATAGAATTTATCAGCAGCACTATCCATGAATCCCTTCCACTATTATCAACCGATGACTTTGAGGAGTTTCAGTGGGACATAGATGGAATGGAAATAAATCAGAGTGAACACTAGCCAAACCAAATTCCTGAGAGTATATCTGTTGAGCATCATCAATCTCACCCAAACTTTCCTCTAAAACCTCTTCCACTGGCATTAAAGTATGTATTTTTGGGGGGGAAACAGACATACCCAGTAATAATTTCGGCGTTGCTTTCTCCTGAGGAAGAGGATTGTCTCGGTGGTGTTCTACGGTCACATAAAAGGGCTTTCAGATGGAACATACAAGATCTAAAGGGCATTATCCCAACTGTCTGCATACACAAAATTGGGTTAGATGATAGCAAAAAGCCTTCTACACAACCGCAGCGACGGTTGAACCCAAAGATGCAAGAGGTAGTGCAGAAAGAAGTGATCAAGTTATTGGATGTTGGAATCATCTACCACATCAGTGACAGCAAATGGGTAAGTCCTATTCATGTTGTTCAAAAAAAGGGGGGAATCACGGTGGTGGAAAATGAATGCAGCGAACTGCTCCCTACCAGGACAATCACCGGATGGAGAGTGTGTATTGATTAAAGGATGCTCAACGAGGCTATGTGGAAATACCATTTCCCACTCCCGTTCATTGATCAAATGTGGGAAATGCTTGCCAGAAAGAAATATTGTTGCTTCCTTAACAGATACTCAGGGTATAACAAAATTCTCGTTGACCCTAAGGAACAATAAAAGATGACATTCACCTGCCCTGCTGGTACATTCGCATTCAAGAGGATGCATTTTGGACTGTGCATTGCTCCTGCAACCTATCAACGTTGCATGCTGGCTTTCTTCCACGACATTGTTTGGAAGTTTTTATAAGTTTTTATGAACCACTTTAATATTTTTAGTACAGATTTTGATGCGTATTTGGAGAACCTAGCGACCATTCTGAAACGTTGTGAAGACACTAATCTTATGCTGAATTGGGAGAAATGCCATTTCATGGTAGAGAAGGGTATCGTCCTTGGGCATGAAGTGTCAAGCATGGGTATGGCAGTGGATCAAGCTAAAGTTGAAGTCATCAAGAAACTGCCTCCTCCAACTTCTATGAAAGAGATCCGTAGCTTCTTTGGGCATGTCGGATTTTACCGATGATTCATTAAAGACTTCTCCTCTCTCGTGAAACTGCTGAGCAATCTTCTTGGTAAGGATGTGTTATTCAAATTTGGCGAAAATTGCCTGCAAGCTTTTTTTACATTGAAGAGCTGCCTGACTAGTGCCCTAGTTCTCATGTCCCCGGATTGGACATTACCATTCGATTTGATGTGCGATGCGAGTGATTTACCTGTCGGAGCAGTCTTGGGACAGAGGAAGAATAAGGTTTTTCACAAAAATTATTATGCAAGTCGTACTTTGAATGATGCTCCATGGAACTACACCACTACTGAGAAAGAGCTATCAGCAGTTGTTTTCGTATTGGAGAAATTTCACCCTACCTAGTGCTATCAAAGGTCATGGTGTACACCGATCATGCCGCTCTTCAGAACCTCATGCAGAAAAAGGATGGAAAGCCACGACTCATCCGATGGATTTTAATGTTGCAAGAGTATGAGCTTGAATGGCGGGATAAGAAGGGAGTTGAGAACGTTATTGCAGACCATCTATTGCGTTTGGAAACGCACGACACTTCACAATTTGAAGACTCTATAATTTACGACTCATTTCCCGATGAGACTCTTTTATTTTTAACAACGAAACATGGTAAGGCTCCCTGGTTTGCCGACTTAACTAACTTCCTTGCGTGCGGAAAATTGCCTCCCAATCTGTCCTTCCTGAAGAAGAAGAAGTTTCTCTCGGATGCTAAGTACTACTTCTGGGAGGATCCGCTGTTGTTCCGCACTTGTGCTTAAGACATCAATAGAAGGTGTGTCCCGGAATCTAAAAACGGATCGATTCTTCAGCATTGCCACAATTGTGAGGTAGGTGGCCACATGGGAGCAGCTAGGACCGCACATAAGGTTCTACAATGCGGGTTCTACTGGCCAACTCTGTAAAGAGACGTTTACATTCATGTGAAGGAATGCAATTAATGTCAACGGCCTGGGAATATCTCCACGAAAGATGAAATTCCCCTCAACAATATGTTAGTTTGTGAGCCTTTTTATATTTGGGGTATTGATTTTATGGGGCCCTTTCCTCCATCGTTCGGAAAAAAATATATTCTCATGGTAGTTGATTATGTCTCGAAATGGGTGGAAGCAGAAGTAGTTGCCGCCAACGATGGCCGCACTGTGCTGCAATTCTTGCACAAGAACATTTTTACAATATTTAGAGCCCCGCGCTCTATCATCTTGGATGGTGGAAGCCATTTCTGCAATCGGCAGTTCTCTAATCTCTTGAAGAGATTTTGAGTTCATCACAGGATCGCTTTGTCCTATCACCCACAAATATATTGATAAGTGGAAGTTTCTAATAGGGAATTGAAAAGGATTATAGAAAAGTCTATTCTTGGAAATTGAAGGGATTGGGCGAAGAGAGTAGACGAAGCATTATAGGCATACATAACTGCTTATAAAACCGTTATTGGAATGTCCCCATACCAGTTTTTTTTGGCAAATCATGTCTCCTGCCAGTAGAGTTAGAACACAAGGCTCTTTGGGCAACTAAACTTCTGAATCTGAATCTCACCACAGCTGCGAAAGAGAGAGTGGCGAAACTAAATGAACTAGATGAATTCAGGTTACTCGCTTATGAGAACGCGCATAACTACAAGGAGAGAACTAAGAGATGACTTGACCGACATATCATACCTACGGATTTAAAGGTCGGAGATAAGGTCCTATTGTATAACTTTTGCTTGAAACTATTTCCTGGCAAGTTGAAGTCAAGATGGAGCGGACCTTTTATAGTGACCGGAGTGTCACCGTTTGGAGCAATTGAAGTTAATGTTGAAAAGCTAGGGACATTCCAGGTTAATGGACAAAGGCTGAAGCACTACGTTCAAGGGGAGACTTTAGATCAAGGACAAGTTATGGATTTAGAGAACCCTGCCGAAGATGTCATTTGAATCATATTTTCAATTATTTAGCTCAAATAATTTGTTTTGTAATATAAACTAAATCTTATTTTATTTTTGAGAGCATGTTATAATACAGGTATTCAGTCCACCTTAAGGACGGTAAAGAAAAGTGCTCATGGGAGACAACCCAATTTCGCTTCTTTTGAATTGCTTAATTATGTCGCTATGAATATATATATATATATTTAGTATTTGTGATGTGCTTGGAGGTAATGACTTTTGCAGGTGGAGATAATTTGGGGGGCGTGGACCTCCTTCTTAAAATAACGTCAATCGAGTGGTATGCTCAGTTTTTAGCATAGGTACTTCTTACCCTTAGCTATTTATATTATTTGGAATGTTTAGTTTTTCTTGTCATCGCATTCAAGTCTGGGGGGGAGAGCATGTCTGTGGTCACTACACGAGCACAATTTTTTAGCATTCCAGTTGTTATTTATTTATTTCAAAATCACTATAGCACACACTGAATCACCCACATGAGCGCGATCTTATTCACGCGCGCGGCTCGAGTCAAATGCATTGCTTTTGTGTAAAATTTAAAATAGTGGTGATGGCTTAGGATTTTAGGATAGAGTAGTGCGAAACTCGTGCAGTGCTCCTAATCGAGTACTCATGGTCTGTGTAGAAATAGTATAGATTTTATTTTTCTTTATGCTCGTAGATTTATACTTCCTTGCAGATGTAAATATTGTTTGTACTACTCAAAAATGTTAAATCTGGTGAAATCGAATGGTAGTGTAGGGATGTGTGTAACCGTCACTAGACTCATTTTGCTCGAGTTGGGAGGAAGGATAATCTTTCTCGGTAGCTAAGAACTTCTCCCAAGCTACTCTCGAAGCATTGGTGCACGGTTAGTCAAGCGTGAGCATGACGTAGGCCATCAATTAGGCTAGTTTGAGCTTTGTTTACCTTGTCATAATTGCTAACCATTGCAAGCCAAGTTTGTGCCTATCCCTCCTTTGATTTAGCTCCACCTTCATTAATTAAAGCCTAAAGCAAATCCCCCTATCGCAACTAAATCCATGAGCTCCAGTGAATTTAATATTTTGATGAGGTGTGATGTGTGGAATTCAAGTGATGTGGTGAATGAATTCTAGAATTTCACGTGCTAAAGTTGGGGATTGCAAAAGAAAAAAAAAGAAGAAGGAGAGAATTGAAAAAAAAAATTTAACAATGTGAAATGGAAATCCCAACATGTTTATCTTGATATTGGTCGGGTTAGGCCGTGTACACACCCAGTTTTCAAGAAAAGTCTAGGGGTGTGTCACACGTGTAGTTCTTAGGAGCTATATTGGTTTAGCTCATTGTTGGCTCGCTTGGGTTGCGTGGAGCCTCCATGTTTATATTTGACCACCAAACCTTAGCCTAAGCCCCATGATTATCCTAAAGCCCTACGGAATCACTCATGATACGAGCTAGTATCATGGAGAGAGTGTGAACGGGCAAGCGTATGGTCCCCAACATTGGTGGATTCCTTTGGAGGTGATCTCGAGCCCCGGTCTTTGGCAAAGCTCACCTTAGTGGCTTGCCTACTTTCTTCCTACATATGACCTAACGATTCTCCAGAATTCAAATTTTGAGTAGATACAATATTTATTTACACCTGTCGAAAAATATAAATTCTGTAGTATAGTTAAAAAGTTCATCTATTATATTTTCTATGCCCATGATATATTTGATTTCTCTCAATTCTGTATTCAGAAATTACTAAGCCTGCTAACTATTTTCTAGTCCACGGAGTGATGATTTTCTCTGGACGAGAAAATGTTTAAGTCTGGGGGTGTGATGTGTCCAAGTTATAAACATATTTTTGACTCTTCTGGGCTAGTTTTCTCGTTGATGCACTACACTTTAGAGCCATATTTGTTCATATATGTAATTATGTTCATTCCATGATAAGTGCACTTTTGGCTCGCTTTCAGTGTGATTTCTTAATTATTATTCTTTTTCCCTACTTGATGTTTTGCTGTGTTTGGAGATTATAGTACAACCGTCTTGGTGGCTCTGCTGTTGTTACTACAGGTACAATGGTGATGAGCGTGTTTTGGATTGTTTTGGAACATTTTCTGCCTAAGGGCCACTAGTCGTGCGTTTTTACATGCGCACAATCAGTTGACTCCTTAGTGCATGACCACTGGTCGTGCGCAGTCTATTCATTGAATTCCCAAACAGTCCAGGAACACTGTGCACAATCATTGGACCTATAGCGCAAGAATACTGGTCGTGAGCCGCTGATCGTGCGCACTATTCTCCACTTTTCCATGTTCTATCTTGGGCATTCGCACGAGCATTGGACATAGTGCGCATGACCAGCGGTCGTGCGCCACTTCTCGTGCGCGTTATACAATTTTTTCTTGATTTCTGTCTTTTCTAATCGTACAATCATGGGATCCAGTGCGCCCGACCACCGGTCGTGGGCCACTGATCGTGCACATATATATTATTTTTTCTGTCTATTACAGGTTTATCTATAGCAGAGCACACGATCATCGACCATCAGGGTCCACTGATCGTGTGCTCTGAATTTTTGATGTTTAATTTAAGCTCGTGCTTCGCGATTTAGGTTGACGCCTTCCATTTTTTCACTACGCTGCTGCGTGCCAAGTGTTGTTTTCCACCCCCATAGGTCCTCCACTCATCTCCATCCTTTGGGAAGCTTTCTACGACGATCCGAAGACATTTTCAACACTTCGGAGACTTTCCATCCACCAGCAGCTTGCAAGAAGACTTTCCGATACAAATCATTTGGGAAAATGGTAGAAGATATTGAAAGAATGGGATGAATTTGGAGAGAAACAAGTGGATTGACGAATAATTTACCTCTGGAAGCAACCAACGGATCGAGTCGAGAAGTGGACTGACAAACCACCTCTCCGGCGAAGAACCACTACTAGGATTTCCTCCTATCAGTTTATTCTACCATTTTTTCTCATAGTGAAGTGTATTCTTAAGCTTTTAATGAACTTGAACTTACTTTATTTGTCTATGAATGAAGTTTGTCTTGGCTAGTTGCATTCTTGTTGTAGCTGTGTTGCACTCGCCTCCATCCACATCCATCCACTCGAGCACTAGAACCACACTAACAAAGGCTAGTGTTGGTTATTGAAGAGGTGATTGCGAACCTCACTTTTCACATTCGTGATCATTCCATCTGCTTTCTCTCCATCCATCCGCCTAACAAAGCACGACATAGAGTCCTGCACTCATTCCATCACCAAGTGAAGCGGTGCTTAAGACCCGCTTTAGTTTTTTTTGGTTTTGATAGCTTTAGCAATCAAAAACCAAACCCCTTATTATTTTGTTTTACTCTTAGTAGCGATCTTCATACGACGCTATCACGATTCCCAACCTTCATTCCCTAGAGATCGATATTCGGGGAAGCTATTACCAAATTTATTACTTGACAGCGACCGGTACACTTGTTGACGCATCAATCCCATACTTCATAACAGTCACATATTGCTTCTTATGAGGATCCATATGCAAACATATATTATATATCCTATACTATATAATACTCATCAACAGAGTAATAAGAGTGCACCAAGTGCAAGAAGTTACCATGTTTCCCTTAAACCTGCAAAATCAAATAGCCAACAACTGCAAAACTATAGAAGGAAAAGGAACTATATAGTCCTAAACATGTGAATCATTAATACTGGTAAAAACCATGAATCTGTGTCGGTGACCAAAACATCCAAAACAGAACTAACAGACCCAAATGTCTCAACAGCACCCCTGTGGCGACCATAAGGTCCAACACACCTAAAACAGCCTGTAAACATAGTCCCAAAACAAAACTACCACGTGCAATTATTCACGATACGACGTCCAATTGGCGGTCCTTTATCCACTGCCGATCTAGCCGTAAAAACACAGCCTTAAAACCCAACAAAACCCAAATACCAAATTCTAAACACTTCCCAAGACAAACGGGTTGAAAATACCCAAAATATACCCTTAGTACCAAACTCGACGAATCAGACCAAATCTATGAAAATCACCAAGTCCTGGCCAATTCGGAGAGTATACTCCTCGAATCACAACGATACTCAACGAATTCTAATATACTCGACGGAAATGAACTAGCGATACTCGACAAATCGTAATGCGATACTCGACAAATTCTACATTATTCGGCAATAAGGACTTGACACTCGACGAATTTCCTAGTGATATATGCCAAAAATCCCTTAGCCTCACCGACCATTCATTGGTTCCTACACCTAAATCAAACTCGACGAACCTGCCCGATTCTCACCGAATAGGCTTAACGATACACAATGAATCACTAACGGCCTCCCATACCGATATTCGATGAAAACTCCTTAGGCGAGATTACACATACCCGACGAATACCCGGCCGAAAAACTCTCTATTCTAGGGATTTTTTTCTAGAGCTCATCCAACACAAAACCTACCCTCTAAGGGAGGAGGAAGAAAAGGAAGAAAATAAACCATGATTGCACATGCAAGGGGAGAAATTCCACTTGCCTCGAAACTTGGAAAAAACACCGCTCGCTCACACCGCAACAAGGATCGGCTGTGAAAACGCCCTAATAACGCTTCCTGAAACTTTTGGAGTGGAAGAGGAGTCAAAATCCCTAACCCTAACTCACAAAAAAAATCGGAGAAACGGGGAAGGCTTACCACAAACGCGAAGATCATGGAGAGAGCTTTCCGGATCTACGGTCAGGCGAGGATTTCTTCCACCTCAGCTCCAGAAATCTCGGTCGGATAGTCCGCGAAGGAGGAGCGCTGTCGTTCTTGCGATGCACTGGTTCGGCCAAAAAGTATGGGAGGAAGAAGAATGGGTTTGGTCTTTTCTTGAGGGAGGAGAAGGTTTATATATAATAAAAATAATAATAATATCATTTTATTAGTATTATTATTATTAAAAAGATGAGAGGGGGTAGTTCGATGAGTGAGGAGGTAGCATTCGGTGAGTGAAGTTATGATTAATAATTATAGTAATAACATTAATCATTGGTTAGAGGGGGATTACGTCGAAATTCGTGGAATAAGAATGGGAATGGGTGAGTATCGCTGGAAGTTATAAAATTAACTAATGATATTATTAATAATAAATATTAATAAATATAATAATAGTAATAATAATAACATTTGTGTTATACTATTACGATTGGCTTAATGTATGCTAATTCAAACAAAATTCGCACCCTATGTAAAAGTCGGTACTACAAATCCAACAGTGAAGTCAAAATCAAAATCCGACGAACCGTTCTCGAGATATAAATTTTTAAAGTTTACGGTGAACATTAAATATACCAAAACTTCGAAAATTCGCCGAAGCTCCAATATTGCTTGCAACGCGATGAAACGTGACTGGCAAATTCAAAATTAATCGATTTAATTTCATATCGTAAATTTTACAATTCCAATGAGAATTCTAAGATTTGGTCGCCTCGACCTAACAGACGCGAAAACGCACTAATGTCGACTCGTCGTCAACTCCGCGTTAACGTAACGCCCTTACGTCATTATGACATCACTAAGAGAACTAAAATAATTGATAGAAAAAAGGGGTGTTACAGTCACGGGCATAACCTAAGGGCGTGACCCACCGATTTAATAAATTTTGGCATTTTTCCCCAACCTTCCTGGGCTTTTAAGATGAAAGTTCTGTAACCTACAACCCTAGGTCACGGGGGTGATCTATGGGCGCGACTTACCAACAAATTTTACTATAAATTCCAGGCAAGACCAGGAGAAAAGGTGGTTGGATTGTGGAGCTTATTTTCAGTATTTTTTCATTACTTTTCAGTATTTTCCATTTCATAGTGTAATCTTTAGCTTTGGTAATTTTTAATTCAAGTGCAGTTTTAATTTATAATCATATCTCTCTCTACCTTCTTATGTAATTCCCTCATCTTGATGAGTAACTAAACTTCATTTCGCATTTGATCATGATGAATTTTGGAATAAAATAAACTTGTTTTATTTTTCTCAAAAATGTCAAGCTCTCTACTTTGTTAACTTCGATTTATCTTTGAATTTAATTGCGTTGAATTCATATGTCGCGAAATGTTTTTCGATCTAATATCCGCATGCTAATTGATCAAGAGATTCATGCAAGTGAGGAGATCACTTTAAGATAAAAGAAGTTGTATGCACTTCTCGAGAGAGGATGACATAAATCTTTTGGATTAAAGTCAAATTCAATAGTTGGGTTCACCGCCTAAAGCAAGCTTATGAGTTTCGACTTGTTGAGTTGTCTTAATCGATCAACCTAATGTTAGGTAAGAGTGTATTCTCGAGAGAGACACTTTCGTATTTTGGGAACCTCAACGGTCGAAGTAAGTAATTTATAAGCTTACATTTTATTATATCATGAAAGTTTATTTTAATCCAAAAGGATTCTTGATCATGTGCTTGTTTTTTTAAAAAACATCGAATTTATCTTTAGTAAAATCAGTATTTTTCTTAGTTTACCGAAATCGCAAAACCAACTTTTGTTCGATAAAATAATAGCTCTTTCTTATGAGTACAAGTACTCAACAGACCCTGAGTCTAAATACGACACTTGATCCTATAGTCTAAATAATAGGTATACTTGCCTTTTCGATTTAGAATTGCGCTCTAGCGTGAATTTTATTCATCAAGTTTTTTGCGCCATCAGCGGGGAACTTCTTTTTGTCCATATTTTGAAAGTAAGGTTCTATTAACTTTATCATTTTTTTGCTTTTAAAAAGTACAAAAAAACATATTGTGTTTGTTTTTTCAAAAAGCTTTATCTTTAATTTTTAATAATTAAAATTTCTTGTGAAAGGGCCGTGTCGGGTTTTAATCCTGCAAGACCGCCTAGTTCCTTGCTGTCATTTGGTAGCCCTTGAGAAATCCCTGAAATTTTATTTTATAAATTTTTAATCATAACATTTTTATTTTTATTTTTTTTAATATATGGCCAAAGGGAATCTGTCAAATCTATTTGACTTGGATCCGAAGATCGAGCAAACCTTATGGAGACGCCTAAGACTCCGTGAACTCAATTCTCCAGATTTAGTTGAGGAATCCATAAGTGAATTTCTTCTTCTTTTCTTTCTTCTACACCTTCTTTTTTCAACTTCCCTCTCTTCTCAATTTTATTGTATAATGGGTGGCCCAAATTTCAATATGGCCGAACAACGGACTATATCCTATTATGCTCAGCCAAATTTGGATGAGGCGCAATAAAGTATTGTTTGACCCGCTATTGCGAACATTAACTTTGAATTGAAGCTGTGCATCATTCATATGTTACAACAATATGTTCAATTTAATGGGCTTCAAGATGAGGATCCAAACGCACATATTTCTAACTCTTTATAAATATGTGATACTTTGAAAATTAACCAGGTTTCTGATGACGCCATCTGGCTAAGGCTTTTTCCTTTCACTTTGCGCACCAAAGCTAAGAAGTGGTTGGTTTTTCTACTAAGAGGGTCCATCACTACATGGGTCGAGATGACGAAAAAATTTCATATAAAATATTTTTTGCCCGCCAAAATGACCAAGTTATGCAATGATATCGCATACTTCTCCCATGTTGATATGAAAACATTATATGGTAGCTGGGAATGATTTATGGAATTGCTTCGCCATTGTCAAAATCATGTAATCTCCAATTGGTTGAAAATTCAAACCTTCTATTATGGCCTCAATTCCCAAATGAGGCAATATATCGATGCCACCGCCGGTGGAACGTTAAACAATAAGACATCGACGACCACCCAAGAGCTTATAGAAGGTATGACCACGAATACATATTAGTGGAGTACACCTCGGTCTCTTCCACCTAAACGTGCTGGGATGTACGAAGTCGATATGGTTTCTAGTTTATCTCTTAAGGTTGAGATGCTTAATAAAAGAATAGAAGAGATGTCAGCTTCCTCTTCTACACCTACCTTCTAACATTCCACTATAGTCGAACATGTGGATTATATGGGTAATCTGAATCATCCACCTTTTAATTCTAGTAATAATAATTAAGGTAATCCGAGGAATCACCCAAACTTATCTTGGAGTTATCCGGGGAATGTGGTACGCCCACCGAACGCAATTCAACCTATATTTCTACAACCACAAGATCTATATCCTCCCACTCTCGACAAGGTTTTCACTAAATATACGGCTAGTAATGATGCCAATATCCGGAATCTAACCAGATCCATTCGCAATTTGGAGAATAAAATTGGGCAAATCATAAAAATGCTCTTCGATCATCAACAAGGAGCAATACTCGGTAATACGGATCCCAAACCAAAGGAGCTAGCAAGGGCAATCACTCTACGGAGCAAGACAGAGGTAACTACTTCCTCAAATCCGGTTGAAATGGAGGTAACAATTTTTACATATAGTCCTCCTCCTAAGGTTTCCATTGAAAATAAAATTAAGGAATTTCAATCACCTCTTCCCTCTCCGTCTAAATTAAAGAGAGATTGGATAGATGAGCATTACGGTAAATTATTAGAAATATTTAAGCAAATTCATATAAATTACCATTTTGCGAAGCGATAGCGCAAATGTTGAAGTATGCAAAGTACCTCAAGGATCTTTTATCTAATAAAAAGAAACTTTAGGATATTTCCATGATTCAATTAAACACGGAATGTTCGGCAATTTTGATTAATAAATTGCCGAAGAAATTAATCGATCTAGGTAGTTTCTTTAATCCATATCTATTTGGGGATTTATTAGTAAAACATGTGTTGGACGATCTAGGCCCTCTATTAATTTGATTCCTTATTCTTTATTTAAAAATTTGGGATTAAGAGAGCCTAATCCAACGAGAATGAGCATCCAATTGGCAGATCAGTCTATTAAATACCCAATGGGAGTTTATGAGGATGTTCTTGTCAAGGTTTACAAATTTATCTTTTTGTAGATTTCTTCATCCTTGACATAAAAGAGGACTCCGAGGTTTCGCTCATTCACGGCCGCCCATTTCTTGCCACCTCACGTGCCATAATAGACGTTAGTAATGCGAAACTTCTCCTTAGAGTTAGAGATGAATAAGTTACCTTTACAATTAATTCATCTATGAAAAATACGCTATCCAATGATAACTCATGTTTCATGAAGAAAATTTTGAAAATCTTTATTTAATTTCTCATGAAAATAGTGATAACGATTCGGTCATACACGCACCTATTTTAGCGATTTTAAAATTAGGTAGTGATCAATTAAAAAATTCTTATGAAGAACCTCCAACTATAAAATTGAAATAATTGCCCGATCATTTAGAGTACTTATTTCTAGCATACGGTTTAAAGCTTCCTGTTATTGTGTCGGCATATTTAATAGATGAGTAAATATTTAAATTATGAAATGTTTTAAAACTTCATCATCACACAATTGCATTGAAAATTACGGATTTGAAAGTGATTAATCCCTCCTTTTGTACACATAAACATTATCAGAAGAAAATTCGCAAAAAAATATTCGACCTCAACGCCTCCTAAATCCTAATATGCAGGAGGTGGTTAAGGTGGAGGTAATAAAATTATTCAACGCGATCATCATCTATTCGATTTTTTACAGCACTTAGGTAAGTCCGGTCCAAGTGGTGCCAAAGAAAGGCGGATTAACGGTAGTGTCGAATGATAAAAACGACTTAATCCCTACTAGAACTATTGCTGAATGGAGGGTTTTCATCGACTAGCACAAATTAAATGATGTAATCCGTAAGGATCATTTTCCTTTACCATTCATACACCAAATCCTTGAACAGCTATCCCGGCACTCTTTCTATTATTTTCTTGATGGTCTCTCGGGATATTTCCAATTCCTATTTGTGCCCGAGAACTAAGAGAAAACAACCTTCACTCGTCCATTTGGCACCTTTTCCTATCGGAGGATGCCATTTGGTTTATCTAACGCACTGGC
The DNA here is from genome assembly GCA_039513925.1 of Platanthera zijinensis. Classification (NCBI taxonomy): domain Eukaryota; kingdom Viridiplantae; phylum Streptophyta; class Magnoliopsida; order Asparagales; family Orchidaceae; genus Platanthera; species Platanthera zijinensis. Next base: position 171,709,687 of record CM077078.1, read on the forward strand.
AACCTTTCAAAGTTGTATGCTAATAATTTTTGACGAACTAATGGAGGATATTATAGAAGTTTTCAGGGTCGATTTCTCTATTTTTGGAAATTCATTTGATTTATGTTTAAAAAACCTCTCTCATATTATTAAAGATGTGAGGACACAAATTTAGTTTTAAATTTGGAGAAGTCCCATTTTATGGTACAGGAGGGTTTAGTGGTAGGCCACAAAATTTCATGTAGGGGCATAGAGGTAGACAAAGCTAAAAAAGAAACTATAGAAAAACTATCTGCCCCTTCGAACGTTAAGGTCCTACGTAGCTTTCTTGGGGATGCGGGTTTTTATCGCCGGCTTATTAAATATTTTTCTAAAATAACTAAGCCCCTCACTCAACTTTTAGAAAAGATGCACCATTTAATTTTAATGAAGATTCTTTGCATGCTTTTTCTATAATTAAAGAAAAATTAATAAACGTACCCATCATGATAGCTCCCAATTGGGATCTTCCTTTTGAAATAATGTCCGAAGCTAGTAGTTTTGTCATTGGTGCGGTCTTAGTACAACGCATCAATAAATTTTCATCCTATATATTTTGCGAGGAAAACCCTAACCGCCGCACAAGAAAACTATACCTCAATCGAGAAAGAATTATTAGCCATTATTTTTCTTTTGATAAATTTTGCTCTTATCTCACTTTGTCCAAAATTAATTTTTTTACCGATCATTCGACTTTGCGTTATTTTCTAACAAAAACAGATGCAAAGCCTAGATTGATTAGATGGATTTAGATTCTCAAAGAATTTGACTTGGAGATCCGTGAGAAAAGGGGAGCCGAGAATTTAGTGGTGGATCACCTTTCTCAGTTGGAGAATACCAATTTGATGGAGCTTATCGAGGAGGATAATGATGATAATTTTCCCCAGGAGTACCTCCTCAATATATATATATGATAATAACTCTTCCCACTTCTTGGTTTGCCAATTTCGCAAACTATCTTGTTGCGAGATTTCTCCCAAAAGATTTTTCTTATCAAGAAAAGAAGAAATTCTTTTTCGATTTGTAAAATTAATTTTGGGAGGATCTATTTTTTTCGAGTTTGTGCAAACCAAGTAATGCAGAGGTATGTTTCTCATGAGGAGGTTGCCTAAATCTTAAAACATTTCCACGAGGGACCCACCGGTTGGCACAACAAAGCAAATCTTGCAGCGCAAAAATTACTTGAAGCAGGCTTTTATTGGCTAGGCATCATCAAAGACGCTCACGCACATGTAATTCATTATGAATAATGTCAATTCTCAGGTTATATTTCCCGCCATGATGAAATGACATTAAATTCATTTTTTGAAATAAATGTTAATTATTTATGGAGGATTGACTTTATCGGGCCGCTATTAACTTCCTTTGGAAATCGATATATTTTGGTAGCGGTCGACTACGCGTAACGGTGGGCGGAAGCGCATGACCTTCCCACCAATGATGCCCAAGCCATGACCCAATTTCTCAAAAAGCTTTATTCATGATTTGGGGCATCACGGTCGATAGTGAGGGATCGGGGAACTCTTTTTTGTAACGCACAATTTTCTAAAGTATTATTTAAATATGGAATTAAACATAGGTTGGCCACCCCCTATCACCCTCAAATAAGTGGCCAAGTAGAAGTAGTAAATCGTGAAATAAAATAAATATTAGGAAAAAAAAAAGTTTATAGTTATAAAATAGATTTGTTGGCTTGACTTGGCGATGAGCTATGGGCTTATCAGACCACATATAAGAACATTATTGGTTGTACACCATATCGATTGGTCTATCGAAAAGCATGCCACTTACCGGTTGAGCTTGAGCACCGTGCCTTTCGGGCACTTAAATTTTTAAATCATGATGAAAATTTGTCACGCGAACTCTGCAAATTCTAAATTAATGAGCTCGATGAGTGACTCTATTTTGCCTAGAAAAGTAATAAACTATATAAGAAGAAAACAAACTTTTATCATGATAGACAAATTAAGCAGTCGAAGGAGTTCAAACTAGGCCTGCGAGCTGTGCGGTTTGGTGCGGTTTGAGCCCAAACCGAAACGGCACCATAGTGGTGCGGTTTTTGACCAACCAAAACTGCACCGAACCGAAACCGTGCGGTGCGGTGTCGATACAGTACGGTTTATGGTCGGTTTTTGCGGTGCCGTTTCGGTTTTATAGCTTTTTGTCCCTTCTTGAGTTTGGACAAGAATATTTTTTTATTAGATTATTGAAAATACTAACAGTCATCTAAAAATCTTAGAATTAATAGTTATAATAAATTAATAATCTACACATAATTTACATACAATAAACCTGCGGTTTACAAAATATAAAGCCGCTGAAAACCGGTATGGTGCAGATTATTAATAGCTACAATCACGGTGCACGTAGAATTATAAAGCGGAAAATAAAAGAAGATTAATAATTTAAAATAAAGGCGGAAGGTAATCTACACAAAATAAAAGTGGATTATTAATTATGTGTAGAACTGTAGACAAACTCCTGCGGTTTACACATAATCTATACAAACCTTTTTTTTACAAAAAGGGATTATTACCAAAGAGGAGATTACCTTCTTACGGTTTACAATAAACCTTGATTATGATTTATAAATTATAAAAGAGGAAGGTAATCAATTATGTGTAGATTACCTTCCACTTTTATATTTATAAAGCCACTAAAGACAAGTGCGCGTAGAATTAATAACTATAATAAACCTTTATATTTTCAACTACTTTCCTCTTTTAAAATTTTTAAATCATAATCGCAGTGCGGTGCGGTTTACACTGTTTTTACGAACTGAAAACAACACCGCACCAATAAACCTGCGGTTTTCAGACCCCTAAAACCGAACCGCACCGCACCCAATCGGTGCAGTTGGGAATGGGGTGCGGTGCGGTGCGGTTTTGCGGTTTGGTGCGGTTTTCGATTTTCCTGCACAAGCCTAGTTCAAACTTGGAGACTAAATGCTCCTTTATAACTCACGTTTATGTCTTTTTCCTGGATAACTTAAGTCTCTCTAGTCCAGACAATTTATTGTAAAACTGGTGTGGCCCTATGGAATAGTACTTATCTCGCATCAGGAAAAAGGTGAGTTTAAAGTGAACAGGCACCTGTTGAAATTATTTTTCTCCGGCGATAAAATTAATGAGCACTGGGATAAAATTATCATCCCTAACCCATAAACCAGTGCACCAATATGGTCGAGCTCAATGACTGTAAACAAAATGCTTTTGGGAGGCACTCCATGATTACCCTATTTTTTATATAAATTTTATGTTTAGTTTTTACAGGTTTGGAAGTTTATTGATGGATGACGGTCAGGCAGGCGCGAACGTCAAGATTCATTTAAACTCTTCAAAGTCAGTAATTTTTTTTTAATTATTTTTTTTATTTTCTATTTTTCTTAGTAAATCAATATATATATATAACAAACACAAATCTTGTGAAAAAAATTCCAAAAATTTTATTTTTACACGTCCTGGTCACGGGCATGATCTAAGGGTCATGGTCGTTACCAGCAGCATGTATATCCCGAAATACGAATTCCGACACTGGTTTCGAGTAGGAGAATTTTGTTTCGTATTCCATCAAAGTCACGGGCGTGACCTTCATTAGTCACGGGCATGGCATTGATGGAACCTCTCTGTCCTGAGCAAGCAACAAAAAGCCAGTTTAAGAAGTCACGCATGTGACAACATATATCACGCTCGTGATAAACGGGAGTCACAATCGTGACTTAAGATGTGAAGAAAAAAAGATAAGATAATAAATATTAATATTTTATGTTTACACGTCATAGGGTCACGGGCGTGACCCTAGGATGTGTCATCCGAATCTGAGTGGTTGACCCGGTAAATGCCTTGGATTCCCTTTTTTTTATTATTTTAAGTTACACGCCCCATAGTCACAGTCATGACGGGGGGGGGGGGGAGGGGGGGGGTGTCCTCACAATTTTTTCTATTTAAGGGTTTTCTTCCGCTTTATTTCTTCCACATAAATCTAACCCTCCTCATTTCATTCTCTACCCTCCTTGGCCAAAAATTCACCTCTTGATTTCAGACATGCCTCACCACCTTCCTCAATTTAGTGTGTCATCATCCGAGTACCCCGTGTATCCCGCCACAGTAGAAGCTATTGATGGAACCCCATGTTTGATTTGGGCTACGTTCACTCCTAGGTTGGTTGACCCACTTGTATAGTCAAGGTCAAAGTCTATGTCTATGTTAGTCTTTGTAGAGCAGACCACATAAAGACAAACAATAGAATTCATTTCAAAGACCAAGACTCAGAAGTAATCTGTGGATCTGATATCAGTTTGACTTTCGTGGAACTCAGCTCGAAGATCGTCGATCTCCGATCGATGATTGGAGAGGAAAAATATCTGAGCTGAACTCGACGATCTCAAGTCTCAGATCGACGATTTCAATTCTCAGCTCGACAATCTTCTATCTCAGCTCTGTGTTTATTCATCTGTGTTCGACTACCTTATTGCACAGCTATCTTGAATATTTCATTCTTATTTTATCAAGGCTATTTATGGAATCAAATCTCTAGTAGTTAATATTGATGTTATCAAGGCTTATAGCCGTTTCAATTGCAGCATTTACTATAGGTTTTCACAGAGTTATTATATTGTCTTATGTGCCAAAGACAGTTGAGGAAGTCATTTATTACAGATATTGTAGCCGTTGTCTTTCCTCGATTCCTGCACAATAATTAAATGAAGGTTTTTGAAATTCAAGTCAGAAATTGTTTTATCCTGCAAAAGGAAGAAGGCTGTTGATTCTGATACAGAGATATAGACGCACAAAGAAAGACAGAAAATTGTTCCTGCTAACATCCTAAAAACATTCTGAAGCGGATCTTCATCAGTTTTTCTCATTCTGTTAGTGCCTTGAAGAAGAAGCAAGAAGAACAACTTTTACAAATCAAGAGTATTTTTGTTCTTCACTTCCAGGACCTTACTAAGACATTCCAGCACCATCTGTCTAAAGCTCCTTGACCAAGTCTATTATTTGAAGACCTACTCACCCTGTATAAAGCATCCCAGCCTGAAACCTTCTACATCTCAGGGGGAGCTTTGACAACATCTTTGAATCTACAGTCCTCTAATTGTTTTAAGAAAAGAAGACTTTCATCACTCTCTCATCTATTCTGTTTTACAAGTCTCCTTCCAAAAGACTTGGGTTAGTTTTTGGGCGCCTGATCAAAAGCTCATTAGTTGTAGTCACCTAATCAAAACCTGTAGTGGATTCCTAACAAGGGTGGTAGATGAGTGGATGTACCCAGTTGGGGATCCACTATAAAATTCTTGTGCTGTCTAGTTGTGCTTTCTGTGTTCTTGTGTGCTTATGTTGTGGTTAGATTAGCTTAGTTTATTTGCTTTTATCTTTATTGTAAAAAGATTTTTTATAACTCAATTCCCCCCAATAGAGTTATTTAGAGTTAATCACCCCTTTTTCTTTCAATTGGTATCAGAGGTAGGTTGGTTATTCTAATACAGGCTAACACCTGAACCAACCAAGACCTCCAAATAAGCTCTGAATAATTATTTTTGTGTTTTTATTTTATCTGATACCATGGCACAAAATAAGGAATACACTAGCACCATACCTCGAGTGTGTAACTTTTCAAAGTTCACTATCTGGAAGGCAAGAATCAAGTTGTACATGAACTCTATTGATGAGGATATCTTCAACTCTATTTTATCAAGTCCACAAGCTCCAGTGGCAACTACCTCAACAACATCTATAAGCTTAAATGTTGTTCCACTACCATACTACAATGATGCTCAAAAGAAAGCTAAGGTTGCTGATGCAAGAGCCATGAACATCTTGGCTCAGACTATGTCATATGACATCTTTCAGAAGGTGGCTGAGTGCACCTCTACAAAACAAATCTGGGATTCACTCAAACAGATGGTTGCTGGCTTAGCAGATGAGAGAAAGGATAGAAGATCAACTCACATCTAACAATATGAGAATTTGAAGAAAGATTAAGCTTATTCTGTTGGTGACATGTACAACAGACTAAGCTCCATCATCAGTGAGTTGAAGACATTGGATAAAGAGATCCCTCTTACAGAGGTAAATGACAAGATCCTAATGTGCTTCCCAAGCACATGGGACACCACGATCTGGCCAATCAAAGAGGCTAGAAACTTGAATGAGATTTCAACTGAATCTCTCCTTGGAAAGCTCAAATCTTATAAGCAGCTAATCAAGTCCAGAGAAGTTGTAGAACAAAGGAATCTTCCTCTAGCAAGGAAAGAACAATCCATTGTATTCAATACTGCTGAAGAGACTGAAGCTCCAATAGTCAATGAAGAGCTAATGAGTCTCTTTGCCAAGAGATTCTTTAAAATGGCAAGGAAGGACTTCATGAGGAAGTCATCCAGAAATGACAACAAGCCCAGGTATGAAAAAACCCCTACTAAATAAGTATGTGTTTTGGATGCAGGAAACCAGGGCACTTCATGTCTGAATGTCCTGAAAATCAAAAGAAGGAAAGAAGAAGAGAGAAGGATTCTAGAAGAAAGCATTACAGCAAGCCCTCTTCCAGCAAGCACAAAAAGAAGGACAAAAGATTTGTGGCTGACACATGGAGTGACATAGAAGATGAATCAACATCTTCCAGCTCTAGTGAAGAAGAAGAGGAGGCAAAGGCAAAGTAAGTTTGCCTCATGGCAATTGATGCTAGTAGTAGCAGATCAGATACATATGAATCTGATAATGAAGAAAACCTGTCAGCTGAAGATCAGGTATTAACATCTTAGATTTTGAATCTAATGAATTTAAAATTGAATTTAAAAAATTATACTTAGATTTGATAAGCTCTGAGAAGGAAATCAAGCTTCTCAGAGAAAAATTAAATGATCTACATAAAATCACTTCTGAAAATGCTAATCTATCTAATGAACTAAATTATACAAATGAACAAATTATCTTTCTAAAATCTGAAATTAGCAAAGATAAGATATTAGAAGAATCATTAAATGGCAGATGTTTAAAATTGCTAGATATAACCAGCACATTAAATGCTAGAACTAATAACTGAAAACTAGAATTAGGAGCTTCATCTAGTGAACCAATCGTAATCCAAAAGAATCATCTTTCTAAACATGTAAATTTTATTTCTAATAAAGGAAAGAAAAATACTAAACAGGTTAATAAGGTTAATGAATTTCTTGAACAATTTGAAACTAGGAACAAACTTAAAAATCAAAAGAATAATAATAGTAACAATGTTCAGCAGTTATCGTCAAACTCAGATTGACGATATATGAACAGATCGTTGACCTCAGAATGACGATCTCTGAACGCAAATTTCAGTAATAATCATTCTTCGATCTACGATTGATGATACCAGTATGGTTCGTCGACCAGAGATCGATGATTTTGGTGCCCCAAGAAAGAATATCTTCATTCTTCGAGCAGAGATCAAAGATCTCATCCAACATCATCGAGCTCAGGTCGACGATCCAACGAGAAATCGTCGATCCCAGATCCTAACAACAGAAACCTAAATTCTAATTGCAACATTAATACTTTTAATCAATGGATAATACCACCAAGAAGATATCTTCCCAAAGGTTACAAAAATCAACCTTAATGTTCTTAAATTTCCAGTTATAGTTATGTGAATTAACAAGTACCCAAGGTTACCTGGGTTAAGAACAATAACTATCATCCTTGTAGGTAGAGAGGTGTCCAACATTTAATCAATAATGATATCTAGATAGTGGTTGCTCCAAGCATATGACAGGCAGCAAGGACAACTTAAGTGATTACAAGTCCATGCGGGGACAAAAGGTTATCTTTGATGATTCAAACTGTGGCCAGACCAAAGGCTATGGTAAAGTCAAGATTGAAGCAGTGACTTTCAAAAAGGTTGCTTATGTGTAACACCCCAAAAATCTCAAAAATGGATTTGAGGTGCAGGTTGGTTTACACGGCCTGGTACACGGGCGTGTCGGGGGTACACGGCCTGGGACACGGGCGTGTCCCAGGGCGTGTCACTCAAATAATAGACGGATTGAGTCAGAAGATTACACGGCCCGGAACCAAGCCTTGAACACGGCCGTGTCAGATTGGACACGGGCGTGTCCGATGCCGTGTGCCTACCCGTGTACTGCTGGTTGAGTTTGGAGCTCGATGAGGCAGGGGTGACATGGGCGTGTCTCATGACTGACACGGGCGTGTCAGGTTCGACACGGGCGTGTCGATGCCCGTGTTCTGGTAAATATCAGTCGGTACGAATACCGCGTGTGCCGCATAAGGGTACACGGCCTGTGACACGGGCGTGTCACAGGCCGTGTCAGCCAAAAAAGTGTGATTTTAGGAAAATCGTGGCCGTTCATTTTCTCTATTTTGATCCAAAGGCTCAGATGATTCCTGGCTGGTTTAAGTCTGCAGAGGCTTGAGTCATTCTTCACTTAGCTAAGGAAGAGAGAAAGAGAGAGGAGGAAGAAGAAGGAGGAGGAGATCAAGCCACCGGCGGAGCTCCCGTGGTACGATTCGTGATCCGAGGCCAGCATTGTGAAGGCAAAGCTGCTGCGGTACTTTCTCACCGGCTAGATTTTGATGGCTCCCAAGAGATCGACAAGGGTAACGATCTCCCTTCTTGGACATGTGAAGTCCTTCTTTTCTGCATTGCATAGGGAAAACCCTTCCCCGCGAGTGTGCGGTGGGTTGTGGTGTCCCTTGGGGTAGATATGTGAAGTCCCCCTTGTTAGAGTCCGGAATTGGAGTACGGATCTAGGCATGCTGTGTGAAGCCCATCTGGACATGCTGGTCTGGATTGGTGATGCTTGTTTGCATATCGGAGAAGACTCCGTGATTATGGCTTGTTTGCCTTGTACCTACCTGTTGGCTTGGTGCAGCAGGAAGTACTGGATGAAGTCCAGGAAATGAAGAGGGTTGGATGCAACTCTTGTTGCCGTGCGTTGCCACTTTGTGTGCGGTTGAGCCGTTGGGCTGCAACTCGATGAAAATGTAGATTGCCGAACAGGAAAGGTGAAACCGACCCGCGCCTATAAATTGCCATGGATACTTCCGTATTCGAGGTGGCACGGCGACTTGAGCAACGAGGGGTGGCTGATCCGTACCTGCGTTAGGTCCGTCCGACTTGGAAGCCTGGTTATGGGTTTTGTTGGAGCGCCTAATGAGAGTCTTAGGCCCGCGCGCCGAAAAGACTAGAATGCTCAAATTCCGTGTAGACGGTGGTGTTGACCCTGGTATTCCGGTACACCAAGAATGTGCCCTGAGTGCACGGACTGTCGGGCCGTGTGGCCGACGGTTGTGATGTCTTGAATGTGCCTGCGCGCACATAGTTGCTATTGTTGATACCATGCTGTGCAGGGAAAGAATTCTACTGCCCCGAGAAAGGGGTAGGATTGTTATAATTGGGTCAGCTGAATGCTGACCGTTGCCTTGTTTGCCACCGTTTGGGTGGATTGTCCCTATGCAGGTGCTGGAGAGCCAAGTGGTAAATGAAGGGCTGAAGCCCTTGCTGCTGTTGCTGCTGCTGCTGCGGCTAGCCCTTGAAGGCTGAGCGAATGATTTTGTTTGTTTTGTTTTTCCTCATGTATGGCCGGCCTGCGCGCCGAGGTTTGTAATCCATGTTGTATGGAAAGAGGAACTGTAAGGCCTTAAGGCCAAACCTTTGTTATACATTCCGTGGCTGTATATATAACTGTGGTTTATATATTGGACATTCCTGGTTAGAGTTCAAATTTACAACTTAAAGCTTCCGCTAGCATGCTCTGAGTTAGGATGCGTGTATGGTTTGGTATTATCCTGTGACCTCACCGTCTGTTTGTGGCATATAGTGTGGGGCCCCGGCCGGACATTCTACTATACGTCATGTAACGGATGGGGTCGTTACATTGTGGAATCAGCTTTGTTCGGTCTTCCTCGTTCGAATTCGTGGTCGAATTCTTTTATGGGGTGGCGAGCGCGTGTTTATGTGCCCTGCGGTAACACTAATGAACTCTGGAATGTCCATTAAGGAATGTACAAAATCTTGTTTGAGGAATCTGCACGTTCCTTTTTGTGTTGTTTTGCTTGCATACGTTCGCTAATGTGTGTCTTGTCCACCTATAGGTGACGCGTAGTGGTGCTGGGCAGTCTGGAGCCCTAGCGCTCTGATGAGAGTGCGGCACCAGCTGAGGTGCCAACACCTCCTCCATCTGTGGAAACTGTTCGTTTAGTTGCTGAGGCTCTCTTTGCCATGATTCAGCCGACCGGGCAAGCGCAGCCGGCAGTAGTGCCAGTTCGTGTTGATGTAAGACCCGAGCCGGTTGAGGCTATCGATCCACGAGCAGCTGACCGACAGTTGAAGCAATTCATGAGCTTCAGTCCGCCTACATTTACGACACTAGGATCCCCAACGCAGGCAAAGGATTGGTTATCGCGTGTCAAGCGGATAATGACAGCGATCAGGGCGGAGGAAACTCTAAAGGTTACCTTGGCCACCTTCTTGCTTGAAGGAGAGGCGCGGTTGTGGTGGGACGAGGTTGAGGTACACCATTTGGCGGGTAGGCAATTAACGCAAGTATCGATTGAGGAGTTCTCTCGAATATTTCTGGCGAAGCATGTCCCAGCGGCGCAACACATTGCCATGGAAAATGAGTTCCAACGGTTAAAGCAAGGCGAAGATAGCGTGGATATCTACTTGCATGAGTTTACAAGGTAGGGACGCTATGCGGGAATAATCTTCGCGGATGACCAAAGGAAAACGAATAGGTTCTATGAAGGATTGCGAGACGAGTTGAGGTTCCTGCTTTCGAGTTCAGTGAACCAAGGGTTTCAGGCATTGGTTGATACTGCTTGTGCGCTGGAGAAGGACATGCGGCGGGTGCAAGGAAACAAGGGCTTGGTTGTGTCAAAGCCAGAGGTTCAAGCACCTCGCCCTAGCAAATCGTTCTACCAGAAGAAAGGGGGCAAGAGGTCCAAGCCGTCTGGGCAAGTGACTACGACCGTTGTGTCGGGGGCGACATCAAGGCCGGATTCTCGTACATGCTATAACTGTGGCCGGGTGGGGCATATAGCCCGTGACTGTCGGGCTGTTCAGCCCAAAGGGGAAAAGAAGACGGGTGCGTCTTATGCTGAGAAGGGCAAAGCGGTGGTTGATTCCTCTGCGTCCTAGGCACAGCCCCGAATCTATCAGCTTGGCCAACAGGAGGCGATTAAGCAAAGTGACGTCGTCACAGGTACTAGTGATTATAGCTTACTTGCTTACGTGCTATTGTTTGTGGTTATGTATAGCTTGTGCATGATGTGTGTGCTGCAGGCTTTGTCCTGATTCGGAATAATCTGGCGAGAGCCCTGTTTGATATGGGTGCTCCGCATTCTTTTCTGTCTGAGGACTTCGTATCTCGAATTGGGGTGCCGAGTCATGTGACGGTGGATAGTACAAGGGTGCTATTGCCGAATGGCTGTGTGATTCTTGCGGATAGGGCTTGCGATGTGGATGTTCAAATAGGAAGTCAGGATTTTGGTTTGAGTGCAGCTGTGCTACTGTTATCGGAGCTTGATGTGATCTTTGGTATGGACTGGCTCTCGGAGCAGCGTGCCTTTATTGATTGCAACTCCAAGGAGATCACACTGGGCCAGGATACCGGACTTGTGACGAAGTTCGCTGGTATGTGAGGAGTTGGCGGGACTCTGTTGTCTGCACTCCAAGTCGTCAATGCTGTTCGGAAGGGAGTGGAGTTATTCTTCACGCTAATTCAGTCTGTTGAGCCAAAGGCCAGTGTCGGTGAAGTTCTGGTTGTGTCAGAGTTTGCCGATGTGTTTCCTAAAGATCTTCCTGGGTTACCACCCCAGCGGGAGATTGACTTCTCTATTGAGTTGGTGCCAGGTGCTAAACCTGTGGCCCGCTCACCATATCGCGTTGCGCCAAAAGAGATGGCGGAATTGAAAGTCCAATTGCAAGAGTCTTTGGAGCAGGGATACATACGCTAAAGTATGTCACCTTGGAGCGCACCTGTTCTATTTGTGAAAAAGAAAGACGGTAGTTTACGGTTATGTATTGACTACCGCGAATTGAATAAGCTGACAGAGAAAAACAAATATCCGATTCCACGGATTGATGACCTATTTGATCAGCTGGCAGGATCAACGGTCTATTCCAAGTTGGATTTGAAATCGGGATATTATCAGTTGAGGATTCGGGAAGGTGACATTCCCAAGACGGCGTTTGGAACACGCTACGGTCATTATGAGTTCACGGTAATGTCGTTTGGCCTATGTAATGCGCCTTCGGTATTTATGGATCTAATGCATCGCACGTTCTGAGAGTTCTTGGATTTGTTCGTGATTGTGTTTATCGATGACATCTTAGTATACTCTCAGTCGGAAGAGGATCATGCAAACCATTTGCGGTTGGTCTTGCATACCCTGCGGAGGAATAAGCTTTATGCCAAGTTCTCAAAGTGTGAGTTCTGGCTCTCTTCAGTAGCCTTTTTAGGCCATGTGGTAAGTGGAGAAGGTATCGCGGTGGATCCGTTGAAGATAAGTGCCATTCGAGAGTGGCCAGTGATGTTTTCAGTGGCCGAGGTCAGGAGCTTCCTTGGGCTTGCGGGCTACTATAGACGGTTTGTGGAAAACTTCTCACGGATTGCTTTACCTCTGACCACGCTGACGAGAAAAGATCAAAAGTTCATTTGGACGCCGGAGTGCGTGCGAGCTTTTGAAGACCTGAAGAGTCGTTTGACCACGGCGCCTGTGTTGACATCGCCATGTGGTACAGATGGGTATGAGATATATAGTGATACTTCCGAGAGAGGCTTAGGCTGCGTCCTTCTGCAGTTTGGTGAAGTGATTGCTTATGGCTCGTGCCAGTTGAAAGTGCATGAGTGGAATTACCCCTTCCATGATTTGGAGTTGGCGGCGGTAATCTTTGGGCTCAAGTTGTGGCAGCACTACCTTTATGGCGTGAAAGTGGATATATATACAGATCACAAAAGCCTAAAGTATTTGTTGGATCAGAAGGATCTGAATATGCGACAACGAAGATGGATGGAGTTCCTTGGGGACTACACCTTCGAGATTCACTATACTCCCAGGAAGGGAAATGTGGTCGCTGATGCGTTGAGTCGGAAGACTCCGGTACGGGCAAGTTGGTTGCAGAGGCTTGATCAGCGTTTGATACAGGGTTTGGAAGCGTTGGAGATATCTTGTGTTGACAAGGGTTCGTCGACCGATGCATGCTTGAACTGGACGGAGGTGCAATATGACCTTACGGACAGAGTTCGGCAAGCAACGGAGCTTGATGAAAGTCTCCAGCACTATGCTAAAGATGGGCCGGATGACCAATTCTCTTGGGATAATGGTTTGTTACGAAGAAATGGTCAATTGTGTGTCCCGAGTGTGGGTAAATTGAGGGAAGAGTTGATGTACGAAGCTCACTTTGCAAAGTACTCAGTTCACCCAGGGAGCACAAAGATGTACAGAGATCTGAAAAAGCTGTTCTGGTGGCCCGGACTAAAGAGGTGGCCCGGACTAAAGAAAGATGTCGCACGTTATGTGGCTGAATGCAATACCTGTGTGTTGGTGAAAGCAGAATGCCAGAAGCCTGGCGGTTTCCTGAAGTCGTTACCCATTCCCGAGTGGAAGTTCGATGATATTTCGATGGATTTCGTGCACGGGTTGCCGAGATCTCAACGCGGTCATGATTCAATCTGGGTGATTGTGGACTGGTTGACAATAGTGGCGCACTTCCTTCCAAACAGAAGAGATGATTCAGTGGAAACCTTGGCCAAGCTTTATGTGGAGCAGATTGTTCGACTGCACGGTGTTCCTCGGAGCATCGTCAGTGACCGTGATGGGCGGTTCACATCGAATGATTGGCGGCTAGTTCATCAAATGTTGGGTACGAAGTTAGCGTTTAGTACGACCTTTCATCCCCAAGCGGATGGCCAGACTGAACGAACCAACAGGACGATGGAGGACATGCTCCGCATGTGCGCCCTAGACTTTGGTAAGAGATGGGATGATTATATTTTTCTTGTAGAATTTGCCTATAATAATAGCTACCAAGCGAGCATCGGTATGGAACCATTTGAGGCTTTGTATGGTCGTAAATGTCGTACACCGTTAGCTTGGGCAGAAGTAAGCGAATCTAAGCTGAGTGGGAAAAAGGAAGTCGAAGAAGCTACCTCGCTCATACGCTCTATTCGGGAGAGGCTATTGGTAGCCCAAGATCGTCAAGCAAAGTACTACAATGCCAAACACCGGAACGTGGAGTTCGCGGTGGGTGATTGGGTATATTTGAAGATCAAACCCTTCAAAGGCGTGTCCAGGATTCGGCGTTTGAAAAAGCTAAGTCCGAGGTATCTTGGTCCATTTGAGGTGGTGGAGAAAGTTGGGGAAGCTGCTTATCGACTAGCACTTTCAGCAGACTTGGGTGCATTACATGATGTATTTCACATCTCAGTACTTCGTAAGGCTATCAAGGATCCAGCTCAAGTAGTGGAGAATGATTGGGTACCGGTCGAGTATGGGCTAACAACGAGGGTTCGACCCATTCGGATCGAGGATCGAGCCGAGAAGCAGTTGCGGAATAAAGTGATCAGGATGGTCAAGGTCCAATGGGACAATTGGTGCCGTGAAGAGCTAACATGGGAGCGAGAGCAGACCATGCGAGCTGAATTTCCCGAGCTGTTTATATAAACTGTAGACCGTGTACCTTTTGTTATAACAGAGTTATCAAGTTATAACATTATTTTCCCTTGTTTCCTTACCATGTAAATTTCGGGACGAAATTTTATTAAGGAGGGGAGTATTGTAACACCCCAAAAATCTCAAAAATGGATTTGAGGTGCAGGTTGGTTTACACGTCCTGGGACACGGGCGTGTCCCAGGGCGTGTCGGGGGTACACGGCCTGGGACACGGGCGTGTCCCAGGGCGTGTCACTCAAATAATAGGCGGATTGAGTCAGAACATTACACGGACCGGAACCAAGCCTTGAACACGGCCGTGTCAGATTGGACACGGGCGTATCCGATGCCGTGTGCCTACCCGTGTACTGTTGGTTGAGTTTGGAGCTCGATGAGGCAGGGGTGACACGGGCATGTCTCATGACTGACACGGGCGTGTCAGGTTCGACACGGGCGTGTCGATGCCCGTGTTCTGGTAAATATCAGTCGGTACGAATACCGCGTGTGCCGCTTAAGGGTACACGGCCTGTGACACGGGCGTGTCACAGGCCGTGTCAGCCAAAAAAGTGAGATTTTGGGAAAATCGTGGCCGTTCATTTTCTCTATTTTGATCCAAAGGCTCAGATGATTCCTGGCTGGTTTAAGTCAGCAGAGGCTTGTGTCATTCTTCACTTAGCTAAGGAGGAGAGAAAGAGAGAGGAGGAAGAAGAAGGAGGAGGAGATCAAGCCACCGGTGGAGCTCCCGTGGTCCGATTCGTGATCTGAGGCCAGCGTTGTGAAGGCAAAGCTTCTGCGGTGCTTTCTCACAGGCTAGATTTTGATGGCTCCCAAGAGATTGACAAGGGTAACGATCTCCCTTCTTGGACATGTGAAGTCCTTCTTTTCTGCATTGCATAGGGAAAACCCTTCCCCGCGAGTGTGCGGTGGGTTGTGGTGTCCCTTGGGGTAGATAAGTGAAGTCCCCCTTGTTAGAGTCCGGAATTGGAGTACGGATCTAGGCATGCTATGTGAAGCCCATCTGGACATGCTGGTCTGGATTGGTGATGCTTGTTTGCATATCGGAGAAGACTCCGTGATTATGGCTTGTTTGCCTTGTGCCTACCTGTTGGCTTGGTGCAGCAGGAAGTACTGGATGAAGACCAGGAAATGAAGAGGGTTGGATGCAACTCTTGTGGCCGTGCGTTGCCACTTTGTGTGCGGTTGAGCCGTTGGGCTGCAACTCGATGAAAAGGCAGATTGCCGAACAGGAAAGGTGAAACCGACCCGCGCTTATAAATTGCCATGGATACTTCCGTATTCGAGGTGGCATGGCGACTTGAGCAACGGGGTGGCTGATCCGTACCTGCGTTAGGTCCGTTCGACTTGGAAGCCTGGTTATGGGTTTTGTTGGAGCGCCTAATGAGAGTCTTAGGCCCGCGCGCCGAAAAGACTAGAATGCTCAAATACCGTGTAGACGGTGGTGTTGACCCTGGTATTCCGGTCCACCAAGAATGTGCCCTGAGTGCACGGACTGTCGGGCCGTGTGGCCGACGGTTGTGATGGCTTGAATGTGCCTGCACGCACATAGTTGCTATTGTTGATACCATGCTTTGTAGGGAAAGAATGTTACTGCCCCAAGAAAGGGGTAGGATTGTTATAATTGGGTCAGCTGAATGCTGACCGTTGCCTTGTTTGCCACCGTTTGGGTGGATTGTCCCTATGCAGGTGCTGGAGAGCCAAGTGGTAAATGAAGGGCTGAAGCCCTTGCTGTTGTTGCTGCTGCTGCTGCGGCTAGCCCTTGAAGGCTGAGCGAATGATTTTGTTTGTTTTGTTTTTCCTCATGTATGGCCGGCCTGCGCGCCGAGGTTTGTAATCCATGTTGTATGGAAAGAGGGACTGTAAGGCCTTAAGGCCAAACCTTTGTTGTACATTCCGTGGCTGTATATATAACTGTGGTTTATATATTGGACATTCCTGGTTAGAGTTCAAATTTACAACTTAAAGCTTCCGCTAGCATGCTCTGAGTTAGGATGCGTGTATAGTTTGGTATTATCCTGTGACCTCACCGTCTGTTTGTGGCATATAGTGTGGGGCCCCGGCCGGACCTTCTACTATACGTCATGTAACGGATGGGGTCGTTACATTATGTAAGTGGATTGAAGCATAACCTCATCTCAATAAGTCAACTTTGTGATGAAGGTTATCAGGTAACTTTTAACTCTAGCTCTTATATTATTTCATCTAAAGAAAACAAACCTATTTTAATTGCCAATAGACAAGGAAACATTTACTTAGTAAATTTTCAATCTGCATCTTCTGACATATGCCTGCTTAATATAGTTAGTAATCAAAGATTTTATGGAATAAGAGACTAGGTCATGTTAATCTGAAAAACATTACTAGGATATCTAAATATAACCTTGTTAGAGGCTTACCTTCTTATTCCTACAAGAAGGAAGTCCTATGCAGGGCTTGTCAATTAGGCAAGCAAACTAAATTTAGTTTTAAGTCAATTAATAAGAGTGATTCACCTAGGATCTTTTACTTGCTACACATGGACCTTTTTTGCCCTATTGTTGTATAATAGCTAGGAGGCAAATCTTATACTCTATTAGTTTTAAATGACTTCTCTAGATTCACTTGGGTATTATTTCTGAGATCTATGTTAGATACCTTTAAGGTTCTTACAGATTTTCTCAAGACCATATACATTGAGTACTCTATTCAAGTTGCATTGATCAGAAGTGATCATGATACTGAGTTTGACTCTCTTCTTATGCATGAGTTCTGTCAGAAGGAAGGTATCAGGCACTGTTTCTCAACTCCTAGAACTCCTCAACAAAATGGGGTAGCTGAATGGAAAAATAAAACACTCATTGAAGCTGCAGGTATATTACTTGTAGATGCTTACATGTCTATATCCTATTAGGCAGAGGCAGTGAGCACAACAAACTATGTCTTGAATAGAAGTTTGATACATAAACTTAAGCATAAGACTCCCTATGAATTACTCAAAGGGAAGAAACCTATAATCACCTATTTTAAAATATTTGGTTGCAGATGTTATATTCACAATAATGACAAGAAATACACTAGAAAATTTGAAGCAAAGGCTACACTGGGAATCATTCTAGGATATTCCCAAGTAAGCAAAGCCTATAATGAGTTTAATAAATCTACCTTAAAAATTAAAGAATCTATGCATGTTTCATTTGATGAAGCTAACATGTTTTATAAGAAGAAAGAGATTTCTACCAATAACTCTTTGTAGGTACCTCACTTGTGTGAGAAATTAGATGACTTAAACCTTACTCTAAAGGTTGTATCACATCCCTCTCCACAAGCTAATGAAGACAGTGAAGAAGAAACTATGGAAGCTACTGAACTTCCCCCAATAGCAAAAGTAATTCCACAAGAAGAATTCACTTTAATTATTGTTGCTGAACCCACTCCACCATCTGATTTTTGTCACACTTAGGGATCACCCTAGATCCCAAGTAATTGGAGACATGTCAGTAGGTGTACAGACAAGGCATCAACTCTACTATTATGTGATGCATGCCTGTTTCCTCTCTCAAATTGAGCCTCAATCCATAACTGATGCTGAGCAAGATCCTCATTAGATTATTGCAATGTAAGAGGAACTAAATCAATTTGAGAGATGTAGAGTTTGGGACTTGGTTCCAAGGACTAAAGGCTATCCAGTAATTAGAACTAAGTGGGTTTTCAGGAATAAGCTTGATGCCCAAGGTGTGATTCTGAGGAATAAGGCTAGGCTTGTTGCTAAAGGATATAGGCAAGAGGAATGCATTGACTATGATCAACATTTTCCGATATTGCCAGGCTAGAAGCTATAAGGATATTTCTGGCTTATGCTGCATTAAAGAAATTCAAAGTCTACCAAATGGATGTCAAGAGTGCATTCTTAAATGGAGAACTTAAAGAAGAGGTCTATGTTGAACAATTCTTGTTCATGTGTGGCTGGCCTGCGTGCTGATGTTTGAAAACCACACCTTATGTTCAGAGAAACTTATAAAAGCCTTAAGGCTGTGAACCTGTTATTTATGGTTGTATACATTCCAAGTTTGTTATATTAGTTGACATTTCTTGTATTATTGAGTAGATATTTTTAACTCTGAAGCTTCCGTTAGAATGCTCTATTTTAGGGTGCGGTGATTCTTGGTATTATTTCGTGACGTCTCCTCCTGTTTGTGGAATATGGTGTGGGGCCCCGACCGGACCCTCTATTATATCCCATCAACAACCACCAGGTTTTGTTTCTCCAACTCATCCCTCCTTTGTTTTCAAATTGCATAAGTCTCTCTATGGTTTAAAGCAAGCTCCAAGGGCTTGGTATGAGACCTTAGCCAGCTTTCTTTTAGAGCATGGTTTTTCAAGAGGCATGGTAGATAGAACTATTTTTACAAAATTGCATCATGATAAAATTTTAGTAGTACAAATATATGTAGATGACATTATATTTGGTTCTACTGATCCCAAATTATGCAAAAGATTTTCTGATCTAATGCATTTCAAATTTGAGATGAGTAGCATGGGAGAGCAATCTTATTTCCTTGGTCTCCAAGTGAAAAAATCTCCTGATGGAATCTTCATTCCCAATCTAAATATTCTTATGAGCTTATTAAGATGTTTGGGATGGCTGATGCCTCCCCTATGAAGACTCCTACGGTTTCCAATCTTGTGTTAGACTCTGATGAACATGGAAAACCTGTTGATCAGACCAGGTATAGGGTCATTGTTGGATCCCTACTATATCTAAAACCAAGCAGACCAGATATCATGTTTGCTACATGTTTATGTGCTAGGTTCCAGTTGAACCCTAAAGAATCTCATCTTATTTTTATAAAAAAGGATTTTAATATATATAAAGGGTTGTCCTAATCTAGGATTATGTTATCCAACGGAGTCAGAGTTTGAGTTGACTTGATTTTTAGATGCTATTATGGTGGATTTAGAGTGGACAGAAAGAGCACTTCATGAACTTGCCAGTTCCTGGGTGATAGACTTGTGTCCTGGTTTTACAAGAAGAAAACTTCTGTATCAACATCAACTGCTGAAGCTGAATATATGGCTGCTGGCAGTTGTTGTTCATAGATTTTGTGGATACAAAACCAACTCTTAGATTATGGTTTCAATCTAAATAATTCAACCATTTTTTGTGATAGTACAAGTGCTTTATCTATAGCACATAATCCAGTGCACCATTCTAGAACAAAATATATAGATATAAGACATCATTTCATTAGAGATAATGTAAATAAAAAGAAAATTAATCTTGACTTTATCTCCACTGATTTTCAAAGATCAGACATTTTCACCAAACCCCTTGATGAAAAGAAGCACTTGTTCTTTCTAAATCAGCTTGGAATGATCAATGGGAAGGATTAATTTAATTTTTCTGTCTTAAGGTTTGGATTTAATACTAAATCGTCGAACGGAGATCGACGATCTTCGAACTGATCTTGAGCTAAATCATCGACCTGAGATCGACGACAACTCTGTGAAGTAAAAAATCGTCGACTAGAGATCGACGCCTTTACATCAAAAGATAAATCGTCGACCTAAGATCGACGATCTATTTTCCCTCTTCAATCTGTGACCGACGATAATATTTAATTAAAAATCTATCGTCGACCTGAGATCAAAGTTTTTCTTTATTTATAGTAGGACAGATCCCGACTCTTCAGATTCTGAAAAAACCTATATAAAGGGTTTATCATCGCGCTCTATCCCATGATTTCCAATTTCCCCTCCTGCACTTGATCTTGTGTTTTCCCTTGTAGGTTTATAATGGTGATTCCGACAGCTATCCTCTCAGCAATGAAATTTGGTGCAGGGTTCAACATCGATTTCGACTCCTTCAGCCATTACGATCAGATTTTCAAGGATATACTACAGCTCTGTGAAGTTCAAGGTATGAGGAAGTTTATGTCAAAAAGAATCAAGTTACCAATCACTAAAATTAAAGAACGGGTTTACTCTCCAACATGTCCAGATGAATCAACCATGGTTGGAACCATTTCTTGAAATCAGATTATTCTTACTCCAGTCATTATTTCTGAATTGTTTGACTTGGTGAATGGAGAATATAGTTTGGATCAAGACAGTTCTGAATATAGAACTATACTGGGAAGGATGGGTCATCCTGATGAAGTGCCAGCAAAGCTGCTGAAGAAGAACTTATCTGTTCAATATAAGTTCTTGGCTGATATTGTCGGTAAATTGCTGCTGGGAAAGCACTCTGCCCATGATAACATTAATAGGCAGCAGTTTGCTATTATGTCTGCTCTAGTTAATGGTAAATCAGTCAACAGGGCTGATTTATTCTTTGAATTGATTAGTAGGAAAAACTCTAAGAAAGAGGTTTGCTTTGGGAGAATTTTGGGCATATTTCTCTAGGCAAAAGCTAATGAATTGATGGTCTCTCAGACCCAATTCATCAATGCAAGAAAGTGGTTGGACTCCTCTTTGATTGGGAAGTGGGAGAGGACCATTCCCATGCCTTCCAATGCCTCCTGGACTTCTGAGGATATAAGAGCTGATGAAGCTACTTCCCCAACCCCAGAAGATAATCCTCTCTCTGTCTCCTCCTCAGTTTCCTCCCAAATCCAATCCTCACCATTTCCTTCACCTCCACCTCCTGCTTCACCCATCCTCATCCAGAGCTTTGCAGATAATCATGCATCTCCTCATCCAGATCTTTCTGCATCTCCTTATACAAATAATCCTGCATCTCCTTATGAAGATCAACCTGAAGATCCTCATGTCTCCTCTCAGCACATTACTTCCCCCATCATTTCTCCATCCTTGTCCTCTCAGGTTCCCTCTTACCCAATCCAAGAGGATGTTCCATTAACATCTATTCCCTCTACTATCCCTCAATCCTCCTCCTTTCCTGAATACACTCATACAGATTTCCCTTCTGCATTATTAGTTTGCTCAAATTATGGTCATCAAACTCCTTACACAGCCTATGATCCTGAACCCCTTTACCTCAATTTCTCAGATATAGCCAAAGATCTTCTGCAATTCATCTCTCCTTCCTTAGAGCTTCTTATAGCACATGCTCTAGCTCCTCTAACTGCCTCCAATAACACTCTTACCCATAGGGTTGCTGCCCTTTCCACTGTCCCTTCTTCTGGGGGCTTTGCTACAGATGCCTCTAAAACCATGTAGGGGGAGATATCTAATGAAGAAGCTCCCATGCCTTCTCTAGCAGCAGTAGTTTCAGCAGATATGTAGGAGGATGTCTCCTCAGATGATCAGATGGCTCTAGATTCAAAAATTATTGATATTGATACTAATACAGAAGCAGTTCTTCCAGAAGTTTTGACTGTTGGTTATTATTTCATAAATCCCATAGTGGATTTTTTTGAGTTGATGAGTGCCTTCTGCACACTCTTTCTAGATTTTCTTCCAAATTGGAAGCCATCCTCTTTGGCTATTGTGTGTTGTACTCCCTCTCTATGTCCTGAAGTTGTTAGACAACTAAAGGCATGTTTTGTAGTTTATCTAGTAGAACAGACTGATGATCAGATGTAAAGATCTCCTAGGCCATCCTATATTTTGGATGATAGCCCCATTCCAAGTCTTGATGATCTCATTGCTCAAGATATTGCTATGGAAACTAAAGTATTTCCTGCTGAAGTTATCCTTCCTCTAGCTGATAAGGGAGTTCCAAAGGAAGTAATTAGAGAGATTGATGCTCTTTATGATAATCCCCTAGGCTCATCTGAAGATGATCAAGATGAAAATTCAAATTCTGATGGCAGCAAGAAGAAAGTGTCTAAGAAAAGAAAAGTTCCGTCTAAGGCAGTTGCCAAGCCAAATCCTCTTAATGACACTCCATACAACATTCTCCAAGAGATTACTCCTTATCCAGGTATGCCTCATTTGATGTGGCTATCTAAGAATATGTAAAAGGCTAGCAAGAAAAGTAGAAGGTACTCTCCTCCTCCTCCTCAAAGGTCCAGGAGTGGTCCTCCTCCTCCCCCTCTAGTAGCAGGAGCCTCTGGTTTAGCAGCTCAAAGGTCTACTTCTATTTCCCAGACCTATTAGAGGTAGGACAGATCTTCAAATCCTCCTCCTCTAGGTGGATATTCAGACAAATATTCTTCTTCTCAAAGGCCTATATCTTCCGGGAAGACTAAAGGAAAACTTAGTGAAGTTCCTCCTCACAGATCTTTGTAATCCAGTTAGAAGCAGAATCCAGTGTCTACAAATTTCTAGGCTCAATCTACTCAGTTCAGAATTTAATCTAAAAGTCAGTTCAGGAAGCTAGTTCAAAGAGACCTTCTTCTCCTCCTCTTGATCCTGAGCTTGACCCCAACTTCAGAATGGCAAGGTTGAATGAATTAGTTGTGCTATCTCAAATGAATAAAGCCAGTAAAGAAGGCCAGGATCCCTCTCAATTCATTACTATGTCATCATATAGAGAGAAAGATCTTGACAGATTGCAGATTAGCAAGAAAGTATTTAATCCATCAGAGTATATATCTCTTCATCCTGAGGAAGTTGTGCCTAGAGAAGCATCTAAGAAGACTCTAGGATATCAAGATATGAAGATGTCAAAGAAAGAAGCAGAAGGTCCTTCCAGGAAGATCATATTTTATAAACCCTCTTCTGCTCCTCCTTCTGATAAACCCAAGTTCTCTGAACTCTTTATTGTTTATCTATTTTTGTTATTTTATTGCTCTATCTGGATTATGTGTTAATTACATGCTATACTATATCTGGTAATTATTTCAATACCATATCAAATAGCTATAGCACTGTATTTTTTGTTGTTGTATTTGTTATTTCTTTTATGTTGAGTGACCTCACCCAAATAGGCGGAGATTGTTTGAATCCCATGTTTGATTTCGGATAGATTCACTCTTAGGTTGGTTGACCCACTTGTATAGCCAGGGTCAATGTCTAGGTCTAAGTTAGTCTTAGTAGAGCAGACCACATAAAGACCAGCATTGGAATTCATTTCAAAGACCAAGACTCAGAAGTAATCTGTGGATCTGATATAAGTTCGACTTTCATCGAACTCAGCTAAAAGATTTTTGATCTCCGATCGATGATCACAAAGGAAAAATCTCTTAGCTGAGCTCGACGATCTCAGAACTCAGATCGACGATTTCCAGTCTCAGCTCGATGATCTTCTTTCTCAGCTCTGCGATTATTCATATGTGTTCGACTACCTTATTGCACAGCTGTCTTGAAGGTTTCATTCTTGTTTTGTTAAGGCTATTTATGGAATCAAATCCCTGGTTGTTAATGCTGATGTTATCAATGCTTATAAACATTTCTATTGCAGCATTAACTACAGGTTTTCATAGAGTTATTATATTGTCTTATATGCCAAAGACAGTTGAGGAAGTCATTTATTGCAGATATTGTAGCCGTTGTCTCTCCTCGATTCCTGCAGAATAATTAATGGAATGTTTTTGAAATTCAACTAAGAAATTGTTTTATTCTACAAAAAGAAAGAAGGTTATCGATTCTGATACAGAGATATAGACACACAAAGAAAGACAGAAAATCATTTCTGCTAACATCCTAAAAACATTTTGAAGCAGATCTTCATAAGTTTTTCTCATTCTGTAAGTGCTCTGAAGAAGCAAGAAGAACCACTTTTACAAATCAAGAGTCTTTTTGTTCTTCTCTTCTTGGACCTTGCTAAGACATTCCAGAACCATATGTCTAAAGCTCCTGGACCAAGTCTCTCATTTGAAGACCTACTCACCCTGTGCAAAGCTTCCCAACCTGAACCCTTCTACAACTTTGGGGGAGCTTTGACAACATCTCTGAATCCACAGTCTTTTCATTGTTTTGAGAAAAGATGACTTTCATCACTCTCTCATCCCCACCTCTGTACATGGTTTTAATTCCCTTCAAAATTATTTTTGTTCACAAGTCTCCTTCCAAATGACTGGGGTTGGTTTTTTGGTACTTGATCAAAAGCTCATTGGTGGCAGTCACCTGAACAAAACCTGTAGTGGATTCCTACTAAGGGTGGTAGAAAAGTGAATGTACCAAGTTGGGGAACCATTATAAAATTCTTGTGTTGTTTGGTTGTGCTTTTTGTGTTCTTGTGTGCTTGTGTTGTGCATAGATTAGCTTAGTTTATTTGTTTTTATCTTCATTGTTAATTGATTTTTTATAACTCTATTACCCCCCCCCCCCCCCCATAGAGTTATTCAGAATTTATCACCCCTTTTTCTTTCAGCTATGCTATTTTTGGGAACTCAACCCAGCAAGACCATAGTGAGCGCTTGCGTTCCAAACCCTTTGGCGTCTTCCTAATTTTTGACTGGGGAGTCCTTGCAGCCTTTGGCTTGGTGGATTTGGTTAGAGATTTGTTATCCACCCCTGGATGGGGTTCTCTTTTTTCTATTTGGATCCCGCTTTTCTCGAGCTTACCATGGAGTTCTTATCCTCCTTCGATATTCATTAGGGTGCAGATGACAAATTTATCATTTTTCGGATGGGCGGCTCATTACATCAAGTTTCAATCTGCCAAATTAACGTTGCCATCAGATTTTGTAATGAGGTGTTCTCTCTCTCCCGCTTATTCCACCCTTTGTTCTTCTTTTCTTTGGAATTCAAGCTTCTTACTTTTTATTTGGGAATCAACAATGACATCATCTCCTGCACTTCGAAGAAATCAAAAGGTAGCCACCTAATTTCCCCTACCTTATGCATTCTCCACAACCTCCTAATATTTACCCTCACCGTTCGTGGCAACAACTATGGCATGGTGACTCGAGCGGACTTACTATATTTATATAGTATTTTCTACCGGTTCCTACTCAACCTAGTCCACGAGCTTGTTCTTTTCTTTTGTCATCATGCCTAAAATGAAAGGTTCGGTGCAATCCATGGCGGGAATTTCATGACTCATCTTTCCAAAAAGATGGGGGTTTGGGATGCTCTTCCACGACTGTACTACATTCAGAGGTGTGATTGTAATTCAGTTCCAGGCCCTCCAGGCCCTCAGTTTATTGTGATGTCATGATAGAATGTTTGAGGCTATCCCTACAACATTGGGTGGTGGAGACTTTGACTTTGGTCTCAGAGCAGGTCATAGTGGCACTCCTCAATCTCTGCACATTCCTCAACGATCGCATCATTCTTCCCCGGTGCTAGGTCCTTTGACTTATTGGGATTATAAAATTCACACACGGTTGGACCAGATGCTAACACATTTTGAAGAGCATTTTGTGCAATTTTACGGACGATTTGTCGTGCTGGAGAAGCATCGCGCTTCTTCTATGGAGCATATTTCACGTGAGTTTGTTGACCTACATGCATACTATCAGCAATGGGGGGACGATAATGATAAAGAATATGTTTCCTTTTGTATCGAGTTTGTAGTAGGTATGTTGTATCTGTATCTTTTCTTTCATTAGCATTTTCATGTACTTTTTATTATTATTTTATTTTAATCAAAAATATCAAAAAAAATCTAGTGTTTTACTTTAGTATTTTCTTTCAGGTCAAACTTGGTGCTGATTTTGACTCACCATGGAATTTTTCTCATCCTCTATGTTTTATTTTCAAACATTTGGGTCAATGTTTCATTGAAGTATGAGGGGATATTTCTCACAAGTTTAACCTCTTTTTTAGCAAAACATAAAATAAAGTTATATAGTTTAAAAGAAAACTTTTAAAAAAACAAAAAACAAAAAAAAATTAATTTTACTATTTATTTCTTTAAATTTTTAGAAAAGAAATGTTTGAGATATCATCCCATCTTACCTTCAAGTACCGCTGAGAGCCCTTCAGAGAGAATACCTCCGGAAGTCTAATAAATAACAAAAATTAGGTTTAAATTTTATTAGAGAAATCACTATTTCTATATTTACTCATATGTAAAATTCCCAGTAATATAACTTTTATATAATGTTAAGTGGATTTTAATGCTTTAATTGAATTTTGAATTTAGGAGTAAAACTATTGCCATATTGTGTTCCTAATGAAGTGTACGTGTTAGTAGAAATTTATGTACAACTAAATATTCAGCATACAATTCGACTTTTATTTTTCTAAACACGTGGAAATAGTTTACTGTACTTTCATTTTGAAACCAGTAAAATCCAAAAATAATTTAGGTGAGTACGTAGAAGTTTACTAGAGAAATATTATGCGAATTGAGAGTAAAGGTATTCTTTCTCAATGTCTAGAACTTGCCCTCTAGCGATTCTCAAGACTTTCCATAACTTAAACTCATTAGAATGAATATGATATAGGCACCTCCTTTTGCATGTTTGAGTTTTTGCACCCGTAACATTTCATCTTTGCTAAAACCACTTTGAGTATATTATCCTACCTTTTGTTTCACCTCCATCAAATACTTCACCAAGGCCTAAACGCATCCTAATTGCACACCTAAGTTTGAGCTCAATAATGGTTATCTAAAAAGAACTTTGTGAGTGATTTGAAGCCATTTTATTTTGGTGGCTATTTTTATTGAAAAAAAAGCTAAGTTTTTTCCCTCCTTTTGAAAATATTAAAAAAATCTTAAAAGGGGAAGAATAAAAAAATAATTAAAAAAATGATGATCAATTTTTTTTGAAAAAAATAGGTTTAGGAATTGTGTGTGTTTTTAAAGCCGTGACTATTTATTTTGTGTGAGCTCTCCTTACATTTGGGTGTGACTACCTGCTGTTTTTATCTTTGATTATCCACACCAAAAACCTTAGCCAACGTATCAACCTGGTCAAGTCGTATTGATTTGTGTTAATGAGTGTAGGGTATTGCATCAACAATAACCAAGATTTGCATGAAGTCGCCCTTAAACTAAGATGAATTAAGTTGTATTTAATATCTTTGTTTAGTTGTGTGTTTGCAGACAATCACTGCTAAGTGTCGACCAATGTAAGTCTATAGTGGGTCATGAACACTGGACCATACAGTGTAATCCCTCACTGTATGATCCAAGGTGTTGACTCATGTGTAGCCTCTCTATTGGGATACACTTCATATTCAAGCACTTGGACCATGGTATGAAGATTGGATTCTTGAAAAGAAAAAGTTTCTAAGTTCTAAAATTTCTCTAAGTCCACTTCTCGAGAAGTCCACTATAGTTCTCGAGAAGTAGAGTTAGCAGTTTTCGAGAAGTTCTCTTAGTTCTCGAAAATCCTAGACTAATTCTCGAGAAACATCAGTATAGTTCTCGAGAAGCTTTGTCTAAGTTCTTGAGAAGTCACTTCTTATACTTATCGAGTAGTCAGAGACAGCCGTGAAAATTCTTCTAAGTCCATCTCTCGAGAAGCTGATTATAGTTCTCGAGAACTTAGCTTTTAGTTCCCGAGAAGTCAGCTTAGTTTTTGAGTATAAGTTTGATCTCTCGAGTAATGTTATTTTAGTTTTCGAGAAGCAAAATTTAGTTCTTGAGTTGACTCAACTCTTATCTTTCGAGTACTATCTTAAGTCCAAAAAGCTTAGCTCTCGAGAAATCATCCTTATTCTCGAGAACTCATTCATACTTCTCGAGAACTGCAGTTTATTTTTTCAGTAAATTTACTTAATTCCAGATCGACGGGATTTTCAAATGACTTGACTTGATTGGTCCACATATCGTCATTAATGTTAATTCTAATCATTAGGGGAAATCCTATATAATTTCTTTTCATCAAGACTAACACTAAGCGGAATCCGTACTCTCTATTATTCTTAATCGGCCATCTCTCTCTAAGAACGAACTTATAGAAGCCTCCGCCTCCACTCAGTTTGAAGATCTACATGACTATTTTCGATCAAGTTAGACTTGCTGTTTAAGGAATCTTCATCTTCTCCTTGATCGAGTAGGTCCTAAGTTTCTCAGATAAGATCTACAGAGGTTCTTCTTCAACAAATTCTTAAAAAGCCGCCAAGTTCAGAAGAAGACATATAGTCAAATTTTTCCAGATCTGAGACAAATCTTTGTTTGTATTTCAAATCTCTTTGTAATTTTGTAGGAGATTATTCTCCGAGTGTAGGAGCGTTGTTCTATGATTTGTAGGAAGTTTTCATCTTTCGAGTGTAGATCCCTTTGGATCAAGATTGTAAGAACTTGGTTCCGAGATGTAGGATTGGTTTTCAATTCGAGATAGTGGAGTAGCCGAGTCTAGTGATTTACTAGATCGGTGAGGGAAAGTGGACGTACCCAAGGTTGGGGAACCACTATAAATCTTCGTGTCATCTGTGATTGCTTGATTGTTTTTGTGCAAGTTCGTTAAATTTTTTTTTCCGCAAATAGACGCACAATTCACCTATTCACCCCCTCTAGGTGATTTAGGTAGACAACTTTACACTTTCAATTGCTATCAGAGGGAGGTTGGTCATTAAAAGGTTAACACCTTGATCAATTTCCTTTCTAAGTTGTATCTTGAGAATTTTTTAGTAATGGACAAGGCTAAAGATTTTGCCAAGCTTCCCCTGTGCATAAAGAACAATTTTCCCATGTAGAAAGAGAGAATTAAATTTTTTTTTGGAAGCTGTGGATCCCCGGATCTTCATGATTGTTGAAGAAGGTCCCCACATTCCTATGACTGTCTCAACTATAGATCCAACAAAGAAAGTCCCAAAAAAGTTGATGGATCTAGATAAAGACGAGATTGCACTTGTCTCCTTGGACAAGAAAGCCAAAAATATAATTGCAAGTGAAGTCGATGATTCTATGCTACAAAACCTGATCCACTGCCAGTATGCTAAGGAGATCTGGCAGTACCTCGTCACCTTGATGGAAGGTACAGAAGAAGTAAGGGTAGATAGAAGATCCCTTTTGAATAAGAAATATGGAGCCTTCCAACAAGGGCACAAAGAAACCAATGCAAATACTTTTAAGAACTTTTTAAAGATAGTTAACGGACTAAGAGTATATGGTCGAGTCTTCACCAACGGAGAACTGAATGACAAGTTCCTAAGATTCTTAACCAAGGAATGGGACAACAAGGTCTGTGCTATTAGGAAATTTGGAAAGCTAGCTAAGACAGATCCTCAGAATCTCTTCGGGAAGCTGATGTCGTATTAGCTTCAACTCAACACGAGGAAAGCTGAAGAAGAGAAAAGCAGGTCTTTATCCAAAGAGAAGTCTGTTGCTTTAAAGGCAAATACCTTCAGGAAGTCAAAGGATACCTCTCCAGCCCCAGCACAAGACGTTAGTGAAGAAGAAAACTCGGAGCCAAGTACCTCGGGATCTAAACTATCTGAAGGAGAGTTCTCCTTATTCTCACGACAGTTCATGAAATTCTTGAACAAGAAAATGCATTGGAATTGCAAGGATGCCTCTCATAGAATATTACGACATGACGGTGATCGACATAGAAAAGGCTCAAGCAGCCACGACAGGTATGGTTCTAAAAAGAACAAATATTTTTCGACTGACATAGTTTGCTACTATTGTAACAAGCTAGGTCACGTCATAGCTGACAACCCCCAAGAGAAGAAGGAGGGTGGCAGGAGAGAAGAAAAGAAGTCCTCGCACAGAAAGAAGAGGAAGGAGAAGAGCCTGATAGCCAAGAAGGGCAAGACTCTTAGTGACTCTGACTCATCTGAGTCAAGTGAATAAGAGGAAGCCTACTTTTTATTTATGGCTCAATCAGATGATGAACAAGAGCCCCAGTTCACTGGGGAGGTAAAATCTCAAACCCCTCTTTCAGAATCTGAAGTTTCTGAGCATGATCATGAGAACAGCTCCTCTGACGATGAGTCGGAACTCATGGCCCAGTATAAGGAGTTGATCATGTCTTAGGAAAAATGTCGAAAGGTCGTGAAAAGTCAAGCAAAAGAGATTAAGTCTCTAAAGGCCATAGAAAGCTCTCTAAGAGAGGAAGTCATTAAGATGGACTCACTCAGAGAAGACTTAGATACTGTTGTTAATGAGTTCAACAAGGCTATCAAACACCTTGATCTGAATGATGAAATCATCAAAGGGTTGGAAGACTTACTAGAAACCGAAAAGATACTTGTTGAAGGTTTATCTAAGCAAAAGGTAGTTCTTCCTCTTGTTTTTGAGTTCTCTGCTCAGGCCAAGGTTGCAGGGGCTAGGCCATGTAGGAGCTCCTAGTAAATCTTCAAGGAGGAATAAGGCTCAGAGAAGGAATAAGGCCGCCAAGAAGGCCTTGGCCAATGCAAAAGGGAAAGCCCCTCAAGATCATACTGTCTTTAACAATGTCATATTTACAACAAATGAGTTTGATCTTGACTCATCCTACGACCAGTTGACTAGGCCAACTTATGTAGAGCCAAACTCTCGTAACCAAGGATGGACTCGCCCCAGAAACTTTGGTGAGAGTGTCTTTAAGGCACCTTATAAAGAAATCATTCTTCAGAACTATAGCCCTTATGATCATGGTCATAACATCAAGAAAGCACCAAAAGGAAAAAAACATTGTAGAAAAGCCTGTGATGGAGAAGAAATCATGTGATTGTCATCATCCTGAAGATTCTTCCTCCAAGAATGCTACCCCTGCTGGACAAGTAATTTTGCCATCGATTGTCTGTTTAATCCAATAAATTTTGCAACTCCTCAAGTTGGCAACATGAGAATGACCACTCATGATGCTAATCCTCGTAGGAGGAGTGTTCTAACACAAGACCAAGGACCCAAACCAGTTTGGGTTCCTAAGGCAATCTTATTATGATTGAAGGGATGTCCAATGGCCACCAAAACGCCAATCTGGTATTTGGATAGTGGATGCTCTCGGCACATGACCGGGACAAGAAGCCTTCTTCAAAATTATGCTCCAATGTTGAACGGACCAAAGGTCATCTTTGGAGGTTCAGACCGAGGGATAACCAAATGCTAAGGTATGCTCACAAGTGGTAGTGTATCCTTTCGGATGTAGCTTATGTTGAGGGATTGGAACACAATCTTATAAGCAGAAGCCAACTATGCGACAAAGGATACATAGTTGAATTCTACGCTGACAAGTGCCTGATAAAGTCTGTTGACAATATGGAAATGATTCTATCTTGCACTCAAAGCAGGAATATATTTTGTTTAAATTTCATTTGTATAGATTCTTCTACACCAGTGTGCTTTTAGAAAAAGATGGTGCGTCTCTTGGTGACCAATGGCACAAGAGGTTAACACATATTAATTATAAAACAATTAATAAATTATTATCCCAGAACTTAGTACGTGATGCCCCGAATGTCAAGTATGTCAACGATAGACCTTGTCATGCATGCGTAAAAGGAAAGCAAACAAAGGCTACCTTTAAAAGCATTATTGACTAAAATTTAAGTAGATGTCTCCATCTACTTCATATAGACTTGTTCGGTGCACTACAAATTAGAAGCTGGGGAGGTAAGGAATATACATTGGTTATTGTTAATGACTACTCGCGCTTTGCGTGGGTGTTCTTTATGAAACACAAGTCAGATACCTTCGACATCTTTACTAATTTTGTCAGGCAAATCAAGAACGAATACAGCTGTTCCGTAGTCAAAATCAGAAGCTACAATGGAACAGAGTTCAAGTTTGGGGCCATGAAAAAATTCTGTGAAAGCCTAGGTATCTTTCATGAGTTTTCCTCTCCTCGTATTCCAGAGAAAAATGGAGTAGCTGAGAGAAGGAATAGAACACTCATAGAGGTCTGCAGAACTATGTTGAGTGATGCTTCACTACCGGAGTATTTCTGGGCGGAAGCCGTCAATAGTATATTTCACATGCAAAATCGAGCACTCATCAATAAGAATCATGATAAGACACCTTACGAACTTCTAAAAGGCAGGAAACAACCTATTTCTTATTTTAGAATTTTTAGTTGTAAATGCTTCATGCTAAAAAATTGTAAGTATCATACTACCAAGTTTAGTTAAAAAGTTTTGAAGGTATTTTTGTAGGTTATATTAGCCATAGTAAGGCATACCAGATTTTCAATAGAAAAACTCTGGTTGCAGAGGAATCCATACATATTGTATTTGATGAGATGAGCTTGCTGCAAAGCAAATCGTCTAGTGTGCTTGTTTAAGATGCAGGTACAAGGCTGAAAGAAATTAGCTTGGATGAACCGACTGAAGGTGAAAAATAAAAGTTCATCAAGATCACTACTCTAACCCCCATTGGAGAGGTAGAAGATCAAGATGAAGAAACCATCCAAGTTGATGAAGTCACTCTAGTGGCTGAACAAGTTCCAGATGCTAGGAACCTAGAGTTCAGACATCTGAAAGATCATCCATTCGACTAGATCATAGGAGATCCACGGGATGGTGTCAGAACTCGACGAGGTACAACTAAAGAGAATTTATATTTAAGTTTTCTCTCACAGGTTGAACCAAAGAAGTTTGAGGAAGCAAACTCAGACGCATCATGGATCTTATCCATGGAAAAAGAACTGAACCAGTTCAAGCACTGCAAAGTTTTGAAGCTAGTTCCAAGACCCAAAGGAAAGAATGTCATCGGGAAAAGTGGGTCTACAGGAACAAATTGGACGAGGATGGGACAATCATAAAGAACAAGGCCAGACTCATCGCCAAAGTATATCGTCAAGAAGAAAGAGTCGACTTCAACCAAACATATGCTACATTGGCAAGGCTGGAGGCCATCCGACTGTTCCTGGCTTATGCAGCACTGAAGGTGTTCGCTGTCTATCAAATAGACATGAAATCTTCCTTCCTTAATGGTGACATAAAGGAAGAAGTGTACGTGGAACAGCCTCCAGGTTTTGTTGATCATAACTTTCCTAACTATGTTTATTTATTATCGAAAGCGTTGTATGGTTTGAAACAAGCTCCTCAATCTTGGTACGAAACGCTATCTACATTTTTCTTCGAGGACAAGTTCACAAGGGGAAAGATAGATAAGACATCATTTCTTAGGGAAATTAAAGGCAAGATTTTGCTAGTGCAAATCTATGTCGACGACATTATTTTTGGTTCTACAGACGACAACCTCTGCAAAAAGTTTTCTAAAATTATGCAAGGGAAGTTTGAAATGAGTAGTCTGGGAGAGCATAAGTATTTCTTAGGAATTCAGGTGAAACAATCTGAAGATGGAATTTTCATCTCACAGAATAAGTTCACCAAGGAATTGATTAAGAATTTCAGAATGGAGAGTGCAACCTCTATGAGGACTCCAATGTCCTCAACTATGTCTCTGGACAAGGATGAGAAAGGGAAACCTTTTGATGAAACCAAGTACAGAAGCATAGTTAGATCCTTGCTCTACCTTACTGCCAGTAGACCAAACATAACGTTCTCTACATGTGTCTGTGCTAGATTTCAAGTGAACTGTATGGAATCTCACTATGCTGCTGCAAAGCGAATCTTGAGATACCTTAAAGGTACACCAAATCTTGGCTTATGGTACCCAAGAAATAATGATAGCGGACTAATTGGTTTTTCAGATGCAGACTTTGTAGGTGGCAAAGATGATAGAAAAAGCACTTCCGAGACATGTCAGTTCCTTGGAAGAAGGCTTATCTCATGGAGTAGAAAAAAGCAAAATTGTGTCGCAATCTCAACAGCCGAGTCAAAATATATTTCTGCCGGCAGTTGTTGTGCAAAATTTATTTGGCTAAAGAACCAGCTAGGAGATTACAACATGAAGGTAAAAGACATTCCATTATTTTGCGACTCCTCCAGCGCAATAGCAATTGCCAACAACCCAGTCTCGCACAGCCAGACAAAGCATATCGAGCTAAGATATCACTTCATCCGGGAGCACGTGGAGCAAGTGGATTGGGATCTGCAGTACATGGCAACAGATCGACAAGTTGCAGATATTTTCACAAAGCCGCTGGACGAGACCAAGTTCAATTTCTTCAAAACTGAACTTGGGATGCTGAACAGAGAAGGATAGACCAAAATAAATCATTTCAAAGCTCAAGAATTGAGGATACTGCAAAAAGGTCAGAAATTTCTCAAGTGGAAGGCAGTTCTTGAGAAATACAGTTACTTCTTGAAAAGTACATAACTAGTTCTCGAAAACTTAAGTCCACTTCTCTAGAACAAAGATCTGTCTCTCGAGAAGTACAATAAGTTCTCGAAAACAAGAAATATACTTCTCGAGAACTATAACCATGTCTCTCGAGAACTAACCATACTTCTCGAGAAATGCCCCGTCTGTTTTCGATTTCTGTTCATTTCTTCTATTTCAAAAACCGCTCGATTTCCGCTTTTATACAAGGGTTATTTTAGATTAATTAGATACGTAATCAATATTACTAGGGTTATATATATATATATATATATAATTTTAGAAATCTCAAATAAACTGACATTTCAAAATGCATTCTCTCGAAAACTCTTCGCCTTCCGCCGATCAGAGCTTCGACACCACCACTTTATCGCGCTCTGTCCATCACCGTCGTTAGTCTCAATAGCTTAGCAACCCAGAATCGCAGTCGGTAATGAACTTGTGTTCACCGAGATTACAGATATTTTGGATGATTTCAAGAATTTGCTTCTTCTGCTAGAAACCGCAGGTTTGAACTTTGTTCTTTCAGAATTTGTAAGATTCTATTTCCATAAGTAAAAGAGTTCTACAAAAATGTTAAGATAAGGAGGAATAGCACTGTACTAAAATTTAAGGTCAAGGGAGTTAAGATTAAGTTGAGCCCGACCATAGTGTCCAGACTTCTATGATTGCCTACTGTAGATGATGATGAGGATGAACTGACAGAAGATGACAATGTTAGAGTCTGTTATTTCTGTGGAGTTCTAGTGGACATTACCTCTCTAAGGAGAACTGCTCTGAATGATGTTAGAAAACTTCTAGTGGATATTGTTGGAAAAATTCTTTGGTGAAAGACAGGGTCCTTACGTTTCATAACCAATGACCTATTCATTGTCATGGCAGCCATTATCTGCAGGAAGAAATTTCCATATGGTTTGATGATTTTTGACATGATCAGGGATAGCATTAAAGAGCAAAAGTTTGCTAGGATAATCTCCTTGATGTTGCATGAGATTAATCAAGTGGTCTTCAATACTCCAAAAGGTACACCAATTCATTACTTGAAGAAGATCTCCTTAGCTTCCATTCAATGGTGGGAGTAAAAACTGAAAAATCTAAAGCAGATAGCTAAAGAGCTTGCAGCCCCTCCTTCAGAGGTCAGGACCCCACCTCACTCCTCTCATCAAGTTGCTGAACCATCTGGTGCAGCAAGTAACGGGGAGCCTGCTTCCTCTATTCCTATTGACAGAATTCAATCTCCTCTTCTAGCCAGATCTCCAGTAAGAATTACAGTCAGTTCACCAGCCAGGACACCAGCCAGATCACCAGTGAGAATTCCAGTCAGATCTTCAATTAGGTCCCCAGTAGCAGACTTACCAGATGAGACATTCTCAGATGAGCAAGATCAGAAAACCATCAACTCTACTATATCACATATAGAAAGTATGAAAAATGAGCTCACCTCTAATGAACCTCTTCCTCCTCTCCACACAGAAACTACTGAAGAACTTTCAAAGGATCCATCTCCAGCTCCTTCTCCTTCTCTAAGAAATGTCTTACCTCAACCAGATACCACACTGCCATCAGAATAGGATGAGCCAAAACCTCAGGCTATTGAAGCTCCTCTAAGGAGACTTGACTTCTCCATGCCCATATTCCTTGATGAAGAAGGAGATACATTCATTCATACTACTTGAGCTAAAAGCTCAGTAGTTGCTGAAGAGATCCCTCCATGGGAAGTCCCTCCTCCACCTCATATTGTTGTTCCTACTACCCCTGTTGTTCCTGCTGCTGCTGCCCCTATCAATTCAGGTATACTAAGTAAGATTAAAGATATGCTAGCTGACCAAAGGAAATATTTTTATGAATCTCTGAAGATAGTCCATCACAAAGTCACTACTCTAGAGACAGAGATGAGTAGAGGATTTGGAGAAATTCAGCACAATACAGACTCTCTCAAAGGGCTGTTTCATATTGGTGGTAAAGCTATAGACCACACTATCACTAATGTTGGTCAGGTAATGGATTAAACAATAACTCTTGCTAACAATCAAATCTTTTTGGAAAAGAAAGCCCAGGAAAATCTCATGAAAATCTGTGAAGAGGATGGTACTTTCAAAGAAGATGCTATAGATACACTATCTGTAGAATTTAGAAATGGGGAGAGCTTGGTGAAAGAACATGTGGAAAAGCTTGTGGACAAGTTTACTGCTGCTGCAAACACAGTTTGGTCTGACAAGATATCTGAAATCAATAAGAATGTTTTAGAATAGATTCAGTCTGTTAAATTTCATACCTATGACACCTCAGTCTAGATGCACAACCAAATATTCCCTGAATTTTAGTTTGATCCTAACGTTATTCCTCATAACCTGAACCCTCTTGCTGAAGGACAGTCAGGCAAGATGCTTGCTCAGATGAAACCTCAAATGCCATGCTTTTCTCCAAGGCCAGAAGATCAAAATCCTCCTCCTGCTTCTTATGACTAAGTATGGGATGATGTTATTCCTCAAGGTTTACCTGAAATCAACACTTCTAAGAAGAGGAAGTATGGGGAAGGCCCCTCTGCTAGAAAAAGTGTTCCTAAGCCAAACACAGAGAAAAGAAAAGCACAAGAATTTTTTGAAGTCTGGAGTCCTACCTCTAAAGCCTTAATTCTTGATACTCCCAAATTAGTAATGGACTTCAATGAAAATATGAATCTCCACTACAGCTCCTCTGAGTGGGAACTCTATGAGAAGTCCATGACTAAAAGGAGAATCTATGACTGAGAGTATAGAAAGAACAATCCTAAGGCTCGTCCAAAACCTCCAAGATACTACCCAAAGCCTTTCAGCTAACGAAGGAGACAATAAGAGAAGCATGACAGACAACATCAGAGCTAGGACTAACTTTCTATTGATAATTGTTTTGAGACTATGGATGAAATTGATGTTGATTGGAAATCTAAAACATTATATATATATATATATATATATAATTTCTGGTTTTGTTAATTCTGTGTTTAATTTTTCTTTCTTGCATTTGAATCTATTCTTCATATACAGTTCTTTCTTTATTGGTACAATTAACCTTAGTGTAGAGGGTTCTGACTTCTACAAATAGGGAGAGATTGTTGGCAATTGCATCCACAATAACCAAGATTTGCATGAAGTCACCCTTGAACTAAGATGAATTAAGTTGTATTTAATATCTTTGTTTAGTTGTGTGCTTGCAGACCATCAATACTAAGTGTAGACCAATATCAGTCTTCAGTGGGTCATGAACACAGGACCATACAGTGTAATCCTTCACTGTGTGATCCAAGGTGTTGACTCATATGTAGCCTCTCTATTGGGATACACTTAATATTCAAGCACTTGGACCATGGTATGAAGATTGGATTCTTGAAGAGAAAAAGTTTTTAAGTTCTCAAATTTCTCTAAGTCCACTATAGTTCTCAAGAAGTAGAGTTAGCAGTTTTCGAGAAGTTCTCTTAGTTCTCGAAAATCCTAGACTAGTTCTAGAGAAACATCAGTATAGTTCTCGAGAATCTTAGTCTAAGTTCTCGATAAGTCACTTCTTATACTTCTAGAGTAGTCAGAGACAGCCGTGAAAAATCTTCTAAGTCCATCTCTCGAGAAGCTGATTATAGTTTTTGAGAACATAGCTTTTAGTTCCCGAGAAGTCAGCTTAGTTTTCGAGTATAAGTTTGAGCTCTCGAGTAATGTTATTTTAGTTATCGAGAAGCGAAATTTAGTTCTTGAGTTGACTTAACGCTTATCTCTCGAGTACTATCTTAAGTCCAAAAAGCTTAGCTCTCGAGAAATCAGCCTTGTTCTCGAGAACTCATTCATACTTCTCGAGAACTGCAGTTTATTTTTTTTCAGAAAATTAACTTAAGTCAAGATCGACGAGATTTTCAATCGACTTGACGTGATTGGTCCATGTGTGGTCATTAATGTTAATTCTTACCATTAGGGGAAATCCTATATAATGTCTTTTCATCAAGAAAAACCCTAAGCGGAATCGGTACTCTCTATTATTCTAAATCGGTCGTCTCTCTCCAAGAACAAAGTTACAGA
This sequence comes from Platanthera zijinensis, assembly GCA_039513925.1. Lineage (NCBI taxonomy): Eukaryota > Viridiplantae > Streptophyta > Magnoliopsida > Asparagales > Orchidaceae > Platanthera > Platanthera zijinensis. The sequence goes on from CM077078.1 coordinate 171,748,290, forward strand.
AGCTCCCGTCGCCGCTCAGTTTGAAGATCTACATGACAGTTTTTGATCAAGTTAGACTTGCTGTTCATGGAATCTTCATATTCTCCTTGATCGAGTAGGTCCACAGTTTCTCAGATCAGATCTACAGAGGTTCTTCTTCAACAAATTCTGAAAAATCCGCCAAGTTCAGAAGAAGACCTTAAGTCAAATTTTTCTAGTTCTGAGACAAATCTTTGTTTGTATTTCAAATCTCTTTGTAATTTTATAGGAGATTATTCTCTGAGTGTAGGAGCGTTGTTCACCGAGTTGTAGGAAGTTTTCATCTTCTGAGTGTATATCCCTTTGGATCAAGATTGCAGGAACTTTGTTCCAAGACGTAGGATTGGTTTTCAATCCGAGATAGTGGAGTAGCCGAGTCTAGTGATTTACTAGATCGGTGAGGGAATGTGGACGTACCCAAGGTTGGGGAACCACTATAAATCTTCTTGTCATCTGTGATTGCTTGATTGTTTTTGTGCAAGTTTGTTAAATTTTTTATTACGCAAATAGACGCACAATTCACCTATTCACCCCCCTCTAGGTGATTTAGGTAGACAACTTAACACTTTCAATGAGTTAAACTAGATTCGTTGCGAGAGTATGAAAGGGCAAGCCTATTTTGATCGATATTGATGGATTTTTTTGGGGCGTATCTCGATCTTAGTAAGCACTCTACCTTCTCCCTAAATATAATTTAAGGATTAATCAAAATTTCAATTTTAAAGTAGAAATAATAAGTGGAAACGCATTCTTGGAAAATATAAGCTAATTTGTATGCTGAGTAGGTTTTTCTGCTAAAATAACTTCCCGCATAGGCATACAACTTCACATTTTACTCTGTAGATTCAATTTTCTTTTCTAGTGTTAAAATTGTTTTGCTCTCTATGGAAAGTTGTTTGCTCCGGACTAGCAAACGAGTAAGTATGGGGTATTTGATAACTCAAATTTTTTTCCTTATTTTTATGTAATTTTTATTTAATTATTAATTAATTTATATTTATATTTTATTAATTAAGTTCCTAATTTATTTCGTTTTATATTTCAGGATAATCAGCAATACAAGTAACATTTTGATGCTGGCAGGATTAAACAAGAGAAGATTTTGAGCAAATCTAAAAAAATCCCAAGTACTCGCCCTAGGGTGACCGACGTGACTAAGGGGCATGACTTATGTCATGGGTCATGTCTGCTTCCAGATGCTTCATGGCGCTTTCCACATCATTTAAAAATACACACCCCTTGTCATGGGCATTGCAATGTCGCTGAATTTTTTATAATTATTTTAATCTCCTTAGTGTCATATTAGTGACGTAAGGGCGTTACGTTGACGCTTAGTTAACGATGTGACATCGTTAGTGCGTAATTTGTTCATTGGGGGCGAGTCTGCCAGTTCTTAGACTCATCAGAATTATAGTTCTTTACTTGGGAAAATTAAAGTGAATAATTTTATGCGTTCTTGTGAAGTTTCATTGTGATCCAAGCTTAATTAGAGTCTCGGTGAATTTTATACGGATTATTATTTCTTTAAATTGTGGGAATTTTAACCTGAGTTTGGTTTATCGGATCCTTATTTCGACTTCTTCGTTTTATTTATAGCACCGACTTTTAGCTTTTATGTGAATTTCATCGAAAATTGAGGTGATTTCGTCACTCTCGTCATTTGAGTTTTTCTAGTTATTATCTTAATAATATAATATTATATATATAAATATATACTAATCAAAAGAAAACCCTATTCATCCATATTCCCCAAAACTTTGGTCCTGAGAGCGGAAAGAAGAGGGCGGCAATCTTCCTCCGTGAAAATTCTAGCCGTCGTTTTCGGAGCTCCGGTGGACGAAATCTTCGACGGAGTATAAATCTGGAAAGCTCTTGCCGAGCACTTCAAGTGTGCGGTAAGTATTCTAGATTTCGTTGATTTTTGGGGTTTGATGTAGTAGCCTAACCCTTGTTTTTGCGCTGAAAAGTTTCAAAAATCATAAACGAGGAGTTCTTTCAGTCGAATCTTGAAGTTGAGAGCTTGGGAGTACGAGTTTTAGAAAATTTTGAGGCAATGGAGGGTTCCTCCCCTCTTATTTGTTCTTTTGTTCCTATTATCTTTTTCTTTCCTGCATTGAACTTAGGAATAGGGCATGGATTAGTGTTTTTATTAATCTGTGTAGTGTAGGAATCAGTCCTAGTCTAAATCGCTGAGTAATCTCATGCGGCCAAGTAAGATTTGTCGAGTCAAGTTCGTCTAGTGTTCTCGATAGGAGATGTCAGATCGTCGAATGAGTTTGTCGAGTGTTCTCATGAGGTTAGTGATATTCATCGAGAGGACTTAGGAATTCGTCGAATGCTTTCGACGAATTAGTCGAGTTCCTCTCTGATTCAACGAGTATTATTGATGAATCTGTGTGGACTTGGAACTTTTTCGTACAATGGCCTTCCAATTCGTCGAGTGAACGGCGATTCGTCGATTATACCTTAGGAAACTTTTGGTTTTCTTCCCCTTTGCATCATCGTGTAAATTTGATGCTAAGTCTTGGGTTTCATTATTAATATATTGTATGATTATTTATGGGCTTCAGTTAGTAGTGGATTAAGGACCACCACCTAATTGCCATTTTGTGAATCATTACACCTATTGGATTTTATTATATTCTTATGCACTGTTGGGTTATATTGGTGATTGGCCCGCGAATAGACTCTTATTTGGGTGGTTGGTTCGATGAGTCGACCGTAGCGGACTGCTAGAAAATCGAAGTTTTTAACAAAAGGAGGCAAGTGCACCTATCACAGGTAGTACTCGATATTCGGGAGAATATCGAGTTTATATTGTTCTCGGGGTCGAGTTGATTATTCTTACTCCCCTAGGAGGACTATTATTTTACTGAAAGTAAGGTGGATGTTTGTTTGTCACTAATAATGGAAATAAAAGAAAGTTATAAATTTCTAGATTATTCGATGACGGGTTAACGCTTGGCACCGAATCAGATTACGACAAAAATAATTCTTAATAATTATTGAACTTAGTTTTCAAGTTAATAAAAAGCACTTGGTCGTGGAGATTCCATAAATATGAGCGCACTTATCTCTAGGAATATTGCTCACCTGAACGCTAAGACTATTCGACCAAACGTTATTCCGACGAAGGATTCCTCTTAACGCCCGCTTTACGCTAAGAACCCTGCTATTGGGTTGGGAACCCAATCCGATAGAACTACGCTTCTCCTCTCTCGAGGGTATGCACGCAATTCTTTTTACCCAAGGGGGATCAGTTCCTACGCATGGCCTCTCGGCTAGCTAGCGTATTGATAACAGAAATAGAGCCCACACATCGATTATGTGGTCCTACACATTGTGAACGGTAAACCTTAAGTCCTAATATTAAAGTGAAAATAAAGAACTTTAATTATTTCAAATCATTTTATATGTCCCAATGCTCTTCGATGGCAAGGGCTAAAAACAATTAGCCACTCATCAGTATGGGGACGACTTTATGGTTTTAATGTGGCACGAGTTTGAAATTAAGCACTAAATAGTTATAAGAAAGAAGACATAAAACAACAAACATTTAGAAAAATTGGGAAGCTAACTAAAACGAGAACTCACGCACTCTTTAAAAGCATAAATAAAGTAAAGACAAGTCCTACTCAAACGAGTACGCGGGAAATAAAAGCACGCCATTTAACTCTTAACGAGTAGGAAGAAATAAAAGCGTGTACAAGTTCTACTCAAATGAGTAGACGGTAAATGACAAGTCCTACTCGAATGAGTAAGCGGTAAATGAAAACACGCCATTTAACTCTTAATGAGTAGGCGGAAATAAATGCGCATACGCACACACACTATATAATTTGAGGAAAAAAATGAAAGGTTATCTCCTACACACACGCACTCTACATAATTGAGGAACGCGATAAAATAAAGCATGAAAATTTATCTCCTACACACACGCACTCTACAAGATTGAGAAAGAAGTAAAATTGCGAGTCCCGGCTCAAATGAGTGGGCGGGAGAATGAATGCAATAAAATTATCCTCATACAGTCGCACACACTAACATAAAATTAAAATATCATAAAGAAAATCTATCATAATACACTCACACACACAAATTAAAATAAAACTAAGGTTACCTAAAAATTAAAACAAATACTTTTTTATACTTAGAATTTACTAGAACTTAATAAAAAGACAAAATAAATTTATAAGGAGAAAAATGTTTTGGAAATTAAAGTTAAAATCAAAGGGGCTTAAAAATTAAAATTAAAACTTTTTCATTCTTAAGAGTTCATAAAAGTGATGAAAAAGTAAAATAAATAAAATTTAAAAGAGACGAAAAGTTTTACAACCTACAGAAAACCTAAGTTAAAGAAAATAAAAATCACTTTTGAAATCACTTTTACAAGTTCATATGGATGAAGAAGATATACTTTTAATGTAACAAAAAGCTTGAAGAAAAATTACCATAATAACATTTCATTTATTTGAAATAAAAACTAAAATAAAATCTAACATAATAAGTAATTAAGAGCATGAAATAAAATCAACTAGTTAAACTCATACACACACACAAACTTTTCATAAATAGAAAAAAAACAAAGAGAAACATGAGAATAAAAAGGAGAAGAAAGTGGGAACACAAGTTCATTCCAAAGACAAATAAGAAGAGAAAAGCTAACATATTTTATTAATGAAAGGGAACTATTACAAGGCTATTACAAAGCTAAAGATAAAGCAAAAGCAAACATAAAGGGAAGTGGTGGGGGGGGGGGGGAGAAATCTCCTTACATGGCTTTGGAATCACCAAGGGCAGCCCAAAAAAAGTCACTAATTTTTTCTCAAAAAAGTGAACCCTTAGACCTTACAGAAAAGTTTTATTTATAGACAAAATTTTAGGTGTGACATGCCCTAGTTATGATCGTATCGGGGGCGTGTCATAGTTGCTGTGTTTGACTTGGCAAAATCTGTCGAGCTGGCTTGTTTGTACATGCTTCGGGACGGGACACGTGTCCAACACGAGCGTGTCGTGTTTGGACACGGGCGTGACATGCTGGCATTGAGTGGCGAGTTGATGGCATTGAGTGGCTTCGAGAGGTGAATAATAAAAGCGTTGAGCGACTGCCAGCATTGAGTGGCATTGAGTGGCTGACACGAGCATGTCTGTCATGACACGGGCGTATTCTGCTCGAGTTGATGAAGGCTAAACTTTGAGCGTCGGTTTGAGGCCGACGATCGTTGAGGGCGTGACACGGGCGTGTTGGTCATTGACACGGACATGTAAAGACATTTTTTTTACTTTTTCTGGAATTTTTCTGGAAAACAAAATAAACTAAGTTAGAAATAAAATTTACAAAATATGAACAATTTATTGAAGTAAATTGACTGAAAACAAAGATAATAAACAAAAAATGACTTAATAAAAATACTCTAAAATAGGTATATTTATAACTTATCAAATACTCCCATACCTAAGTGTTTGCTATTCCAGAGCAAAAGTTAGAGGTGAACTTATAAGGAATAAAAAAAACTCTATGTTTTACTACCGCTTAAATTAATTAAAAGAGAGATCTAAATAAATATACGGGGTATAAGAGTTAAGTCCTAAAATTATGTAGATGATTTAAATAGGGAAAAAAGTTTGGGCCAAAAGACTTCTTGATGTAATCAAATAAAAAGAATAGTTGTAAAGGTTAGGTCAATAAAAATAGCTTGGAATTATATGAACTTTTGCTTATAGGAGTTTTACGGGAAATAATGCAATTTACGAATTATGCTCTCAAAAAAGATTTTTGAATTAATTCTAGAGTCGTGAAATTGGCTAAGGAGGGTTTGGCGGTTTATGAAGTGGTTTGGATTTTGAGGCGAGGTAATTTTTTCTCGAACCTCCATTTTTTTGCTTTTTGGATTATTAGGAAAATGAAATCTTATTTTGCTAATATGATTTTTTTTTCTTTTTCAACTTCATAATAATAAAATTAACCCAATGCATATTGGTAGGAGTAATGAATTTTATCCTCTTACTCCATAACATATAATCTTTTTAAATTATTGGGTGCCTATGTTTATGGAACGAAATCATATTCCCATTGACATAGGATCTTTAAGGGTAAAATTTTTATCATGCCAAGTTGGACATGATAAATAAGGGGAAGAAAAGAAAACTAGATTTTTAATCAAAATTTTTTTTGAGAGCAACCTTTATAAATTGTACGATCCAATTTTTAAGAAAGTTTAAAGTAAGCATAATTGAATTCTATAGTCGTTATTTTCTAACATGATACACATGCTCCTATCTATGAAAAATCAGAAGTAGTTCCTAAAACAAGTTCGCTATTTTTAACAAAACATAATAAATTCATTAAAACTTAACCCCGACTATTTAAATTTTTCAATCTATAATTAATAAACTAATAATGAACAAAGAATTAATAAAATTCACATATTAATAAACTCAAAACAAATTTTTTGGATAGCAAGAAAATTAAGAATTGTATATTTAATTTATTTGTTTCATAAACTATTTCTATTTTGAATTTTTAAAGTTATTATCTTTTTTTTTGTATTTTTGTATTTATTTCTTTAATATATAAATACTAAAGAAAGGAAAATGCGAAAATTAAAAAATTTAGATTTTTAAGTTTTGCAATTTTTTTTGTATATATATATATATTTTTCAAAAAATTTCATTAAAAAAGAGAAGTTATGTACAAAGATGATAGAGAAAAGGGGAGAGGGAAAAGAGAAGAGTATTTACAAAAAAATATTTACAAAAATTTATCTACAAAAATTATTTACAAAGTAAAACAAAATATTTTGGAATTTTTGTTTTATATTTTTTTTTGTTTTTAAGTTTTCGAAATTTTCTTTTGTATTTTTAAGAAAATTTTCATACTAGTAAAATATTTTTTGAATTTGGTTTTTTTATTATATTTTTGTTTATTTGTTTTTGTTTTTTTGTGGAAATATAAGTGCAAATAAAAGAAGTGCAACAAAAAACACAGGAAAAATACGAAAATACCCCCATACTTAGTTCCAACATTATCCCCAATGTTATAAGATAAGTATGCGGAATGATAAAAAATAAATGCTATATGTACAAAAACAACGACGGAGTGTAGAAACGTCCCTGATGCGTGTTTGGGGAAGCCCGTTTAGAAACCCTGCATTATTAGAAAAAGTAGCAAACATGATAAATAAAGAGCAAAAAAGATAAATGTGGGGTGCCTCCCAAGAGCGCTTTATTTATAGTCGTGCAGCTTGAATATACTGTCGGGGTTATAAGTCGAGGAGGGATATGGTTTTGTTATACTCGATCACAGGGTCGCTCGCTATGTGTGACACCCCTATCCGTCGTATAGCATATAGCAGTAGGTCTGGCCGGGGCCCGATGCCATATACTACGGACAGACCGGTTGGTTACGCGTTGAAACCATACAACCAATCACCAACGTCCTACACAGAGTCATTCTAGCGGAAGCAAATTATTAAGTTGCACAAAAATAAGAACCCTGCCAAGCAAGAATGTCCACTACAGAAGTAACAATAGGAATGAAAAATACAAAAGTACCGGCCTTATGGCCTTATAAGGTTTGCTTAACAAAACATGTCTTACATACTTCGGCTCGCAGGCCGGCCATACATGAAATAAACAGAAAGCATAAAAAGGGGTTAGGCCTTCGAGGGCCAGCACCGCAACATGGGCTTTAGCCCGCTATTTTCCGCTCGGCTCCGCAGCACCTGCAAGCACAAACCACTGCCCGATGGCAAACAAAAGCAACGGTCAGCTATGCTGACCAAATTATAACGATCTCGCCCCCAAAATCGGGGCGGCGATGCTCTTTCCCTGCACTTTATTAGTATAGGCAATATATTAGTGTGAACACACATCATCACAGGCGTAGGCTCGCACGGCCACACACCTCGTGCACACAGGGCACATTCACGGCGAACCGGCCAACATCACGTCAATTCAAGCCATAGACATTCCCGTTCCACCACCGCCTCATGGACGGCCAACCATATGAGCATTTTGCCTTCCTGGCCTTGGTCACGGCAATTTAAGCCATAGACCGCCGAAGACCCTCATCCATGCCAACGGTCCTACCGAACGACATTAACCGGGTACGGTTCCGCCTGTCCCGTGCTCACACCGCAACGGCAATTTAAGCCATATGCGCAGGTCAAGACTCACCGAGTCCCGTTTCCACCACAATAATCACACAACCTGGTTATGTTCACGTTTGCTCCCCGACCATCGTGTTGGAAAAACCCGCTTTTGCCCAGTTTTCCGGGGGCACCTTGGAGTTAATCTCCAAGGCTCCCTGATGCAATCTACCACGTAGAAAACCCGAAAACACCCAAACATCCGGATTCTTGCCCGGTTCAAATACAATGCAACATCACCGATCCGGCTCTACTTGTCCGAATAGTCTTCACACACAATGCCTATGTCCGTTTTCGCATACGGATTCTACACAAGGGGGACTTTACATATCTACCCCAAGGAACGCTCCAACTCTTCGCTCACTCGCGAGAGAGGGCTTCCTATGCAAAAGGGAAAAAGGGCTACACATTCCCAAGGATGAGAAATCATTACCCTTGCGTTCTTCCACAGCGCCATCGAAAACTATGTGGTTGGAAAGCACCGCAACGGCGTCACCTCCGCGGATCTGGACTCGGATCGCGATTCGGAGCTCCGAAGCTCCTCCGGCGGCCGGATCTTGGACTCCTCCTTACTCCTTGCTCTCCCTTCTCTCTAAACTCTTAGAGAGAGAATGGCTAAGGGAAATGAGGATTCCCAACCTTAAATCCCGGATAAAACCACCCAGGAGCAGCCCCCCACCGTCAGATCCAAAGTCAAGGAAACGAACGGCCAAGATTAGATCTGAAATCATAAAATCTAGGCCGAACACGGTTTGCAACACGGCCATGTGCCTGGCCGTGTCACCCATTCGCCGTCTCGATCGAGTCGAAAAACCAGCACACGGCCTCCGACACGCCCGTGTCACCTGCGACACGCCCGTGTCAGGACCCGTGTCACGCCCCCCGTGTGCAATCGACCAACAATTCGCAGTCAGAGAGGTACACGGCCTTGTGACACGGCATCAGACACGCCCGTGTCAAATTTGACACGCCCGTGTTTGTGCCCGTGTCACGGCCCGTGTACCACACTTGCAGAATCCCTGGAGTGACACGGCCTGGGACACACCCGTGTCCTAGGCCGTGTTCTACAACTCGACTAGCGTCGACCGCCAAAGCGTCGACCGCACGACCCGAGGCCGAACACGCCTGTGTCACTCCCGTGACATGCCCGTTACACGCCCGTGACACGCCCGTGTCACGCCCGTGACACCTGCTCCAAAAACCAAACTGGGCTTAAAACATCACCCGTCCCTCTTTTGAGTTTCGGGGTGTTACAACTCTCTCCCCCTTAAAAGAATTTCGTCCACGAAATTACTAAAGGAAAGTAAACATAAAACCAAGAGCGGTACCTGAGCGAAATAACTCTGGGTACTACTCCAGCATGGTCTGCTTCCGTTCCCAAGAGAGCTCCTCACGACCGCAATTGTCCCAACGGACCTTGACCATTCGGATTTCCTTGTTACGGAGCCTCTTGACCTCTGCATCTTCAATACAAACGGGCTTGACCTTAGTCGTCAACCCTTCGTCCACCGGTACTTGATCAACTGCGATCAACTGCGAAGGTTCTTGCACCGCCTTCCGCAACACAGAGATGTGGAACACATCGTGTAGTCCACTCAACTCTACCGATAACTTCAAACGATAAGCCGCTTCGCCGACACGCTCCAGAATCTCAAAGGGTCCAAGGTATCTTGGGCTCAACTTCTTCAAGCGTCTCACCCGCGAAACACCCTTGAACGGCTTTACTTTCGAGTACACCCAATCGCCCACCGCGAACTCCACATTCTGATGCTTGGCATTATAGTACTTAGCTTGCCTATCCTGAGCGATCAGCAAATGCTCTCGAATGATCCGCACCAAAGAAGTAGCATTCTCCACCTCCTGCTTCTTGTACAACCTTGCCTCACCCGTTTCAAGCCACGATAACGGCGTGCGAAACTTCCTACCATACAGGGCCTCGAAGGGTGCCATTTGTATACTCGCTTGGTAACCATTGTTGTACGCAAACTCCACCAAATACAGGTGGTCCTCCCAATGCTTCCCGAAGTCTAGGACACACATGTGGAGCATGTCCTCCATTGTTCTATTGACTCTCTCGGTCTGCCCATCCGTCTGTGGATGGAAGGCTGTGCTGAACTTCAACTTTGTCCCCAGTATCTGCTGCACCAACCTCCAATCATTGGACGTGAAACGCCCATTGCGATCACTCACAATGCTGCGAGGCACACCATGCAGTCTAACTATATTGTCAACATACATCTTTGCTAATTTCTCCACTAGATCATCCTTCCTATGCGGAATGAAATGCGACACTTTAGTTAACCGATCTACGATCACCCAGATGGCGTCGTTCCCTTTCTGCGACCTTGGCAACCCATGCACAAAGTCCATAGATATGTCGTCAAACTTCCACTCCGGTATAGGCAAGGACTTCAGAAAACCTCCCGGCTTTTGTCACTCCGCCGTCCCCAAGGCGCACATTTGGCACTTAGCCACAAACAACGCCACGTCTTTCTTAAGCCCCGGCCACCAAAATAGCTTCTTGAGATCACGATACATCTTCGTGCTCCCTGGGTGGATTGAGTACTTGGTATGATGAGCCTCGTACATCAACTCCTCCCGGAGGTTACCCCCACTTGGGACGCACAACCGATGATCCTTCCTTAACAAACCATCTACTACCGAGAACTGGGAATTTGACCCATCCAGAGCAGCCTCCATAAGCTCCTTCATGGAGTCATCTAACTCCAATGCCTGCCGAACCCGGTCAGCCAGGTCATACTGAACTTCTGTCCAGTTTAACATTGCTTTGGCACTTGTCTGCATGTCAACGCAACAGATCTCAAGCTCCTCCAACTCCCGTATCAGCCGCTCATCATGCACCGACAACCAGTTGGCTTGGGCAGGAGCCCTGCGACTCAATGCATTAGCAACCGCATTGCCCTTCCAGGGTACATAATGAATCTTGAAGGTGTAGTCCCCCAGGAACTCCATCCATCTCCTCTGCCTCATATTAAGATCCTTCTGATCCAACAAGTACTTCAGGCTCTTGTGATCGGTATATATATCGACCCTTACGCCGTATAGGTAGTGCCTCCACAGCTTAAATGCAAATATCACGGCCGTCAAATCCAAGTCATGGACCGGATAGTTCCTTTCATGCACTTTCAGCTGACGCGATCCATACGCAATCACACTTCCATGCTGCAACAACACGCAGCCCAAACAACTACATGAAGCGTCGCTATACACCTCAATGCCCTCGGTCCCACTCGGCGAACTAAGCACTGGCGCCATGGTCAACCGTCTCTTCAGCTCCTCAAATGCTTGCACGCACTCCTGCGTCCACAAGAATCTCTGATCTTTCCTTGTCAACTTCGTGAGAGGTAGCGCTATCCGCGAGAAGTTCTCTACGAAGCGCTTGTAATATCTGGCAAGCCCGAGAAAACTACGGACATCCGTGACAGAAGACAACGCAGGCTGAAAGTGAGGGGATAAGTTGTAAACTACTCTAGAGGGGGGGTGAATAGAGTATTCAAATTTTATGAATAACTAGTCAGCTCCCTTGGAGTTGATTTGCGGAATAAAATAATCTGATACTTGAACCCTAAGAGCCTAACACAGTGAAGTGCACATGTGAGAGAGTTAACTGAAATTTCAGATTAACTATAAACCTATCACAGCAACTAGCAATCCTAGGTAGTTCTATCACAGCCACAGAATAAGCAATTTAAACAAAACAGCCAGAGACACAGGATATATAGTGGTTCCCTCTTAATAGGTACTCCACTCTTCTACCACCCTGGTAGGAATCCACTACATGTTTTTGCTAAGGTGCCCTGCCACCAATGATCTGATTCAGGTAGATCAAACAGACCCTTTGAGCTTTTGATAAGGATGCTCAACCACAGGTTGTTGATAAGGTGCCCTGTCACCAACGTTCACTTTTGAAGAGATGTGAACAAACTCTTTTTACAAAGGGGTTGAGAGGGTTAGATTATCTTCTCTGTTGTAAATACAGATTAGAGAAGACTTGTGGATTCTCTAAAGAATCAAAGTCTCCCCCTGGCTCAGTGAAAGTCCAGGGAAAGCCTTTGCTTTAGGATGAAGGAGTTTCAGATATACTGAAACTAAATCCTCAGAAATCTGTAGACTGATTTTTATCAGGTCTTCAGATTCTGGAGCACGTGAAGCAGATCTGGAGCTTTTTCTGAAGTCTTGAAAAACTCTAAGCAGATGCTCAGGAGACTTGAGAATGAAATAGATTTCTTTGGACTTTTGCTTCAGGAAAACTTTTCTTCTTCTGATTGTGAGATTGTGAAGAGTTGCTCTGGAGAAGCTTGAAAGAATGCAGCACACTAAAATCTCTCTGTTACTGTAACTTCTTGTTTAAAAAAAACTTTCTTAAATATGTCTTCTCATTTTTCCTTTGGAACGGCTCTATTGATTTGAATTCTCGAGCCCTGCAACAGATTATCTCAAAATAGAATATAGCAATAGGAATAGAATGACCTATTAGCTCTCTGTCAGTCCCAATAAGGAAATAAATGAATAGGAAAATATCTCAGCATAAAGATTTATCGTTCTTGGAAATAGCATACACCGCCAACGGCTAGATTACAGCCTGGCAATATATTTTTTATAATAAGACAAAAATGCTTTATCAAAATACGAAATCCCGTAATTTATGCTTGACATATTTGGTAAGTAATTCATTTGAATTTAAGCTATAAATTAGCAAAAACATTCTTCAGAAAATCTTTCTAACCACACGCTAAAACACTTGGAAATAAACCAAGGAATAAAATAAATACAAACTGTTAAAGGCAGACAGAAATCATCGAACAGGGGTTCGATGATCGTCGACCTAGCTAACAGATCGTCGACTGAAAACAGAAATCTGTCGAAACAGAAATCGTCGAACGGCAATCGTCGACCAGCTCAAGATATCGTCGACTAAAGCAGAAAATCTGTTAACACAGAAATCGTCGAACATCTCATGATGTCGATGACTAAGGCAGAGATCTGTCGAGACAGATATCGTGAAACAAGACCACGATCGTCGAACTGCTGATAGCAGATCGTCGACCATCCTTCAGAGCATAATAAGCTTGCTCTGAGATCGTCGACCATCGGTCGACGATAATTGTCTTGACTTGAACGATCCTATAGCCCTGCTATCGTCGACCACTGATCGACGATCGCGAGGCCTCGTTCGACGATGGTCGAACGGAAAAAGAACCTTAACTAAAAATTCATTCTACAACTTCTATTCTAAACTCTAGGTCAGATATAAACTGCCCTAGGGAGACTAAACAAAGTCTAAACATGATCATATATAGTTATATGGATCAAGAGGGGCTGGAAAGGGATTACATAAGCCAAATCACATCTAGGGTACCAACAATCTCCCCCTATTTGGGTTATGTTATCCAATTCGATCTAAAAAGTAATGCACACAATAACAAAAGCAGATATTAACCAAAAATTTAAATCACAGGCAATCCACAGGAAAACAAAAAACCATAAATCAGCAGAACTAAAGTATCAAGCAGATTTATCAGAGGTTTTAGCATCAGATGATTTCTTAGGGATTACAGCTGGTTTGAAGATAATTTCTCTGTTTGGATTTGCTGCTTGTCTTTTGGATAGCATTAGATCGTGTTCACCAATAATTTTCTTTTCAGCATAGCTTGGTAGAACTGCAGCAGGGTGCAATTTCATGTATTCTTCAGTATTGAAAATTTCAGAGTTTACTTGAATTTTAATGAGTTCCTTTTCTCTGAATTCGGACATAGTTGTATATGCTGTAGGGTCTAGTCCTTGAGCTTTGGCTCTCTCCATCATGCTTAGTGCAATAGATTCCTTAAATCTTGCCATAGAGGCAATTCTTTCAGATTCAGTCATATCTGATGGAGAGGGTGGTCTGTCAGAGTCAGCTTGAGCTGCAATCTCCATGTTCCTTTGAAGAGCTGTGGCTATTTTGCTTGAGTCAGAAGGAATTTGTGCAGCCTTCTTAGGATTAGTTTCAGCATAAAGAGATCTTGGAGGGGCAAGTTCAATGAACTTCTTGTGGGATTTCTCTGAATAGACCACTCTTTTTCCTTTTGTTTCAATTGTCTCAGCAGCAGCAGGTTTCCTTGATGAGGAGGATGGACCTCTCCTGGGAGGAGAAGGTTTCCATTCTGGAACTTTCTTTTTAGGAGAAGGAGGAGGAGAGAAGGTAGGTTGCTGAAAAGTCATCTCCTTTATTTGTTCCATGAGAACATTTTCATTTCTTTTTCTTCCTTGTCCTGATACATCTTGGCCTCCCTGGCTTTGGTTACTCCTTCTCTGGTAGGACTGATGAATGTTAGAGCTGGCTGATCTTGCAGATGGGGCAGAAGAGAAACTTCCAGAGGCTCCAGCACCAGGAGGTGGAGGAGGACCTCTGGGGGGGAATTTCTGAATAGGGGTGTCATATCTTTTTGATCTCTTTTTCTCTCTTGTCTGATTCTTTGAGAGCCTCATCCAGGGTCGAAATTCTTTGCTCTTGGGATCAATTCCCTTCAGAATGAAATATGGAACATCCTTGTCTGGATTGGCAGTAGGAGGAGCAGATGCTTTCCTTTTCTTGGATACAGCCTTTTTCTTTTTCTGGGAGCTATCAGAATCCTCAGAGTCATCATCATCAGAGGAGTGAGATGAGGTTCTGCCGGCATAATCATCAAAGTCTAGATTTGGGATATCCTTGGCAGCTATAGCATGTTCAGCCTTCTGCTTCTCTCTATCTTCTCTTTCTCTTGCTTCCTCAATGGCATCTTGCTCAAGGAGGGCATCAAGATCAACATTTGGAGTGCTCTTCCAGAGATCTGATTTAGGATACAAGTCAGGAACTATCCTGGGGACCAGTTCTGCAGTAGAAGGAATGGATAGAGGATAGGTAAGGATAGGAGGAGAAAAGATGACAATATCTGCAGGGCAGATGCTTTTTCTAGAGAGATGGCTAGGGAATCCAAATGATAATTAGCCAACCCTTCAATGTACTCAGAGGCAATATTCTCAGCCATAAAGGCTATAAATTGTTCTAGGTTTAGAGTACCTGAGCTTGATTCCTTTTCAGTCATCTTGGAGGCTTTTTCTGGTAAATCTAGCACGACCTCAGCTTCTTCAGCAGCAGCAGCAGCAGCAGTGTTGATTGTGCCTGCATACAAAGAAAGATAGGTTAACAACCAAGTGGGAATAAAATATTCCCCCCAAGGTGAGCAACAACAGGTAATTGATAGAGTTACCTGAAGATCTACACAGGATACCACTTTGCATCTAGGAAGGAGGTTATAATTCCTTCTAGATGTTTAGCGACATCAGGGATAGACACCTCTGCAAGACACACGAGGAGTGCTATACAGGAAAAGAAGAGAGAGTCCTTGACCAAGGGGTCATCAAGGTACTCAGGTCTATAAGAGACCATTTTCTCTTGAAAAGAAGGAACAAGAGGAGTAGATGTGAGTGAGGACTCACAGTCTAGGTTAAGATAGGATTCCAAATCTTCAATGGAATTTGCAGCAACATCTTGCAATACTGATGCAAGATCATCAGCAGCTGAGATGAGATAGGAAGGAATAAGAAATTAACTCCAAGTTGGAGTGAATTAATTAGAATCTTAAATAACATTATACCATCAGATTGAGCAGCAACATTCTCAAATTGTTGAACCACTACTTCTGTATCAGTAGTGTTCAATGGAGATTTTTCACCAATGTCCATGGGGACTACTTCATTATCTTTCTCAGGGATATCTTCATCAGAAGCTTTATTCACTAGGGAGTGAATGTCCTTGTTAGATAAAGATATCAATTTAAAATCCTGATTATAACCTTTAGAGGAAGTGATTTACCTTCTGGATGCTTTGGAAGCTCTTGAGATTCTTCTACAATTGCTGAAAGGGGAAGAGAAGAGTTGACCTGAAGGGCCAAGGCATCACCTGAGACCACTTCAACAGACATCTCCCCCTGCATGACTTCAGTGGGAACTGGAGTCATGCATCTTACTGAAGAGGGCTCAGCAGAGGGTGGAAATGATTTGATGGCTTCAGTAAGGGCTTTGATGGATGCAATGAGAGGGGCATTGGCAGCCTCAATCATTTTTTGGATGGATGGAGTGATGAGCTCTACAACATGTGCAAGCAATTCAGGAGTTATCTGAAATGCTGATGATGTAGAGGTGGATGGAATGGAAGCAGTATGATCTACCACATGATCAAAGGAATCATGTGGAGATGGGTGAACATCAACATGAGTGTGGGATTCATGTTGAGAGAGGTGCGTGAGGATGGTAGCAGTCACCATGTCAACACTGGCTGAAGCTGCCAGATGTTGTGGTGTTGGTGACTGGGGTGGAGATGCAGGTGGAATGAGAGATGCATGTTGTGGTGGCACTGCAGGGTGTGTGGAAGGTAATGCAGGAGATGAGGATGCAGGGGTAAAGAGGGAGGATGAAGGAATTTCTGAGCCTTCCCCAGCAAGCTGGAGAGTGGCTGAATCAGCCCTTGTGTCTGATGGAGGGTTAGGATCAACCCTGGCTGACTTCTTGATAACTCTCTGAGATTTCTTGAAGAGAGAGGGGTCCAACCTCTTGTTGGCGTTGACTGCGGAGGGTGCAGAAACAAGCAGCAGGGGTGCTTTCACATATAGAAACACACCCAACACCCTGGCAAGATTTACTTCTTTCTGATTATTCTTTCTCCTTATTAGTTCAAACAGAACTTTTCCCCAGGCAATCTGTGCCTTATTCACCAAAGCTGACATCAGGGCAAATTGTTGCCTGTTGATGTTGTCGTGAGCAGAATGTTTTCCCAAAACGACCTTGCCCACCAGGTCGGCCAGAAACTTGTACTCTGGAGACAGGTTTATCTTTAGCAGCTTAGCTGGAATACCCTCAGCATGGCCCATCACAGTTAGCATGCGGCCATATTCTTCTGAATTTTGCTCATAGTCCTCAGTTCCGGTTGGCAGTCCAAATAGCTCAGTCAAAACATCAGGAGTCAGAATGACCTCCTCTCCATTTATCTTTCCAGTCATCGCTTCGTCGCTGGAGGACGAGGTATATACCCATTCTCGAATCTCTGGTATATTAATCTTTGGTGAGAATGACATAAATTTCTTTAGCCCTTGATCTTCACATAGCTGCAGAATGGCTTGGATGGGTTGATCACATCGGCTGAAAGAATCGAAGTCGACACAGAAGCCAGTGTCGAACTTCATCCCAAAGAGAACTGCAGAAGGAATCGCCATAGGATTTGAGAGAAAATGGCGAATCGAGAAGCAAAGCAGGGGAGAAGAGAATCGCGCGGGATTAGAGTTCGAGAGCGAATTCTAAGCCAGAAGATGGAATATGAAAAGACGGAGCGGAAGGACGACGATCTCCAGACCTAAATCGACTATTAGATACAAATCTGCGATCGTCGATCCCGGAATAAAATCGGTCGTCGAATAATGATCGACGATAGTCAATGTTTGACTAATCGTCAAATATCGACCGACTACAAGCAATCACCACGATCGTCGATCAATATATGTTGGTCGACGATTCTCCACACAGCACAGAAAATCTGTCGTCGACCATTGGTCGACGATAGATACCTAAGGAGAGATCGTTGACCGGTTGATCGGCGATTTCTGCCTTACTACCGAACGAGCTGTCGTCGACCGTTGGTCGACGATAGTTCTGACCTGGTCGAAGATCGTCGAGCAGTCGTTCGACGATTTTAGACAGAAAACAAAACTATCCAAATTTTCACTACTCTGAACCATTAATCATACCAAGCTGGTTCAGGAAGAACAAATGTCTTTGTTCATCAAGGGGCTTAGTGAAAATATCTCCTCTCTGCAGGTCTGTGGATATAAATTCCATTGCTATCTTGTTCTTTTCCACATTATCTCTCAGAAAATGATGTCTAATCTCAATGTGCTTGGTCCTGGAATGGTGCACAGGATTTTGAGCAATTGATATTGCACTAGTACTATCACACAAAATTTTTGTTTTTGAGTGTGTATACCCATAATCCACTAGCTGATTTTGAATCCACAGGATCTGTGAACAACAACTAGCTGCTGCAATATATTCAGCCTCAGCAGTTGAAGTAGACACAGATGCCTGTTTCTTACAAAACCAAGAGACAAGTCTCTCTCCCAGGAACTGACAGGTCCCTGAGGTGCTTTTCCTGTCAACTCTACATCCAGCATAATCAGCATCTGAATATCCAATTAATTCAAATCCTAACTCAGCTGGGTACCACAGTCCTAAGTTAAGGCATCCCTTAAGGTATCTCAAGATCCTCTTGAGGAGAGTTAAGTGAGATTCCTTTGGGTTGACCTGAAACCTAGCACATAGGCATGTAGCAAACATTATGTCAGGCCTACTTGCAGTCAAATACAGCAGGGAACCAACAATGGCTCTATCGTTCTTTTGATCAACAGACTTGCCATTTACATCAGAATCAATAACTGCATTTGAGGCCATAGGTGTGCTCATTGATGAGGCATCAGACATTCCAAATCTTTTAACCAGCTCTCTGGCATATTTTGATTGAGAAATGAAGATACCATCAACACACTGTTTCACTTGGAGACCAAGGAAATAGGATAACTCACCCATGCTGCTCATCTCAAACTTGGAGTGCATTAGTTCAGAGAACCTCTTGCATAGTTTGGGATCAGTGGAGCCAAATATAATGTCATCTACATAGATTTGAACTAACAGTTGTGAGTCCTTATGATGTCTAATAAATAGGGTTCTATCTACTACACCTCTCACAAACTTGTGTTCTAGAAGGAAATTTGCTAAGGTCTCATACCAAGCTCTAGGAGCTTGCTTAAGTCCATATAGAGCCTTTTGGAGTTTGAACACATGAGTGGGTAAGGTTGATGAAACAAACCCTGGTGGTTGTTCAACAAACACTTCTTCCTTTAAATCTCCATTGAGGAAGGCACTCTTCACATCCATTTGGAAGACCTTAAATCTTTTATAGGCAGCATAGGCTAGGAAAATCCTAATGGCTTCTAGTCTAGCTACAGGGGCAAAAGTTTGATCATAATCTATGCCCTCCTCCTGTCTATAGCCTTGAGCTACTAGCCTAGCCTTATTTCTAACTACTATGCCTTGGGCATCAAGCTTGTTTCTAAACACCCACTTGGTGCCTATGATCCGTTGGCCTCTTGGTCTTGGAACCAAAGTCCAAACTTTACATCTTTCAAACTGGTTAAGTTCCTCTTGCATGGCTATAATCCAGTGTTGATCAAGCTCAGCATCTTTAATGGTTAGGGGCTCAACCTGAGAAAGGAAACAAGCAAACATCACATCTTTGTTGAGTTGATGTCTTGTCTGGACTCCTACTGAAATGTCTCCAATCACTTGAGATACAGGATGATCTCTAAGTGTGACAAGATTAGTAGGTTCAACAATGATCTGATCTTCAACAGTTTCAGGATTTGATTCCTCATGTGGAATTTGATCAACTGTTGGAGCAGGTGCTTTAACTTGAAGAAGTTCTACATCAGATTCAGAATCTGAAGAAGCAACCTGAGGAGTTTGTTGGGGATGATTCTCCTGTGTGAGTATCAAACCTTCCAAATCCTTACTTACTCCTAGAACTTGCACTGTACTATTAGAGGAAGAGTCCTTCTCCTTATAATACATGACTGTCTCATCAAAAGAGACATGTGCAGACTCTTCTATCTTAAGAGAGGATTTATTGAGGACCCTATAGGCTTTGCTTACTTGAGAGTATCCCAGAAAGACTCCCATTGAAGCTTTTGCCTCAAATTTTCTATGGTATTCTTTGTTATTGTTGTGAACAAAAGCAACACAGCCAAACACTCTAAAATAGTCTATTTTAGGTTTCACTTGCTTAAGTAATTCATAGGGAGTCTTACCCTTAAATTTATGTATCAGACTTCTGTTCAATACATAGTTAGTTGTGCTAACTGCTTCAGCCCAAAAGGACAGAGCCATGTTAGCATCTGCCAACAATGTACTTGCAGCTTCAATTAGGGTTCTGTTTTTCCTTTCAACTACCCCATTTTGTTGAGGAGTTCTAGGAGCAGAGAAGCTATGTTTGATACCTTCCTTCTCACAGAATTCTTGCATAAGAAGAGACTCAAACTCAGTACCATGATCACTTCTGATCAAGGCAATCTGAGTAGAATACTCACTCTGTATACACTTTAGAAAATCTGTAAGAACCTTGAAGTTATCAGCCTTAGTTCTCAAGAAGAATACCCAAGTGAACCTAGAGAAGTCATCTACAATTACTAGAGTGTAAAACTTTCCTCCAAGACTCTGTACAGCAATAGGACCAAACAAATCCAAATGTAGCAAGTACAGGATCCTGGGAGAATCACTTTTATTAACTGATTTAAAGCTATTTCTTGTTTGCTTACCTAATTGACAAGCTTTGCAAAGGCCTTCCTTCTTGTAGGGGCAAGAAGGTAAGCCTCTTACAAGATTGTATTTAGCCAACCTAGAAATGTTTTTCAAATTTACATGACTGAGTCTCTTATGCCAAAGGGTATTATTACTGGTTACTTCATTAAATAAGCATATTTCAGATTTGGATGAGTTAAAGTCTACAACATAAACATTATCAATTCTAATACCTACTAACACAACAGTATTATTTAAAGCAATATTACAAGCAGTGTCAGTAAACCATACCTTGTACCCAGCATCACACATTTGACTTACAGAGATTAGGTTGTGCTTTAGTCCGGAGACATACACAACCTTCTTGAATGTTACAGCTCCTATGGTGAAGCTGCCATACCCTTCAGTCTGTCCACAGCTGGAATCCCCAAATACAACTTTTGGTCCCAGCTTGGCATTGAACCCTGACAGATTCTTCTTCTTTCCTGTCATATGCTTTGAGCATCCACTATCCAGATACCATTTGTCATGTATGACTGGATAGGTCTTCACCTGCAAAGATATCAATTATACATTGTGGACCCAGGTTACCTTGGGTCCAGTATTCTTCTCAAAAGAAAAACTAGATATAAAAGATTTTGCAGGCTTAGATTTATATCCTAAAGGGTGTGATCTCCTAGGTGGGATAATCCATTCAGTTGAAGGATTAAACATCCTAGGGTAGTGATTGGGATTTGCACATCTGGAAGTTTGAAATTTATTTTCCAGCTTAAGTCCAGATCGTCGATCCACGGTCGACGATCGCAAGCCATATCGTCGACCATTTGTAGTAGTGCTATGTTCTGGATTCCACGATCGTCGATCACTGGTCGACGACTCAAGATGAGATCGTCGATCTCCTGCACCAAAGATATCATACTTGGTGAAGGTGTTCAGCGATCGTCGATAGACGTTCGACGATTGGTTTGACGATCGTCGATTAATGTTCGACGATTTTTGTAAAGCTAGAAATTTTTTCTTCCTATTCTCTTTCTTAATCTTATTCTGAATTTTCTTGCATTTTTCAATTTCCTCAGTATTCTTTATTCCTGATTCAGAAACAAATTTTACTGGAGTGCTAAATCTCTCCTTTGTGAGGAGGATGGGTTCACTAGGTGTAGCACCTAAGCCTAGTTTATCATTACCAACCCTAGTGTTTGCTATACAGGTTATTTCAGATAATTTAAGGCTTCTGCCATTTAATTGTTCTTCTAACCTCTTAGATTTAGCTAGTTCTAATTTTAAGAATGTTACTTCTTCTCTTAATCTTTCTAATTCCTTTTCTAATCTGATTATTTCAGTACCTTCCATGTCTAGTTCCATTATTTTTAATCTAAGTGACTTAATTTCTTTTTCAGATAATAGTAAATCTAAACATAGAGTTTTAAATTTTAGTTTGAACTCAGGAGATGAGAAATCAAATGAGTCGATTACCTGGTCTTCCATAAAGGAATCTTCTTCATTGTCTCCTTCTTCTTCAGAATTCTCTGCAGCTGATAGAGAGCTGCAGGCATCAATAGCCATGAGGCAGACCTCTTTGGCTTTCTTCTCTTCTTCTTCTTCTGAATCACTGGAGCTAGAGGTGCAGGTATCCTCTTCTGTTTCACTCCATGTAGCAGCCACAAATCCCTTGTCCTTCTTCTTGTATTTGTGTGATGAGGACTTGGAGTGGTGCTTCCTGTACTCTTTCTCATGTTTCTTCTCCTTGTGTTTCTTCTCTGGACAATCTGGGGCAATGTGTCCAGGCTTGCTGCAAACATAACAAATGATTTCTTTAGATGGAGTCTTGTCATACCTTGGTTTGTCCTCATGCTTGGAGAACTTCTTTCTGAGGTCTCTTCTTCCATGTTGAAGAACCTCTTGGCAATGAGTGCCAGTAACTCCTCATTTGATTGACTTCCTTCAGAAGTCTCAGCCGCCTTAAGAGCTAGAGAGTGCTCTTTCTTTGTAGGTGTAGGAGTTTTTACTTCAATTGCAGCAGCTCTGCTCTTTAGAGTTTGCTTATATGACTTGAGCTTTCCCAACAGAGCTTCTGTAGAGAGTTCCACAGTGTTTCTTCCATCCTTGATGGGCCATATCCTTGAGTCCCAAGAGATGGGAAGGCACATCAGGATCTTGTCATTTACTTCTGACAAAGTTATCTCCTTGTCCAAAGACCTCAGTTCACTTATTATTGAACTGAGTCTTGTGTACATTGTGTCAATGTCTTCAGCATCATCCTTCTTGAAATTTTCATACTGAGAGGTGAGATTGGATCTCCTCTCCTTCCTCTCATCAGCTGAGCCAGCAACTATGTGGTTGAGGGAATCCCACATAGCTTTGGCTGAGGTACATTCAGCAAGCTTCTGGAATATCTCATCAGACATTGTCTGAGCTAGGATATTCATTGCTTTAGCATCAGCTGCTTTTGCCTTCTTGTAAGTTTCATTGTAGTCAGGTGGTGGCACAGCACTGAGATCAGCAGAAGTGGAAGCAGCAGCAGGCCTAGCAGGTGGTCCTGTCAAAATAGAAGAAAAGATATCTTCATCAATAGAATTCATGTATAGTCTTATCCTGGCCTTCCATATGCCAAACTTGGACAAGTTGCATACAGGAGGTCTGGTGCTTGAATAATCCTTAGACTGGGCCATGTGTGAAAGTGTTTGTGAATGGTATCAGGAAACAACTTATCACAGGATCTTTTAACTCAGGTGTTAGCCTGTATGAACAGCTAACCTCCCTCTGATACCAATTGAAAGTGAGGGGATAAGTTGTAAACTACTCTAGAGGGGGGGTGAATAGAGTATTCAAATTTTATGAATAACTAGTCAGCTCCCTTGGAGTTGATTTGCGGAATAAAATAATCTGATACTTGAACCCTAAGAGCCTAACACAGTGAAGTGCACAAGTGAGAGAGTTAACTGAAATTTCAGATTAACTATAAACCTATCACAGCAACTAGCAATCCTAGGTAGTTCTATCACAGCCACAGAATAAGCAATTTAAACAAAACAGCCAGAGACACAGGATATATAGTGGTTCCCTCTTAATAGGTACTCCACTCTTCTACCACCCTGGTAGGAATCCACTACAGGTTTTTGCTAAGGTGCCCTGCCACCAATGATCTGATTCAGGTAGATCAAACAGACCCTTTGAGCTTTTGATAAGGATGCTCAACCACAGGTTGTTGATAAGGTGCCCTGTCACCAACGTTCACTTTTGAAGAGATGTGAACAAACTCTTTTTACAAAGGGGTTGAGAGGGTTAGATTATCTTCTCTGTTGTAAATACAGATTAGAGAAGACTTGTGGATTCTCTAAAGAATCAAAGTCTCCCCCTGGCTCAGTGAAAGTCCAGGGAAAGCCTTTGCTTCAGGATGAAGGAGTTTCAGATATACTGAAACTAAATCCTCAGAAATCTGTAGACTGATTTTTATCAGGTCTTCAGATTCTGGAGCACGTGAAGCAGATCTGGAGCTTTTTCTGAAGTCTTGAAAAACTCTAAGCAGATGCTCAGGAGACTTGAGAATGAAATAGATTTCTTTGGACTTTTGCTTCAGGAAAACTTTTCTTCTTCTGATTGTGAGATTGTGAAGAGTTGCTCTGGAGAAGCTTGAAAGAATGCAGCACACTAAAATCTCTCTGTTACTGTAACTTCTTGTTTAAAAAAAACTTTCTTAAATGTCTTCTCATTTTTCCTTTGGAACGGCTCTATTGATTTGAATTCTCGAGCCCTGCAACAGATTATCTCAAAATAGAATATAGCAATAGGAATAGAATGACCTATTAGCTCTCTGTCAGTCCCAATAAGGAAATAAATGAATAGGAAAATATCTCAGCATAAAGATTTATCGTTCTTGGAAATAGCATACACCACCAACGGCTAGATTACAGCCTGGCAATATATTTTGTATAATAAGACAAAAATGCTTTATCAAAATACGAAATCCCGTAATTTATGCTTGACATATTTGGTAAGTAATTCATTTGAATTTAAGCTATAAATTAGCAAAAACATTCTTCAGAAAATCTTTCTAACCACACGCTAAAACACTTGGAAATAAACCAAGGAATAAAATAAATACAAACTGTTAAAGGCAGACAGAAATCGTCGAACAGGGTTCGATGATCGTCGACCTAGCTAACAGATCGTCGACTGAAAACAGAAATCTGTCGAAACAGAAATCGTCGAACGGCAATCGTCGACCAGCTCAAGATATCGTCGACTAAAGCAGAAAATCTGTTAACACAGAAATCGTCGAACATCTCATGATGTCGATGACTAAGGCAGAGATCTGTCGAGACAGATATCGTGAAACAAGACCACGATCGTCGAACTGCTGATAGCAGATCGTCGACCATCCTTCAGAGCATAATAAGCTTGCTCTGAGATCGTCGACCATCGGTCGACGATAATTGTCTTGACTTCAACGATCCTATAGCCCTGCTATCGTCGACCACTGATCGACGATCGCGAGGCCTCGTTCGACGATGGTCGAACGGAAAAAGAACCTTAACTAACAATTCATTCTACAACTTCTATTCTAAACTCTAGGTCAGATATAAACTGCCCTAGGGAGACTAAACAAAGTCTAAACATGATCATATATAGTTATATGGATCAAGAGGGGCTGGAAAGGGATTACATAAGCCAAATCACATCTAGGGTACCAACACAGGCCACTCCCGTATCGCAACGATCTTCGCCGGATCCACCGCTATACCTTCCCCACTAACAATGTGACCAAGGAACGCTACTGAGGGTAGCCAGAACTCGCACTTGGAGAATTTCGCATAAAGCTCATTCCTCCTCAAAGTCTCCAACACCAGATGCAAGTGCTTGAAGTGATCTTCTTGTTGGGTATTGTATCTACAATGTACCTGATTTGAAGAAGCCCCTGTACAAGCTAAGTTAAATAGACTATGTATTTGATGAATTTCTTCTAGTTGTGCTTGCAGTTATTCCATGCTAAGTACACACCAATGTCAGGGTGCAGTGGGTCAATATATACGGGTCTGTGCAACGTAATCCCTCGTTGAGCAGATCAGTGTGTTGGCCGACGTGTACTCTCTCTATTGGGGTGTACTTAATTTCAAGTACAGGGCTATGATAAAGCAAGAGTAGACAAGAAGCAAGGATGGGCCAAAGACCATCTCACGGGTTGAAAGACGAGAATCGTCTAAGTGTAAATCATCGAGAATCACTAATTGATTCTCACCGATTCGTCGAGAATCACCAGTAATTCTCGACGAGTCGTCGAGAATCATTAGTTGATTCTTGCCGGGTTGGCCGGCTGTCTCGACGCAGTCAGAAAAATCATCTAAGGCAGAATCGTCGAGAATCACCAAGTGATTCTCGCCGATTCGTCGAGAATGACTTTGCATTCTCGACGAGTCGGCGAGAATCCAAGGTGATTCCCACCGATTCTCCCCGGCCTCTGTAACCTGTGCTGCCAGAATTCTCTAAGTAGAATTCGGCGAGAATCGTAAGTGATTCTCGCCGATTCGTCGAGAATCACCCACGATTCTCGCCGAATTTGACTTAGGTTTTTTTTTCCGACTCTGCCTGGACCGGTCCACGACATCTGCGGGATTTTGAACTGGACTTCGGTCTTGTGATGGTGGGGCCCACAACGGTCATCTCTTGACCTAGTGTATAAATACTCTGGTATTTGTGTACAGTAAAATATACAGACGAGATACGAAACAAAGCGGCCGACTAAACCCTAATCTCGCGAACTTGCTCCGCCTCCGTCGCCGCAGCCGATCACCGAAGCCGATCTCGATCTCCTCCAGATCCTCGGTGATAGAAGCCTACTCCTGCGCAGCGTCTCACGTGTCTATCCAGAGATCTTTCGTCTCTTGATTTGAGATAGGGAAATCTTTCCCCGTCCGAATCGATCGAGACGATCGATCCTCGTGTGACTGTTGGAAGACCTTGCCGACTTTGCTAAGAAGATTGGATCTACATAGCATCACCGCCTCTCTTGTTGAAGTCGTCGATCTAGAGAAGATTCTCTCCAAGAAAGATCTAGGGTTGTGAACTTTTCGTTGCCTACAAGAACAAATAGTCTAACGAAAAGGGACACCTGAATCTTCACGTTGTTTGTATTTCTTACAAGCTATTTTCATTTTCTCTTTCATTGTAAAGGACCGATTGGTCTCTAGTTGTAGGGTTGGGTGCAACCCGTGTTGTGGGAGTGTTGACTCCTACGTATGGAAGGGTTCCTTCCGGTAGTGCAAGGATTGGATTTCAATCCTGTTGGTGAAGTGACCGAGTCGTCCCTGGTTGGGAGATAGGTAGAAGGGGGAAAGTGGACGTACCCAAATCGGGGAACCACTATAAATTGCTTGTGTACTTTTTTTGCTGTGTTGTTTTGTCTTCTTGTGCAGGTAAAACCTTAATTCCGTAAATACGCTGCAAAGACACGTATCCCCCCCATAGGTGTAAGTAGTTGACACTAGGTGGACTTACAAGTGGTATCAGAGCGAGGTTGCTCATCAAAAAGGTTCACACCTTGAGTAAAATCCTGCCACCAGTGTCAAGAAGAAGAACGATATCTTCCATGGACGGACTCAAGCATTCCGGCAAAATCCCAGTATGCACAAGACTGAACTTTCCTATCTGGAAGGAAAGAATCAGATTCTATATGGAAGCAGTCGACCCCCGGCTCTTCCTGATAGTGGAGGAGGGACCTTACATTCCCACCAAGGCCTCCACCATTGATCCAACCAGGAAAGTGCTCAAGAAACTTTCGGAAATGAACAAGGACGAAATGGTGCTGTTCGGACTCGATAAGAAAGCTCAGAACATCCTGGTAAGCGCAGTTGACGACTCTATGATGCAGAACTTCAGCAACTGCAGGATAGCCAGGGATCTCTGGAGCTGTCTGATTGTCCTAATGGAGGGCACAGATGAAGTGAGGGACGATCGGAGATCCCTCCTCAATCAGAAATATGAGGCCTTCCGGCAAGGGCCAAAGGAGGAGATCGGAGTCACCTTCGAAAACTTCATCAAGATCGTCAATGCACTCAAAGGATATGGAAGGGTGTTCACTGACGGTGAACTCAATGATATGTTCCTTAGGTCCCTCACTAAGGAATGGGACATAAAGATCTGCGCCATCCGCGAGTTTGGCAGACTTGCGGAAACTGATCCACAGATTCTGTTCGGGAAGCTCATGTCCTATGAGCTTCAGTTGAACACAAGGAAGGCTGAAGAGGAAGCAGAGAAAGCCGCGGCCAAGGAAAAGACTGTGGCCCTGAAAGCCATCCAATCCAGAAAGGGCAAGGGTGCCGCCTCTTCCCGTGCGTGGAAGAGGGATGAAGAGGAAGACTCTGAGCCAAGCTCCTCCAGCTTAGAGTTATCAGAGGAAGATTTATCCCTTATCACACGGGAATTCAAGAAGTTCCTCAAGCTGAGGAATTAGAGAAAGAGAAACGGCTCCTCCTCAAGGGACCAGAAGAAGAACTATTCCTCTGACAGGTATGTTTCCAAACCGAACAAACACCGCTCTTCTGACATTATATGCTTTGGTTGCAACAAGCCAGGACACGTCGTGGCTGACTGCCATCAAGGCAAGAGGGAAAAGGGAAAGGGAGAGGAGCACGGGTCCTCAAAAGACAAGAAGAAGGAGAGGAGTTACATCGCAATGAAGCCAAAGACGCTGAGTGAATCTGACACATCAGACACCAGTGATGATGAGGAAGCCTACTTTGGGCTAATGGGTCGCTCTGACTCAGAAGGAGAATGCCCCCCATTTACTGGGAAGGTAAAAGCTCACACCCCTCTCTCCGACTCTGACTCTGATCCTGAGTCTCAGGATGATGACCCTGAGGATAGGCCTTCTGCCCTTTAAGCAGAGCTCCTCGAGAAGTATGAGCTTCTGCTCAATACATTCCTGAAATGTCGAAAGAAACTGAAGGCTGAGAAAAAGGAAGTTAAATTCCTTAAAGGTGAGAGTGTATCCCTGAGGAAAGAGATCACCAGTTTGATCTCCCTCCGACAGGAGCACTTGGACCTGACCTCAAAGCATTCAGAATCTCTTAAGCTCCTTGATCTTAAGCAGGAGGAAGTCGACAACTTGGAAGAACTACTTGCGGTAGAAAGGAAGATCGTCAAGAGCTTCTCTATGCCAAAAACTGTTCTTCCCTTAGTTGATACCTTCTCTGCTCAAGTCAAAGGAGCTGGCTTGGGGCATGTATGGGTATCTAGCTCCTCATCCAGGAGAAACAGGAACAGGAGGAAGAATAAGGCTGCCAAGAAAGCCTCTGCTGATGAGAAAGGAAAGGCCCCACTCAGCCCTGTTGAGTTCAGAAAGCCTAGCTTTCCCTGTAACCAACATGACTTTGAGTCAACATATGGGCATCACTTCAGGCCCTCGGTTGCAAAGCCGAAGAGCCGATATGATGGGTGGACCTTTCCCCGTAACTTCAGTGAGAGTGTCTTCAAGGCACCTTATGAGGAAATCCACTTGGGAAATTATGGTCAATTCTCTAGCGGCCAAAATAGGAAGCAGGAACCTAAGGACAAGCCTGTTACACTGAAAAGCCAAGAGGTGAGGAAGTCATGTGACTGTGGTCATCATGTTGCCTCCACCTCCAGGTCTTCGGCCCCAGCTGAACCCCACGTTTCAAGGGTAAAGCAGGCGCCCAAGAGGAAGTAAAACAGGTTTGACTGCTGGTGCTGTGGAAAAATTGGTCACTTTGCCGTGGATTGTTGGTTTAATCCAAGGTATAACGAGAACCCTTATGTTAGCAATGCGAGGCCGACCACTCGCAGAGTTAACCAATCGAGGGGGAGTATGCTAACAAGGAATCTAGGACCCAAGTTCGATTGGGTTCCTAAGGCAAATTAATTCAGTTTTGCAGGGATGTCCAAAGGCCAACAAAACTCCTATTTGGTATTTGGACAGTGGATGCTCCCGTCACATGACCCGGACAAGAAGCCTGCTGAGGGAGTACTCTCCAGTCGAGGATGGACCCAAAGTCATATTTGGGGGATCTGATCGGGGAGTCACCAGAGGTTACGGTACGATTTCCAACGGCATACTCTCTATCACTAATGTAGCTTATGTTGAAGGGTTAAATCATAACCTGATCAGCGTAAGCCAGTTATGTGATAAAGGGTATGACGTTAAGTTCTGCAAGGATAAATGCCTGATAATATCATGTGACTCTTCGGAGACCGTATTAATAGGCATTAGGAGCAGAAATATTTTCTGTTTAGATTTTCTTAGTTTAGATTCTTCTACCCCAGTATGCCTCGTTGCTAAAGGCAGTGCATCTCTTTGTGAACAATGGCACAAGAGATTGGCACACATTAATTACAAAACAATTAATATGATGTTCTCCAAAGACTTAGTAAGGGATGCTCCCATTATTAAGTGCATCAAAGATAGTCCATGTCCTGCATGTCAGATGGGCAAGCAGACTCGGGCTACCTTTAAGGGCATCCCAGACAAAGATTCCTCCAGATGTCTATATCTTCTGCACATGGACCTGTTTGGTCCAATGCAAGTTCATAACTTAGGAGGGAAGTCGTATACGCAAGTGATTGTAGATGATCACTCTCGGTTTACGTGGGTGTTCTTTTTAAAACGCAAGTCTGATACGTTTGACATCTTCACCTGTTTTGTCAAGCAGATACAGAACGAACTTAACTGCTCAGTGGTCAAAATCAGAAGTGACCACGGAACAGAGGTTGAGTCTGGGGCTATGACAGAGTTCTGTGAAGAGCTTGGTATCTTTCATGAGTTCTCCTCCCCTCGCACTCCTCAACAGAATGGAGTGGCGGAGAGGAGGAATGGAACACTCCATTGAAGCGTGCACGACAATGTTGAATGACGCTTCTCTCCCAGAATACTTCTGGGCCGAGGCTGTCAATACGGCCTGTCATGTACAAACCCGGGCGTTGATTAACAAGAGCCATCGTAAGACTCCTTATGAGCTACTAAAAGGCAAGAAACCAACCATGTCCTATCTGAGGATTTTTAGCTGCAAGTGTTATGTACTGAATAATGGGAAGTACCCGCGTACTAAGTTTGGTGAAAAATGCTTCGAAGGCATATTCATGGGCTATAGTAGCCACAGCCGGGCTTATAGAGTTTTCAATAAGAAAACCCTAGTGGTAGAGGAATCAATAAATGTTGTATTTGATGAAGGAAGCTTGCTTAATTGCTAGACTTCTAGTTGCCTTCCTGAAGCTGCAGGTGCCAGACTCAAAAAGCTACAACTGGATGATCCCGAGAAGGATGCAACTCCAAAGTATGTCAAGGTCTCCACATCAACGCCGATCGGAGAAGTTGAAGATCAAAATGAGGCAAATCCTTTAGAAGAAGGAGATGCCCAAGAAATAGTCGAAGCTCCTGATGCAAGACTTCTAGAGCTCAGACACGTGAGGGATCATCCCAGACATCAAATCATTGGGGATCCCCGAGACGGTGTCAGAACTCGCCGAGGTACTCTTAACGAGATCTTGCATCTTAGCTTTCTGTCGCAGGTGGAGCCAAAGAAGTTCGACGAAGCGAACAAAGACGCATCGTGGATTTTGGCCATGTAAGAGGAGCTGCATCAATTCGAAAGATGCGAAGTCTGGATGCTGGTTCCCAGACCAAAGACGCAAAATGTGATTGGCACCAAGTGGATCTTCAGAAACAAGTTGGATGAACATGGAGTCATCATCAAGAACAAAGCCAGACTGGTGGCTCAAGGATACAGGCAGGAGGAGGGGATTAACTTTGACCAGACGTTTGCACCAGTTGCACGGCTCGAGGCAATCCAGATATTCCTAGCTTATGCCTCTCACAAAGGATTCACAGTCTATCAGATGGACGTGAAATCGGCTTTCTTGAATGGAGATTTGAAAGAGGAAGTATACGTTGCTCAACCTCCAAGTTTTGTCAATCCAACTTATCCTAATCATATATATTTTCTTAATAAAGCGCTATATGGCCTAAAACAAGCTCCTCGAGCTTGGTATGAGACATTGTCTAGTTTTCTTCTTGAGAACAAGTTCTCTAGAGGAAAAATAGACAAGACATTGTTTCTCAGGAAGTCAAAGGCAAGATTTTGCTGGTGCAAATCAATGTTGATGACATTATATTCGGCTCAACGGACAACAATCTTTGCAAAAAGTTTTCCAAACTTATGCAAGGAAAGTTTGAAATGAGCAGTATGGGAGAGCTGAAGTATTTCTTGGGACTTCAAGTGAAACAGTCTGAGGAAGGAATCTTCATTTCTCAGACGAAGTTCACAAATGAACTCCTCAAGAAATTCGGAATGGAGAATGCAACCTCTATGAGGACTCCAATGGGATCCACCATGTCTCTGGATAAGGATGAGAAAGGGAAACCTTTTGATGAAACCAAATACAGAAGCATCATTGGATCTCTGCTCTATCTTACTGCAAGTAGACCGGATATCATGTTCTCCACATGTGTTTGTGCCAGATATCAGGTGAACACTAAGGAATCTCATTATGTCGCTGCAAAGCAAATTCTCAGATACCTTAAAGGTACCCCTAATATTGGCTTATGGTACCCGAGAAGCAATGATGTCGACCTAATAGGGTTTTCAGATGCTGATTTTGCAGGAAGTAGGGATGACAGGAAAAGCACCTCCGGGACGTGTCAATTCCTCGGAAGAAGGCTTATTTCATGGAACAACAAGAAGCAGAATTGTGTCGCAACCTCCACTGCAGAGTCTGAGCACATCTCGGCTGGGAGCTGTTGCGCACAACTCCTATGGATAAGAAACCAGTTAGCCGACTATGACCTCAAGTTCAAGGAAGTACCAATGTACTGCGACTCCTCCAGTGCAATTGCTATTGCCAACAATCCGGTATCACACAATAGAACAAAGCATATTGAAGTGCATTACCATTTCATTTGGGAGCACGTGGAGAACAAGGACATCTCACTCTGCTATGTTCCCACTGACAAGCAGATTGCAGACATTTTCACAAAGCCCCTTGACGAGGCCAAGTTCAGTATGTTCAAAACTGAATTGGGGATGCTAAACTACGAAGAATGAAGACTACAGGAGCTCAAGGCTCATGCGTCTAGGGGGAGCCTCTACTAGGAATTTGGTGAAAGCAAAGGTACAAGAACTGAGGGGGAGCATGGTGTAACATGCTTCAGTTCCCGATTTGCAGAAGCCGAAAAGGGGGAGATTACCCTCTCGGCTAAGGCTAAGGTGGCTCCAAGTTTGCTCTCAAGAAATTGGTAATGAATATCTAATTGGTAATGAATATCTCTCTCAACTCAATTTTAAGTTTATGATTTTCATTTCTATATGCTCTATTCACCTTAGCTTGTAGGGTTTAGGCTTCTTCAAATAGGGGGAGATTGTTGGGTATTGTATCCACAATGTACCTGATTTGAACAAGCCCCTGTACAAGCTAAGGTAAATAGACTATATATTTGATGAATTTCTTCTAGTTGTGCTTGTAGTTATTCCATGCTATGTACACACCAATATCAGGGTGCAGTGGGTCAATATACACGGGTCTGTGCAACGTAATCCCTCGTTGAGCAGATCAGTGTGTTGGCCTACGTGTACTCTCTCTATTGGGGTGTACTTAATTTCAAGTACAGGGCTATGATAAAGCAAGAGCAGACAAGGAGCAAGGATGGGCCAAAGACCATCTCACGGGTTGAAAGACGAGAATCGTCTAAGTGTAAATCGTCGAGAATCACTAAGTGATTCTCACCGATTCGTCGAGAATCACCAGTAATTCTCGACGAGTCGTCGAGAATCATTAGTTGATTCTTGCCGGGTTGGGCCGGCTGTCTCAATGCAGTCAGAAAAATCATCTAAGGCAGAATCCTCGAGAATCACCAAGTGATTCTCGCCGATTCGTCGAGAATGACTTTGCATTCTCGACGAGTCGGTGAGAATCCAAGGTGATTCCCACCGATTCTCCCCGGCCTCTGTAACCTGTGCTGCCAGAATTCTCTAAGTAGAATTCGGCGAGAATCGTAAGTGATTCTCGCCGATTCGTCGAGAATCACCCACGATTCTCGCCGAATTTGACTTAGGTATTTTTCCGACTCTGCCTGGACCGGTCCACGACATCTGCGGGATTTTGAACCAGACTTCGGTCTTACTGATGGTGGGTCCCACAACGGTCATCTCTTGACCTAGTGTATAAATACTCTGGTATTTGTGTACAGTAAAATATACAGACGAGATACGAAACAAAGCGTCCGACTAAACCCTAATCTCGCGAACTTGCTCCGCCTCCATCGCCGCAGCCGATCACTGAAGCCGATCTCGATCTCCTCCAGATCCTCGGTGATAGAAGCCTAGTCCTGCACAGCATCTCACGTGTCTATCCAGAGATCTTTTGTCTCTTGATTTGAGATAGGGAAATCTTTCCCCGTCCGAATCGATCGAGACGATCGATCCTCGTGTGACTGTTGGAAGACCTTGCCGACTTTGCTAAGAAGATTGGATCTACATAGCATCATCTCCTCTCTTGTTGAAGCCGTCGATCTAGAGAAGATTCTCTCCAAGAAAGATCTAGGGTTGTGAACTTTTCGTTGCCTACAAGAATAAATAGTCTAACGAAAAGGGACACCTGAATCTTCACGTTATTTGTATTTCTTACAAACTATTTTCATTTTCTCTTTCATTGTAAAGGACCGATTGGTCTCTAGTTGTAGGGTTGGGTGCAACCCGTGTTTTGGGAGTGTTGACTCCTACGTGTGGAAGGGTTCCTTCCGGTAGTGCAAGGATTGGATTTCATTCCTGTTGGTGAAGTGACCGAGTCGTCCCTGGTTGGGAGATAGGTCGAAGGGGGAAAGTGGACGTACCCAAATCGGGGAACCACTATAAATTGCTTGTGTACTTTTTGTGTTATGTTGTTTTGTCTTCTTATGCAGGTAAAACCTTAATTCCGCAAATACGCTGCAAAGACACCTATCCCCCCCCATAGGTGTAAGTAGTTGACACTAGGTGGACTTACACTTCTTCGCACTACGAGTACACCAATATATCGTCAATAAAGACGATCACAAAGCGATCCAGGAAATCTCGGAACGTCCTGTTCATCAAGTCCATAAATACTGATGGCGCATTCGTCAGTCCAAACGGCATGACCGTGAACTCGAAATGCCCATACCTTGTGCTGAACGCCATCTTCGGGATATCACATTCCCTTATCCTCAGCTGATAGTACCCCGACTTCAAGTCCAACTTAGAATATACTGACGATCTGACTAACTGATCAAAGAGATCATCAATCCTCGGGATCGGGTACTTATTTATCTCCGTCAGCTTGTTCAACTCTCTGTAGTCGATACACAATCGCATACTACCATCCTTCTTCTTAACGAAGAGGACCGGTGCGCTCCAAGGCGACGAGCTTGGATGCACATAACCTTGCTCCATCAGCTCCTCTAGCTGAACTTTCAACTCTGCCATCTCCTTAGGCGCCAACCTATACGGAGCACGTGACATCGTTTTGGCCCCCGGCACGGGCTCGATGGTGAAATCAATCTCCCGCTACGGTGGGGCTCCGGGAACACTATCCGGGAACACATCGGGGTATTCACAAACAACCGGGATGCTATCAAACGTGGACTTTGGCTCCACAGCCCCCACTATTGCGAAGAACAGCTCTGCACCACCACGAACTACCTTTACCACCTGAAGAGCAGACATCAGCGTCTTGCTCAACCCCTTGAGTCCCTCGAATGTTGTCCCCCGCCCAACACCCAGCTTGAACTCCTTCCGGTCGCAGTCAATCTAAGCTTTCTGCTCCGAAAGGCAATCCATCCCAAAGATCACGTCGAACTCTACTAGCGGCAGCAATGACGCTAGCAAGTCGAACTCTTGGCTCCCAATGTGAACCTTTACGGCGCACACCCATTCCGCACGCATCGAGCACCCATTCGGTAGCAGCACATCCAACTTGTCCTTCGCCATCGAAGAAGGGACTCCGATGCGCGATATGAAATTTTCGGACAAGGAGTGTGAAGCTCCCGTGTCGAACAGTGCCCGTGCCGAACTATCACTAATCACAACAAAACCTATACAAACAATATTAGGCAAACAAGCAATAGACAACAGTATATAAAGTTAACTTGCTGTAAACTAACTCGTACCTGTCACCACGTCAGCTTGTTTGATGGCCTCCTGCTAGCCCAAGTTATAGACTCTAGGCTGAGTCGGAGCATAGTGGGACGCAGTTAACTCCACCGCCTTGCCCTTCTCTTCGTAAGTAGCTCTTTGCTTTCTCTCAGACTTCGGGCGTCCGCTCCAGCAATCGCGGGCAAAGTGCCCCGTCTTTCCACACGTGATACAAGCGCCCGGGGTTCGATTACTAGTTGCCCCCGAGGCACCCGCAGAAGAAGCTGGACCTGACGTCCTAGCCTTCTTGAAGAATTTTCGATAGCCCTACTTCGACGTAGTCGGCACTTTGAATTCTGATTTCTTCCCGCCAGAATCCTTCTTAGCTTGCACATTTCTCATGTCCTTCTCCAAGGACCGGGCCGAGTTGACCAAGGTTAGGAAACCCTGCGCCATGGGCCCTGACAGTAGCAACCTCAGCTCATCTCTTAACCCATCATAGAAGCGGTTAGTCTTTCGCTCCTCATCGGCAAAGGTAGCGCTAGCATATCTCCCCAACCGAGTAAACTCGTGGAGGTACTCGTCTACAGTGTTATCTCCTTGCACCAACTTTTGGAACTCGTTCTCCAATGCGATTCTCTGCGCTGAGGGGAGGTATCGAGCCATGAACAATCTCGAAAACTCCGCCATAGGAACTTCGGCCAACGGCCTTCCCCTCAACTAGTGTAGCTCTAGGCCTTCCCAGCATAACCTTGCATCCCCATCCAACAGGAACGTCGCTATTGTGGTCTTCTGCCACTCTTCCATTTCTGTAGCTGTCATCACCCTATTGACTCTTGAGAGCCAATCTTCAGCCTGGGTCGGGGTTCCCATCCCCGAGAACACCGGTGGGTGGAAGCCCATCACATGCTTCAACTGTCTTTCAGTTGCTCTCCTAGGCAACTCAGGCTCCACCGCCACCTGCTCGACCCTTCTAGGCTCCGCCGCTTGGAGCGGCACTTGCTCCCCCGCAGGAGCAGGCTGCTGCACCTGTCTTGCAGGTTGCGCATTAATCATAGCAAAGACAGCTTCTGCCACCAATCTAATGGTCTCGGCAGACGGAGGTGTTGCAGGCGCTTCACTTGGCGCACTGCTTGCCTCAGAACCTGGCCGTTCTGACGGCCCAGCACCACTCCTGGTCACCTATAATCGTGCAAAACACCGAAAAGCGACCAAAAATTACTGCAAACAGCAATTATAGGAACACGCAGGTTCCTCAAACATGTATATTTTCATTCCTAAGTGGACATTCATGGGTTCTTTTCATGTTATAACGATGACGCACACATATGCTCACCACCCCTTAAACTGAATTCGTCCACGAATTCATTTAAGTTTGACCGAAACTAGTAGTCTGATACCAATTTGTAACACCCCTATCCGTCGTATAGCATACAGCAGTAGGTCCGGCCGGGGCCCGACGCCATATACTACGGACAGACCGGTTGGTTACGCGTTGAAACCATATAACCAATCACCAACATCCTACAAAGAGTCATTCTAGCGGAAACAAATTATTAAGTTGCACAAAAACAAGAACCCTGCCAAGCAAGAATGTCCACTACAGAAGTAACAATAGGAATGAAAAATACAAAAGTACCGGCCTTATGGCTTTACAAGGTTTGCTTAACAAAACATGTCTTACATACTTCGGCTCGCAGGCCGGCCATACATGAAATAAACGGAAAGCATAAAAAGGGGTTAGGCCTTCGAGGGCCAGCACCGCAACATGGGCTTTAGCCCGCTATTTTCCGCTCGGCTCCGCAGCACCTATAAGCACAAACCACTGCCCGGTGGCAAACAAAAGAAACGGTCAGCTATGCTGACCAAATTATAACGATCCCGCCCGCAAAATCGGGGCGGTGATGCTCTTTCCCTGCACTTTATTAGTATAGGCAATATATTAGTGTGAACACACATCATCACAGGCGTAGGCTCGCACGGCCATACACCTCGTGCACACAGGGCACATTCACGGCGAACCGGCCAACGTCACGTCAATTCAAGCCATAGACATTCCCGTTCCACCACCGCCTCATGGACGGCCAACCATATGAGCATTTTGCCTTCCTGGCCTTGGTCACGGCAATTTAAGCCATAGACCGCCGAAGACCCTCATCCATGCCAACGGTCCTACCGAACGACATAAACCGGGTACGGTTCCGCCTGACCCGTGCTCACACCGCAACGGCAATTTAAGCCTTATGCGCAGGTCAAGACTCACCGAGTCCCGTTTCCACCATAAAAATCACATAACCCGGTTATTTTCACGTTGGCTCCCCGGCCATCGTGTTGGCAAAACCCGCTTTTGCCCAGTTTTCCGGGTGCACCTTGGAGTTAATCTCCAAGGCTCCCTGATGCAATCTACCACGTAGAAAACCCGAAAAAACCCAAACATCCGGATTCTTGCCCGGTTCAAATGCAATGCAACATCACCGATTCGGCTCTACTTGTCCGGATAGGCTTCACACACAATGCCTATGTCTGTTTTCACATACGGATTCTACACAAGAGGGACTTTACATATCTACCCCAAGGAATGCTCCAACTCTTCGCTCACTCGCGAGAGAGGCCTTCCTATGCCAAAGGGAAAAAGGGCTTCACATGCCCAAGGATGAGAAATCGTTACCCTTGCGTTCTTCCGCGGCGCCATCAAAAACTATGCGGTTGGAAAGCACCGCAACGACGTCACCTCCGCAGATCTGGACTCGGATCGCGATTCGGAGCTCCGAAGCTCCTCCGGCGGCCGGATCTTGGACTCCTCCTTCCTCCTTGCTCTCCCTTCTCTCTAAACTCTTAGAGAGAGAATGGCTAAGGGAAATGAGGATTCCCAACCCTAAATCCCGGATAAAACCACCCAAGAGCAGCCCCCCACCATCAGATCCAAAGTCAAGGAAACGAACGGCCAAGATTAGATCTGAAATCATAAAATCTAGGCCGAACACGGGTTGCAACACGGCCGTGTGCCTGGCCGTGTCACCCATTCGCCGTCTCGATCGAGTCGAAAAACCAGCACACGACCTCCGACACGCCCGTGTCACCTGCGACACGCCCGTGTCGGGACCCGTGTCACGCCCCCCGTGTGCAATCGACCGACAATTCGCAGTCAGAGAGGTACACGGCCTTGTGACACGGCATCAGACACGCCCGTGTCAAATTTGACACGCCCGTGTTTGTGCCCGTGTCACGGCCCGTGTACCACACTTGCAGAATCCCTGCAGTGACACGGCCTGGGACACGCCCGTGTCCTAGGCCGTGTTCTACAACTCGACTAGCGTCGACCGCCAAAGCGTCGACCGCACGACCCGAGGCCGAACACGTCTGTGTCACGCCCGTGACACGCCCGTGACACACACGTGACACGCCCGTGTCACGCCCGTGACACCTGCTCCAAAAACCAAACTGGGCTTAAAACATCACCCGTCCCTCTTTTGAGTTTCGGGGTGTTACACTATGTAATACTTTAACCTACGACCGTTCACTTTAAACGAGCCTTTTTTCGGGTGGGAGACGAGTACGGTCCCATATAGAAAAACTTCTACAACTAAGAAGGGACAAGACCAACTAGATTTGAGTTTGCCAGGAAAAAGTTTAAGACTAGAATTATAAAGAAGGACAAGATCGCCCGGAGAAAAGAATCTTTGGGGACTTGATTTTTCGATCGTTATATAACTTAAAACGCTCCATATAGAACTTATTGCTCTCGTAAGAGTTCGCACGCCATTCATCGAGCTCGTTTAGTTGCAGTTTTCTTTTTTTAGCGGTTAAGTTAGCGTCGAGGTTTAAAAGTTTTAAAGCCCAAAGTGTGCGATGTTCTAGTTCTACGGGTAAATGGTACGCTTTGCCATAGACTAATCGAAACGGAGTACAACCAGTGGCGGTTTTGTATGTCGTATGATACGCCCATAACGCATCGTCAAGTTTAACGGACCAATCTTTCCTATTAAGTGAAATGGTTTTCTATAATATACGTTAAATCTCTCAATTTACTACCTCAAATAGGCCACTTGTTTGCGGGTGGTAGGGGGTGGTAAGTTTGTGTGTGACTCCGTATTTATCTAATGTCTTAGCCATAAGAGCATTACAGAAATGCATTCCCCTATCACTAACAATTGCACGTTGCATGCCAAATCGAGAAAATAGTTTTTTAAGAAATATAATGACGACGTGCGCATCATTGGTGGGGAGAGCTTGCGCTTCCACCCACCTTGATACGTAGTCGACTGCCACTAAAATATACATATTTTTGAAAGACGGAGGTAGGGGGCCAACAAAATCTATGCCCCATAAATCTAAGACTTCGCATTCTGAAAAGATGTTTTGGGGCATCTCGTCTCGATGAGATATGTTACCCGACCACTGACAACTATCGCATGCGCGCACAAAATTTTGAGAATCTTTGAAGAGAGTGGGCCAAAAGTAGCCTGCCTCTAGCATCTTCCGAGCAGTCCGGTTGGCTTGATAATGCCCACGGGGTGGACCCTCGTGGCAGTGCCTAAGTATTATCAAGCACTCCACACCCGCAATGCATCTTTGAACTGCTTGGTCCGCGCAGATACGAAAAAGAAATCGGTCCTTCCAAAGGAAATTTTTCAAGTCAGAAAAGAATTTCTTCTTTTGATGACATGAAAATTCTTTTGGAAGTACACACGTGACTAAATAGTTTGCAAAATCTGCGAACCAAGGCAAAGATGACGAAGATAAACTAATGGCTAGGAGGCGTTCCTCGAGGAATCTATCATTTATTTCAGATTCGATGAGTGCTTTTGCACCCAGATTTTCTAAGAAGAAGACGTGGTCCGCCGCTAGATTTTCCGCGCCCTTCTTATCCCGGATCTCCAAATAAAACTCTTGTAGGAGGGGAATCCATCGAAGAAGATGAGGCTTCACATCATTTTTAGCTAATAAATATTTAAGGGCGGATTGATCGGTATAAACGATAACTTTAGATAACGTTAAATACGAGCGAAACTTATCGAAAGCGAAAATGACGGCTAAGAGTTCTTTTTCCGTCGTCGTGTAATTCACTTGTGCGGAAGTGAGCATCTTGCTAGCGTAATAAATTAGATGAAAATGTTTTTCTATGCGTTGGACAAGAACGACACCTAAGGCAATATCACTAGCGTCGTACATGATTTCGAACGGTAGGGACCAATTATGGGCTGCTAAAATCGGTGAGGTGATAAGTTTTTGTTTTATTAAATTAAAGGCAGACTCGCATTCGTTACTAAAGATGAAGCGTGATTCCTTTTCCAAGAGTTGAGTTAGCGTCTTTGTTATTTTTTAAAGGTCTTGAATAAAACGTCAGTAAATGCCCGCATGGCCTAAGTGTAAGACCCCTTTTTTTCAAACACCGGGGTCTTAGGCCCAGAACCGCCCCTTTGCGGTGACACCTTCACGCCCTGAAGGGTCATCACCATAAAGCGCCGATTCTGCCGGCCAATTCCATCACAGAAAGGTAGCAAAATGAATGAAGTAAAAGAAAGTACACTGGTAAATCACATATATAGAAATAAAATCTCCACGAAGGGAGTGTACACAGAAAAAATATCAGAGTACAATAAATGCGGGCTTATGCCCGGTACATCTTGTCCTCACTACAAGTCACTCATGCGGAAGCAAAAACAGAAACTACTTAAGGTCGAGACTCACGGTCCTGGCTGTATGAACTCCGGAGCTAGACTTCCCCATCTCCAAGCGCACGGGTCTCTGGGGCTGCTCCCCCGTGCTGGGCTCCACGGTTCCCTAAAATTATGCGGATCGAAAACCGTTAGTCATAAAGACGTAGCCCTATCATCCCCTACCCCTTCCCCCATGGATCGTAGGTACCGAGTGGAAAGGAATAAAGGGAAGGACATGAAGGTGGAGATTAAATCAAAGAAACAGGTGACAGCAGAACTAATCTAGCAGTTCTATAATAAGTAATGGCAAAAACAGCAAGTAGGAAATGTAACCTTAACTTATGTGTGGAAGCGCATAAGCCAAGGGATCTTCTGCAAGGCTCCAATCGTATAAAGTGTCCCATACCACTTATACGTTGGGGTGTCGGTTATCAAACAGCATCATATAATTATAGAATTTAACCTTAATTTATAAG
This sequence comes from Platanthera zijinensis, assembly GCA_039513925.1. Classification (NCBI taxonomy): domain Eukaryota; kingdom Viridiplantae; phylum Streptophyta; class Magnoliopsida; order Asparagales; family Orchidaceae; genus Platanthera; species Platanthera zijinensis. The sequence goes on from CM077078.1 coordinate 171,790,067, forward strand.
CTTGCCCACACAAGCTTATAAACCAAGGGGTCGTTTTTCAAGACTTAATGTATAAGCGTCCCATACCACTTATACTTTAGGTGTCAGGGGTTAAATGAATTGAGTATGCTATGATATGCAAGTGGGTATGATGGAATATGCAAGTGCAACTCTCACACCCGACTCTGTGCACACATACCTTTAGTTCCCCCTTTCGGAGCCATTACCTCCCAGGATACCTCCGTAGTGGCAGACGGAAGCGGTGGGTTGGGACTCGCCCACCTCTAAACCAATAAATCACTACCGGTCAAACCTATCGTATGCCTCAATGCTTGGTGCATGAAGCGGACTCCTGCGTACTCTTGTCGGCTGGAGCACCGGACTTCTGTTTGCGAAGTGCTAACCACACTTGCTGAGTAAGCGTATTGGTGTCGGTGCATCGACCCTCCAACACCGAAGACCCACCACCTTAATTTTCTTTCCTTTTTATGCACATGCAAGTTTAATCGTAATCAAACCAAAACCGAGCCAAAGCTCCCCGGACCAAAATGTCCGTCTTTTAACCAATAGAGCCGAAGCTCCCCGGACCATTCCGTCCGTCTCTTAACCAACCGAGCCGAAGACCCTAAATATCTTCCTATGCTACAGTGTTTGTGAAACGTGCAACCCTAATTACTAAGTTACTCTTATCAGTTTGTTAATACAGTTTACGTTAACCAAGGACTGCCCCGGGTATTCCTCGTGAAGGGCTCTTAAAGGGCACTAGGAACTTTGATGGAAGCTAAAGCCCATCGTTCCCTTTCGCAAGGCACTTATTGTTATTGGTTGAATTCCCTTTCCCATTCCCTTCTCATGTTACGATGGACTAACCTAGTTTGATTTTTAACCTTCCTCTTTTCGGGAAAGACGATCTTTCGTCGAACCCGAGCACCTCTTAACTCTAGCCACCACCACTTCTCACTACTCTTCCAATCATTCTATTGTAAAATCATCCACACCTATCCACCCAGACTAAATGACTAACTTCAACAACTATCCCAGATCATGTCTTATTGCAATTTAACATTTTGTTATATGCAGACCAGCCTAGACTATATGTCGAACCGGTTAGGAAGTGATCCAATACTCATCTAAATGCCCTAACTTATTTACTGGAGATATATCCAGATATGATTAGCCTATATCAGAAAATTACAATTTTCTTAATTTAAATGGCATTTAATTAATTTCCTCAAAAATTCCGCGGGCTACCAGTTTGAACATTAACTACCCTAAGTACTCATGCAAGATGTCCAACAAAATTATTATAAATACTTTGCTATCTCAATATGGTAAATCCAAGGTATCAAACTTTTTCTAGCATTAAAAGGGCTCTAAAATTATTTTAGCAATATTTTCTATCTTCTTTTATTTATGAATCAAGTACTGAAAATATCCATCCAAAAATTATAAATTAATTATATTCTGCAGGTACAATCTTAAAAATAGCATTGGCCAAGTTTCATAATTTTCCAGCAACAATATCATCCATAAATAATTTTCAAAGCATAAAAACCCCTTTTAACATTTGTGAAGGAACTACTGGATTTACACAACTAAAAATTATACAAAAATTCAAGGGGATCCATTCTGTCCTAAAACATTTACTTCCAAGATTTTATGGGGTTTCAATATATAGAAAGATTTAACTAATTAAAACATCAATTAAGGCTATAACAATCGTTACTAATGAAGTGCTGGAAATAGACATCATAAAATTCCAGTAAAATTGTTATAGATTCTACCCGCCCCAAAACTTACTCTATCCTAGTTTCACAGCTTTTAGATAATGTTTAGTGACGGATTGTGCTTAATTAGTATTTTTCCCTAAAGCTAAGGTTAGGGTTTTGAGGTATCAACCTTTCTCCAAATCTTCCCAGATTCCATCCAGGTGACTCTTATCATGCTAATGTCAACTCTACAGAGTTTCAAGGCAATATGAGAGCAATTGCCCCTATGTCCTTCACAACCCTCAAAACCCTCCATTTAGGGTTTGAGTTTGGATCATAGGGTAAACAAGCCCTAAATCACACCATTTTCTCCAAGTGGGTTATAATAACCCCTCTAAGTCAATGGTCAAAATATCAGCCTCTGTTGAGGTGATTTGACCGTTCCAACCTCTAGTGCACTTTTTCTCAAAAATGCCTCATTAATGCTTCGTTAGGAATAGGTGACTTCCTATCCAAAACTGATCCAAATGAGTTGAAATTTTGTAAAGAGATTGGCTTTATAGCCAGGGACCACTCACCAAAATTTGGGAGGGTTTGGAGGCCATTTGACCACTTAAATAAATTCAACGAACTTAATTAAATTAAAACAAAAACTTTAGGCAAAGTGTCTCCAAAAATTCTCATTTTTGGACTGCCTCTAGGTATGCCTAAGGGTAACCTTCTGCCCAAATTTAAAGTTAATTGGGACAAAGGACGAAGAGTGGGCATTCATTTTAGTTCCTGCCCAACTCTAGGTATAGCCCCCACTAAAACGGGTGCTACGGTAAAACAGCTTATTCCAAACAGGTTGAAATCAATTTTAAATTAATCTAGACTCGAGGGGCTACAACTTTCGTGACTGGCCATTTTTCCTAAAACGGCTTCTAAGTGCCTTATTTTGCAGCATCAAAATACGCTCATTTTATAAATATTTTCCAAATATATTATTTTTAAAACTTTATAATATAAACATGTTTTACTGTTCATCTTCTACAAAACCCGAAGCCAGAACTCAGGAAACTATATTTCCTGTAGCCTTTCCGAGATCTGTTGCCAGCCGTCTTGTCACTTCCCTGGCTAGCCACCACCACCACCAACTCCGTCGAGACGATGGCTATCGGTCGGCGGTGGTTTGGCTGCCGGAGGTGGCGGTTTCCGGCGTACCCGAAAAATATATTTTTCATGGTTTTCTATGAAAACGCGAGATAGGTTCGGCTCTTTTGAGCACGAACTACATTTCTAAGATCCTAAGATCTACCTACAAAAGAAGAAGTAGAGGAGGACCTTGTTCGCAGTTTGGAGACGAGATTAATGTCGGAATTTCATGGCGCGGTGGTGGCGTTCCCGAACTTCTCCTACAACAAGAACAATAATCTGAATCCGTTTGGTCAAGAGTATAAACCTCTCATCTTGCTCTAAGGGGGCTTTTATAGATCTCCAAATGGGGAGGGGAAAGGGTGAAGCATTCATGGCCATGAATGCTCTCTCTCTCTTAATAATATTTCGGTTACGGTGGAGGGAGAGGATAAGGTGGAAGATGAAATGGCTGATCCAGGTGGGGATTTCCTATTGGGTCAACCCTTCCTCATTTTACTAAGAAATTAGAGAAGGAAACGACCCATTTAATACTCCTGGTGTAACTTTCCATACAAGAATTTATTATAACGCGTGTTAGAATAATTTCGGGCCTAAACCGACGTTTCGGCCTTCGTCACGGGCGTGACACGTAGGTCACGGGCGTGACAGGTATTCTACGGTCGACATTCGTCGAGTTGAAGTCGACGTTTGTCGAACTTAGGTTGACGATCGTCGAAGGGGGTCACGCCCTAGGTAACGGGCGTGACACATCGTCACGGGCATGACAGGCCCATGATGCAAATTCTGCGCTCGACGATCGTCTTCTGGAGATCGACAATCGTCGAAGGGGGGGGGGTCACGGCCTAAGTCACGGGTATGACACGTGGGTCACGGGCATGACAGGCCCGGGCTGTAAAAATTTGTGCTCGACGATCGTCTTCCTGAGATCGATGATCGTCGAAGGGAATCACGCCCTAGGTCACGGGCGTGACACGTAGGTCACGGGGGTGACAAACCCGGGATAAAACATCTACGCTCGACGATCATCTTCCTGAGATCGATGATCGTCAAAGGGGTCACGCCCTAGGTCACGGGCGTGACGGGTCGGTCACGGGCGTGACCAACCCGTGTCTCGAAGTCTTGGTCGATGGATTTAAATTTTTGGTCTTCCTAGGGTTATGTCACGACAGACCGACTCCTAGGGGTCTAGCCGGAAATGTGATGTTAAGAATCCCAATAAACAAAACCAAAATTTCGTCCCCAAAATTTAAGTTAAGCCTACGGGGATTTCTACCGGAACAAAGTAAATTTGTAACATCCCATATGGTTTTCCTATTGAGTCGAAGCGAGGTTACTTATTTGATAAACGAAGGCGATCTCCCCAGCCCCTACTTTCCTGCGCATGCCTAGGTTCTCATTTTCCCTTATCTAGTCCAACCGGTTCAATACAAGAAGATAATTTATAGTATACCAAGAGGTGGTGAGGTATACCTGACTGAACAACTCCGGGTATTTTTGCCTCATCAGGTCCTGCGGTTCCCAGGTGTGCTCCTCCTGACCATGGTTCCTCCACAGAACTTTGACTAAGGGGATCTTCTTGCGACACAAGATCTGTACTCCTTTGTCATCGATCCGAACCGGCTCCAAGTGAACAGATCAGTCTGAAGCTACCGGCCCTTCGGTGGTCAAAATTTGCTGCTCCGGGCGTATTAGAGCCCTCCTCAGCGAAGAAATGTGGAAGACGTCGTGCAGAGATGCCAACTCTGGTGGCAACTCCATCCTATAAGATAGGGCCCCGATCCGCTCCAGGATCCTATAAGGGCCCATATACCTAGGGCTGAGCTTCTTCCTCCGACCATTCACCCGTGAAACTCCATGCATGGGCCGGATCTTCAAAAACACTCAGTCCCCCACCTGAAACTCCACCTGACGATGTCGGGCATCATATTACTTAGCTTGTCTGCTCTGCGCCTCTAACATCCTGTCTCTGATCAGTCTCACTTGAGCCTCGGTGTCTTTAACAATGTCCGATCCCAACGCCTTCGGATCCTAGTCCTGAATCAAAGAAAGAGGTGTCCTGCACTTCCTTGCATACAAGGCTTCATAAGGCGCCATCCTGATGCTGGACTGGTAGCTGTTGTTATAGGAGAACTCGACCAGGGGTAAGAGCTTCTCACATGGTTCCCCGCAGTCCAAAATGCAGAGCCTCAAATGATCTTCCAGCGTCCGATTGGTGCATTCCGTCTGCCCATCCGTCTGCGGATGGAATGCGGTGCTGAAGGTCAATCGCGTGCCTAAGTAAGCCTGCACGGATCTCCACTCCCTGGAAGTGAACCGGCCATCCCGATCCGACACGATCGTCTTGGGCACCCCGTGGCATCGAACAAACTGTTCCACAAATCTCCGCACTAGTACTCTGACGGAGTCATCCTTCCTGATCGGAATGAATCTGGCCACCTTCGTTAACCGATCGACGATGACCCAAATCGAGTCGTTTCCCGTCCGTGATCGGGGAATTCAATGAATAAAATCCATCGCGATGTCCTCAAATTTTCACTCTGAGGGTACATGTTCTGAGATACACCATCCTTCTGATGATAAAACACAGCGATTAAATCTTTACCTTCTCAGATATCCCGAATCTTGTTACCCGTCATCTAATTTCACGTGATAATAGTTAATTCCCGTAATTACTCAGTCTTTTTACCATGTCATTGTCTTGGTAACGCTACGGGTCATCATTCCAAACATGTTTTTTACAAAATCTTATCTTCGCCCGAATAACGTCGAATTATATCGACTTCAATCTCACTATGTTTATTACGCCACTTTCCCTAAACTAGGTCCAAGAGAACCCAAGCCAATACTAATTTCCCCAATAAACAAAAGTTTATCCCCCAATAAATAAAAGATAAGCCTCTACCTATCTTGGGCTAAGTATCTTTGATATTACCCTGTTACATCTGTCCTAGCTGGATGCACAATCCCTAGGGCATCAATCTTCAACTTGGGGTTCCACCCTAAAACTCGTTAATATACTCCATACATTAAACTCTCTGAGTCACATTTACGACAACCTTATCCGGGTCAAAATGTTCCCAATCCCAAATGGGTATCTTCCGAACTTGAATTACTACCCGACCCTCAGTGTTTGTCTCGGTGGTTTCCTCCAGGTAATTTTGTTACTGGTACGAGGGTCGAGATAAAATGTCTTCTGTCATTCTGCTAATAGGTCATTGGCCTCAATTCTCCTTAAGGCCGTCCTACCAGTTTGAGTAATCCTTGATTGGGGTAGTAGGGACACCTGACTTTACGTCTTAGGTAGCCATTCTCGTGCTAAACTCCTCCTTTTTTTTTCTTTGGGTATCTCCTTACCCTTAACCAAGTTCATACCCAAGGTCTATTTTGAACAAGGGCATACTATAAATTGTCATGGTTAGTCACGAGTCCTAGTTGGTTGAGTCTAACTCAGTTACTAGATAATTATGTGATATGTTCTTTACAGCGGAGGTGCTTCCTGCTGGGGGCAGGGTTTGTCGTAGGCTACAAAGAATAATTCTAATTAATGAAGAAGTGGACTTCTATATGTGATTTCCCTTATGGGCACACCACTGCTTCCGCTTTTTAGTTTGTCCCCAAACTAAACTTGAGCGGGGGTGACCCAGGGTTAGTGGACTGATACATTTTTCTGATCAATGTTTCCTCTGATACCACTTGTAAGATTCCCTTTTTTTTAAAACACCGGGGTCTTAGGCCCAGAACCGCCCCTTTGCGGTGACACTTTCACTCCCTGAAGGGTCATCACCACAAAGCGCCGATTCTGCCGGCCAATTCCATCACAGAAAGGTAGCGAAATGAATGAAATAAAAGCAAGTCCACTGGTAAATCACATATATAGAAATAAAATCTTCATGAAGGGAGTGTCCACAGAATAATAATCAGAGTACTATAAATGCGGGCTTATGCCCGGTACATCATGTCCTCACTACAAGTCACTCATGCGGAAGAAAAAAAGCCACTACTCAAGGTCGAGACTCACGGTCCCGGCTGTTTGAACTCTGGAGCTAGACTGACCCATCTCCAAGCGCACCGGTCTCTGGGGCTACTCCCCTGTGCTGGGCCCCACGGTTCCCTAAAATGATGCAGTTCGAAAATCGTTAGTCATAAATACAGAGCCCTATCATCCCCTACCCCTTACCCCATGGATCCTAGGTACCGAGCGGAGAGGAAGAAAGGGAAGGACATGAAGGTGGAGATTAAATCAATGAAACAGGTGGCAGCGGAACTAATCTAGTAGTTCTATAATAAGTAATTGCAATAATAGAAAGTAAGAAATGTAACCTTAACTTATGTGTGGAAGTGAATAAGCCAAGGGATCTTATGCAAGGCTCCCATCGTATAAATTGACCCATACCACTTTTACGTGGGGGTGTCGATTATCAAACAACAACATATAATTATAAAATTTAACCTTAATTTATAAGCTTGCCCACACAAGCTTATAGGCTAAGGGGTTGTTTTGCAAGTCCTAATGTATAAGCGTCCCATACCACTTATACTTTAGGTGTCAGGGGTTAAATGAATGAAGTATGCTATAACATGCAAGTGGGTATGACGGAACATGTAAGTGCAACTCACACACCCGACTCCGTGCACACAGACCTTTAGTTCCCCCTTTCGGAGCCGTTACCTCCCAGGATACCTCCGTAGTGGCAGACGGAAGCCGTGGGTTGGGCCTCGCCCACCTCTAAACCAGTAAAGCACTACCGGTTTGGCAAATCATATGCCTCAACGCTTGGTGCACGAAGCAGACTCCTGCGTACTCTTGCCGGCTGGCGCACCAAACTTTTATTGGCGAAGTGCTAACCACACTTGCCGAGTCAGCGTATTGGCGTCGGTGCATTGACCCTCAAACATCGAAGAACCACCACCTTAATTTTCTTTCATTTTTATGCACATGCAAGTTTAATCGTAATCAAACAAAAACCGAGTCGAAGCTCCCCGGACCAAAACGTCCGTATTTTAACCAATCGAGCCGAAGCTCCCCGGACCATTCCGTCCGTCTCTTAACCAACCGAGCCTAAGCTCCCAAATATCTTCATGTGTTATAGTGTTTGTGAAACATGCAACCCTAATTACTAAGTTACTCTTATCAGTTTGTTAATACAGTTTACGTTAACCCAGGACTGCCCCCGGTATTCCCTGTGAAGGGCTCTCAAAGGGCACTAGGAACTATGATGGTAGCTGAAGCCCATCGTTCTCTTTCGCAAGGCACTAATTGTTATTGGTTGAATTCCCTTACCCATTCCCTTCTCATGTTACGATGGATAAACCTAGTGTGATTTTTAACCTTCCTCTCTTCGGGAAAGACGATCTTTCGTTGAACCCGAGCACCTCTTAACTCTAGCCATCACCACTTCTCATTACTCTTCCTATCATTATATTACAAAATCATCCACACCTATCCACCCAGACTAAATGACTAACTCCAACAACTATCCCAAATCATGTCTTATTGTAATTTAAAATTTTGCTATATGCAGACCAGCCTAGACTATATGTCGAACCGGTTAGGAAGTGATCCAATACTCATCCAAATGCCCTAACTTATTTACTGGAGATATATCCTGATATGATTAGCCTATTAGCAGAAAATTACAATTTTCCTAATTTATCTGGCATTTAATTAATTTCCTCGAAAATTACGTGGGCTACCTGTTTGAACATTAACTACCCTAAGTACTCATGCAAGATGTCCAACAAATTTATTATAAAAACTATGCTCTCTCAATATGGTAAATCCAAGGTATCACAATTTTTCTAGTATTAAAAGGGCTCTAAAATTATTTTTGCAATATTTTCTATCTTCCTTTATTTATGAATCAAGTACTGAAAATATTATCCAAAAATTATAAATTTTTTATATTACGTAGGTACAATCTTAAAAATAGCATTGGCCAAGTTTCATAATTTGCCAGCAACAATATCATCCATAATTAATTTTCAAAGCATAAAACCACTTTTTAACATTTGTGAAGGAAGTACTGGATTTACACAACTAAAAATTATACAAAAATTCAGAGGGATCCATTCTATCCTAAAATATTTACTTCCAAGATTTTATGAGGTTTAAATAAGTAGAAAGATTCAAATAATTAAAACATCAATTAGGGCTACAACAATCGTTACAAATGAAGTGCTGGAAATAGATATCATAAAATTCCAGTAAAATTACTGTATATTCTACCCGCCACAAAACTTACTCTATCTGAGTTTCACAACTTTTAAATAATGTTTAGTGATGGATTGTGCTTAATTAGTATTTTATCCTAAAGCTAAGATTAGGGTTTTGAGGTATCAACCTATCTCCAAATCTTCCAAGATTTTATCCAGGTTACTCATATCATGCTAATGACAACTCTACAGAGTTTCAAGGCAATACGAGAGCAATTGCCCCCATATCCATCACAACCCTCAAAACCCTCCATTTAGGGTTTGAGTTTGGATCCTAGGGTAAACTAACCCTAAATCACACCATTTTCTCCAAGTGGGTTATAAAAACTCTTCTAAGTCAGTGGTCAAAATATCAGTCTCTGTTGAGTTTATTTGGTCATTCCAACCTCTAGTGCACTTTTTCTCAAAAATGCCTCATTAATGCCTAGTTAGGAATAGGTGACTTCCTATCCAAAACTCATCCAAATGAGTTGAAATTTTGTACAGAGCTAGATTTTATAGCCATGGACCACTCACCAAAATTTGGTAGGGTTTGGAGGTCATTTGACCACTTAAATAAATTCCTCTAACTTAATTAAATTAAAACAAAAACTTTAGGCAAAGTGTCTCCAAAAATTCCCATTTTTGACTGCCTCTAGATATAACTAATGGTAACCCTCTGCCCAAATTTCTGGTCATTTGGACAAAGGACGAAGAGTGGGCATTCATTTTAGTTCTTGCCCAACACTAGGTACAGCCCCCACTAAAACGGGTGCTGCGGTCAAACCGCTGTTGCGCGCTAGGGTTCGAAGAAAATAAACGCAACCGAACTAGCAACCCGATGAGGCAAGTATACCTATCGAATTATAGCAAGGGGACACAAGTGTCGTATTGAAATCCGGGAAGAGTTGGCTAAGCTTACTCACACGAACGCTATTATCTTATCGACGGAAAAACTAGGGTTTTAGAAAATTTAAGTGCAAGGGAGGAATTAAAGCTATACTAGAAAGAGAACTACCGCAATTAAGTTAAGCTATTAAGCAAAGAACTATGCTAGAAAGGAAACTACTGCAGTTAATTAAAGAGCACAAGATAAGCGATTACTACGAAAGGTAGAAAATATGAAATGGAAATGCACCCAATCAAGATTCACCTCGGCTAAAGACGATTAAGAAAATGCGACAAAAATCTGAACTTAATAGGATAAAGGTCCTTGACCGTGGAGGTTCCTAAATCTTGAACACGCTTCTCTCGAAGTCGTGCCCAACTGAGTTTAGGAAGGTCCGACCGACTCTCGTCTAAATCGGAGGCCTAAAACTCGCTTTACGCGGTGAACCCCACTATTGGATTTTACTCCAATCCGGGAGATTTGGACGTCTGCCTCTCTCGAGGGGTGCGTACAACTCCCTTTACACATGAATGCTCACTTCATTCTTTCGGCCTCTCGGCTAGCCCAGAATGAAAGCAAAGGCGGAGAGTATATATCGAAAATATACCTCCAACCCGTGATTAATCAAGAGTAATTCAAGGCCCTATCCTAAAAAGAAAAGATTAATTAAAACATCATAACATAATCGCTCTAACCTCGGATCATCAAGATCGAGTACAAGGAGGATTAGTTAATCATAATGCAGTGGAGGAGGGGAGATGAGTAGAAAAGCATATAAAGAAACACAAGTAAAGGAAGAACACTTTTATTAATGAAAAAAGGCAAGTTACACTATTGAAATTGAAATTACAAGTGCATGAAAATTAAATCCTATTCTAGCCCTACAATTAGCACTAAGCAAGAGCAAACTTTACAAAGAAAGCTAAAGCAACTAACTATTAAACCATGATTAAGCAAAAATTACAAAGGAAGAGAGAGAGAGAGAGAGAGAGAGAGAGAAAGCATAAAAAAACTCAAGAACCAAAGGGGCAGCACCTCCCCCTCTCAACCAAAGCTTCCTGAAATGGAGAGGGGGGGCTCAATTTATAGAATATTTTCTCGGGTTGGTCAGGCCCTCCGACACGCCCTAGGGGGGCGTTTCAGGGGGCGTGACAGTACAATGTTGACCTCGGGCTCTGGATTCTGGCGGGAGGGATGATTGTTTCGGTATGTCGGTGGTCACGCCCTAGGTCACGCCCGTGACAGGGGGGCGTGACAGGCACGTCATGTCCAAATCATTGGTCGGAAATCCACCAGTCATCGAAAAAGTAGGGTGTCACGCCCATGTCACGGGCGTGACATTGGGCGTGACAGTACTGTTTGCGTGCTGAGGCGGAATGGCATTTAATGCGGCGGCAGGCTTTGCGGCAGAGGGCGACACGCCCCTGGTCACGCCTGTTGACACACCCAGGGAGGGCGTGTCAGGGGGCGTGACAACGGTTTTTGACCGTTTTCTGTCCCTTCCAGTAGGAGTCCTCAGGATCGGGTGACACGCCCTAGGTCACGCCCAGGGAGGGCGTGACAGGGGGGCGTGACAGGTCATTTTGGCCAATTTTCTGGAAACCTGCAAAAAGACAAGAAAAACTAAGTGGCAATAATATTTACATAAAAATGATAAAAATAAACTAATAATTTTGTCAAAAAATTTTGTTGTCCCGAAATAAAATTGTCTTTAGCAAAAAATTAAAAGTTTAAGATTACAGTTCGTGAAGCAGAAACTTAATAATGTTTGGACTGACATCATCATCACCAGAAAAGTAGAGTTTAAGACGCTGACCATTCACTTTGAAATTACCCTTATCAGGGTGAGAAATTAAAACAGTTCCATAAGGAAATACTTCTAAAATAGAAAACGGGACAGACCAGCGAGATTTTAATTTGCCCGGAAATAAACGTAAACGAGAATTATATAAAAGAACTTGGTCGCCCGGCTTAAAGTTTTTAGGGTGCCTTAAGTGTTTATCGTGTAAACACTTCGTCCGCTCTTTATAAAGTTTATTATTTTCATAAGCATAAGAGCGCCACTCGTCGAGTTCATTTAGTTGAAATTTTCGAAGGTCACCGACTGAGTGGGGATCGAAGTTTAAAAATTTTAAGGCCCAAAAGGCGCGGTGTTCTAACTCTACGGGCAGATGGCACGATTTCCCATAGACCAGCCGATACGGCGTACATCCGAGGGAGGTTTTGTACGTTGTTCGGTAGGCCCATAGAGCATCGTCAAGTTTGGTTGACCAGTCTTTTCTAGAAGTTGAAACAGTCTTTTCTAATATTCTTTTTATTTCTCTATTAACTACTTCGACTTGACCGTTAGTTTGGGGGTGGTAGGCAGTGGATAGTTTATGCGTAACGCCGTATTTAGTAAGGATTTTTGAAAATTGTGCGTTAAAGAAATGGGAACCCCTATCGCTAACGATTGCGCGAGGAGTACCGAATCTAGAAAATAATTTTTTAAAAAACGTGACTACAACTCGGGAGTCGTTCGTAGGAAGAGCTTGGGCTTCATCCCATCGTGAAACATAATCAACAGCAACTAAAATATATTTGTTTCCGAAGCTAGAAGTAAGGGGGCCAACAAAATCAATTCCCTAGAGGTCGAAAATTTCGCACTCTAACAAATAATTTTGCGGCATTTCATTTTTATTAGAGATGTTGCCCGACCGTTGGCAACTATCACACCTGCTTACAAAGGCTTGCCCGTCCTTAAACAGGCAAGGCCAGTAAAAACCCGCGCAAAGCACCTTATGAGCGGTGCGAGCAGCTTGATAGTGCCCACCTGTCGGGCCTTCATGCAAATGTTTTAGAATATCGATTCCTTCCTCATAAGAAACACATCTCCTTATCACTTGATCCGCACAGATTCTGAAAAGATGCGGGTCTTCCCAAAAGTAGTTCTTCAGCTCAGAAAAGAATTTCTTCTTTTGCTGAGAGGAGAACTCTTTTGGGAGCACCCGGGCCACTAGATAGTTGGCGATGTGCGCGAACCAAGGAGAAGTAGATGTATTAACTAAAAGCAGCTTCTCATCAGGGAAATAGTCATTAAAAGATTTTTCATTTAATTTTTCTATAAAGGGGTTATCTAATCTGGATAGATGGTCGGCGGCCAAGTTCTCGGCTCCTCGCTTATCACGGATCTCTAAGTCAAACTCCTGGAGGAGTAAGACCCAACGAATCAAGCGAGGCATGGCATCCGTTTTAGCAAGAAGGTACTTGAGGGCCGAGTGGTCCGTAAAAACAATGATTTTTGAAAGAGTAATGTAAGGGCGGAATTTATCAAACGCAAATACTACAGCTAAGAGCTCCTTCTCGGTTGTGGTGTAATTTTCTTATGCAGATGTGAGGGTTTTACTAGCGTAATAGATGGGGTGGAAGTTCTTAGATATGCGTTGACCTAGTACGGCCCCCACCGCAAAACTACTCGCATCGCACATAAACTCGAAAGGAAGGTCCCACACCGGAGCTATCATAATCGGTGCGTTAATTAACTTTTCTTTAATTGATTCAAAGGCAGAAATACAGGAGTCATCAAAAATGAATGGAGCGTCTTTTTCTAAGAGATGGGTGAGGGGCTTTGTGATCTTGGAGAAGTCCTTTATAAAACGACGATAAAAACCAGCGTGGCCTAGGAAACTTCTTATAGCTTTTATGTTTGTAGGCGGCGGCAACTTCTCAATAACTTCTATCTTGGCAACGTCTACCTCAATACCTTTAGCAGAAATTTTATGACCCAAAACTAACCCTTCCCTCACCATAAAATGGCATTTTTCCCAATTTAGGGCAAGGTTAGTTTCTTCGCATCGTTCTAAGACTTTTTCGAGGTTTTCTAAACATCTATCGAAGGAATCGCCGAACACGGAGAAATCGTCCATGAATACCTCCATAATGCTTTCTACGTACTTGTCAAATATTGCGAGCATACATCGCTGGAATGTAGCTGGCGCATTGCATAATCTAAACGGCATTATTCGGTACGCGAAGGTGCCGAAGGGACAAGTAAACGTAGTTTTCTCTTGGTCCTCGGGAGAGATGGGTATTTGAAAGTACCCCGAGAGAGAGGCCATCGAGAAAACAATAAAAGCTATGGCCGGAGAGACGTTCTAAAATCTGGTCGATAAACGGTAAAGGAAAGTGGTCCTTGCGGGTGGCGTCATTTAACTTATGGTAATCTATGCACATACGCCAACCCGTCACCGTCCGCGTCGGGATTAATTCATTATTCTCATTTTAACTACGGTTATCCCTCCCTTCTTTGGAACTACCTGAACGGGGCTAACCCACTTACTATCCGATATAGGGTAGATAATTCCTGCGTCTAATAGTTTCATAACCTCGCCCTTAACTACTTCCTTCATGTTTGGGTTTATACGGCGCTGAGGTTGGATAGAGTTACGCGAATTATCTTCCATTAAAATTTTATGGGTACAGAAAGATGGGATTATGCCCTTGATATCAGAAATTTGCCAAGCAATAGCCCGGCGATGCTTACGTAGATCTAGAAGAAGTTTATCATTCTGCGTATCCGTGAGGTAGGCCGAAACGATAACTGGTAACTTGGAGTCTTTTTCTAGGAAAGCATACTTAAGGTGTTCGGGAAGTTCTTTAAGTTCTAGGGTAGGGGGTTCTTCATAAGAGGATTTTGAGATTCTTTCTTTTTCAAAAATAATATCTTCATAAACTTTTTTATAAGGAACGTAATAAGGGGTGGGGCTAGCAGCCAAGATAGCTTCTTGTAGAGATTCAGTGGGAAGAATAGAGGAAGAACAAAAATCAGAAAATTCTTTTTCAAACTCAGAAAGACAATAAGAAGATTCATCACTTCCTTGCAGTGATTCAGTTGTAAGAGAAGAGGAGCAAAAAGTAGAAAATTCTTTTTCAAAGTCGGAGAGGCAGTAGGAAGAATCATCACTCACGACGTCTACGAAAAAATATGAGTCATCGTTCACTAAGGTGTTCTTCATCGAAGGGGTGATAGAAAATGTGACTTCGTCGTCGCCTACTCGAAGAAAGAGCTTACCATTGCTTACGTCAATGATGGCTCGGGAGGTGGCAAGGAAGGGTCGGCCAAGGATCAGGGGAACCTCGACATCTTCTTCGATGTCCAAAATGACAAAATCCACCGGGAAGATGAACTTGTCGACTTTCACTAGAACGTCCTCCACTATTCCTAACGGGTACTTGACGGATCTATCGGCTAGCTGGATACTCATACGCGTGGGGTTAAGGCTACAAATCCCTAACTTTTTGAACAACGAAAAGGGCATCAGGTTTATACTCGCGCCTAAGTTGGCTAATGCGTGTTTAACAAAAAGATCACCGAAGACACACGGGATAGAGAAACTACCCGGGTTACTGATTTTCTTCGGCAAACCATTTGTTAAAACGGCGGAGCACTCGGCGTTTAGCGTGACGTGCGAAAGATTCTCTAACTTCTTCTTGTTTGTGAGGAGGTCTTTAAGATATTTGGCATATTTCGGCATCTGCGAAATAGCCTCGTGGAAGGGAAGATTAATGTGGATTTGTTTGAAGATTTCTAAGAAGCGGGAGTACTGATCATCTTGACGTTGTCTATTAAGTTCAGAGGGGTATGGAGGAGTTGAATTATTTTTGAAGATGGGTGGTGGAGTGAGATTATTTTCTAAAATAGGGGTGATTACTTCTTCAGCAGAGGGTGGAAGCGGAGCGGAGCTTTGATTTTTAAAGGCGGTAGCGGAGCTTGCCTCAGGCTCTTCACTTACCATACCGGAGACTTGCTTCCCACTCCGAAGAGTTATAACTTTCGCTTTCTCTCTCGGGTTGGGTTCGGTATTGGAAGGAAGAGACCCTGCGGGTCGCTCAGAAATTATTTTCGTGAGCTGTCCTACCAGATTTTCTAAACTTTTTACGCTTCCGTTTAAAGTTCTTATGGTAGCGTCATTTGTGGTGATGTATTTAGAAAGTAATTCCTCCAAGCTTGGAGGTTTTGGGTAATTTTGAAGAGGTGGTGGTGGTGGTGGTGCAGAAAAATCGTTTTGCGGAGGTGGGCGCATCGCATTCGATGGATTACTCCATGAAAAGTTCGGGTGATTTCTTAAAGCGGGGTTATAATTATTCGGAAAATTAAAACCAGGCGGATGAAAATTCGCAGCAGAAAAATTAATAAAAGCAGTTCTAGGCATATTATTAACATAATCTAAATGTTCTGGAGTAGGGGTTGCAGATTCCCATACTTGAGGGGCGGAGGCAGCAGTCATCTCCGTTATCTTTTTGCTTAGGATTTCTACTTGTAGAGCGAGCTGGGAGACGTTGTCCACTTCATAGATACCTGCAGGCTTGTTCGAGAAGGACCTAGGCACATTCCACTGATAAGTGTTCATGGCCATGTACTCAAAAAGCTCAAGAGCGGCTTTCAGGGTCTTATGATTTAAAGTACCGCCAGAAGCTGCGTCTATCATTTGTTTCGTGCTTTGATTTAGCCCGTTATAAAACGTCTGCACTTGTAACCATACAGGCAGCGCGTGATGTGGGCATCGTCTTAATAATTCTTTAAATCTCTCCCAGGTTTCGTATAGGGTTTCAGAGTCTATTTGTCTGAAGGCAGAGATGTCGTTCCTAAGTTTTGCATTTTTAGCTGGCGGAAAATACTTCGCCAAAAATTTTTCAGTTAATTCATTACAAGTGGTTATGCTATTTTTCGGAAGTGTGTTAAGCCACTGCTTAGCTTTAGTTCTTAGAGAGAAGGGGAAGAGTCTCAGCCTGATTGCATCATTTGTGACATCATTTATCTTGAAGGTGTCGCAAATTTCAAGAAAACTAGCTATATGTGCGTTCGGATCTTCATCTTCAAGTCCCTCAAATTGCACATATTGCTGCACCATTTGAATTATGCTAGGCTTTAGTTCGAAGTTATTATTTGCTATAGCAGGGCGGACTATACTTGATTCTGTTCCCTCGAGGTTCGGTCGTGCATAATAGGACATAGTCCTTTGCACGGCCTCATCTGCGTTGGGTTCTTCCATTCTTAAAGTAGCAAATGACTCGGAGTCCTCAACCGGCACTTGGATAGTAGGACCTTGAAATTGCGATCTTCTCCGAAGAGTACGCTCAATTTTGTGGTCCAAGTCCAAAATAACCGACGGACTCCCGCGGGTCATGCACTAAAAGAACAGAAAAGAAGAAGAGGAAGAGAAAAAGGTTAAACTAGAAAAAAAAAGGTTAGAAATTTTTTTCTTTTTGAAATAGATTTTTTTTTTATAGATTAACTCCCGAACTTCCCAAGGACTACCCCGTGAAGGGTTCGCAATGTACTAGACAAGACAGTGGCGCTTAAAGCCCTTTGCCCTTTTCGAGAGAATTAGGTGGCGTAGAAAAATTGTGAGGTTGGTTTCTATTAAGAGCGGAGATAAAAAAAATTTTTTTTGATTTTTTTTTAAAAATTTTAAAGAAAGAAGATGAGAAAGAGAAGAGATAAAATTAATAGGTTCGTGTTTTCAAAATATCAACGGAAGTTGGTTGTCCCCGGCAACGGCCCAAAAACTTGTTGCGCGCTACGGTTCGAAGAAAATAAATGCAACCGAACTAGCAACCCGATTAGGCAAGTATACCTATCGAATTGTAGCAAGGGGACACAAGTGTCGTATTGAAATCCGGGAACTGTTGGCTAAGCTTACTCACACAAACGCTATTATCTTATCGACGGAAAAACTAGGGTTTTAGAAAATTTAAGTGCAAGGGAGGAATTAAAGCTATACTAGAAAGAGAACTACCGCAATTAAGTTAAGCTATTAAGCAAAGAACTATGCTAGAAAGGAAACTACTGCATTTAATTAAAGAGCACAAGATAGGCGATTACTACGAAAGGTAGAAAATATGAAATGGAAATGCACCCAATCAAGATTCACCTCGGCTAAAGACGATTAAGAAAATGCGATAAAAATCTGAACTTAATAGGATAATGGTCCTTGACCGTGGAGGTTCCTAAAGCTTGAACACGCTTCTCTCGAAGTCGTGCCCAACTGAGTTTAGGAAGGTCCGACCGACTCTCGTCTAAATCGGAGGCCTAAAACTCGCTTTACGCGGTGAACCCCACTATTGGATTTTACTCCAATCCGGGAGATTTGGACGTCTGCCTCTCTCGAGGGGTGCGTACAACTCCCTTTACTCTTGAATGCTCACTTCATTCTTTCGGCCTCTCGGCTAGCCCAGAATGAAAGCAAAGGCGGAGAGTATATATCGAAAATATACCTCCAACCCGTGATTAATCAAGAGTAATTCAAGGCCCTATCCTAAAAAGAAAAGATTAATTAAAACATCATAACATAATCGCTCTAACCTTGGATCATCAAGATCGAGTACAAGGAGGATTAGTTAATCATAATGGAGTGGAGGAGGGGAGATGAGTAGAAAAGCATATAAAGAAACACAAGTAAAGGAAGAACACTTTTATTAATGAAAAAAGGCAAGTTACACTATTGAAATTGAAATTACAAGTGCATGAAAATTAAATCCTATTCTAGCCCTACAATTAGCAATAAGCAAGAGCAAAGTTTACGAAGAAAGCTAAAGCAACTAACTATTAAACCATGATTAAGCAAAAATTACAAAGGAAGAGAGAGAGAGAGAGAGAGAGAGAAAGCATAAAAAAACTCAAGAACCAATGGGGCAGCACCTCCCCCTCTCAACCAAAGCTTCCTGAAATGGAGAGGGGGGGGCTCAATTTATAGAAAATTTTCTCGGGTTGGTCACGCCCTCCGACACGCCCTAGGGGGGGCGTGTCAGGGGGCGTGACAGTACTATGTTGACCTCGGGCTCTGGATTCTGGCGGGAGGGATGATTGCTTCGGTATGTCGGTGGTCACGCCCTAGGTCACGCCCGTGATAGGGGGGTGTGACAGGCACATCATGCCCAAATCATTGGTCGGAAATCCATCAGTCACCGAAAAAGGAGGGTGTCACGCCCATGTCACGGGCGTGACATGTGGCGTGACAGTACTGTTTGCGTGCTGAGGCGGAACGACATTTAATGCGGCGGCAGGCTTTGCGGCAGAGGGCGACACGCCCCTGGTCACGCCTGGTGACACGCCCAGGGAGGGCGTGTCAGGGGGCGCGACAGCGGTTTTTGACCGTTTTCTGTCCCTTCCAGCAGGAGTCTTCGGGATCGGGTGACACGCCCTAGGTCACGCCAAGGGAGGGCGTGACAGGGGGGCGTGACAGGTCATTATGGGCAATTTTCTGGAAACCCGCAAAAAGACAAGAAAAAGTCAGTGGCAATAATATTTACATAAAAATGATAAAAATAAACTAATAATAGACATAATTTGCACAATATAAAATAGAAAATACGATAATAGTTTAGGATACAAAACGTATTATCAACCGCTTATCAAAACGGGTTGAAATAAATTTTAAATTAATCTAAACTCGAAGGGCTAAGACTTTCGTGACTGGCCATTTTTCCTAAAATGACTACTAAGTGCCTCGTTTTGCAGCATCAAAATACGCTCATTTTATAAATTTTTTCCTTATATATTATATTTAAAACTTTATAATATAAATTTGTTTTACTGTTCATCTTCTACAGAACCCGAAGCCAGAACTCAGGAAACTATATTTCCTATAGCCTTTCCGCGATCTGTTGTCGGCCGTCTGGTCACTTCCCTTGCCAGCCACCACCACCACCTCCGGCGAGGCGATGGCTATCGGTCGGCGGTGGTTTGGCAGCCAGAGGTGCCGGTTTCCGGCGTACCCGAAAAATATATTTTTCATGGTTTTCTATGAAAACGCGAGATAGGACCGGCTCCTTTGAGCACGAACTGCATTTTTAAGATCCTAAGATCTACCCACAAAAGAAGAAGTAGAGGAGGACCTTGTTCGCGGTTTGGAGACGAGATGAACGTCGGATTGTCATGGCGCGGTGGTGGTGTTCCCAAACTTCTCCTACAGCAAGAATAATAATCTGAATCCATTTGGTCAAGAGTGTAAACCTCTCATCTTGCTCTAAGGGGGCTTTTATAGATCTCCAAATGGGGAGGGGAAAGGGTGAAGCATTCATGGCCATGAATGCTCTCTCTCTCTTAATAATATTTCAGTTACGGTGGAGGGAGAGGAAAAGGTGGAAGATGAAATGGCTGATCCAGGTGGCGATTTCCTATTAGGTCAACACTTCCTCATTTTACTAAGAAATTAGAGAAGGAAACGACCCATTTAATACTCCTGGTGTAACTTTCTATACCAGAATTTATTATAACGCGTGTTAGAATAATTTCGGGCCTGAATCGACATTTCGGCCTTCGTCACGGGCGTGACACGTTGGTCATGGGCGTGACAGGTGTTCTACGGTCGACGTTCGTCGAGTTGAGGTCGACGTTCATCGAACTGAGCTCGACGATTGTCGAAGGGGGTCATGCCCTAGGTCACGGGCGTGACACATCGGTCACGGGCGTGACAGGCCCATGATGCAAATTCTTCGCTCGGCAATCGTCTTCCAGAGATTGAGGATCGTCGAAGGAGGGGGGGTCACGCTCTAGGTCACGGGCGTGTGTTGCGCGCTAAGTTTCGAAGAAAATAAACGCAACCGAACTAGCAACCCGATGAGGCAAGTATACCTATCGAATTGTAGCTAGGGGACACAAGTGTCGTATTGAAATCCGAGAACTGTTGGTTATGCTTACTCACACGAACGCTATTATCTTATCGACGGAAAAAACTAGGGTTTTGGAAAATCTAAGTGCAAGGAAGGAAGTAAAACTATACTAGAAAGAGAACTACCGCAATTAAGTAAAGCTATTAAATAAAGAGCTATGCTAGAAAGGAAACTACTACAGTTAATTAAAGAGTACAAGATAGGTGATTACTACGAAAGGTAGAAAATATGAAATGGAAATGCACTCGATCAAGATTCACCTCGGCTAAAGACGATTAAGAAAATGCGATAAAAATCTAAACTTAATAGAATAAAGGTCCTTGACCGTGGAGGTTCCTAAAGCTTGAACACGCTTCTTTCGAAGTCGTGCCCAACTGAGTTTAGGAAGGTCCGACCGAATCTCGTCTAAATCGGAGGCCTAAAACTCGCTTTACGCGGTGAACCCCACTATTGGATTTTACTCCAATCCGGGAGATTTGGACGTCTGCCTCTCTCGAGGGGTGCGTACAACTCCCTTTACTCTTGAATGCTCACTTCATTCTTTCGGCCTCTCGGCTAGCCTAGAATGAAAGCAAAGGTGGAGAGTATATATCGATAATATACCTCCAACCCGTGATTAATCAAGAGTAATTCAAGGCCCTAACCTAAAAAGAAAAGATTAATTAAAATATCATAACTTAATCGCTCTAACCTCGGATCATCAAGATCGAGTATAAGGAGGATTAGTTAATCATAGCGAAGTGGACGAGAGGGGGAAGAGTAGTGAAGCATAAAAAGAAGACAAGCTAAACAAGAACGCTTTTATTAATGAAAAAGGGCAAGTTACACTATTGAAATTGAAATTACAAGTACATGAAAATTAAATCATATTCTAGCCCTAGAATTAGCACTAAGCAACACTAAAGATTACAAGGAAAGCTAAGGCAACTAAATATTAAACCATGATTAAGCAAAAATTACAAAGGAAGAGAGAGAGAGAGAGAGAGAGAGAAAGCATGAAAAAAAACTCAAGAACCAAAGGGGCAGCACCTCCCCCTCTCAACCAAAGCTTGCTGAAATGGAGAGGGGGGTCTCAATTTATAGATTTTTTTTCTCGGGTTGGTCACGCCCTCCGACACGCCCTAGGGGGGGCGTGTCCGGGGGCATGATAGTACTATGTTGACCTCGGGCTCTAGATTCTGGCGGGAGGGATGATTGCTTCGGTACGTCGGTGGTCACTCCCTAGGTCATGCCCGTGTAGGGGGGCGGACAGGCACGTCATGTCCAAATCATTGGTCGGAAATCCGTCAGTCGTCGAAAAGTTGATGTCACGCCCTAGGTCACGTCCGTGATGGGGGCGTGACAGTACTGTTTTCGTGTTGTGGCGGAACGGCATTTAATGCGGCGACAGGCTTTGCGGCAGAGGGCGACACGCCCATGGTCACGCCTGTTGACATGCCTAGGGAGGGCGTGTCAGGGGGGCGTGACAGCGATTTTGTCCGTTTTCCTGTCCCTTCTAACAAAAGTCCTCGGGATCGGGTGACACACCCTAGGTCACGCTTGGGGAGGGCGTGACAGGGGGGCGTGTCAGGTCATTTTTGTCGAATTTCCTGAAAACCTGCAAAATGATAAGAAAATGTTAGTGGCAAAAATATTTACATAAAAAGAATAAAAATAAACTAATAATATACATGATTTGTACATAATAAAATAGAAAATACGATAATAGTTTAGGCTACAAAATGTATTATCAAATTTTCCCAAGCTTAAGCTTTGCTTGTCCCTAAGCAAAAATATAAAAACTAGAAATTTATAAAAAGGACTAATCAAAAAGTTTTTATTATGCCTACACAAGTACTATGCGAAATTCTAAGTAGGGAAAAAGGTGAAATGTAAGTCTAAAACAATTATTTAGGTATAGTAAAACTTTTATAAACTTTACTCAATAAAAACAAATCATCCAAAATTTTAACGAGATTTTTTAAATAGACTTAAGCAAAGCAACGAAAATGAAAAACACGCATTGAGTTGTTACTAGATCCAAGCAACGCATTATTATTATATCAATTTAATTAACAAAAATCTAGGTTTAAATCCAAAACTAAAACTGATTTACTTTTTTTTCTTTTCTTAGTTGTTAAATAAAAAATCAAAAAGCGTGAATCAAAAGGACTTAAATAGGACAGAAATGTTTGGTTTAGGAATATGATTAAGAGTGGAATTCAAAGATAAACGTGAAGGTTTTAAAATCACACTAAACCAAAGCAAAGAGTTTCAAAAAATTTCATAAAAATATATACACATTTTTTCTTTTTCTTCTTTTTTTTCATTTTTTTTCTTTTTTCAAAACAAAGGCCATAAATATTTTTATTTTCCTTTTTGAATTGGCCAAACAAAAATAAACATCACTTTTGAACATACTTTTTTTTCGAAAACCTTTCTCCCACAAAAATCACAAAATACCCTATCAAAATCGTCAAAATAATTTATGAAACTCAAAAAGGCTAGTGTGATTCGATAGGTTGGAAATTTTGGCTTTGGTGAAACTGAAATGAAGGGAGGAGCTATCAAATGAAATCGGAAAAAGGCTCAAAAACGGCTAACTAGTGGTAAAAGTTTTTAGGTTGGCAGGAAAGCTCAAACGAAAACAAAAACGGCCTAAATCATTTTCACGCTTTTGAATTTATTTAAAACAAAGGTTTGAAAATTTTCAAAAAGCGAGTCCTAGATAATAAAAGAAGATTGATGAAATTAACTTGAAAATAGAAATATTAGGTGACTTGGATCGTTCACATCTACTATGTTATTCAAAAGTTGACTTTACAAAAATTATTCAAAAACGAAAAAGAAAATAGTGGATGATGAATTTTTGAGAAATTAAAGGAAATAAAAAACAAAAAACCATAATAAAAATGCGAGTTTTAGAAAAATATTTCACCTTAACATGCTACCGTGAATTAGAAACACAACATGACCAACATTTTACTTGTGAAACATAATTAAAAAAGGCGATTAGAAATATTATAATTAACTAAGTTGTTTATAGAAAATTTTGAGTAAAACAAAAACAAAAACTATGGGTACTATTGAAATACAAAAATGTCTAAACTATTCAAAAACACATATTTTTTTTAATTTTGGGAGATATTCTCTTTTTTTTTGGATTTTGGAAATTTTTTCTCTTTTTTTTTGGAATTTTAAGATATTCATTTTTTTATTTTGGAAATATTTAAATATATACAAAAAGAAAATATTTACACTAAGCAAAAATGAAGGAGGAAGTCCTCCCCCAAGCTTAAAATAGACATTGTCCTCAATGGCTAAAGAAGGGGATTGGAGAAGGAGAGAAAAAGAAAGTACAGAATTGAAAGACAGAATTGAAATACAGGTACTTCCCCGGATTTATTTGCTGCGAAAGCTGAGTGATGCCGCTCCTACGAATGTCTTCTTTGGACTTCGTGAAGGATTCAGCAATATTGGAGCAGGCGATCGCAGAAGCTTCAGCTTGTCGGAGCCATCCGAGGCAAAAATTGTAAAATAAAGAAAACAGAAAAAGATAACTTGGGTTGCCTCCCAAGAGCGCCCTTTGGTTAAAGCATCATTGAGCTCGACGCATCAAAAGAATAATATTGTCCAAAAATATTGTTGTCCAGATATAAAATTATTTTTAGCAAAAAAATAAAAGTTCAAGATTAAAGTTTGTGAAGCAGAAACTTAATAATGTTTGGACTGACATCATCATCACCAGAAAAGTATGGTTTAAGACGCTGACCATTCACTTTGAAATTACCCTTATTAGGGTGAGAAATTAAAACAGTTCCATAAGGAAATACTTCTAAAACAGAAAACGGGCCATACCAGCGAGATTTTAATTTGCCCGGAAATAAATGTAAACGAGAATTATATAAATGGACTTGGTCTCTCGGCTTAAAGTTTTTAGGGTGCCTTAAGTGTTTATCGTGTAAACGCTTCGTCCGCTCTTTATAAAGTTTATTATTTTCATAAGCATAAGAGCGCCACTCATCGAGTTCATTTAGTTGAAATTTTCGAAGGTCACCAACTGAGTGGGGATCGAAGTTTAAAACTTTTAAGGCCCAAAAGGTGCGGTGCTCTAACTCTACGGGTAGATGGTACGATTTTCCATAGACCAGCCGATACGGCGTACATCCGAGGGCGGTTTTGTACGCTGTTCGGTAGGCCCATAGAGCATCGTCAAGTTTGGCTGACCAGTCTTTTCTTGAAGTTGAAACTGTCTTTTCTAATATTCTTTTTATTTCTCTATTAACTACTTCGACTTGTCCGTTAGTTTGGGGGTGGTAGGCAGTGGAAAGCTTATGCGTAACGCCGTATTTGGTAAGAATTTTTTATAATTTTGCATTACAAAAATGGGAACCCCTATCGCTAATGATTGCGCAAGGCGTGCCGAATCTATAAAATAATTTTTTTTAAAAACGTGACTACAACTCGGGAGTCGTTCGTAGGAAAAGCTTGGGCCTCAGCTCAACGTGAAACATAATCAACAACAACTAAAATATATTTGTTTCCGAAGCTATAAGGAAGGGGGCCAACAAAATCAATTCCCTAGAGGTCGAAAATTTCGCACTCTAAGAAATAATTTTGCGGGATTTCATTTTTATTAGAAATGTTGCCCGACCGTTGGCACCTATCACACCTACTCACAAAGGCTTGCGCGTCTTTAAACAGGCTAGGCCAGTAAAAACCTGCGCAAAGCACCTTGTGAGCGGTGCGAGCAGCTTGATAGTGCCCACCTGTCGGACCTTCATGCAAATGTTTTAGAATAACAATTCCTTCATCAAAAGAAACACATCTCCTTATCACTTGATCCGCACAAATTTTGAAAAGATGCGGGTCTTCCCAAAAGTAGTTCTTCAGCTCAGAAAAGAATTTCTTCTTTTGCTGAGAGGAGAACTCTTTGGGAGCACCCGGGCCACTAGATTGTTGGCGATGTGCACGAACCAAGGAGAAGTAGATGTATTAACAAAAAGCAGCTTCTCATCAGGAAAATAGTCATTAAAAGATTTTTCATTTAATTTTTCTATAAAGGGGTTATCTAATCTGGATAAATGGTCGGCGGCCAAGTTCTCGGCTCCTCGCTTATCACGGATCTCTAAGTCAAACTCCTGGAGGAGTAAGACCCAGCGAATCAAGCGACGCTTGGCATCCGGTTTGGCAAGAAGGTACTTGAGGGCCGAGTGGTCCGTAAAAACAATGATTTTTGAAAGTGTAATGTAAGGGCGGAATTTATCAAAGGCGAATACTACATCTAAGAGCTCCTTCTCGGTTGTGGTATAATTTTCTTGTGCAGATGTGAGAGTTTTACTAGCATAATAGATGGGGTGGAAGTTTTTAGATATGCGTTGACCTAATACGGCTCCCACCGCAAAACTACTCGCATCGCACATAATATCGAAAGGAAGGTCCCACACCGGAGCTATCATAATCGGTGCGTTAATTAACTTTTCTTTAATTTATTCAAAGGAAGAAATACAGGAGTCATCAAAAATGAATGGAGCGTCTTTTTTTAAGAGATGGGTGAGGGGCTTTGTGATCTTAGAGAAGTCCTTTATAAAACGATGATAAAAACCAGCGTGGCCTAGGAAACTTCTTATAGCTTTTATGTTTGTAGGCGACGGCAACTTCTCAATAACTTCTATCTTGGCAACTTCTACCTCAATACCTTTAGCAGAAATTTTATGACCCAAAACTAACCCTTCCCTCACCATAAAATGGCATTTTTCCCAATTTAGGGCAAGGTTAGTTTCTTCGCATCGTTCTAAGACTTTTTCGAGGTTTTCTAAACACCTATCGAAGGAATCGCCGAACACGGAGAAATCGTCCATGAATACCTCCATAATGCTTTCTACGTACTTGTCAAATATTGCGAGCATACATCGCTGGAATGTAGATGGCGCATTGCATAATCCAAACGGCATTCTTCGGTAAGCAAAGGTGCCGAAGGGACAAGTAAATGTAGTTTTCTCTTGGTCCTCGGGAGAGATGGGTATTTGAAAGTACCCCGAGAGGCCATCGAGAAAACAATAAAAGCTATGGCCGGAGAAACGTTCTAAAATCTGGTCGATAAACGGCAAAGGAAAGTGGTCCTTGCGGGTGGCATCATTCAACTTACGATAATCTATACACATACGCCAACCCGTCACCGTCCGTGTCGGGATTAATTCATTATTCTCATTACTAACTACGGTTATCCCTCCCTTCTTTGGAAGTACCTGAACGGGGCTAACCCACTTACTGTCCGATATAGGGTAGATAATTCCTGCGTCTAATAGTTTCATAACCTCTCCCTTAACTACTTCTTTCATGTTCGGGTTTATACGGCGCTGAGGTTGGATAGAGTTACGCGAATTATCTTCCATTAAAATTTTATGGGTACAGAAAGATGGGCTTATGCCCTTGATATCAGAAATTTGCCAAGCAATAGCCCGGCGATGCTTACGTAGAACTAGAAGAAGTTTATCATTTTGCGTATCCGTGAGGTAGGCCGAAACGATAACTGGTAACTTGGAATCTTTTTCTAAGAAAGCATACTTAAGGTGTTCGGGAAGTTCTTTAAGTTCTAGGGTAGGGGGTTCTTCATAAAAGGATTTTGAGATTCTTTCTTTTTTGAAAATAATATCTTCATAAACTTTTTTATAAGGTACGTAATAAGGAGTGGGGCTAGCAGCCAAGACGTCTTCTTGTAGCGACTCAGTGGGAAGAAAAGAGGAAGAACAAAAATAAGAAAATTCTTTTCCAAACTAAGAAAGACAATAAGAAGATTCATCACTTCCTTGCAGTGATTCAGTTGTAAGAGAAGAGGAGCAAAAAGTAGAAAATTCTTTTTCAAAGTCGGAGAGGAAGCAGGAAGAATCATCACTCACGGCATTTACAAAAAAGCATGAGTCATCGTTTGCTAAGGTGTTCTTCATCGAAGGGGTGATAGAAAATGTGACTTCGTCATCGCCTACTCGAAGAAAGAGCTTACCATTGCTTACGTCAATGATGGATCGAGAGGTGGCAAGGAAGGGTCGGCCAAGGATCAGGGGAACCTTGACGTCTTCTTCGATGTCCAAAATGACAAAGTCCACTGGGAAGATGAACTTGTCGACTTTCACTAGAACGTCCTCCACTATTCCTAACGGGTACTTGACGGATCTATCGGCTAGCTGGATACTCATACGCGTGGGGTTAAGGCTACCAATCCCTAACTTTTTAAACAACTAAAAGGGCATCAGGTTTATACTCGCGCCTAAGTCGGCTAACGCGTGTTTAACAAAAAGATCACCGAAGACACACGGGATAGAGAAACTACCCGGGTCACTGATTTTCTACGGCAAACCGTTTGTTAAAACGGCGGAGCACTCGGCGTTTAGCGTGACATGCGAAAGATTCTCTAACTTCTTCTTGTTTGTGAGGAGGTCTTTAAGATACTTGGCGTATTTCGGCATCTGCGAAATAGCCTCGTGGAAGGGAAGATTAATGTGGATTTGTTTGAAGATCTCTAAGAAGCAGGAGTACTGATCATCTTGACGTTGTCTATTAAGTTCAGAGGGGTATGGAGGAGTTGAATTATTTTTGAAGATGGGTGGTGGAGTGAGATTATTTTCTAAAATAGGGGTGATAACTTCTTCAGCAAGGGGTAGAAGCTGAGCGGAGCTTTGGTTTTTAAAAGAGGGAGGGAGCTTTGATTTTTAAAAGCAGGAGCGGAGCTTTGATTTTTAAAAGCGGGAGCGAAGCTTGCCTTGGGCTCTTCACTTACCATACCGGAGACTTGCTTCCCACTCCGAAGAGGTATAGCTTTTGCTTGCTCTCTCGGGTTGGGTTCGGTATTGGAAGGAAGAGACCCTGCGGGTCACTCAGAAATTATTTTCGCGAGCTGTCCTACCTGATTTTCTATAATTTTTACGCTTCCGGTTAAAGTTCTTATAGTGGCGTCATTTGTGGTGATATATTTAGAAAGTAATTCCTCCAAGCTTGGAGGTTTTGGGTAATTTTGAAGAGGTGGTGGTGGTGGTGGTGCAGAAAAATCATTTTGCGGGGGTGGGAACATCGCATTCGATGGATTACTCCATGAAAAGTTCGGGTGATTTCTTAAAGCGGGGTTATAACTATTCGGAAAATTAAAACTAGGCGGATGAAAATTCGCAGCAGAAAAATTATTAAAAGCAGTTCTAGGCATATTATTAACATAATCTAAATGTTCTGGAGTAGAGTTGCAGATTCCCATACCTGAGGGGCGGAGGCAGCAGTCATCTCCGTGATTTTTTTGCTTAGGATTTCTACTTGCAGAGCGAGCTGGGAGATGTTGTCCACTTCATAGATACCTGCAGGCTTGTTCGGGCGGGACCTAGGCACATTCCAATGATAAGTGTTCATGGCCATGTCCTTAAAAAGCTCAAGAGCGGCTTCCGGGGTCTTTTGATTTAAAGTACCGCTAGAAGCTGCGTCTATCATTTGCTTCGTGCTTTGATTTAGCCCGTTATAGAACGTCTGCACTTGTAACCATACAGGCAGCGCGTGATGTGGGCATTGTCTTAATAATTCTTTAAATCTCTCCAAGGTTTCATATAGGGTTTCAGAGTCTATTTGTCCGAAGGCAGAGATGTCGTTCCAAAGTTTTGCAGTTTTAGCTGGCGGAAAATACTTCGCCAAAAATTTTTCAGTTAATTCATTCCAAGTGGTTATGCTATTTTTCGGAAGTGTGTTTAGCCACTGCTTAGCTTTAGTTCTTAAAGAGAAGGGGAAGAGTCTCAGCCTGATTGCATCATTTGTGACACCATTTATCTTGAAGGTGTCACAAATTTCAAGAAAGCTAGCTATATGTGCGTTCG
Organism: Platanthera zijinensis; assembly: GCA_039513925.1. Classification (NCBI taxonomy): domain Eukaryota; kingdom Viridiplantae; phylum Streptophyta; class Magnoliopsida; order Asparagales; family Orchidaceae; genus Platanthera; species Platanthera zijinensis. Next base: position 171,819,454 of record CM077078.1, read on the forward strand.
GATCTTCATCTTGAAGTCCGTCAAATTGCACATATTGCTGCACCATTTGAATTTTGCTAGGCTTTAGTTCGAAGTTATTATTTGCTATAGTAGGGCGGACTATACTTGATAATATTCCCTCGAGGTTCGGTCGTGCATAATAGGATATAGTCCTTTGCACGGCCTCATCTATGTTGGGTTCTTCCATTCTTAAAGTAGCAAATGACTCGGAGTCCTCAACCAGCACTTGGATAGTTGGACCTTGAAATCGCGATCTTCTCCGAAGAGTACGCTCAATTTCGTGGTCCAAGTCCAAAATAACCGACGGACTACCGCGGGTCATGCACTAAAAGAACAGAAAAGAAGAAGAGGAAGAGAAAAAGGATAAACTAGAAAAAAGATTAAATTTTTTTTTCCTTTTTGAATTAGATTTTTTGATAGATTAACTCCCGAACTTCCCAAGGACTACCCCGTGAAGGGTTCGCAAGGTACTAGACAAGACAGTGGCGCTTAAAGCCCTTTGCCCTTTTCGAGAGAATTAGGTGGCGTAGAAAAATTGTGAGGTTGGTTACTATTAAGAGCGGTGATAAAATTTTTTGATTTTTAAAATTTAAAGAAGGAGGATGAGAAAGAGAAAAGATAAAATTAATAGGTTCGTGTTTTCAATATATCAACGAAAATTGGTTCCCCGGCAACGGCGCCAAAAACTTATTGCGCACTAGGGTTCGAAGAAAATAAACGCAACCGAACTAGCAACCCGATGAGGCAAGTATACCTATAGAATTGTAGCTAGGGGACACAAGTGTCGTATTGAAATCCGGGAACTGTTGGTTTTGCTTACTCACATGAATGCTATTCTCTTATTGATGGAAAAAACTAGGGTTTTAGAAAATCTAAGTGCAAGGAAGGAAGTAAAACTATACTAGAAAGAGAACTACCGCAATTAAGTAAAGCTATTAAGTAAAGAGCTATGCTAGAAAGAAAACTACTGCAGTTTATTAAAGAGCACAAGATAGGTGATTACTATGAAAGGTAGAAAATATGAAATGGAAATGTACTCGATCAAGATTCACCTCGGCTAAAGACGATTAAGAAAATGCGATAAAAATCTAAACTTAATAGGATAAAGGTACTTGACCGTGGAGGTTTCTAAAGATTGAACACGCTTCTCTCGAAGTCGTGCCCAACTGAGTTTAGGAAGGTCCGACCGACTCTCGTCTAAATCGGAGGCCTAAAACTCACTTTACGTGGTGAACCCCACTATTGGATTTTACAACAATCCGGGAGAGTTGGACGTCTGCCTCTCTCGCGGAGTGCGTACAACTCCCTTTACTCTTGAATACTCACTTCATTCTTTCGGCCTCTCGGCTAGCCTAGAATGAAAGCAAAGGTGGAGATTATATATCGATAATATACCTCCAACCCGTGATTAATCAAGAGTAATTCAAGGCCCTAACCTAAAAAGAAAAAATTAATTAAAATATCATAACTTAATCGCTCTAACCTCGGATCATCATGATCGAGTACAAGGAGGATTAGTTAATCATAGCGAAGTTGAGGAGGGGGGATGATTAGTGAAGCATAAAAAGAAGACAAGCTAAACAAGAACGCTTTTATTAATGAAAAAGGGCAAGCTACACTATTGAAATTGAAATTACAAGTGCATGAAAATTAAATCCTATTCTAGCCCTACAATTAGCACTAAGCAACACTAATGATTACAAGGAAAGCTAAGGCAACTAAATATTAAACCATGATTAAGCAAAAATTACAAAGGAAGAGAGAGAGAGAGAGAAAGCATGAAAAAACTCAAGAACCAATAGGGCAGCACCTCCCCCTCTCAACCAAAGCTTGCTGAAATGGAGAGGGGGGGTCACAATTTATAGATTTTTTTTCTCGGGTTGATCACGCCCTCCGACACGCCCTAGTGGGGGCGTGTCAGGGGGCGTGACAGTACTATGTTGACCTAGGGCTCTGGATTCTGGCGGGAGGGATAATTGCTTTGGTATGTCGGTGGTCACGCCCTAGGTCACGCCCGTGTAGGGGGGGCGTGACAAGCACGTCATGTCCAAATCATTGGTCGGAAATCCGTCAGTCGTCGAAAAGTTGATGTCATGCCCCAGGTCACTCCCGTGACGGGGGGGGGGGGGGGGGGGGGGGCGGGGGGGGGGGGGGGGGGGGGCGTGACAGTACTGTTTTCGTGCTGTGGCGAAAACGACATTTAATGTGGCGGCAGGCTTTGCGGCATGGTCACGCCTGGTGACACACCCAGGGAGGGCGTGTCAGGGGGGCGTGACAGCGGTTTTGTCCGTTTTCCTGTCCCTTCCAACAAAAGTCCTCGGGATCGGGTGACACGCCCTAGGTCACGCATAGGGAGGGCGTGTCAGGTCATTTTTGACGAATTTCCTGAAAACCTGCAAAATGACAAGAAAATGTTAGTGGAAATAATATTTACATAAAAAGGATAAAAATAAACTAATAATATACATGATTTGTACACTATAAAATAGAAAATACGATAATAGTTTAGGCTGCAAAACGTATTATCAGCGTGACACGTAGGTCACGGGCGTGACAGGCCCGGGCTGCAAAAATCTGCGCTCGACGATCGTCTTCCTGAGATCGACGATCGTCGAAGGGAATCACGCCCTAGGTCACGGGCGTGACACGTAGGTCACGGGCATGACAGGCCTGGGATGCAAAATCTGCGCTCGACGATCTTCTTCTTGAGATCGACGATCGTCGAAGGGGTCACGCCCTAGGTCACAGGCGTGATGGGTCGGTCACAAGCGTGACAAACCCGGGACTCGAAGTCTTGGTCGATGGATTTCAATTTTTGGGCTTCCTAGAGTTCTGTCACGGCAGACCGACTCCTAGGGGTCTAGCCGGAAATGGGATGTTACACTAAGAAACTCCTAATAGATTTGACGTTCGTTGGAGGCAGGAGTTTTTCTATGATTTCTACCTTGGCCTGATCTACCTCCATCCCCTTTATCGAAATCTTATGGCCGATGACCAAATCTCCTCGAACCATAAAGTTACATTTTTCCCAATTTAGAACAAGGCTTGTGTCCTCGCACCGTTGGAGGATACGATCTAAATTTTTAAGGCAATCGGGAAAAGAGCGTTAGAAAACAGAAAATTCATCCATAAAGACTTCCATAATGTCTTCTACTAGTTTTCCAAAGATCGCTAGCATACATCTTTGGAATGTAGCCGACGCATTACAGAGTCCAAATGGCATTCTTCAGTATGCGAAGGTGACAAACGGGCATGTAAAAGTTCTATTCTCTTGGTCATCGGGGGAAATAGGGATTTGGAAAATTCCCGATAAACCGTCATGAAAACAATAATACGGATGACCAGATAAACGCTCTAAAATATGGTCTAGAAATGGTAGTGGGAGATGGTCCTTGCGGGTGACATCATTAAGTTTTCGATAATCGATGCACACACGCCAACCTGTAACAGTACGAGTTGTGAAAAGCTCGTTGTGCTCATTCGCCACTACGGTTAGACCTCCCTTCTTAGGTACGACATGCATGGGACTAACCCATGCGCTGTCCGAAATAGGGTAGATAATCCCCGCATCTAACAACTTAATGATCTCGGCCTTAATGACATCTTTCATGTTTGGGTTAAGACATCGCTGCGGCTGAATCATTTTGTGGCAATTATCATTAAGAAATATCCTATGGGTGCAGAATGAGGGGTTAATCCCCTTTAAGTCAGAGATTTGTCACGCAATTGCGTGGCGATGTTTAAGAAAAACTTCCAATAAATCAGAAGTATCTGAATCACTCATGTCCGAAGAAATAATAACGGGAAGCATATCGCCTTTTCCCAAAAAAGCGTATTTGAGCGATTCGGGTAAGGGTTTGAGATCTAGGGTGGGCAGTTCTTCTAGGGAGGTTTTAATTCCTATGTATTTCTTACCAATTGGTTCGAAAGGCAAGTCTATAGAGGTATCCTCATCACAATAAAAATTCTCGAGCGCATAAATATCGTCGTTTAAAAATATGGACTCGAAAACGGGAGAAGAACAATCTCCAAAAAAGGTATCTAAAGAGTAGTAGAAATTGTCGCTCGATGGCGAATTGTCCATCGAGGGATTAATAGAGAAAGTAACTTGATCATCTCCTAACCGGAGGAGAATATGACCATTACTAACATCTATTAGTGCACGGGAGGTGGCGAGAAAAGGGCGACCGAGTATTATTGTTACCTCGGCGTCCTCTTCTATGTCTAAGATGACGAAGTCTACCGGAAAGGTAAACTTGTCTACTCGGACAAGGACGTCCTCCACTACCCTGATAGGGAACTTAACCGAGTGATCCGCTAATTGGATGCGCATATTCGCAGGACTAGTATTACCCAAACCTAATCGGAAAAAGAGCGAGAACGACATCAGATTAATGCTAGCCATAAATCAGCTAAGGCATATTTTACTAATATATTGCCAAAAAGGCACGGGATGGAAAACCGTCCCGGGTCATTTTGTTTTGTGGGCAACTTATTAGTAAGAGCCGCCGAGCAGACAGCATTGAGAGATATATGCGAAAAATCCTCGAGTTTACGTTTATTAGAAAGTAGTCCTTTTAAAAATTTTGTATACTTGGGAATTTGCGAGAGAGCCTCGCAAAATGGAACATTAATGTGAATTTGTTTTAATAATAAAATAAAATTTTCTTATTGCACGTTCTTACGCTAGTTTTCTAACCTAAGTGGATACGGCAAGGCCTTGTTTAAAATAATTTATTCATTTAAAATCGGTAAAGACGGTGTAATTGAAGAAGGGGGAAGAGAGGTCGGAGGAGAGATATGTACCTGAGGATCGATCCATTTTGGATAGACCACCTCCTTACCGCTATAGAGGGTTATAGCATTGAGGTTCTCCCGTGGGTTGGGCTCCGTATTCCATGGCAGTGCCCCTTGCGTGCATTCCGACATGAGTCGCGCCAACTGTCCAACCTGTAGTTGTAAATTTTTTAGCGATCCGGTGATGTTCCAGATATTGGACTCGTTGGACGCGGCGTATTTATAACAAATTTCCTCCACTGGAAAAGGCTTCGGAGGAGGAGGAAATGCGGGCACAAAAGAAGGAGGAGGAGGGCGCTGCGCATTGTTCGGGTTGCTCCATGAAAAATTCGGATGGTTCCTCCAACCCAGAGTATAGGTATTACTGTAAGGGTTTTTTTGGGGAAGGAGGGACGAACCAGATTTCCCATGTAGTCCATGAATTCATCGACTACGCGGACATTAGAGGGGCGGGGAGGGGGGAACAAGGCGGAGTGGATGAGGTAACAGTAATCTCTGCCACCTGCTTTGTTAACCTTTCAACTTGATGGGTAAACAGAGTAGTTGCATCCACTTCAAAAAGGCCAGCCGACGAATTCAGACATCCCCGCAGGACATTCCATTGTTAGGCGTTCATAGCCATCTCTTCGAATAATGTATGGGCGGCCTCGGGTCACTTATTGTTAAGGGTGCCCCCAGCAGCCGCGTCAATAATTTGACGCATCTGTAAGTTAAGGTCGTTATAAAAAATTTGTACCTGCAACCACGTCAGTAGCGCGTGATGTGGGGACTGGCAGAGGAATCCCTTAAACTGTTCCCAAGTCTCATATAGAGACTCAGAATCGTTTTGCACAAACGAAGAAATGTCTGCCCGCAACTTTGCAGTTTTTGCGGGCGGAAAGTACTTCGTTAGGAACCGTTCTGTCAATTCAGCGCAGGTGGTGATACATTCTCGCGGGTGGGAATTCAACAACGCCTTGGCTTTGGATTTGAGGGAGAAGGGAAATAAGTGCAGACGAATGGCGTCATCAGTGTCACCATTAATTTTGAACGTGTATCAAATCTCCAAAGAGTTGGACAAGTGGATATTAATGTCCTCATACGGCAACCCATCGAACTGTACGGAGTTTTGGATCATTTGGATTACACTTGAATTTATTTCAAAATTGTTATTCTCCACCGTAGGGCGTATAACACTCGACCCGGTATCGTCCAAATTTTGTAGGGCGTAGTAAGACATTGTACACTCTGCGGCCACATTTGGAACTTGGTCGGCCATAAAACAGCTGGGGGTTCTCCGATAGATTCTTCAGGTTCTAAAGTTTTATCTTGGCGTTGAGATCGAATGTGTGCAAGGGTGAGGTCGATCTCAGGATCAAAATAAAAGGTTTCAGAATCAGATGGTTATCCTCGGGTCATACACCCTAAAAAGAAAAATAAATATGGAGAATTAAAACAAAGGTGAAAAATTTCTTTTTTGCTATTTAAGTTTATTGATTTTTTTTTAGTTTGGCTTTTTTAGAAAATAAGTAAAAGTAATAGGCTCCGGAATTCGAAATAACAATTCGAGAGAGTCCCGGACAACGACACCAAAAAACATTATTGGCCCGCGAGCAGACTCTTATTTGGGTGGTTGGTTCGATGAGTCAACCGTCGCGGACTGTTAGAAAATCGATGTTTCTAACGAAAGGAGGCAAGTGCACGTATCACAAGTAGTACTCGATATTTGGGAGAATACCTAGGTCACATTGTTCTCGGGGTCGGGTTGATTATTCTTAATCCTCTAGGAGGACTATTATTTTACTAAAAGTAAGGTGGACGTTTGTTTGTCACTAATAACGGAAATAAAAGAAAGCTGCAAATTACTAGATTATTCGATGATGGGTTAATGTTTGGCACCGAATCAGATTAAGATTAAAATAATTCTTAATAATTATTGAACTTAGTTTTCAAGTTAATAAAAGGCACTTGGCTGTGGAGGTTCGATAAATATGAGCGCACTTATCTCTAGGAATATTACTCACTTGAACGCTAAGACTATTCGACCGAATGTTAGTCCGTCAAAGGATTCCTCTTAACACCCGCTTTACGCTAAGAACCCCGCTATTGGGTGGGGAACCCAATCCGGTAGAACTACGCTTCTCCTCTCTCGAGAGTATGTACACAATTCTATTTACCCAAGGGGGATCAATCCATACGCACGGCCTCTCGGCTAGCTAGCGTATGGATGACGGAAATAGAGCCCACACCTCGAATATGTGGTCCTACGCGTTGTTAACCCGGGGTAAACCTTAAGTCCTAATATTAAAGTGAAAATAAAGAACTTTAATTATTTCAAATCATTTTATATGTTCCAATGCTCTTAGATACCAAGCGCTAAAAACGATTAGCCACTCATCGGTATGGTTACGGCTTTATGGTTTTAATGAGACGCGAGTTCGAAATTAAGCACTAAACAGTTATAAGAAAGAAGACATAAAACAACAAACATTTAGAAAAATTAGGAAGCTAACTAAAATGAGAACTCACACACTCTTCAAAACCATAAATAAAGTAAAGACAAGTCCTACTAAAAGGAGTAGGCGGGAAATAAAAGCACGCCATTTAACTCATAACGAGTTGGCGGAAATAAATGCGTGTATATGTTCTTCTCAAATGAGTAGACGGTAAATGACAAGTCCTACTCGAATGAGTAGGCGGTAAATGAAAACACGCCATTTAACTCTTAACGAGTATTCGAAAATAAATTCGCACACGCACACACTCTACATAATTTGAGGGGAAAAAACTATAAGGTTATCTCCTACACACACACACTCTACATAATTGAGGAAAGCGATAAAATAAAGCATGAAAATTTATCTCCTACACACACGCACTCTACAAGATTGAGAAAGCGATAAAATGCGAGTCCCGGCTCAAATGAGTGGGCGGGAGAATGAATGCAATAAAATTATCCTTATACACTCACACACACTAACATGAAATTAAAAAATCATAATGAAAATCTATCCTCATACACTCACACACACAAATTTAAATCAAAACTAAGGTAACCTAAAAATTAAAACAACTACTGTTTATACTTAGAATTTACTTGAAATGAATAAAAAGAGTAAATAAAATTAAAAGGAGCAAAAAGTTTTGGAAATTAAAGTTAAAATCAAAGGTGCTTATAAATTAAAATTATAACTTTTTCATTCTTAAGAGTTCATAAAAGTGATGAAAAAGTAAAAAAATTAAAATTTAAAAGATACCAAAAGTTTTACAACCTACACAAAACCTAAGTTAAAGAAAATAAATATCACTTTTGAAATCACTTTTACAAGTTCATAAGGATGAAGAAGATATACTTTTAATGTAACATAAAGCTTGAAAAAAAATTACCATAATAACATTTCATTTTTTTGAAATAAAAACTAAAATAAAATCTAACATAACAACTAATTAAGAGCATGAAATAAAATCAACTTGTTAAACTCATACACTCACACACACTTTTCATAAAGAGAACAAAAACAAAGAGAAACTTGAGAATAAAAAGGAGAAGAAAGTTGGCACACAAGTTCATTCCAAAGACAATTAAGAAGAGAAAAGCTAACATATTTTATTAATGAAAGGGAACTATTACAAGACTATTACAAAGCTAAAGCTAAAGCAAAAGCAAACATAAAGGGAAGGGGGGAGAAATCTCCTTACATGGCTATGGAATCACCAAGGGTAGCCTACAAAAAGACACTAAATTTGGCTCAAAAAAGTGAACCCTTGGACATTACAGAAAAGTTTTAATTATAGACAAAATTTCGGGTGTTACACGCCCTAGACACGGGCATGTTGGGGGGCGTGTCACATTTGTCGTGTTTTACTTTGCGAAATCTGGCAAGCTGGCTTATTTTTGGAAGCTTCAGGATAGGACACGTGTCCAACATGGGCGTGTCGTGTTTGGACACGGGCGTGACATGCTGGCGTTGAGTGTCGAGTTGATGGCGTTGAGTGGCATCGAGAGGTGAACAGTAAAAGCATTGAGTGGCTGCCAGCGTTGAGTGGCATTGAGTAGGTGACACGGGCGTGTCGGTCATGACATGGGAGTGTTCTCCTCAGGTTGATGAAGGCTAAACTTCGAGCGTCGGGTTGAGGCCGACGATCGTCGAGGGCATGACACGGGCGTGTCGGTCATTGACACGGGCATGTCAAGACTTTTTTTAACTTTTTCTGGAATTTTTTGGAAAATAAAATAAACTAAGTTAGAAATAAAATTTAAAAAATATGAATAATTTATTGAAGGAAATTGACTGAAAACAAAAAAAATGACTTAATAAAAATACTATAAAATAGGTATATTTACAACTTATCAATTGGATAGATGGCTACCGCCACAGTGTCTTTTTAAGATGTTTGGTCTGATTGTTTGTGTTGGACTAGTGCCCACCACCTCAGTACTGTGTTTCTTTTACCAATATTAATGATTCAAACTTTTAACTGATCAGCCTTTTCATATATATATATATATATATATACACATACATATGTTCATATGCGTACTCGTGTAGATGTTAATGAAGCATAACTCTATATCGCACTTGGTATAACTTCACATACTTATCCCTCTATGAATTCTTCATTGCTTATGATTTTATGATTTAGAGTCTATAGTTTGATAGCTAATCTGTTTGGGTTGCTAACCCTCTTAACATGTCTAACTACTTTATTTTAATCTTTGATGCCACTTGTACCTCTTTGCTGAGGCATTCCTTTCATTTAAATTCCTCAGGCTCGGAGTAGTAGCATTCTGAGCAGCTAGAGTGGTGATGACTAGTTTTAGTCATCGTTTTTGGGGTAATTTAGTGGCCTAAAATGCCTAAGTTAATTTATATTTTATGCTCGTTTTGTCATGTTTTAATAATATATATTAATTCCTAGTTTAATTATATGTTTTTAGTATATTTATGCTTGTTTTGTTTTATTTCTTATTTAATGTCTTTTCTATTTCTATTTTATGTTTTATATGTTATGTCATGTTTGTATGTTTAGTTTTATGGTTTGTGTTTTGTTATAATATGTTATTTATGTTATGTTTTGTTTTTATATATTTAACAATAGAATTAATGCTTTGTTTTTCTCTTGTAGGTTCAATGTGTAGCAGCCCACCTATATGGCCGGACACTATTGGAGCAGCCCTCTTGCATTCATGCAGCCCACAAGCTCCTACAAGAGCCCTCTAACTTGTCCAAGACCACATGGAGCAGCCCACCAAGCCTACCCGAGCCCTCCAACTTGTCCAAGCCCACATGGAGCAGCCCACCATCCAACCCGAGCCCATCATGCCATACATTCATGTTGCCGGCCACTCTCATGCATGCACCTTGCTACCTTCCTTCTCTTTCTCTCTTCATTATTTCATCCTCTCTCCTCATTATTGCATGCATGCATTATTCATCCCCTTGAAATGGCCGAACCCCCTTCTCTTTATCTCTTCTTTATTCCATATTCACTCCCCCTATCCAATTTACATTTTTATTTGTCATTCCCTTTATTATCATACATGCATTTAGCCTTTTCCTCTCTCCCCTCATTTAAATCCATGCATGAACCTCCTCCCATTGAAGTGGCCGGCCACCCCCATTTGTTTCCCCCTCTTCATTCCCATCTAGAATGTTCTCCCTCTCCTATAAAAGGAACCCCGCCCCCTTTGTTTGAAGTTAAGTAGTTTTAGTTGCAAGTTTTAGTCTAAAAGATAGTTTAGTTTTTGAGAGATCTTGTAGAGAGCAAGTGAGGTTATTTTCTTATTTTCATGTTGTAGTTTTTATGGTAATCTCTTTCCTTTAGTAGTGTAATTTTGTTTTGATCTTATTTTGTACCTCTTTTATTAAACAATGCAAATGACATTTCTTTTCTCTTATTCTCAATCCCTTTCTATCATGCGTAGCTAACTTTATTTTGTGCCCGATCGCGATGATCTTTGTAATGAAATAACATATCTTTATTTTTATGTTTGCATTTGTTTCTTTCTATTTTTGATCCTTCCTTGACTTATTTTGTGTCGACTCCGTATTCCGGTATACAGTAGTAGGCATTTGAGCTCAATTCATAGAAGTTGAGAGGCTCGTGAATATGAAAGATCACTCAAGGAAGGAAGGAATTGAATGCACCCCTAGAGATAGGATGACGTAAATCCTCCGGATTGGAATCAAATCCAATAGTGCGGGTCACTTCGATAATACGACTTTAGGCCATTTTGACTTGTAAAGAGATTTCGGTCAAAACGTCTACAAGTTAGGGGATTTAATGCTCTAGCGAGATTATTTCCTAATATCGGATCCGTCACGGTCTTAATAGATTTAAAAATGCTAAACTAAGTTATTTCGTTATTTTATTTCAAAGTGAATCGTCGATCGAGCACTCTTTTCTCGTAATAGTTTATTTTCGCTTTTTAACTTAGTTTATTTTCATTTTCAAAACTCATTAATCGTTCGGTAGGATAATCGATTCGTTGTGAGTAATAGTACTTGCCTGCCCCGAGTTTTTATACGACCTTGATATTTTTCATATCCTATACTATATTTCGATAGGTACACTTGTCTTAATCGAGTATAGATTGGAGAATACGATTTTCTCTATCAAGTTTTTGGCGCCGTTGCCGGGGATTTTTGGCAATATTACGAAAGCATCGAATTTATTACTTCTACTAAAAAAAACAAAAAAAATTTATTATTATTATTATTATTATTATTATATAATCCACCCACATCATCTAATTTATACCCAACCTAAAATCTCTCGAAAAGGGTAAGGGGCTTTAAGCGCCACCATTTTACCTAGTACCTTGCGAACCCTTCACCGGGTAGCCCTTGGGAAGTTCGAGAGCCAATCCACTAAAAAAGAAAAATCTATTTTCAAAAATATATATATCTAAAAAAAACAAATTAAAAAAAAATTAGTTTTTCTTTTTCTTTTTGGTAGCAGTTTTTTTTATGGAATCGTCGTATTTTTGCGCTTCTTGCGGGTCGCCCGACCACTTCTATTCTGAATGTCTTTCGGGAACCCCTCCCTCTTTTGATTTTAATTTTTCTGGGGAAGGTCAAAATGGCCAATTTGACCCTTACTCCAATTTTTATCCAACTTGGGAGATGGGGAACCCGTCTTATTTTCCTTATGATTTTGCCCCGCAAAGCGCCGCGCCTCCTACTTTTAATTTTAATTCTATTAATAATGGGTGGATTAGTTCGCATTTCAAGACCATTATGGATTGTCTTTCTCGTGAGGCCGCATCTTTTTCTTCGTCTTCTTCTTCGTCGCCTCCTATTTCTTCATGTAATGAGTCACCGGATATCCCAGCTTGTCTTTTTCCTCTCGAGGAGGATAACTATTCGGATATCCTGGATTGTTTCCTTCCTCCTTTGGAAGACGCCTCTATGAATATTCCGGTATTCTTCTTACCCGTTGAGAATGACGAGACGTCTCTTATTTCTCCTTCTGAAGACGTTGGTGATTCCATTACGCTTTCAAATTCAGATGTTCCTATTTTTTCTCTTTTTAGCGAATCTTCTTTTTCTTCTTCTTTAGATAACTCTTCTTTAGTTCTTTCTTCCCATTCATCATCGGAAATTTCTTCCCCTTCCTCTCCCGAAATTTCACAAGACTCTTCTTCTTCTTGTGAAATTTCCGATGATGAAATTTCTTCTACTACTCTTTTTATTCCTCTTTCTATTTCTTCTTCTTTTTATTCTTCCTCTTTTGATGACCCATTCTTTCCCCTCTTACATACGGAGGAGTTCTTCTATAACTCCGTCCGTTCATTTTTTGGCATCATACTCTTGATGTTTCCACCGCATGTCAGTGCGATTCTTCAATTTTTTTTTAATTTACTCCCCTAAGAGCATACTTAGGGAGTTACCTCTTCATCTTAGTTTTTATTTTCCATTTAGCTAACAAATAACGTCGGGCTCGGCCGACGTTAAACAGAGAGCGCTCTTGGGAGGCACCCCTTGCTTATCTTTTTTTTTTTTTTTTTGCTTATTTTGTTTTGTAGGAATAAAACCCCCGGTGGTACGTTTGGCTCCATCATTTCCTCTCTTCCTTAGGCCTGAGCCGGTGTCCAGCTCAAGCATGGGGGAGCGACATCCGTATTCGGCCTTACGACTCCATGGAAGTCGTTTTTTTTTACTTTATTGTATCCCCCCTCCCCTTTCTTCTTCCTTTTTCTTTCTTGTTTTTTATTTTTCATTGAGGGCAATGAAAGGTTTAAGCACGGGGGAGGGTTTAGTTGTTTTATTTCTTTTTTTTACTTTTCAAAAAAAATGTTTTAAAAAAATGATTAGTATAGTTTTATTAAGTTTCTTTAGTAATGCTTTTAGTTGCAAGTCTTATCAAAAATCCAAAAAAATTAGAAAAATCAAAATTCCTAAAAAGATAATATTTCAAAACACAAAAAATTGAAAAATGTCAAAAAATCAAAAAAATATAATAAACCTCATGCTTAGCTTTTTATTATTTTCATAAATTTAATTTGAGTTTGTTTATAAGCATTTTTATTTGTTAAGCTTTATTTCATCATATTTAGTTAAATTTAACTTTTAGTGATTTAGTTTTGAGGATAATCTTATGATTTTAATTTGCTTAGAGTAATTTATTTAGCACTTTTTCTCTTTTATTTTAAATAGTTTCAATTTTGTAGTAATTTTGCTAAATAATTTTGGATTATTATTGCCTCATGCTTTTAGATTCTTAGGAAATCTCAATCTACTAGTAGTTGCTCTCTAGTATTTTAGTTTATTTTCTATAATCTAATTTAAACCCTTATCCTTACCCAATTCTCTTTTTTCTTTTTATTGTTAGATCATATGTCATGGAAATAAGGAGATGTTAGTTCCTTATTCTCTGGTACACATATGCAACCCAAATGAAGAGAGGAATTAAAAAGTTCATATATGTCGGGGAAAGTGATAGGATGTTAGTCTATCATTTTCTGGTATTACATATATATTATAAAAAAACAAAATTGTGTGGGGTGTGAAGAAAAAATGATGATGACCTCCAATCAAAGTCCTCTTCATGTTAATTTCCTCCCTAAACCCCTTAGCCAATATCATTGTCTTTGTTTTTAAATTAAAATATGTGGAGAGCATAAGTAGTAGGTTGTCTTCTTCCTTAAGTTTTGTTTAAGTTAAGGTTTTTTATAATTCCAATCTAACTTTGTTTGCACTTTACTCCATTTTGAATGCTAGTTAATTTATTAGAGAATTTTTGGCTAAATTCTTCTCTCTTTTCACTTTAATTTCATAATTTAGGACTTGATTCATAAATCCCTAAACTTTTATTTTTGGCTAGATTTTGATGATAATAAATTTTTAGTCTATTTGAATATTTTACGATGCTTTATAAATATTTCTCTTCCTTTTGCTCTAGAATAGCAAAAGCCTAAGCATGGGGGAGTTTGATGACTAGTTTTAGTCATCGTTTTTGGGGTAATTTAGTGGCCTAAAATGCCTAAGTTAATTTATATTTTATGCTCGTTTTGTCATGTTTTAATAATATATATTAATTCCAAGTTTAATTATATGTTTTTAGTATATTTATGCTTATTTTGTTTTATTTCTTATTTAATGTCTCTTCTATTTCTATTTTATGTTTTATATGTTATGTCATGTTTGTATGTTTAGTTTTATGGTTTGTGTTTTGTTATAATATGTTATTTATGTTATGTTTTGTTTTTATATATTTAACAATAGAATTAATGCTTTGTTTTTCTCTTGTAGGTTCAATGTGTAGCAGCCCACCTACATGGCCGACCACTATTGGAGCAGCCCTCTTGCCTTCATGCAGCCCACAAGCTCCTACCTGAGCCCTCCAACTTGTCCAAGCCCACATGGAGCAGCCCACCAAGCCTACCCGAGCCCTCCAACTTGTCCAAGCCCACATAGAGCAGCCCACCATCCAACCCGAGCCCATCATGCCATACATTCATGTGGTCGGCCACTCTCATGCATGCACCTTGCCACCTTCCTTCTCTTTCTCTCTTCATTATTTCATCCTCTCTCCTCATTATTTCATGCATGCATTATTCATCCCCTTGAAATGGCTGAACCCCCCTCTCTTTATCCCTTCTTTATTCCATATTCACTCCCCCTATCCACTTTACATTTTTATTTTTCATTCCCTTTATTATCATACATGCATTTAGCCTTTTCCTCTCTCCCCTCATTTAAAGCCATGCATGAACCTCCTCCCATTGAAGTGGCCGGCCACCCCACCTTAGTTTTCCCCTCTTCATTCCCATCTAGAATATTATCCCTCTCCTATAAAAGGAACCCCGCCCCCTTTGTTTGAAGTTAAGTAGTTTTAGTTTCAACTTTTAGTCTAAAAGATAGTTTAGTTTTTGAGAGATCTTGTAGAGAGCAAGTGAGGTTATTTTCTTATTTTCATGTTGTATTTTTTATTGTAATCTCTTTCCTTTAGTAGTATAATTTTGTTTTGATCTTATTTTGTACTTCTTTTATTAGACAATGCAAATGTCATTTCTTTTCTCTTATTCTCAATCCCTTTCTATCATGCGTAGCTAACTTTATTTTGTGCCCGATTGCGATGATCTTTGCAATGAAATAACATATCTTTATTTTTATGTTTGCATTTGTTTCTTTCTATTTTTGATCCTTCCTTGACTTATTTTGTGTCGACTCCGTATTCCGGTATACGGTAGTAGGCATTTGATCTCAATTCATAGAAGTCGAGAGGCTCGTGAATATGAAAGATCACTAAAGGAAGGAAGGAGTTGAATGCACCCCTAGAGATAGGATGATGTAAATCCTACGGATTGGAGTCAAATCCAATAGTGTGGGTCACTTCGATAATGTGACTTTAGGCCATTTTG
Source organism: Platanthera zijinensis (assembly GCA_039513925.1). Taxonomy (NCBI): domain Eukaryota; kingdom Viridiplantae; phylum Streptophyta; class Magnoliopsida; order Asparagales; family Orchidaceae; genus Platanthera; species Platanthera zijinensis. Next base: position 171,835,097 of record CM077078.1, read on the forward strand.
ACTTGTAAAGAGATTTCGGTCAAAACATCTACAAGTTAGGGATTTAATGCTCTAGCGAGATTATTTCCTAATATCAGATCCGTAACGGTCTTAATAGATTTACAAATGCTAAACTAAATTATTTCGTTATTTTATTTCAAAGTGAATCGTCGATCGAGCACTCTTTTCTCATAATAGTTTATTTTCGCTTTTTAACTTAGTTTATTTTCATTTTCAAAACTCATTAATCGTTCGGTAGGATAATCGATTCGTTGTGAGTAATAGTACTTGCCTGCCCCGAGTTTTTATACGACCTTGATATTTTTCATATCATATACTATATTTCGATAGGTACACTTGCCTTAATCGAGTATAGATTGGAGAATACGATTTTCTCTATCAAGTGGTGGCCTCAAGCGTTCTTGTAGTAGTAGCAGTGGTTCTTCCTTAACCTCCATAAGTTGTTTTGTTGTTCCTACTTTAGTTAAGACATACATTTTTTTTTTGTGGATTGGTTGTTGGGTCTATTGATCACAATGTCCTAGATTTGAAGAAGGGCCACAAGTCAATAACATACAGATGAATGTATTTGATGCATGCTCTAAGCACAATATATGCAGGTTTTTTTATGTTTCACTAGTGTGATATGTAGTCTGAGACACCAAGATAGATGGACTCAAGATAGGATGCTTGCAAAGCAGAAATCTGGCTAAGTCTAGAAGCATTGAGTCAAGATAGTTCACTCAATGCCAACTGGCTAAAGGAATTTTTAGGAGCTCAAGCAGTCAAAGCCTCAGTGTTGTAGACAAGAAATAGAGAAAAGTCTAGAAGCATTGAGTGAAGGTAGTTCACTAAACAGAAAGAGGCTAGAAGCATTGACAGAACTGGCTAAATTTTGTCTAAGTATAGAAGCATTGAGTGAAGATCGGCCACTCAATTCCTTATCAAGAAGCAGACCAAGGACATAATATTTGAGTGAAGAAGCTTCTCTCAATGGCTTCATACAAATAAAATTAAACTATGTCCAGAAACATTGAGTGATGAAGGCTCACTCAACGCCTATACTGTTAGACTATAAATGTCTATATGCGTTCAGTGATGAAGGTTCACTCAATGCCATAAGATGCAGAATTCATCTAAGTACTTTTGCGTTAAGTGACAAGGCTTCACTCAATGCTTGTGTAGATTGTCTTGAATTTGCTAAGACACAGGAGCTTAGTCATTCTGACGTTAGTAGAAATTCAAATATCACGGGTTTTGCTTGCTAGAAGACAAAAGGCGCCACTTGCCTTTAGTAATGTAGTTAAAGGAAAAAAGTGTGTTGTAGTTTCCTATTCCGGTGATCCACACTGTGCATAGAGTCATTGGACGACGTGATACAAAAGCAAAGTCCCGAGAGAGAAGAAATAAGCTTTTGGAGATAGAGCTTTTTGGGTCATCTTCTTCCTCTCGACGAAGTGGATGATTGCAAAGAAGAAGCTCTTACTGAATGTCTGTGAACCACAGACAAGATTAAGTTGTTGAAGAAATTAATCACTGAAGGTTCAACAAGTCTTCAAAATTAGATCGTAAATACTTTTCTGGATAAGGAGTAGAAGTGCAAGGTCACAACTACTGCTCATCTTCAAGTCCTCAACTCTAAACTCTTCTACAATCTTGGATTGAAGAAGCAGTGCTCTGCAGTTACTTCTCAGCACAAGCAAAACAATCTTGAAGATCTATTTTTGGTGCTGTGAAGAAGATAGGGTTGAGTTTACTCAGTTCAGAAGGCAGGATTAGAGGAAACTTTCTCTGGAGTCAATCTATAACAATAACTTCACCTTTTCTGTAGGATCATTTTTGATCTGTGTTGTAAGCCTGAAATATCAAGGCTGAGTTGTACGATCCTTATGTGGATTTTAGGTAGGGCCTATGTGTAAGACCCCCTTTTTTTCTTTTTAAACACCGGGATCTTAGGCCCAAAACGGCCACTTGCGGTGACACCTTCATGCCCTGAAGGGTCATCACCACAAAGCGCCGATTTTGCCGGCCAACTCGATCACAGAAAGGTAGCACAATAAATGAAGTAAGAGCAAGTCCACTAGAAAATCACATATATAGAAATAAAATCTCCACGAAGGGAGTGTCCACATAATAATATATATCAGAGTACTAAAAATACGGGCTTATGCTCGGTACATAATGTCCTCACTACAAATCACTCATGCGGAAGCAAAAACCAAAATATCTACTCAAGGTCAAGACTCACGGTCCCGGCTATATGAACTCTGGAGCTAGACTGCCCTATCTCCAAGCGGGCCAACCTCTGGGGCTACTCCTCCATGCTGGGCTCCACGATCCCCTTAATGATGTGGTCTGAAAACCGTTAGTCATAAAGACTAAGCCCTATAATCCCCTACCCCTTCCCCCATGGCTCCTAGGTACCGAGCGGAGAGGAAGAAAGGGAAGGACATGAAAGTGGAGATTAAATCAAAGGAACAGGTGGCAGCGGAACTAATCTAGGAATTCTATAATAAATAATGGCAATAACAGAAAATAGGAAATATAACCTTAACTTATGTGCGGAAGCGCATAAGCCAAGGGATCTTTTGCAGGGCTCCCATCGTATAAAGTGTCCAATACCACTTATATGTTGGGGTGTCGGTTATCAAACATCAACATATAATTATATAATTTAACCTTAATTTATAAACTTGCCCACACAAGCTTATAGACCAAGGGGTCGTTTTGCAAGTCCTAATATATAAGCGTCTCATTCCACTTATACTTTAGGTGTCAGGATTAAATGAATCGATTATGCTATGAAATGCAAGTGGGTATGATGGAACATGCAAGTGCAACTCACACACCCGACTCTGTGCACACAGACCTTTAGTTCCGCCTTTGGGAGCCGTTACCTCCCAGGATACCTCCGTAGTGGCAGACTGAAGCGGTGGGTTGGGCCTCGCCCACCTCAAAACTAGTATAGCACTACCGGCCTGACCTATCGTACGCCTCAACGCTTGGTGCAAAAAGCAGACTCCTGTGTACTCATGCAGACTGGACCACCGGACATAGCTTTGGCGAAGTGTAAAAACCACACTTGCCGAGTCATCGTACTGGCGTCGGTGTTAAGACAACCCAGTACCGAAGACCCACCACCTTAATTTTCTTTCCTTTTATGCACATGCAAATTTAATCGTAATCAAACAAAAACTGAGCCGAAGCTCCCCGGACCATTTCATCCGACTCTTAACCAATCGAGTCGAAGCTCCCCGGACCATTCCGTCCGTCTCTTAACCAATCGAGCCTAAGCTCCCAACAATCCTCCTGTGCTAATAATTTTTATGAAATGTGAGATCCTAATTTCTATGTTACTCTTTTCAGTTTATTATTGAAGTTTACGTTAACCCAGGACTGCCCCTGGTATTCCCTGTGAGGGGCTCTCAAAGGGCACTAGGAACTATGATGGTAGCTGAAGCCCATCGTTCCATTTTGCAAGACACTTATTGTTATTGGTTGATTCCCTTAACCCATCCCCTTCTCAAATTACAGTGGGCTAATCCTAGGGTGATTTTGACTCTTCCTCTCCTCGGGAAAGACGATCTTTCGTCGAACCCGAACACCTCTAGACTCTAGCCAAACCACTTCTCACCACTCTTCCTATCCCTCTATAGTGAAATCATCCACATCAGTCCACCCAGCTAAAATGAATAACTCCAACAACTATCCCAGATCATGTACTATTGCAATTTAACATTTTGCTATATGCAGACCAACCTAAGCTATATGTCGAACCGAATAAGAGATAATCTAGATAATCATCCAAATGCCCTAAAATATTTACTGGAGACTTATCATGACACAAATAGACTAAATCCAGAATATTGTAATTTTCCTAATTTATCTTGCATTTAATTAATTTCCTTTAAAGCTTCTAAGGGATACCAATTGAACATGAAGTGTACTTTTTAGGTATGTAAAAAGCTTCATACAATCATGATAAATCCTAAACAACAATTTAACAATAAAGCCAAAATATAACAATTTTTCCAGTAATTTAAGGGCTCTAATTTAATTTTTGTAATAAATCCTATCTCCTTTCATTAATGAAGTAAGTATAGTAAATAATAATCCAAATATTCTTAATTAATCTTCTAGAGCAGATACTATCCTAAAAACATCAGTGGTCAAATTTCATAATTCTTCCATGGGGATTGAGCTCTAGAATAAATAATTACCAAAATCTCAAAAAGCTATATTTGTGAAGAAAGTATTGTAAATATTCTTCTAAAAATCATAAATAAAATTATACAACTAGAAATTGATCTGAAAACATCATTGGCCAGGTTTCATAATTTTACAGAAGGTAATTTGCTCTAAATGATTTATTGACCATAATTGCCCTTTTTGGAACTTGTGAAGGAAGTACTAGATATAATCAACTAAAATTTGTAAAAAAATTCAGGAATGTTTATTTAGACCTAAAGCATCGGCTGCTCAAGTTCCATTTGATTCAAATGAACAGAGTAATCAAAATAATTGAAAGACCAGTTTGAGCAAGTTAATACCTAAAAAAAAAGTACATGAAATATAATCCATAAAATCCTAATAAAATTACTAAGGCTTCTTACTAGTCTAAAACATACACCACCTAAGGTTTCACAACTTTTAACTAAGTTTTAGTGACTGTGTTTTCATAATTGAACTTCTACCCAAAAGATACGGTTAGGGTTTTTAGGTCTCTACCTACCTCCAAATCCTCTAAGATTTCTACCAAAGAACTAAGGATACACTATCTTCAACTCTACTGAGTTACAAGGTCGCACAAGGGCATTTGCCCTTATGCCCTTCACAACACTCAAAATTCCCTCCTTAGGGTTTGAGTTTGAACCCTAGGGTAAATATCCCTAAATCACACCATTTTCCTTAAGATGGTGACATTAGCCATGCCAAGTCAGTGTCCAAAATTTCAGCCTCTGTTGAGGTGATTTGACCACTCAAAACCCCAAGGGGGTGCTTGATCCTAAATAACCCTATAAGGATCAACCTAAGGTTGGATAAAAACCTATACAAAACATATCCAAATGAGATGAAATTTTTACCAGAGCCTTAACATGCCCTCTAAGACTATCCACCCAAATTTGGGGGGATTTTGAGGTGTTTAAAATACCTAAATAATTTACACATGGTTTATTAAATATTTCAAAAAACTATAGAAAACTATTCTCAAAATTTCCCATTTTTTGACAGGCCCTAGATATAGCTATGTTTGACCTGCTGACCAAATTTTAGCTCATTAAAACAAGGGATGAAAGGTGGGCATCCATTTTAACCTCAGGATAGCCCTAGGTATAGGTCCCACCAAAATGGGTGTTGTGGTCAAACCACTTACCCAAACGAATTTAAATAAATTTTAGAATAGTCTAGACTCGAAGGGTTACAACTTCTGTGACTGGCCATTTTTCCTAAAACGGCCTCTAAGTGCCTCATTAAATAGCATCAAAAAGAGCTTGATAAATCACTATATTATTATATAAATATAATAATTTAGTATTAAAGTTACTGTTCATCTTCTCAAAAAGCCCGAACCAGCAACCTAAAAAAGCCTAAAACCTGTAGCTTTGCAAGTGGATTTGCCGTCCACCTAGCCATCTCCCTGGCCGGCCATCACCACCACCACCTCCATTGGGGTGAGGGCTATCGTTAGGGGGTGGCACGGCCGCTGGAGAGGCGGTTTACGGCCAACCCGACCACCATAAATTTCGGAAAAACCATGGAAACGCTCACCCGATCCAGCTCTTTTGAGCCCGATTTCTCTCCTAATAATTCCTAAGATCTATCCATAGAAGAAAGAGTAAAGGAGGACCTTATTTGCTGTTTTGAGTCGAGCCGATCATCGTGATGCCTTTTGCGCGGTGGTGGCGTTGCCGGAATTCTTCAACAGCAAGGTAATGAGCTCTAGCTTTATCGGGCAAGGGTGAAAATTTCCTCTCTAAGTCTAGGGAGTCTTTTAAAGGAGAAACAAGGCTGCGGGTGGGGGTTTAAACTGTCCATCCATTAATTCCTCCTTACATGCATGCTCAGCCATGGTGGAGGGGAGCTGAAACGGCTCCAAAACAGCTAAGAGAGGCTGGAAACTCCTCCTCTCCCTGAGAGGAGTTGAATCCAGCCATTTCAAGGGGGAGAGGATGGAGCCGAGCCTTAAAAGCCATTAATGGCCATGCAAACCGTCACTCGGCCATGGCTAGAAGGAGAGGAGTCGGCTGCCACGTGGCATTGACCGGTCAGACTCATAAAATAAGACTTTAACTAAGTATTATTAAGAGAAAACGGCCCAGTAATGCATTATGGCCCAATTCCTGGACCGACCCGGTTCAACTGAACCATCAGCCAAGCTTAAAAAGTTACTAAGTAAAATTGCGTTGAGTGTGCTCAGCTCAATCAACGCCATCTAGGATACGGCATTGAGTGAGCTCTGCTCACTCAACGCCATCCATGCTGCGGTGTTGAGTGAGCTCTGCTCACTCAACGCAATCCAGATACAGCGTTGAGTGAGCTCTGCTCACTCAACGCCATCCAGAAAATGGCCCTTCCAGAAAATGGCGTTGAGTGAGCTCGGCTCACTCAACGCCATCCAGACTATGGCGTTGATGGCATTGAGTGATCTCTGCTCACTCAACGCCGACTAGAATATGGTGTTGAGTGAGCTCTGCTCACTCAACGCCGACCAGAATATTGTGTTGAGTGAGCTCTGCTCACTCAACGCCGACAAGACTATAGAGTTGAGTGAGCTCAGCTCACTCAACGCCATACAAGACGATGTCGTTGAGTGTGATTAGCTCACTCAATGCCATCAAGATTTTGGGGTTGAGTGAGCTGTGCTCACTCAACGCCACCAAGACTATGGCGTTGAGTGAGCTACCATCCAAATTTTGGTGTTTAGTGAGCTGTGCTTACTCAATGACATAGTCTAGCTCAATGCCATCCAGTCAACACCAGATGGCGTTGAGTGCAGTCACTGCACTCAATGCCATTCAACTTATGGCGTTGAGTGCACCCGATGCACTCAATGCCAACCCACCTACAAGATGACTTTGAGTGCAGTTAGTGCACTAACCTCCATACTGCTTCTAGCGTTGAGTTCACTCGACGCACTCATCGCCCGAGTCCCAATCTTATTTTAAGCAAGTTTATGACCTTCTATTTGCAGACCAAGGTGATTTTCACCTTCTTACCTAAGCTTTCTTGGTCTTTTTGGTTTCCTAGGGTTTTGTCATGACCAAGTCATGGAAAAATAACTACCGGGGGTCTAGCCAGAAATGGGATGTTACACTATGTGCCCGAGGTAAGGGATTTTTTCTCTGAGATATGATCCTCTAGTGGATCTGAGTGTATGGCTATCCTTCTAGCTTAAGTGTAGAACTTTCGATCCAGTCTGAGGTAGATGATAAGAAATTGATCACTGAGATGTAGGAGATTTTATCTCTGACTGTAGGCCCTTGGGCCTGAGGTAGGACTTAGAGGAGTCTAAGAAATCTTGAGGGATCTGTATTGTAAGCTCATTTAGCCGAGTATTGGTAGAGATTGTCTTGTCTAACACACAGTTAGAATGGTGGGAGGGAAAGTGGATGTACACGTACCTTGGGGAACCACTATTAATATTGGTGTACTAGTGTCAATTCTTGAAAGCTAACAGAAAGTAAATCACTCAACTCACCAAACTAAAAGGTAGTCATAAAAGAATTTAAAACTTATTCACCCCCTCAAGGTGTTTAGTTACTCTTGAAACAAAGAATTTCAAGTGGTATCATAGGGATGTTGCTCAGAAAGGTCTTAACAGTCTGAACAGATCTCCTAGAGTAGCTAAAGATTTGCAAAATGGGTTCAGGTGAGAACCACAAGGCGTTGAGCTCCCTGAAGCTCCCTATCTGCAGAATATAAAATTTTTGGATTGGGAAGGAGAGGGTCATGCTATTCATGGAAGCCTCAAACCTAAGAATTTTCATCATAGTCCAAGAGGGACCCTTCATAACCATAAAGATATGTGTCATGGATGCAAATGACCAAACTCCCAAGAAGTACTCTTAGATGACCAAGACTGAGGTCATCCTGGCAACCATAGACAAGAGGGCATAGAATATCATTGTCAGTCCCATAGAAGATTTCACCTTCCAGAACTTGGTACACTGTAAGATATCTAAGGAAATATGGGACTCTCTCATATTCTGTATAGAGGGGAAAGAGTAGGCGAGGGATGACAGAAAATCCCTCTTTAATCAACAGTATGAAGCATTCAAGCAAGGGTAGAAGGATGCCATAGTTGAATGCTATGAGAAGTTCTTCATGATAGTGAGCAGTTTGATCACTTATGATAGATCGTTCACTAATTATGAGCTTAATGATATATTCTTGATGTCCCTGAATAAGGAATGGGTTATCAAGATCTATGCCATTAGAAAAGTTGGCAACCTGGCCAACACTTTGCCTCAGAACTTGTTTGGGAAGCTGCCGTACCATGAGATATAACTAAACACTAAGAAGGTTGAAGAGGATGCAGCCAGATCTCTCACCAACGATATGACAGTTGCCTTCAGTGCTGAATACACAAGAGGAAGCAGAGAAAAGACGCATTCTCCTCCAAGGAGAGTTACTGAGTCAGAATGCTCAGAACCAAGCTCCTTTGGGAATAAACTGTCAAATAGAGAACTGTCAAAGTTCTCCAAGAAGTTTAAGAAGTTGTTGAGCAGGAAAGGATAATGGAAGAATAGGGCCTCTTCATCAAGAAAGCCCAACTCTAGCAAAGACAAGTCCAGAATTGACCCCTCTTGGGAAAGGTATGACTCCAAACAAAACAAATATGATAAGTCTAACGTTATTTATTACTATTGTAATAGGAGTGGACATGTCATTGCTGACTGTCCAATTAAGATGAAGGAGCAGATGAAGTCTGATGGCAAAAACCATCATAAGGTTAAGATGGCTGAAAAGAGCTTTTTGGCCAAGAAGACTGTCAGCCTATCATACAGTGATTTTGAATCTTCAGAATGATAAGAAGAGGAGGCCTACATTGACCTCATGTCCATTGAATAAGATGTTGAACTTCCTGTTTCCCCATCTAGCATTAGGGCCCCACTGTCCTTAGTTGACAGTGACTGTGAAGAGGATGAGGAGTATAGTCTCATGGCCATATCAGAAGACAATCATCACATTTCTGTTCCCGATGAGGACCCAATCCCTTTTGTGTTCCTAAGGTAAACTAAACTGTGTTTGTAGGATCATTCAAGTACCCATGCACCAATATGGTACTTGGATAGTGGATGTTCCAGACATATGACTAGAACAAGGAGCAACATAAAGGATTATACTCCTATAAAGAATGCACCTAAGGTTATCTTTAGAGGTTAAGACCGAGGAGTTACCATAGGTTATGGTATGATCACCAATGGCATAGTCTCCATCATAAAAGTAGCTTATGTGGAAGGATTTCAACACAATCTGATTAGCATAAGCCAACGATGTTATATTGGCTATATCATTATTGTTGGGTCCATTGCTCACAATGTCCCAGATTTGTAGATGTCAAACAAGTCAATGGTATACACATAGTTGTATTTGATGTATGTTCATGTTTATGAATGCAGGTTGATCCTTGTCACATTGATTGGACAGGTATTCCAAGTGGTTATTACAGGTGGTCACAAGGTAGAAATATGGAGGGGCAGAAATTTATCTAAGTCCACAGGAGTTGAGTAAAGCCAGGTCACTCAATGCTAGATGTCAAAGAAGGATGCTGGAAAGACTGAAAATCTCCTAAGTACACAGGCGTTGAGTGAAGCAAGTTCACTCAACGTCAGATGCCAAAAAGTGCTGAGCAAGGTGTGGATAGTAAAAGCCTAGCATTTTGCAAAGCAATTCTGCGGCTAAGTCCATAGGTGTTGAGTGAAGGAAGTTCACTCAACGCCATATATCAAAAGACATTGAGTAGAGCTGAGTCTATTAAAGATTCAGCATTGGCAAAGAAGAAAATACAGTTCAGTCCATAGGAGTTGAGTGAAATAAGTTCACTCAGCGCCATATACAAAGAAGAATTGTGCCAGGCTAACGTAGTCAAAGCTTATGAAGATTCTATTAAAGAATTCTGGCTAAGTACAAAAGCGTTGAGTGAGGACAGCTCACTCAATTCCGAAAGAAGAAAGCATTGACAAGACAGTGTTAAATCAAAGAATAAAGAGAAGATAGATAGAAAAATCTATCTAAGTCCAAATACGTTGAGTGAGGACAGCTCACTCAACGCACCCAATGCCTCTACAAGCTGGCAGATTTAAGAGATACGGCTAAGGACAAAGGAGTTGAGTGATGAAGGCTCACTCAACACTCTCAATGCCTAGCAGATATAGAGGGTTGGGGCTAAGTATAGAAGCATTGAGTGAAGCCAGTTCACTCAACTCCTCAGCATGAAGATAGGCAATCATTGAAGCGGCTAAGTCTAGGGTCATTGAGTGATGAAGGCTCACGCAACACACTCAACGCCTGATAGTGTAGAAATTTTGGCCAAGTCAAAAAGAGTTGAGTTAAGGTCATTCACTCAATGCTCTCAACGCTTAAGATTCAGAGAAATTAGCTAAGTCCAAAATCATTGAGTGAAGGCAATTCACTCAACGCACTAAACGCCTAGATTGAATCTGAAGATTTGGCTAAGTCCACAAATGCTGACTTTAGTAAAAGTCTACAAAAGTCAACATAGTCGAAATTCTTTGCGGGAAACCTACAGAACATGACAAATGGCGTCTGAAGCCTTTTGGATGTCTTCTTAGATCAAAACAAGTTGTAGCCAATAACTACAAGTGGTCCCCACTGGTCAAATAGTCGTTAATCTGCAGAAGATAAAAGGAAAATGATCGGGAAATGGAACTCAACTTTTAGGGTTTTATTCATCTCAATAAGTTGCGGCTGAACTTCATCTTCATCGCCATTATTGCTGAGCTTGAAACCAAAAAGCTCAGCCAGCTATTCCAAAAGTTCCAGCAAGTTAGCTGTAGCTAATATCTTCTACTACAGCAAGATCAGATAATGTTCTGATAAAGAAGAAGGAGCAGTGTCATCTGGTTTTTGCATTCTGGGCTAGTTGATTGAAGAGTCTTCTTCAACAAGTTTAGGAACTTTGTTTCTTAGTTTCTTCAGCACAAGCAGCTACTTACTAAAGATATTATTTTTGTTGTTGTGAAGAAATTTAAGGCTATTAACTCAGTCCATGAAGGAAGGAACAGAGAAATTATCTCTGGTGTTTAATCAACAACAACAAACTCTTTTCTTGATATAGGATCATTTTGGAGCAGAGTTGTAGGTCTAATTTATAAAGGCTGAGGTAGGATGATTTTGGATCTGAGTTGTTTGGACAACCTCCATAGCCCTAGTAGTAGAAATTGTACTCAAGTCTGAGGTAGGTGATCATTTGACCACTGAGTTGTAGGTGTATGACCCCATTTTTTTTTAAACATTGATCGGGGTCTTAGGCCTAGAACTTTCGTTTTGCGGTGACACCATCCTCCGGGATGGTCAACACCACAAAACACTGATCCTGCCAGCCATCTCAATCACCCTCGACAGAATATATATATTGAATGAAAAGCTAAGCATTCAAGTCCACAATAATAAAAGGAGGAAATCATGTAGTAAGCAAATCATCACCAACCCAAAGTCTAAGACGCAAACAGAAAGTAAATATAGGCTTATGCCTGGTACATCATAAGCCTCACTACAATCCACTCAGAAATGAAAACTACTATATCTAGTGAGCTCCACTCACTAATCAGGATGCATGTCCACCCGAACTACACTGGCCCATCTCCAACTGCACCGTAGGCCTCTGGTTCTGCATCTTTTGTGGCTGCTCCCTGCCTCCCATCCGGAGCACGTAAAAGGTGGTGTCAAACGACCGTCAGTAAAACTAGACTCAGTCAAATAATCCTCCACCCCTATACCCGTGGCTCCTAGGCACCGGGCGGAGAGGAGTGAAGAGGAGGACCTAAAGCAGGGTGGAAACAAGCAGGTGACAACTATCCTAAGGAATGTACGGTAATAATGTTGGCTAGGTTATAATTTAACTTTGCATGAGTAAATGAGAGTATAGCAGAAGTAATAGTAAAGTGTAGGAGGTATGACCATAAGTAAAGAAATCAAGAAAAGTAACCATTGATTTATAGGGATTACCCCTATAGACCAAGGGGTCGTTTTGCAGGGCCTATCGTATAAAACATCCCATACCATTTTATACGATAGGTGTCAGGGGTTATATGCAATGTTTATGTTATGACATGCAAATATGCTATGGAATGCACATGCAAGTGCAACTCACCAACATGACTCTATGTGCACAGACCTTTAGTTCCCCTCTTTTGGAGTGAGCTAAACTCCACAGGAGCCTCCGACGTAGCCGGACGGAGACAGTGGGGTGGGCCTTCCACTCCTATACTGGTAATAAAACTACCCAGCCTAGCCCCTTTTGTATGTTTCCGTACTATTCCTAGCAACCAGCTAGTCTGCACCGAGTCAACATACTGACAACGGTGTGATCGATCATCCAGTACCAATGACCCACCACATTTATGCACATGCAATTATGACAGTTATATTTATCTACATAATACCGAGCTTCCAGCTCTCTAGACTAGCCAATCACATTTCTCCAAGTCCCCGAGCATCCAGCTCCCCGGACTTCCAAGTTTATACCAAGTCCCCGAGCATCCAGCTCCCTGGACTTCCCGTTCATGACCTAGTCCATTTAACACTACCAGTAGGCCCTCAGACCCTGGACCTACTCTATCCATTCAATATCAATTCCACTTCCTAAGTGAACAATTGTGAGTGTAAGGTGCAGCTAATATTAGGGTTACTCTTGTTCATTTTAATCCTAATATTTAAGGTTAACCTTGGACTTCCCGAGGTTTACCCGGTGAAGGGCTCGCAGCGGTACTAGGAACTACGATGGGGTGAATCCCAAAATTGCCTTTCCAAGACACTTAATGTTATTGATTTCTACCCTTTACCAAACTCTCTTTAAATTCAGTAGCAGTATTCCTAAGTGAATTTAACTTCCGAGCTAGCCTACTCCAATCCTATCACTATATGCATACCATACTAAGCTACATAGTGCTCCCGTTAGGCGGTATTCTATTTCCTCATCCAAATGTCCTAAAAGCAGTACTGGGAGTCTACCATGACCTTATATGACTAACTCCAAGTTTTCCAAATTTTTCCTATTTATCGGGGCATTTAATTTATTTAAACTATGACTCCAAATGCCCTATTCTGAACATGAAGTGTACTATTAAATAAGCATTAAATCACCATAAAGTTATGATAAATTCTATGAGACATTTAAACAATAATTCCAAGGTTTGAGAATTTCCAAAGGTGTTTAGAGCTGTCTTCCATATTTTACAAGTTAAGGTTATCAATACTATTTAATGAAGCAAAGGCCATAAATAATACTCTAAAAATTATAGCAAAATTCTAGTAAGTGTAGCATGGCCTAAAAACACCCTAAAAGTGTTCTCCCAAATTTTCCAGAGAATAAAAACCCCTAATTTAATTTATGATAAAAAATATACTAGCCATGTATTAATGAAACAAGTACTGTAATTATTCATTCAAAAATTATAATAAAATTACAAGAGCTTAATAATGATTCAAAACCATCAAACATGAAGTTTTTCAATTTTTCTCTCCCATGAGGGGCTCTGAATCTAATTTAATGTAAACTTCCAATTTCCTATCTTAATGAAGAAGGTACTGTTTTTAATCATTTAAAAATCTAGACAAAATTACAGAATAACAAACATGGTCAGAAACACCCACCGACAAAATTTCATAATTTTCCTAGTAATAATGGGGCACTGTTTTTATTTTTGAATAAAAAATCACAAATAGTTAATTCATGAAGCATGTACTTTAAATAACCAGTTAAAATTCCAAGAAAAATACATACAATTTATCATGCTATAAAATGCCCTATTCCACAATCTCATAATATTCCAGGGAACAACAACTTCATAATCATCAAAATAAGCTTTTAGGGCACATTTGAGGTTGTGAATAAAATACTATTTATAATAACCCAAAAATTCTACCAAACTTATTTTAGTTCCATCTCTACTAGAGAACTACCCTGCCCAAACTACATCTGATTTTAAATTCATTTGCTAGCCTAATATTAAAAAATAAGTTTGGTGCCCCAAAACAAGGGTTAGGGTTTTGAGTGGGCTAAACGTCTCCAAATCCACTAAAATCTTATCCAGAGGCCTATAATTCCCCTATGGTCCTTTCCACAAATTTTCAAGTCAGTCCAAGGTCATTTGACCTCATGACCTTCAAACCCTAAAAATCCCCATTAAGGGACCTACCCTAGGGTTCTAGGGCTACCCTACCTCAAACCACCCAAAATTCCATTGGAGGGTGTGTCATTCCCTAAAAAGTCAGTGGCCAAAATATCAGCCTCTAGTGAGGTGATTTGACCACTCAAATCCCAAAGGGGATGAATTAACCTAATTATCCCTATAAGGGCCAAACTAGGGTTGAGTCAAAACACCTCCAAATGAAGTGAAATTTTTACCAGAGATCTAATATGCCCTCTAAGACCCCCCACTCAAGTTTGGGGGGATTTTGAGGTGTTTAGGATACCTAATTAAAATATTCTTGGTTTAATAAATTTTTCTAAAAAACTTTAGAAAAATGTTTTCCAAAAATTTTAATTTTTGGACAGAACCTAGATATATGTGAGATTAGCCCATGTCCCAAATTTAAAGTCATTTTGATTACTGGTTTGGAGTGGGGAATTTTTTTTAAGTCTGGATAGCCCTATGGTTAGACCTCACCAAAATGATAGCTGAGGTCTATCCAGGGGTCCAACTCTCATGAAATCAATTTTAAAATTTTGTAGACTCATAGGGCTACAATATTGGTGTTGGCAACATTCTCTAGAGAGGGATCTAGGTATTTTTAAGAATTAAAGCAAACTACAGCTACTAATAATGCAGATAATACCTAACAAAATAACTAAATGTAAAGATTTGAACACAGATCTTAAAGCAGATCTGCGGCCCAAAGGTTATCTTCAACCTTGGGCCAACGACCACGATCTGCCGCGCCTGGAAAAACTTCCAGCCGCATCAGCAGGCCACCCGGCCACTTCCCCGGCCAGCCACCACCGCCACCACCTACGTCGAGGTGGTGGCCATCGATTGCCGGTGGCACGGCCGCCGGAGGTGGCTTTTCCGGCCATCCCGAGCATGGCCTTTTGACGGAAAACTGGGAGCAAAAAGCCTCCTGATCGGGCTCATTTTGAGCCCGATTTTCACTAAAATTGATCCTAGATCTAAGCACGAGCATAGGGAAGGAGGATTGGACCTCAATTGGTGCGATTCGACGCTCCATTTGCCTACCGCACTTATTCCTCCTTGGAGCTTTAGATACCATGGTATCTCCTCCTCTGAGAGCTTGGGAAGGATGGGAAAATTGGGGTTTCGATTGCTTAAGGCATTCTAAAGCTAATGGAGGGCTTAATTTAATGGGAGGAGGGCTCCATTAAGAGGTCACCAAGTGACCCCTCCTCTCCCCCATGGCCGGCCACCATATACCTCCCCCTGCCTTCAATTCCTCTAGAAAAACACCTGGAATTCCCTCCAATTCATCAGGGGAGATGAAATGAGTCATCAATGGGGGATTCCAAGGGGCGTATCCCCTTAATGGCCATGAACACCATCTCCTGTCTCCTCCAATTTGGGATTTTCTCTCTCCTACTCATCATTGCCGATTTTCCTCTCTCACCTGAGTTAATTACCAGCCAATTATGCTAATTGACCAATCAATTTGGGCCTAGCCCAAGGGATTGGGCTAGCTCAAAGTGATTTGACCTAAATTGGGCTAGTTTGACTTTAGGTCAAATTGACCCAATTGGTGACCCCATGATGGGCCTTTTGAGTCTATTGTACTCTAAAATGAATTTGGAATCTACTAGTAGATTCAATTTGGTCATGAGAAGCCCAATTGACCTTATTGGGCTTGATTTGACCTAAACAGGGTATTTTGACTTTGGTCAAATTGAGCCCTAGGGTTGACCCAGTCAAGGGGCTTTTTGTTCCACTGGGTCCCCTATGAGCCCCTAATACTAGGGGTGAGGTCAATTTAGGGTTATGGTGATCAATTGGGGTGTTTGGTGAAAAATCACCATTTTGACCTAATATGGGTATTTTGGTCATTTGGCCTTGTGGAGGCCCTACGGTAGGGATTCTTGGTCTACTAGGTCTCATATGATCTTTTAGACCTAGAAGTGAAGTCAATTCCATATGGTGATGGTCACTTATGTCAATTGATGAGGAATTGAACGTTTTGACATAATTAGGGTTAAGGTTGACTTTAGTCAACTTGGCCGGTTTGACTGGCCCTAGTGAGTTTTGAAAGTCCCCCTGGGCTCCTAAATGGCCTAGGGATGTTTTGGTGGGGTCACTAGGCTAGGTTAAGGCCCTTAGGGCAAACCCTAGGTAGGGTATTTGGAATTTACTATTTGCAGACCAAGGTGCTTTCAACTATATTTTTGCCTAAGTTAAAGTGATTTCTACACTACCCAGGCCTTGTCGTGACCTTGTCATGACAAATTCACCTGGGGGGTCTTGCTGTCTGGGGGATGTTATAGTAGGAGCAAGCTTGCTCTAAGGTGGGGCCTTGTTCCTGAGTTGTTGGTTTTGGAGGAGACTGAGATATCATGCAGGATCTGGGTTGTAATCTCTTAGGAGCCTAGATTTTGAGAAGGATATTGTCTAACAAATTGTTAGAAAGGTGAGGGAAAGTGCACGTACCATTAATCTGGGGAACCACTATAAATCTACTATGTCATCTGTGTATTTTCTTGAAAACAAAAGAAACTAAATCACAACACACTAAGTGGAGGGAAAATCTTTAAAGACTAAGAAAACCTATTCAGCTCCCTAGGTGTTTAGCTAACTGGGAATTAAAGACTTTCAAGTTGTATCAGAGGGAGGTTGCTCAAGAAGGACCTATCAGTCAGAGCAGATCTAAAATGGTAGCTTAAACAAGTGTACTTATGGGTTCAGGAGAGAACCATAAGGATCTAGGTTTCATGAAATGCCCTATCTACAGGAAGGAGAGTTTTGGAATCTGGAAAGAGAGGGTCAGACTGTTTATGGAAGGCTCAGAACAAAGGATCTTTGTAACAGTCAAAGAAGGACCTTTCATACCCATGAAGGTCTCAGTTCTGGATGCAACAGTCCAGACACCAAAGACATATTCAGAAATGACCAAGGATGAGCTCATATTGGCTGTACTGGATAAGAGGGCACAAAATATAATTGTTTGTGTCGTAGATGATTCTCCCTTTCAGAATCTGGTTAACTGAAAGACCTCCAAGGAGATGAGGGACACTCTAGTGATTTACATGGAGGGAACTGAAGAGGTAAGAGATGACAGGAAGTCCATGCTCAACTAAGAGTATGTGGCTTTCAGGCTGTCCAAGGGAGAGAGCATAGTTGTATGCTATGAAAGATTCTTCAGGATAGTGAATGAGTTGAAGACCTATGGGAGGGTCTTCAACTATTATAAGATGAATGACAAGTTTCTTAGGTCTCTAACAGGAGACTAGGACAGAAAGATATGTTCCATTAGAGAGGTGGCCAAGATAGATGATACTCCTCCCTATACTCTATTTAGAAAGCTATTCCCTTTTGAGATGCAGCTGGATGCCAGGAAACAGGCGGAGACCATCAGGAAATCCCAGCCTAAAGAAGCATTTTGGTCCTTCAGAGCAGATTGCACTAAGAGGAGTAAGGAAAGGATTCCCTCTCCTCCAAGAAGGCCTATTGATTCAGACACCACAGTGCCAAGCTCATCTGACAGAAGCTTGTTAGATGAAGACTTTGCTGCCTTCTCCAGAAAGCTTCATAAATTGATTAGGAGGAAGAAGTGGAGGATAAGACCTTCCTCCTCCTCTCATCACAAGGAGGACCTCCTTAAGGAAGAGAAGAAACACTCTATGGGAGGTAGGTATGACTCTAAGCCTTGTAAACATGTTTCATCTAAAGTTGTTTGCTACTGTTGTAACAAACCTGGGCATGTAATATCTGACTGCCCTGTCAAGAGAAAGGAGGATGGTGAGAAGAAATAGCACCTGCACAGGGGAAAGAAGGATAAGTCCTTCATTCTAAAGAAGGAGAAGAGCTGGACTAACTCATCTTCATCTGATTCTGAAGAAGAAGCCCTCATTGGGTTACTTACTGTAATTACAGAAGAAGCTGAAGACTGTCGTAATGCCAGGATAGGTAACAGGGCCCCTCTGTAACATTCAGATAGTGACTTAGAGGAGGATGGTGAGAATGACGATGCCTATAGCTGTTGTGGGCTGATGACAATGTCAGATGAAGAATCCAGCCAGGATCAGCCTGGTCAAGAAAAGATACACTCTATATCTTGCTGATCTTTTGAATCAGATTATGAGACTAGTCCAAATTCTGAGGCATCATCATCTAGTGGTGATGATGGATCAGAATCGGAGGAAGATGTCAATAAACTGATTGACAAGTATGTTGAACTTCTGGATGCTTTAAAGAGGAGCAAGAAGTTGGCCAAAAAGCAAGCTATGGAGATTTCCTGTCTTCAGCTCGTTGTTGCCCAGCAGGTTGAGATGACATCCTTACTGGATCAGAAGGTTAGGGAAGTCAGCCAACTAAGGAACATTACTCTAATCTAGATTGGCACCATCAAGTATAATGATAGTCACATTAGAGATCTTGAAGAGAAGATCCAGAGGGAGAAGAGAATTATGGCTAGTTAATCTGATCCAAATAAAGTGTTGCCCTTGATAGACTCCTTCTCGTCTTAGAAGGGTAAGAAGGGATTGGGGTTTTAGGGAAACACTAGACTTGCCCCTTCCAAAGTGAAAGGGAAAGCTCTAGTATAACCTATGGCTTCTAAGCCTCACATCCCATTTAAGAAGGTGATGTTGCCTTCAAACAGGTATGACCAAGAAAGCATCTATGGTCACTTGATGAATGGTTGATCCACTAGTGTGAACAAATATGTTCACAGCTATTGCGGAAGGTATAGTAGGGGAATAAGTGCATTTAAGGCTCCCCATGAGGAACTTCAAATGGCCCATCCTGGACCATTTGTTTTTGGTACCCCAACCTCCACTCTCAAGAATAAGATAGTTTCCTAGACTCAAGCCCATCTAGCAAAGGCTCAAACCAATAGTAAGTTTGTTAGAATGCCAAATCTAGTTATCTCCGATTCTATAAACAGCATGTCATCTGCAAAGAAGACTGCTGCAAATGGAAGTCAGAGCCAGCCAAGGAAGCCTATTATAAGACTTACCTTTATTCAAATCCTTGCTAAAAGGAACTTGAAGAAAGCTGTTATACCTCTTCCTTCTATCCAGTCAGTAGTTAACCAAACTACAAGACCTACACTGAAAAGAAGATATAATATCCATAAGTTTTGGTGTTGTGGGAAAGTGGGAGCATTTTTCAATAGATTGCTGGCACAATCCTACTGTGCCCAGAGCTAATGTTAGTCCTCCTATCAGAAAATTTGCAGGAAGATAGTTCCCTTTTCAGGCTAATCAGAACGTATGACCCAATAATTATTGGGGTCCTAAAGTAAGGTATAATATGTGTTGCAGGTTAGTCCAAGTGCTCATACCACTATATGGTACTTGGACAATGGTCTTTCAAGGAACATGACTGGAATAAGCAGAAACTTAATAGACTACACTCAAGTGAAGTTTGGACCCAATGTTATCTTTGGTGGTTCAGATAGAGTAGTGACAAGAGGCTATGGTAAGATTACCAATGACATAGACACAATCTCAAAAGTGGCTTATTTTGAGGTGTTAAAAAACAACCTCATAAGCATAAGCCAACTATATGATCTTGCCTATGTCATTTCCTTCCACCAGGATGAGTGCCGGATTAAGAGGTCAAGTGACCAAGAGGTCATCTGGACAAGCACTAGGAGTGGAAATGTTCATTGTTTAAATTTCCTTTGTCTTAATAAAGACTCTCCTATTTGTCTAGTTGCAAATGAGAGTCTTATATTGTGTACAATGGCACAAGAGACTAGATCATTTGAATTATAAGAATATTGGCAAGCTCTTTAGTGAAGAGCTAGTTAGTAATGGTCCTAAGAAGAAATGCACCATAGAACGCATTTGCTCAGCATGCCAAAAGGGCAAGAAATCCAAGGCTTCCTTCAAGGTCATTAGGACCAGAGGCTCTGTGAGGTATTTATACCTCTTTCATATGGACTTCTTTGGTCCTATGCCAGTTCATTTTCTAGGTAGGAAAGTCAACACCCATGTGGTGGTTGATGACTATTCTAGGTTTACTTGGGTGTTCTTTCTTAAGAAAATGAATAAAACCCTTGATATCTTCATGAAGTTTGTCCAGCAAATTTATAATGAGTTTGATAGTACTATAGTCAAAATTATAAGTGACCATGGGACTGAATTCCTGTATGTTTGCATGAAAAAGTTTTGTGAAGAGCAAAGGATTCATCAAGAATTTTGTTCTCCAAGAACACACCAGCAAAATGGGATTGTTGAGAGGAAAAATTGAACTCTCATAGAGGCTAGAAGGACCTTGTTGAGTGACACATCTCTCCTAGAATATTTATATGTTGAGGTAGTGAATATTTCATATCATGTCCTTAACAGAGCATCTATCACCAAGAGCCACAAGAAGACTCCCTATGAATTGTGAAGGTCAGAAAACCAAACCTGGGCTATCTCAAGATCTTTGGTAGCAAGTGCTATGTGCTTCATAATGGTAATGTTGAAACCAAAAATTCGGTCTCTGTGGAGTTCACCCTTGGGGAAGGGGTGATCACACACTTACTTCTCTCTCACGAGCTAAAAAACTAAGGAAAAAGAACAGGTAACAGACCCAATGTCTCGGCGTGGAGGTCCCACCACACACATAGAACATCATAGAGTGCTTCCCCTCCCTAGCCAAATGCCAAGCTAAGGGTTTCTTTGAAAGCGCAGGAAGATCGGGGGACAAGTAAGCAAGCCTTCTGTGGTACCCCCTTGGGTCTATTTATATATTTTTGAAAATGGCCTGCAAATAGCCAACCTCCGTTGGTCTGAACAGATATATATAGCCCAACTGAGTCTGCCAACAGCGTAACTCCGATGTTCCAACAAGCTATAGATAGGCCAGCAGGGGCAAAGTAGTAAAAACTCATCACAAGAAACTGGGTGAGTGGCCCTATAGAATCTCCACTAGCCGGGGGCGGCGAGTGCTCGATGGAGCTGGCACTCGCTGCCTCTTCCAGTCCAGGGCGAGTGTGGGCCCGGCTAACCCCACTCACCCGCTGCACGCCGAACCCTTGGGGTAAGTGCGAGCTGACCCACTCCACTCGCACGCTGCCGGTGGGGCTCTTGTGGCGAGTGCGAGCCGACCTGATCCACTCGCCACTCAAACAATCCACCCACACTTGGGCGAGCCTATCCGCATACCAGGATGACCTTTGTCATTCCTTTTTACTTGAGCCATGCTGAGATGCCTCTCTCCAAAGAAATCTAAGAGAAGCTCAGTCGCGCCCGCAACCTCAACACCACTCGCATAAATACATTAGTCGGCCTGCCTCACATCGCTGCACCGCGCGAGCTGACGAAATCCAATCCTCCCAAGAAATCCAGGTTCATCCCAAAGGATTCTAAATCCATCCACTGCGACCTGGAGTTCACCTTAACTCTTGGGCTCGCCTCGTCCAATTCAACTACCGACCTCAAGGGAAAAGTAATCGTTGACATTCCCGCCGACCATGAGGACTATCAGTCCAATGTAGAGACCTCCACGCCGCGAGTCCAAACCCCCACAATGACTCGTGACGTCAGACTCCCCACAACACTCTCTTGTAGAGCAAATCACACCCCTTTGCGACCACGGTGCTAGATTCACTAAAGATCAGGTCGCCATCTCACACTCCTTCTCAGCAGCCAACAAATACTCATATACTCACGGGGAAAAAGGACGGGGAAATCTCGATTCCCAGCTTCAATCTCATCTCCCCGGGAGTCCATCCTTCGTGTTGTGGCAAGAACTTGGCCTTACCTCCTCCGCACACCCTCCAAGGGCTGCCAAGCTCATCCCATAAGCTCAAGTTTGATTGGCATGTTTTGCCTAGGCATCTTTGTTGCTCGCACCCTCTATCTAGTGGAGTTGATTGTTTTTTGCGGGCTCCCTGCTTTGTTTGAAGTCGAAGAATCTTCTAAATAGGATCGCGACTTGACACCCCTTCAGACTGGGGTAGAAAGTTTCTCTGATGACTCGATGGATCCTGCCGATCTGAGGCGGTGAGTAGTGGAGGTGCTGAAAAATCAAGATGCCTCCCTATAACAAATTCGAGCAGACAACACTTATAGCGAGCAGAGGCTACAAGCACAGGTGCGGGACTGTGTGCTGCTCACAGACAAGGTGGAGTACAGCTAGGCGAGCGAAATGATGTCCCCCACCCCAGTTGTGGAGAGAATTAATGAAAGCCTGCAGACCTTTGGAAGGGACCTAGAACTAGTTCGCAGGTTCCTCAACCAGCGCCACCCTTTAGGGATGGGGGTGTGAGGCCAGGGTAGAAGGAATTGGCTCCCAAGATGAGCCTACCGGCCCTCGCCCCCCAGCACCCCAGCTCCCTGATGAGACTTGACCAAAATCCGAGAATCTTCCAAGTAAAACCTTGGTGGGCTGGGGTGTAACTACTGACAATAATCTTAACTAGCCAACCTGCCAAGGTCTCAGCTCGCCTTTTTTGGCTCGCCTGATGATTGTTGGGCTCAACTCCTTATTACCCCTGCGATTTTTGCCTTAGAAGTTCGAATGACTGGGTCCCGGCTTTAGATATCGCCATGTCCACCAAGAATCCCAACCCTGTCAGCTAGGTGAAAGCCTGACAGCAGAAGGATCTCGGGACTTATCCTCAGGGTCATAACAATGTCCAACGGGGATCCCGGCCCTGCCATCTAGGTGTAAGCCTGACAGCAGGAGCATCCCGGGACCTAACTCTAGAGCGAGATACTTTTCCTTTGGCCAACCTTCGGGAACTACCACCTACGCAATCAGCTAGGTGAGAGCCCGATGGTAGGTGTTGAGCATCAACCAGACTCAGCCCTAGGGTCACAACGACGTCCAATGGGGATCTCGGCCCTGCCAGCTAGGTGGAAGCCTGATACTGGGAGTATCTCGGGACCTAACCCTAGAGCGAGATAATTTCCTTTGGCCAACCACTGGGCGTTACCATCAGCCCAATTAGCTAGGTGAGAGCGTGACAACGAGGATGCGTATAAACCGAACTCAGCCCCAGGATCATAATGACATCTAACGGGGATCCCGACCCTACTAGCTAGGTGGAAGCCTGACAACAGGAGCATCCTGGTACCTAACCCCATAGTGAGATAAATTTCCTTTGTCCAACCTCAGGGCGTTACCACCGGCCCAATTAGCTAAGTAAGAGCCTGACGGCGGGTGTTGAGCATCAACTAGACTCAGCCCCTGGGTCATAACGACGTCCAAAGGGGATTCCGGCCCTATAAGCTAGGTGGAATCCTAACAGCGGGAGCATCCCGGGACCTAACCCCAGAGCGAGATAATTTTCCTTTGGCCAACCTCTGGCCCTGACATCTAGTAGAAGCTTGGCAATGGGAGCATTTCAGGGCTTAGTTGGATAAATACAACTTGCCGCCAACTTGATCTGCAAAAAAGTTGAAGCATAAAAGGATTTAATATCCTTCGAAGGAGTGGACGTATATATTTTAAATGATAGAAATGCTTCAGGTCATCACCATTCCAGGTATGACTTATGGTCTCGCCCTCTACATCTCAGAGATGGTACCCTCTGACCTTAGAGCTTCAAGGACAATATACGGACCCTCCCAGTTAGGGTTGAGCTTCCCCACTGCCGTTGATCTCCCTACTACATCTACCTTCTTTAGGACCAAGTCCCCTTATGTGAACTATTTGACCCTGACATGCTTGTCAAAGTACTAAGAAATTCTTAGCTTTACCTCTTCCTATCGGATGGCGGAGAGATCGCGCAACTCTTCTACAATATCAAGGGAGAGCCGTAGCTCCTTCTCGTTTTCAGCATGCCATTCTTCCCTTCCTGCCTTTGCCTTGACCACCCAAGGCATCCGAATCTTGAAATCTACTGGAAGCACGACCTCACACCCATGGGAGATATTGAAGGGGGTCTCCCACATGGACGTGTTGGGAGTGATTCTAAGGGCCCAATGAACCAAAAGAAGCTTCTCTACCCAGCTAACCTTCAAATTCTCCACTTTCTTCTTGAGGAGATTGACGATGATTATGTTTGCCGCCTCCACCTACTCGTTGCTCCTGTGATGGTGGACCGAC
Source organism: Platanthera zijinensis (assembly GCA_039513925.1). Classification (NCBI taxonomy): domain Eukaryota; kingdom Viridiplantae; phylum Streptophyta; class Magnoliopsida; order Asparagales; family Orchidaceae; genus Platanthera; species Platanthera zijinensis. The sequence continues at coordinate 171,859,471 of CM077078.1, forward strand.
GCGAACCTGCCATCGATCACGAGCTGTCCATAGAAATTGATGAACTCGGTGTTGGCGAGCTGAGGTCCATTGTTCATGACAATGGCCTGGGGCTGGCCGTGCCGACAGTTATTCTCCCCCTAGACGAAGTTTCTGATTACCTGGGAGGTCACCTTGGCTAGCGCCTTCACTTCCAACCACTTAGAAACATAGTCGACCATAATAAGCAAGAACCTCCTTTGCCAGCTTGCTTGGGGAAACGTCCTACCAAATCCATTCCGAAAATGGAGATGGGCCAGTGGGCTGTGATACTCCTGAGCTGCTGAGCTAGCTGTAGTTAGAGGGGGAAAACAGCTGGCACTTATGGCATTTCCTTGTGAACTTTGCAGCATTCTGACCCAGGGTCGACCAGAAGTACCCCTGTTAGACTATTCTCCCTTTCAAGGTTCTGCTTCCCAAATGAATTCCACACTCCCCTGAATGCACCTCCTCTATAATCCTCTAGACCTCACTCTCAGAGATGAAACGTTCCAACATCCCCGAGAGAGTCTTCCTATACGATTGCCCGTCGCTCATGAGATAATATGTCGACTTGTGCTTGAACTTCTTCTTATCTATCCCTTCCGGGAACTCCCATGTGGATAGGAATGTTTCAAATTGATCCATCCATGAGTGGTGTTGGTCCATATCCATCAGTTCTCCCTCTAGGATGGACGAACACAATAGGTCAGTGATGGTACCCCCCCCCCCACCCGAAGACCACGCTTAGCTAGCTGATTAACCTGCTCATTCTCTTCCTACGGCACATGTCGGATGGAAAAGGTATGGAACAAATCGATGACACCCTTCACCTTTGCTGAGTATAACTGGAGGGTAGGTTCCCTTACCACAAACTCCCCCATTGATCTAGGAGGCAACCATCATGGAGTCAGTGAGGACCTTCATATCATGCACCCCCAGCTCCCTTGCAAGGCGTAATCCTGCTATCACATCTTCGAACTCGGCCTGATTATTAGTGATGGGAAAATGCACCTCCACCGTTTGCTCGATACTCATTACCTGTGGGATTTCTAAGATCACCCCCACCCCCAGGGAATTCCTTCCCGAAGCACCGTCCACCATCACCTTCAAAGGGACCGGGAGAGTGAGTTCTTCCTCTACTATATCGACCATATAGTGAGTCAGAAAGTCGGCCATTTCATGTGCCTTGATTGAGAGGAGGGGGACAAAAGAGATGTCGAATTCACTCACCTCTAGTAGTCAATTTGCCAACCAGCCCGAAGGCACCACAACCTAGAAGATATTGAGAAGGGGATGGTCCGTCACCACCCAGATGGAGTGTGCTTGGAAATAGGGCTGGAGCCTCCGAGCTGAGATGACCAAAGAAAAGGCCATCTTTTCCAAGATGGCATAACAGAGCTCTGCCTTCCTCAGGACCCTGCTCATGTAGTATATGGGCAACTGCTTCCTCCCCTTTCCTCGAACCAGGTCGGAGCTCAAGGTCTCTGCTCTAACCCTGAGATACAAAGATAGATCCACCCCATCCTTTGGCCCTTAGAGCAGGGGGGACTAAGTTATCTGCCTCTTCAAGGCCTGGAATGCCTCCTCGCATTCCTTAGTCCATTCAAACTTCTTGCCTCCCCTCAATGCCTTGAAGAAGGGAGAGCACTTCTCCCCAACCCAGGAAATGAACCTGCTTAACCCGACCAACATCCCCATCAGTCGTTGCACCTCCTTAGCATTCTGAGGCTACCCTAACTCACTACTAGAAAAGTGAGTATTGGCTACACATTTTTTGGCCAGGGCCTAAAAATCATGGCTAATACACTGATATTCGCGACGATTGCAAAAACCGTAGTTAATTGTTATTTTATTGCTAGGGTTATAAATAGTGTGGCTAATACATATGTATTCGCCATGAAAAATAATATTCATGGCCAAAACAAAATTATTGACCTAAATCAGGTCCGTTGATTCAGCTTTGTTGAATAGGAACCGTCAGATTCATTTGTAATCTCATTAAAAATAGCTATAGCCGAACACCTCACGCCTTCTCCCTCCCATATCTCTCAACCCTAAACCGCAAACCCCCCATACGGCGCACACCTCATCCCTTACGCCGCTCCCTTGGACAGAATCTAGGGAAGAAGCTCGCAATCATCGCCTCCAACCGACATGGTCGATAGCGGGAAATGCCCGCAGCTCGCAATCGTCGCCTCCAACCGCTTTTTCCTTCATAACCTCCGTCGATTCTATGTTCTACAGGTATTCTATTTTCCTCTTGAATCTGCTAATGGTTTTAGGTCATTGTCACACTTATTAAATGACGTGCCAGGGAACTATCGGGGAGTGCATCGCCGGCAGTGACGAGTTCGATTTGGCATCCGAGTCGGCGCGTCCTTTTCAAACTCTCTTTGCCTCATGGAATTCCTATTTGCCTATCTTAATGGCATATACTGATAAATTTTCCACTCATTTCTAGTATAGCATTTTTACATTAATGCTCATGGGAAAATGATCTAGATTCTATTGCTGATAGTTTTTTTTTGAACCTCGATAGTAGCTTTATAAGTGATGTAAGAGCACTCATGAAACTCCATGATCAGTTAGAAAGATTCGCATTTTGCTTGTGGATTGCACTACTTGTATCGTGTTCATTTGGTTAATGAACTATTGGGTGTTGTCCACTTTGGATGTATGGTATAATGGATTCTAAATCAATTGTACACTATCCATGCATGTTGGTTATCTGTTACATTCTCTTTGTCAATTCTGTAATGGTGTTTGTGTGTGTGAGTGTGTGCCATTAAGAGTTAGCATGATTACAGGTTGCTGCACCCCTCTCTACTTTGAAATTACAAAGATCTCTCTTGTAATTCTACATTTCTTAACATGCCTACAAGAAAATACCCCCTCGTGGCTCCCCTCCACGGGATATTTTAGTGCATGCATGTTATAAAATGTAAATGTATAGGAGAGGTGATGCAGGACAGGCAGACAGGTGTGACGCCTGCCGTGCATTAAGAGGTTTCTGTAATTTCAAAAGAACGGAGTAAATTTTTGTATCTGTTATCGCTATTACAACTTTAGATAACAGCCTATACCTTGTATATTCTTACTAATGGATAAACTTGCACTACTTTTTTGTATAGATAGCATTAAACATGGATGCATAAGTTGTAGTCTTGAGATTATTATTCTGGTGCATAAATTCTAGTTCATATCGAGCATCATGCAATAATTTCACACAAATGTATAATAATTGAAAATGGGACTGGTTCTTCTCTGGAGAAAAATCCACCTATCATGCTCTATACCCAAGGTTTTGTATAATGGTAAGTAATCATCATATCTATATGTTATTTCTTTCATCCATAAGGCTCCTAATTAACTAGACTTTTTTCTGTTATTTCTTTCATCCACAAGGCTCCTAATTAACTTGACTTATTTCTCACACTCCTTTTTGACACAGGAGAACCTGATCCAGAGTTAATAATTACATCCCAACAGAGTTCACCATTTATTCCCCATAATTAAAAATAACGTAGCCTTCCTATTAGAGTATTTATATTCACGGTAGTTGCTTTTGTTTCCATATATCCTATCATTTTGATAAGTTGATCATTCTCCCAACAAATTAAAATTAAATTTTCAGCGCAATAATTAAGGGAAGTCTGCTGTTGATGTTACTTTACTTTTTTACTTGGGCTGTAAGTTTCATCCTCAATGCGCATCTACTCAATTTGTTTCTCGTGCTAAGTATTTAATCTTGGTTAGGTGTTGTTGAATCTTTTTTATTATGCTATATGAGTTTTGTGAATGGAATTTTTTGCGAGAAATTAACTGTTCTCACTATACCAGAATTCTGTTGGTGGCAAGTCTGAATTTTCTAGGTATCGTTCCAATTAAAAAATGATGTATGATTTTATATAATTTTATTCAATCATATCTTAAATTTCTCAGGCATGTTGTGCAATTTTAATATTTCACTTAAAATGTTTTGGTCATGCTTTTCAAGCCTTAGATCATGCTGACTCCTAGATTGCTATAGATTTGCTATGGAAGCGCGCTCTTCCGGCAGGCCACTCCATAGATGTTGATATTCGGATTATATTTTGTGAGAGATGCGCGATCTTTGCACGTCGACGAGTTAACTGCCTCCATGCTTATCTATTATCTTTTTGCTTTTGATCAGAATCTTATGAAGCTGCTATGACCTAGTTAATGTGTGCTAAACGCAGTTTTATGTAAGATTTTTTTAACTTTGCTCGGCTCTATTTAGACATTCAACATTTTCTTTAGTCAGGCTACATCATTTTTCGTAAACTTGTTGGGCAACACATTTTGCACTTTGCAATATTCTGTTAGCCTGAGCTCTTATTGTCTTTATATACAATGTGCATGACTTGGCGTTTTTGTGAGCTAGGCATCTTTATATTTTCATATGCTTGCTGGAAAGATGAATAATTTTACTCTATTTTGTGCATTTGATGGCTTCGGCAGAATACTCCGATGGAAGCTATCTCTTCTGCTTTGAGGACAACGAGGATACGACGAGGAGCCTTTTGGTAGATTACATGGAATCAAGGGATTCTGCGAATCGTGAACCGTTGGAAGAAAGTGGGAAATGTTCTTATCTTGAGAGGAGAAGTCCCGTAGGCATCTGCACATCAGCAAAGAAAGAGCCAACCAATGTCGGGACGAATGCTTTTGTTCATGGGAAGAAGATGACAGAAGGGGCTTATATAGAACCAAGAGAGGCTGTCCCATAAGGTGCCATTTATTTCTTACTGAATGCATCAATGGAATCAGATGGCTCTCTTTGTGAGCAAAATTTGATTGCTGTTGAATGCTGTGTAACTTCCCAATCTGAAAAACTCCATGAGGGTTAGAGGAAGATCGATGTGGTGTCTCTACAGTCTGATGAAGTTCTACATGATGTTGAATGGGAGCTGAATGGGGGTGAATTTCTACCAGTAAGTGACATTGTGATTGAAGAAAGCTTAAATCATGATATTCTTATCACCACTGGATGTTTTGGGGAAATTAGTAGTGCTTTGGAGGATTCTATTTCACATGACAAAGAGGAGGAGGAGCAATCAATTATGTTAGCTAGGCATCAAGGGTGCATTTATCTTTATTATTTCTTCACCATGGTGGTGTATTTTTTCTAATACTCCTATGCAGTAGAGACATAACAGTGTTGTATGTGGATGGATTTCTGTGTGTGTAACTGAGTTTTATTTTTATTTTTACCCATCTTTCAATTTCTTGTAGGATGATTCAAAAATTTCATCTGATACATATTCACACACACATTACAAAATATTTATTATAAGTAAATGGGTTATTGTAACATTTTTTCCGACAGACACTGTGAACTCTTAATAATGTGCTTTAATGCTTGTCTAATAATAATCATTAATTGTTTGATAGAAGTCCAATGCTTTACTTGTTCTAAGAATACTGTCTTTCAGACTTTGAATACTGAAGAAAATATGCAGATTGATGAGAAATCAACAACTGAAGAAACATGCATCTGAAATTCACAAAGCTATCCAGGGAGATTTTTTTTTGATAATTTATGTGCCAATAGATATTGTTGCAGTACTATATTACAATGTGGGGAGCACATGTCTAGCATTACAATGTGTTTTTTTAAAAAAAACATAAATTTGTATTTGTCACGGCTTGTAACTATGGAAAATAGGTTTTTTAAAAAATGATGAGTTCACTTTTAGCAAGGGTTTCATACCATGGCTAATAGTTAGCTTATTTGCCACAACAGTTTTCCCCATGGCTAATACTATTTGCTACTGTCAGTTCGTGGCTTAAAAGTTTTAGCCACGCCGACTTTAGCCACGGATTTTTCCCGTGGCTTGACCGTGGCTAAAACTTTTTAAGCCACGATTTTGTGATTTTTGCCAAGGCAATTTGCCCTGGCCAAAAATCTATTTTCTAGTAGTGACTCCACGATATCCTTGACCTTGTCAGGATTCGGCTCCACCCCTACGATGGTGAGAATTTGACCCAGGAACTTGATCCTGCTGGCCCGAAGACACATATCAAGTGGTTCATCCTCATCTTGTATTTGCGCAAGGTACCGAAGGTCTCCTCTAGATTCTTGAGGTAGGAGCCCACCTCTCGGATCTTGAACATCAAATCATCTACGTAAACCTTCATGTTCCTCCCCTTTTGGTCCTGGAAGATCCGATCCATCATCTTTTGGTACGTCGCCCCTGCATTTTTCAACCCAAAGGGAATCATCTTGTAGCAGTTACACCCATCCCCAGTGATGAAGGAGACATATTTTACATCGCGGGTTGCATCCTGATCTGATGGTAACCTGAAAAAGCATATAAGAAACTCATTATAGGAAAACCGATGGCTGGGTCAACCAGCGCGTCGATTTGAGGCAAGGGGTAACAATCGTTAGGATATGATTTATTTAGCAAAGAGAAATCAACACACATTCTCCACCGGCTGTCTCCTTTTTTTACCAATACAACTTTGGAGACCCAGCCGGGGTATTGAATTTTGGATACAAGCCAGCCTTAAGGAGCTTGGCCACCTCCTCCCTGATGGGCTAAGCCAGCTTGTACGTGATGGACCCCTTCTTCTGCTGGATGGGGAGACCCTCTAGGTATAGGTTGAGTCAGCGACAGGCAACATCCGCATCGATCCCCAGCGTCTCCGCTGCACTCCAAGAGAAGATATCCATGTTCTTTTGGATGCATGCTAGCATCCTCTCCTGCTCCACTAGGGTCAGCACCCCGCAGATGCGCACCTTTTCCACCTTGCCTCCCAGGGTGAGAACCTCCATCTCCACCACCTCTTCTGCAATCTCCAGACGGGAATGCTCTCCCTATTTCCCGACATCCCCATCTTCCGGGATAAGGACCTCCTCCTCAGCCTCTTCCACGGTCATTTCCTCGATTGGCTCCTCTTGAACTCCCTCTACGACCTCCACCTGGGTGTAGCTCTCCTCCACCTCAATCGCCACTCCATCTACATCCTTCTCCACCTCCTCCATCCTCCGCTCCATCTCCTCAGCCCCCTCCTGCCAAGAAATGGAGTTCTCTGTGGTGACATAGCACTGGATCCCCTCAATTTTGAACTTCAAGCACTGGTGAAAGGATGAGGGGACGTAATTAAAAACACTAATGAGAGGCTGCCCGAAGATGGAATTGTAACTACTGGGGGCATCCACGATGAAGATCCTACAGTTTTGGTACTGCCCCCACCAGAGTGATATGGAGACTCACTCCTCCTTCCACTTACTTTCTCTCCCCGGAGAACCCAAATAGAGGTCCATCTGAGGAAAGCACCCTCTTGGCCTCCACCTTCATCGCGTCAAACTCCTTATTGAAGATGACGTTGACCAAACTTCTGTTGTCGATAAGGAGCCAAGAGACGGTGAAGTTCTCGATCGCGATGTGGATGACCTATATAACATCCCATTTCCGGCTAGACCCCTAGGAGTCGGTTGGTTGTGGTAGAACCCTAGGGAGCCCAAAAGTTGAAATAAATCGACCAAGATTTCGGGTCACGGGTTGGTCATGCCCATGACCGACCCGTCACGCCCGTGACCTAGGGCGTGACTCATTCGACGATTGTCAATCTCAGGGAGACGATCGTCGGGCGCAGCATTATCAACCCGGCCCTGTCACACCCGTGACCCAGGTATCACGCCCGTGACCTGGGGCATGACTCCTTCGACGATCGTCGATCTCAGGTAGACGATCGTCGGGCGCGGAATTTGCCTCATGGCCTGTCACGCCCGTGACACACAATGTCACGCCCGTGACATAGGGCGTGACCACGTTCGTTGATCGTCGATTTCAGTTCGACGGTCGTCGACCCAGAATTGGCCACACGGGCATGTCACACCCGTGACCAACAATGTCACGCCCGTAACATAGGGCGTGACCACGTTCGACGATCGTCGATTTCAGTTCGACGGTCGTCGGCCCAGCATTAGTCACCAGGCATGTCACGCCCGTGACCCGCAATGTCACGCCCGTGACATAGGGCGTGATCACGCTCGACGATCGTCGATCTCAATTCGACGATCGTCGACCCAGAATTAGCTAACCAGGCCAGTCACGCCCGTGACCAATGTGTCACACCCGTGACCAAGGCCGAAACGTCAGCCAGACTGGAAATTTCGGTAACCGACGCCATAATAAATTCTAGCTATGGGAATGAAAACCAAAAGTATTTATGGGTCGTTTCCTACTTTAATTATGTTAATAATTAAGGAAAAGTGGGTCCAATAGGAAATCGCCACCTGGCGAACACCTCTTCATCTCCAGCGTTTCAAATGCCTTTGCCATAACCGAAACGTCATTAAGGGAAATATTAATGGCCATGAACGTTTCATCCTTTCCCCTCCCCATTTTCTGATCTATAAAAGACTCCTAAGAGCAAGAGGAAAAGGTTACACTCCCCATCAAACTGTTTCAGATTTTCCCCTGCTGTTGAAGAATTTCCGGCGACGCCACCACCGCGCCAATGGCTTCCCGACGCTCTGCACGCCTCCAGCCCGCGAACAAGGTCCTCCCCTCCCTCTTCTTCTGCGGATAGATCTTAGAAATTGTTAGGAGAGATATCGGGCTCAAAAGAGCCAGATCGGGTGAGCGTTTTCATGGTTTTTCCAAAATTTTCATGGTGGCGGGTTCGCCGGAAACCGCCTCTCCGGCGGCAGTGCCGCCGCCCGACGATAGCCCTCACCTCAACAGAGGTGGTGGTGGTGGTGGCCGGCTAGGGAGATGGCTAGATGGCCGGGAAATAGCTTGTAAAAGCTACAGGGAATTAGGTTTTCAGGGCTCTGGATTCGGGCTGTAGAAGAAGATGAACAGTGCCATTTAATTAGATTTTATTTTTAAAACAATTTCTGAATGAAATATCTGTCATTTTAGATAATCTGAGAAAAATACCTAGAGGCTCCTACAGGAAAAATGATCAACATAGAAAATGTATCCCTTGAAGTCTACTTTAATTCAAAATTAATATCACTCGATTTGGAATCCTGGTTAGACCACAGCACCCTTTTTGGTGAGGTCTATTCAGAGGGCCGTCTTGACCTTAGAAAAATTCCCCACTCCAATCCAGTCGTCAAAATGACTTAAAATTTGGGGTGTGGCCTAATCATACCTATATCTAGGTACGATACAAAAATGAGAATTTTTGGAAAATATTTTTCTATAGTTTTTAGAAAAATTCAATAATCCTAGCCAAATTTAATTAGATGGTTAAATAATTTCCAAACCCTCCCAAATTTTGGTGAGTGGTCCCTGGGTTCACCATAAGGTTTTGTATAATTTTTCATCTCATTTGGAGATGGTTTGGATTAGAAATGATCAACCCTAAGTTTTGCCCTAATAAGGGGTCTTAGGTTAAAAGTGCACTTTTGAGATTTGAGTGGTCAGATCACCTCAACAGAGGCTGAGATTTTTACCACTGGCTAGTAATATTCTCTAGCACCCCCTCATAGAGTTTGAGGTGGATCGGGGTAAGTTTGCCCTAAGAACCAAGGCCAAACCCTAAGGATGGATCTTGGTGGTTTGTGAAGGTCATGGGGTCAAATGACCTAGGATTGACCCAAAATTTGGTGAATAGGACCATAGGGACCATATAGTTCTCTGAATGAAATCTTAGTAGATTTGGAGACTGTTGGGATACCTAATAATCTAACCCTAGTTTAGGGTGCAAAACTTGTAGATATAGGAAATGACACTAATTCATGTTGAAAAGTGATGAGAATTGGGTAGAGTGAATTATAGGAATGGTACAAGCTCTGGATATTTTTCTATGAATTTTAAGATCATTATTTTGGATACTTCATTAACGATTTAGAAGCTTGAATGTTTTGCTTAGAAAATTTATTATGGAATACACACTTCCTGGAAATTGATGAAATTTAAGCAGAGAACGTTTATTATGATTTTAAATCTCTGTGAATTTTTATGGGACTTTTGGAAGTCTAATTCTAAGGCTTGCTTCATTAAGTATGTTTTACCTTGAATATTTGATTAAATCTTTAGTGGTGTTTAGCAAGCTGGTAAAATTATGATTCTTTGCACAAAGATCTTTTCTATATCATACTACTGACTAGTAATTTTTCAATAATTTTCCGATGAATAATTTCAGTACTTCCTTCTTTACGTAGGATTAACGTGTTTATACTGGATAAATTATTTAGATGTTAAATACTTTCTGTAAAATTCTGCAAATTTGTATTTGAGGTTATCTTGCTGTTATTTAATGATCATGATTTTTGAGTAGCCATTACTTAGGAGGATCATGTAGTTCATGTTTAAAATGACCCATGGCCCGTCCTTTGGGAAAATTAAATAAATAACAGATTAATTAGGAAAATTATAAGTTTCTGGATTTAGACAAATTATGATATGGTAGACCTCCAGTAAATATTATAGGATATTTGGAAGATAATTTGGTGTACCTCCCCTTGTGTACCTCGTATAGCTTAGGATGGTCTGCATATAGTAAAGACTCGGAATTCTGGTAGTTGATGGTTGGTAGGGCAAGTTAAGATTGAGTTCATCATTGGAAGTCAAGATAAGTAGAGTGTGAGACTGGTTAGGATAAGGGAGTACGGGAACGACGAAAGATCGTCCACCCCGGATAGGAATGGAAGAGTCTTAATACTCTAGGGTTAGATCTAAAGTAACTAAAAGGGGATCGGGTTAAGGGAGATTAACCAATAATAATAAGTGCCTTGCGAAAGGGAACTTCGGGCCGTAATGCCGTCGTCTTGGTTCCTAGTGCCCCTTGAGATCCCTTCACGGGGTATACCGGGGGCAGTCTTGGGCTAACGTAAACCATAGGGATAATAAATTAAAAGAGCAACTAGTATAACTAGGGTTGCACATACACACACCACGGTAGCTAGGAAGGTTGAATAATTGGTTTGGTTGCTTTCAGACAGTAGCTCTGAAGGTAGATGCACGGACGGGACTGTCCGGGGGGCCGAGGTCTCGAGAGTTGGAGTACAGAATAAAGGTGGTGGGTCTTCGGTATCTGATTGTCGTTCACAGCGACATCGGTACGCTGACTCGGCGGTGTGGGACACTTAGCCAAGGAAAGTCTGGTGGGTACAGCCAGCAGTAGTACGCGGATACTCTAGGTTGTGTTCTTCTAGGGGCGTACGGAAGGGCTAGGCCTGGTAGTGTGGATGCCCGCCTAGGAGTGGGGGCCCGATCCACTGTCTCCGTTTGCCACTACGGAGGTTCCTGGGAGTGAAGCTAGCTGCCCGAACAGGGGGAACTAAAGGTCTATGCGCATAGAGTCGTGTGCGTGAGTTGCACCTACATGAATCATGGCATAGCATATCACTACACTCATATTTGCATACAACCGACACCCCAACGTATAAATCGGTATGGGACTTTTTATACGATGGGAGCCTTGTAGAAGACCCCTTAACTTATAAGTTTGTATGGGCATTCATATAAGTTAAGGTTACTTACTTGTTTACTTACTTGTTTACATTTTATGTATAAATACTTCTCTCTCTCTTGTGATCGAAAATGGCCGGCAGAATTGGCGTTTTGTAGTGGTTGCCTTCTTGTGAGTCGGTGCCACCACAAAGCGGCAATTCTGGGCTAAGACCCCGGTGGTTTAAAAAGAAAAAAAAAGGGGGCCTTACAACCTACGCATCACAGAAGGGGTCCTCATTATCTAGCATGTCCTTCCTTGAGAAGGTGATCTTCTCCTCTAGGGTTCGGGTATGTGATGTGGAGCCAATGCTCCTTCAGTATATGGTGTGTAGACTGGGCTTTTGGGAAGCTTCGACCCCCACCGCCACCACCCCCCACCATGGATCACTCTGATCCCTTCTCGGGCTCCGACGTTGGCCCGGTCCTCAGACTGTCCTCCTCTGCTTGAGGCCAGACCTCCTCGATCCGCACTCCCTTGAGGTCCTGCTATTGTTGCTGCTCCCTATTTCCCGTCATCTCGAGGAACTCCGGGCATGTGGCTGTAGGGTGACCCTCCTCCTGGTTGAAGTTGCAGTAAGGCAACTCCACCCTGACCTCCCATCTCCCCCTCTGCTGACCTCTATGCCATAATATGGTTATCACCAGAGCCTGATGCTAATCGGGGAGAGGAGGCCTCTGGCCCTGTCTCCCATCTTGAGGGTGGAACTGTCCATGGCCCCCCTGGTGGTTGTCTCCTCCAAGGAAACCCCTCCACTTGCCCTGATCCTGCCACTCCAGCTGCCTCTAGCCGAGCCAATTATTCGGCTCCTGTCACCCCCACCTCGACTACTACTGTTGTAGCTGCTGCTCCCGTTACCGGGGTTCAGCTCTCCTCACCTCCTGACCTCGGCAACCTCCTTCCCCCTTCTCCTCCTCCGTGTCCCACCTGGCCAGCTTATTCGCAAACTCGGGATTTAACACCTCCCCCTCGACTTCCCTTGTCACCCTCTCCATCAAATCCTGGTATGAGAGAGGAGACACCCTCTTCAGCTCCATCCTTAAGAAACCTTGCTGTCGTCCCAAGGTAAAGGCATTCATCATGGTGTGCCCTAGCATCTCCTGGACCTGGGTGACCTCCTCTTTGAACCGGTCCACATAACTTCCCAAGGTATCGTTCACCCCCTGCTTGATGTGGAATAGGGACTCCGCCACAATCTTTCTCTTCTTGGAGGTGGTGAACCTTAACATAAACCCTCGAAGCATGTCCTCGAAGCACTAGATTGAGTTGGCCGGTAACTGATGGAACCACTACCTCACCATGTCCTTTTTTGTGATGGCAAAGATTCTGCAATTAAAGACATCTGACATCTGCCTTATTGAAACCACATCCTCAAACCATTGGATGTGCTGGTCCGGGTCATCTTTCCCGGTGTAGTAGGACATCTCCATCTCCCTGAACTGCTCTAGAACAGGGGAATAAGAAACCAACTCATTGAAGGGAATGCCTCCCCCTGTTGTGCTAGTCGGAGGATCTCACATCCCCATCTCGCCGAACTATCGTACACTAGCCGACCCGGGGAAGAGCACTCGCCCGAGGAGATCGGGCTCCTTTCCCTCTATAACCTCCTTCCTAGCTCGCCGAGTCGGGGCATCCTCACAAAGAGCCGGGTCGACAGCCACTAGGACAGCTGGCTTCGAACAGTCGACATATGGGTTGAGTGCAACCCTGACGAGGCCAAGAACCTCCCACTTGAACTCCTCGAACATCCCCACCATGGCGAAAGGTGGAGGAGGTGGCGAGTCGGCCCTGTCCAAACCTTGCCCTTCTCCTCCAGCCATCGAGCCTGCTGAAGATTTTCTATGCTGACCAAGCTCCACGCTTTGCGCACCAAAATAGTGAAACCGAAAACTTGGTCTCTGTGGAGTTCACTCTTGGGAAAGTGGTGATTGCACACTTACATCTCTCTCACCAGCCAAAAAACTAAGGAAAACGAATAGGGAACATACCCAAGGGCTCGGCGTGGATGTGCCACGACACACCCGAAAGATCTTAGAGCTCCCCTCCCTAGCCAAATGACAAGCTAAGGGTATCTCAGAAAGTGCAAGAAGACCGGGGGATAAGTAAGCATGCCTTCTGAGGTACGCCCTTGGGTCTATTTATAGATTTCTTAAAATGGCCTGCAAATAGCCAACCTTCATTGTTCTGAAAAGCTATTTACAACCCAACTGGGTCTGCTAATAATGTAACTCCACTGTTCCAACAGGCTATAGACAGTCCAGTTTGAGTAAAGTAGTAAAAACTCATCACAAGAGACTGGGCAAGTGGCCATATGGAACCTCCACTCGACGGGGGCGGCGAGTGCTCGTTGGAGCTGGTACTTTCCGCCTATTCCAGCCTTGGGCGAGTGTGGGACCGGCCTGCCCCACTCGTCCGCTGCATACCGAATCCCCGGGGCGAGTGCGAGCTGACCCACTCCACTCAGCCACTGCTCATGGGGCTCCTGGGGCGAGTGAGAGCAGACCCCCTCCACACTCCCCTCAAACGATCCACCAACACTTGAGCGAGACAGACTACTGGACTTTGGTTGATTTGGCTCCTATAAACCGCTACTCGCCGGATATGGGGTTGTACAGGTAAGTCCTATGTGACTAAGATTGCTCCCAAGTCCTATGATTGGATTTTTGTTGGGGTACATCAATCATGGTAAAGCTAATAGGATCTAAATCTTGAAAAGCCAAGTTATAGAATAGTCTGTACATATAGTCTTTGATGAGTCTACCATGATTAACAGTGAGCTACCAAGCTCCTCTTCTATTACTGCAGTTACAGAGCTGATGGTGGATAAGTTAAGCATCAAGGAAGATGCTCCAATAATCAAAGATGGAGTTGATATTCCCAATGAACTGTAAGGCACACTTGAAGTAGATGAAGATCAACAAGAAGTTACTACTGAAGTTGATGCTAAAATAAGATTGCCTCAAGCTATCAAGATTCTAAGAGATCATCTAAGACACCAGGTAATTAGTGATGCAAACCAAGGAGTGGTGACAAGAAGCAAGAGCCTAAATACAACAATGTATGAAAGTTTCCTATCACAGGTTGAGCCCAAGAGATTTGAAGAGGCCAACATAGAACTGTTCTGGATTGTAGCAATGCAAGAGGAATTCAACCAATTTAAGAGGTGTAAGGTCTGTAAGCTGGTTCTGAGACCACAAGGACATAATGTCATTGGACTCAAGTGGATTTACAGGAATAAACTTGATGAAAATGGTATTATAATCAAGAACAAGTCTAGGCTAGTAGCTAAAGGGTGTAGACAAGAAGAATGTATTGAATTTGATCAAATCTTTGCCCATGTAGCAAGATTGGAAGCCATCAGAGCCTTCCTTGCATATGCTACATTCAAAGGATTTAAAGACTACCAGATGGACGTGAAGTCAACCTTCCTAAATGGTGACTTAAAGTAAGATGTCTATGTTGAGTGCCTCAAGGTTTTGTTGTTCCGAACTCACTTGATTTTTTTATTGACTTAGGAAAGCTCTATATGGGTTGGATCAAGATCCTAAAGCATTGTTTGAGACATTATCTAGATTCCTCACTATGAACAAATTCTCAAGGGGGAATATAGACAAGAACCTACTCCTAAAGGAATCTAAGAGCAAGATCATCCTTGTCTAGATTTATGTAGATGAGATAATCTTTGGATTTACGAATAACAACCTTTGTAGAAGTTGTCCAAACCTATACAAAGGAAGTTTGAGATGAGTAGTATGTGTGAACTTAAGTTCTTTTTGGGCCTCCATGTAAGACAGAATAAAGATGGATTATTAAGATCCCAGTCTAAGTTCACGAGGGAGTTGATCAAAATGTTTCATATGGAGAATGCCTCCACCATGAAAACTCCCATGGGGTCAAGTATACTTATAGGAAAAGATGAGGCAGGGAAACCTGTTGATGAAAGTCTGTATAGAGAGATAATTGTCTCCCATTTATATCTTACTGCAAGTAGGCCATACATCATGTATGCTACATGTGTTTGTGCTAGGTATCAGGCTAGCCCAAAAGAATCTCACTAATTTGATGCTAAGAGGATTTTGAGGTATCTTAAGGGCACAGCAGATCTTGGCCTATAATACCCTAAAAATAGGGATTTTGAACTAACAGGTTATTCAGATGCAGATTTTGTGGGCTGCAAAGAGGACAGGAAGAGCACTTAAGGAACCAGTCAGTTTTTTGGAGGAAGATTAGTGTCTTGGAGCAGCAAGAAGCAGACCCATGCTACAATCTAAATAGTTGAGTAAGAATACATCTCAGCATGTAGCTATTTTGCTAAGTTGCTATGGATCCAGCATCAGCTCCAGGACTATAACCTCCAGATAAGTAGAACTCCCTTGTAATATGATTCTGCTATTGCAATCTCAATTGCAAGGAATCCAATCTGTCATAGCAAGACTAAGCACATTGAGATTAGGTATCATTTCATTAGTGAGTATGTGGAATGTGAAGATATCAGTCTTGAGTTTGTCCCTACAGACAAGAAAGTGGATGTCATCTTCACTAAGCCACTGGATGAAGCAAAGTTCAACACCTTCATGTTTGAGTTGGGTATGTTGAACTTGGTATAGCTTCAGTTGCTCCTTGTGTTGTTATTATTGCAGGTTGTACTACTTCTTGTAGGTGGAAAAGACCTTCATTGGTATGAAGATTTTTCAAGTGGCATACCTTCTTTAGTATCAAGTTTTTTAAGTGGTTCAAGTGCTATCCAGACTGGAATACACTAAAGTGTATACCAGGAAGGATGAAAGAAGATGCTTCAGTTGAGGGGGTTGGGGGCAAGTTAAGCACTTGTAGAGAAAGATTCATTCTCATATAGAGAAGGAGCAAGTTGCTGCAACACTTGATTATCTATACTCAAAAAGGGGGAGAAGATAATTAAAGGCCAGTACCTCCCTTACTATTTATAGAAGTAGAAAGGGGGAGGAGAAGTAAATGATCAAGGCCAGGTAGCAGCAAAATAGGGGGAGCAGGAAATGATGATGTTCACCCTATAGTGTATATATCATTGACATAGAATTTTGATATTGAGGCAAGGAAAGTTTGGTAACCTATAATTTGATGCTATTGTTCTCTTATTATAAGTTTTCCAATTTAATGTGTTATTGCTGCATATGTTGATGCATATATTCTTAACTCAGAAATTTGTTTGAGCGTTTTGACTCTTTCAAATAGTGGAAGAATGTTGGGTACATTGCCCACAATGTCCTAGATTTGTAGAAGTCAAACAAGTCAATAGTATACACATAGTTGTATTTGATGTATGTTCAAGTTGATGCATGCAGGTTGGTCCCTATAAAATTGATTGGACATGTATTCCAAATGGTTGTGATAGGTGGTCACAAGGTAGAAATGTTGAGAGATAGAAATCTGTTTAAGTCCACAGGAGTTGAGTGAAGCCAGTTCACTCAATGCTAGATGTCAAAGAAGGATGTTAGAAAGGCTGAAAAATTCCCTTAAGTCCACAGGCGTTGAGTGAAGCCCATTCACTCAACACCAGATACCAAAAAGCGCTGAGTAAGGTGTAGAAAGTCAAAGCCCAATAGTCTGCAAAGCAATTTTACGGCTATGTCCAAAGGTGCTGAGTGAAAGCAGTTCACTTAATACCATATATTAAAAGGCGTCGAGTATAGCTGAGTCTGACAAAGCTTTAGCATTGGCAAAGAAAAAAATGCGGCTAAGTCCACTGGCATTTAGTAAAGCTAGTTCACTCAATTCCTTATACCAAGAAGCATTGAGTCAAGCTTACATAGTCAAAGCTTATGAATATTATGTAAAAGAATTCTAGCTAAGTCTAGAATCGTTGAGTGAGGATAGCTCACTCAATGCCCAAAGAAGAAAGCATTGACAGGATAGTGTTAACTCAAAGAATAAAGAGAAGATAGATAGAATAATCTATCTAAGTGTAGATGCATTGAGTGAGGACAAATCACTCAACGCACTCAACGCCTCAGCAAGCTAGCTGGTAGATTTCTGAGATGCGTCTAAGGAAAAAAGCATTGAGAGAGGAAGGCTCACTCAATGCTCTCAACGCCTAGAAGATACAGAGGGGTGCGGCTCAGTATAGAAGTGTTAAGTGAAGCCAGTTCACTAAATGCCTCACCATAAAGACCAAAAATTAGTGAAGCGGCTAAGTCCAAGGGCATTGAGTGATGAAGGCTAACTCAACGCACTCAATGCATAAAAGCGCAGAAAGTTTGGCCGAGTCAAAAAGCATTGAGTGAAGGCAATTCAATCAACGCTCTCAACGCATAAGATGTAGAGACATTGGCTAAGTCCAAATTCGTTGAGTGAAGACCATTCAATAAACGTACTCAGTGCCTGGATTGAATATGAAGATTTTGCTCAGTCCATAGATGCTGACGACAGCAAAAGCCAACAAAAGTCAGCACTGTTCAAATTCTTAACGGGAAAGCTACAAAACACGACAAACGGCGCCTGAAGCCTATTGTACGTCTACTTCTTTCAAAGCAAGTTGTAGCCAATAATTATAGTTGGTCCTCACTGGTCAAATGGCCGTTAATCAACGGAAGATAAAAGTAACACGATTAGGATACGAAATTCAACTTTAAGGGTTTAATTCATCTCATGACGTTGCGGCTAAACTTCATCTTCATCTCCATTATTGCCGAGCTTGAAACTAAAAAGCTCAGTCAGCTATTCCAAAAGTTCAAATAAGTTAGTTGTAGCTAATTTGTTCTGCTACAACAAGTTTAGATAAGATTCAGATAAAGAAGAAGGAGCAATACAATCTGGTTTCTTCATTCCATGTTAGCTGATTGAAGAGTCTTCTTTAGCAAGTTCAGGAACTTGGTTTCTGAGTTTCTTCAGCACAGACAAATACTTACTGAAGATATTATTTCTATTACTGTGAAGAAACTTAGGGCTGTTAACTCATTCCAGGAAGATAGGCATAGAGAAATTATCTCTAGTGTCTAATCAACAATAACAAAATCTTTTCTTGATGTAGGATCCTTTTGGATCTGAGGTTTAGGACTGATTTATAAAGGATGAGATAGGATCCTTTTGGATTTAAGTTGTAGGGCTAACTTCCATATCCTGAGATGTAGGACTTGTGCTCAAGTCTTAGGTAGGTCGTCTTTTGATCACTGAGTTGTAGGAGAAAGCTTGCTCTAAGGTAGGGCCTTTTGCCTGAGCTGTAGGTCTTGGAGAAGACTGAGAGATCCTGCGAGATCTAGGTTATAAGCTCTTAGGAACCAAGTTTTTGATAAGGGCCTTATCTAACAAGCGGTTAGAAAGGTGAGGGATAGTGGACATACCCATAATCTGGGGATCCACTATAAATCTACTGTGTCATCTGTGTGTTTATCTTGAAAGCAAAAGAAACTAAATCACAACAAACTAAGTGGAGGGAAAATCTTAAATGACTAGAAAACCTATTCACCCCTAGGTGTTTAGCTACCTTAGAATTAAAGAATTTCAATTATCTTCCTCAAGGATGAGTTTCTGATTAAAAGATCAAGTGACAATGAGGTAATTTTGACAGACACTAGTACTGTTAATATATATATTATTTAAACTATTTTGTGTTTAAGTACAAACTCACAGTTTGTATGGTAGCAAATGAGAAAGTTTCTTATTGTGTGAAATGGCAAAATAGGCTTGCTCACTAGAACTAGAAGACAATTAGCAATCTCTTTAGTGTTGGGCTAGTCAGAAATGGACCCAATATAAGATGCACCAAGGAGGGTATTCGCTCTATATATCAAAAGGGAAAGGAGACCAAAGCATCCTTTAAAAGCATTGTGGCCAAGGATTCTGAGAGGTATTTGTGCCTCTTGTATATGGACTTGTTTGGTCTTATGCTAGTTCACAGACTAGGTAGGAAAGTCTATACACTTGTGATAGTTGATGACTATTCCAGATTTGCTTGGGTTTTATTTCTAAAGAAAAAGTCTGAAACCCTAGACATCTTCATGACCATTGTTAGTCAAATTCAGAATGATAAGAGCAGTTCTATGATAAAAATCAGAAGTTACCATAGTACTGAATTTTAGTATGATTGCATGACAAAGTTCTGTGAAGAACAAGAGATTCATCAAGAATTTTCTTCTCCAAGAACACCCCAGCAAAATGGGATAGCTGAGAGCAAAAACTGAAATCTCATAGCAGCTGGAAGGACATAGCTTAGTGATACTTCTCTCCCAGAATACTTCTGGGCTGAGGCAGTGAGCACTAGTTGTCATGTGTTTATTAGAGCTTCTATCAACAAGTATCACAAGAAGACTCTCTATGAGATTATTAAACGCAGAAAAAAAATCTCGGCTATCTCAAAATCTTTCGAAGAAAGTGCTTTGTGCTCAATAATGGAAAGTCCTATTTGACAAAGTTCGTTGTTAAGTCCTATGAAGGGAAATTTGTTGGGTACAACAATCATAGCAAAGTATATAGAGTCTACAACATAAAAGTTCAAGTTGTAGAGGAGTCTGTAAATGTTGTGTTTGATGAATCATCAATGATTAACAGTGAGCTGCCTAGCTCCTCAAGATTTGTAGGTGTAAAGTTAAAGATAGATAAACTAACCATCAAGGACACTCCTCCATCTTTCCAAGAAGAAGATGATGTTGCTTGCATTCTTGAAGAAGGACAATGTTCCTAGGTATTAGTGAAGACCTGCAATATCCAGCCATTGAAGAACATAATGTTTAAGAAAGAATGTCTCCTGTTGTCATACATTTAAGGGATCATCCCTGAAATTAGATCATAGCAGATGCTAGCCAAGGGGTCACAACATGGAGAATAAACCCTAATATTGTTATGTACTCTAGCTTCTTATCTCAAGTTGAACCTAAAGGGTTTGAAGATACCAACATAGACCCATTTTTTATTGTGGCAATGCGAGAAGAACTGAACCAATTCAAGTGATGCAAAGTCTTGAAGCTGGTTCCCTGACTACAAGGACATAACATCATTAAAACTAAGTGGATCTACAGGAATAAACTTGATGAAAATTTTGTTATAATAAAGAATAAAACTAGAGTGGTGGCCAAGGGATACAAGCAAGAGGAAGGTATTGATTTTGATCAAACCTTTGTACCAGTAGCTATATTGGAAGAAATAAGAATATTCCTTGAATATACTGCACATAAAGGAATCAAGGTCTATCAAATGGATGTAAAGTTAACTTTCCTGAATGGAGACCTAAAAGAAGATGTTTAGGTTGAGAAACCCTCAGGTTTTGTTAATTATAATTCTCCTAATTATGTATTTAAACTTAGAAAAGCTTTATATGGGTTGAAGAAAGCCCCTAGGGAATGGTATGTATAACACCCCTATCCGTCGCATAACATATAGCAGTAGGTCCGGCCGGGGCCCGACGCCATATACTACGGACAGACCGAAAGGTTACGAATATGGACAACCATTCCAACCAATTTAACAACAACGTCCTACACAACGCATTCTAACGGAAGCATTTTTAAGTTAAGCAAAGAACCCATATAGGCATGAATGTCCACTAGTAATAAATACCACAAAGGAATGACGAACAAGAAAATACACAAAAGTGTTCACGGCCTTAAGGCCTTACAAAAGTGTTCGCTTAACAAGATAGCGTCTTTCATACATCGGCGCGCAGGCCGGCCATACATGAATATGAAAAAGCTAATAACTAAGCCTTCGAGGGCTGGCGCTGCAACTTGGGCTTTAGCCCGCTATTTGCCGCTTGGCTCCGCAGCAGCACCTGTAGAAAGCAACCCACCCAAGAGGTGGCAATACAAAAGGGCAACGGTCAGCAAAGCTGACCAAATTATAACGACCCCGTCCCGTTTCTCGGGACGGCGGTGCTCCTTCCCTGCATATAAAACTACCATAGCAATTCCATAAAGTATTCTATTCGCCACAAGTGTCGGCACGCACGGCCGCACACTCCGTGCTCTCAGGGCACTAACCGGTGAACCCGGTCCGGACCCAGTCCGACACCGCGATTCCACCACCATCCCTCGGATGGCAACTCTCGTGAGCATTTAGCCCTTTCAGCCGAAGCCTAGGCCCGTTTCCAGCCTCCCGGGAAGTCCCATGTACTTTAGGTCGCTTCTACCGAGACCACTTGGAATGGGTAGAGTTCCACCCGCCCGTTGCTCACTTCACCACGGCCATTTAGCCATCGGTGCGGGCCAAGTTTCTCCTCATTCCCACAATCGATCAAAACACGCACATAACCCATTATGTACCGATTTGCCCTCCAAGGCAACATCGTGGCGGCAATGCGATTCCGCCCAAGCTTTCCGGGTGCGCCTCGAGGTTAACCCCCAAGGATCCCTGTATGCAATCTACCGCGTAGAAATTTCGGAAAACTAAAATCATCGGCGCGGAGTCTTCTCCGGCCATGCAATGCAAACATCACCGATCCGGGTTAAACCCGAATAGGCTTCACACACAATGCCTACGCCCGTACTCCGATTCCGGGCTCTAACAACGGGGACTTTACATATCTACCCGAAGGGATTCCGCGCCTCAACGCTCACTCGCGAGAGGGGGATTTCCCCATGCATAGAAAGAAGGGCGACTACACATGCCCTATGAAGAGGATCGTTACCCTTGCGTTCTTCCGCGGCGCCATCGCAAACTACGCGGCTAGAAAGCTTCGCAACGTCGTCGCCTCCGCGGATCTGGGCTCGGATCGCGATTTGGAACTTCGAACCTCCTCCGGCGGCCGGATTTTGGCCTCACACCACCAAGGGATCTCTCCCCTCTCTCTAGAATGTAGAAAGAGAAACTCAAGTTGAAATGAGGGTTTCTCCCCCCATTTCCCGGCTAAAAACCCCCAGGAGCATCCGCCACCGTCAGATCCAGATTCAAGGGAATGAACGGCCGAGATTAGATCCAAAATAATAAAACCTGGGCCGAACACGGGTTGGCACACGGCTGTGTGCCTGGCCGTTTAGCTCATTCGCCGATCGACACGGGTCCTGACACGGCCGTGTGCCACGGGCCGTGTTACCTGGAGCTTCAGGAACGATCGTCGGGCTTCATGAACACGGCTTCGAACGTGGCCGTGTTCGAGGCCGTGTGCCCCACACACGGCTTGAGACACGGCCGTGTGTCTCAGGCCGTGTCCTTCTCTGACTCGAGACTGCACAAAACCACCAAGACCACTGAACACGGGTAGGCACACGGCCGTGTGCCTAGCTGTGTGCCCCTGTTCAGACATCCAAAAGTGCTGTTTGATCGCCCCGCGATCATCTCCGAGGTTGGGGTCTTATAACTCCCTCCCCCTTAAGAGAATTTCGTCCCGAAATTAAGAACAGAGACTACACAAAAAAAATAAACATAACGAGTACCTGAGGGGAACAACTCGGGGTACTCCTCGCGCATTGACTGCTCTCGCTCCCAAGAGAGCTCCTCGTGTCCGCAGTTATCCCAACGGACCTTCACCATTCTGATTTCCTTGTTCCGAAGCCGCTTGACTTCGAAATCCTCAAAAGATATGGGCTTGACTTTCATTGTCAACCCTTCCTCAACCGGTACTTGGTTGGCCGCTAACACCTGCGAAGGCTCTTGCACTGCCTTCCGCAAAACCGAGATGTGGAATACATCGTGCAAAGCACTTAACTCTGCTGATAACCTCAACCTATAAGCTGCTTCTCCGATCCGCTCCAGAATCTCAAATGGCCCAAAGTATCTCGGACTCAACTTTTTCAAGCGTCGAATCCGTGAGACACCCTTGAACGGCTTGATCTTCAAGTACACCCAATCACCAACACTGAATTCCACGTTCCTATGCTTGGCATTATAATACTTGGCTTGCCTATCCTGGGCAATCCGCAACCGCTCCCGTATAGTATGCACTAAAGAAGTGGCATCTTCAATGTCTTGACGCTGATAAAGCTTGGACTCACCCGTTTCTAACCACGACAACGGCGTGCGACATTTTCTTCTGTAAAGAGCTTCGAATGGCGCCATCTGAATGCTTGCTTGATAACTATTGTTATAAGCAAATTCGACCAGGTATAGGTGGTCCTCCCACCTCTTACCGAAGTCCAACGTACACATGCGGAGCATGTCTTCCAAGATTCTGTTGACTCTCTCGGTCTGGCCATCCGTCTGCGGATGAAACGCCGTGCTAAACTTCAGTTGGGAGCCCAACATTTGATGCACTAGCCTCCAGTCATTGGACGTGAAACGCCCATCGCGATCACTCACAATACTGCGGGGCACCCCGTGCAAGCGCACAATGCTATCCACATAGAGCTTTGCCAACTTCTCTACTATATCATCCTTCCTCATTGGTAAGAAATGTGACACTTTCGACAATCTGTCAACGATCACCCAAATGGCGTCGTTTCCCTTCTGCGATCTAGGCAATCCATGCACAAAATCCATGGATATGTCGTCGAATTTCCACTCTGGTATAGGCAAGGACTTCAGAAATCCGCCCGGCTTTTGGCACTCCGCCTTCACCAAGGCGCACGCTTGGCATTTGGCCACAAACAACGCCACATCTTTCTTAAGTCCCGGCCACCAAAACAACTTTTTAAGATCACGATACATCTTCGTGCTCCCTGGGTGGATTGAGTACTTGGTATGATGAGCCTCGTACATCAACTCCGCCCGGAGGTTGCCCCCACTTGGGACGCACAAACGATGATCCTTCCTTAATAACCCATCTTCTACCGAGAACTGGGAATTTGACCCATCCAGAGCGGCCTCCAAAAGCTCCTTCATGGAGTCATCCAACTCCAATGCCTGCCGAACCCGGTCAGCCAGGTCATACTGCACCTCTGTCCAGTTTAACATTGCCTTGGCGCTCGACTGCTTGTCAACGCAACAGATCTCAAGCTTCTCCAACTCCCGTACTAGCCGCTCATCATGCACCGACAACCAGTTGGCTTGGGCGGGAGCCCTGCGGCTCAGCGCATCCGCAACTGCGTTGCCCTTCCCGGGTACATAATGTATCTTGAAAGTGTAGTCCCCCAGGAACTCCATCCACCTCCTCTGCCTCATATTGAGATCCTTTTGATCCAACAAGTATTTTAGGCTCTTGTGATCGGTGTATATGTCGACCCTTACTCCGTATAGGTAGTGCCTCCACAACTTGAGTGCAAATATCACGGCCGCCAACTTCAAGTCGTGCACCGGATAATTTCTTTCAGGCACCTTTAGCTGACGCGATCCATACGCTATCACGCTACCATGCTGCAACAACACGCAGCCCAAGCCACTACCCAAAGCGTCGCTATACACCTCAAAGCCCTCGGTCCCACTCGGCGAACTAAGCACTGGCGCCGTGGTCAACTGCCTCTTCAGCTCCTCAAAAGCTTGCACGCACTCTTGCGTCCACAAGAATTTCTGATCCTTCCTTGTCAACTTCGTTAGAGGTAACGCTACCCGCGAGAAGTTCTCTACGAAGCGCCTGTAATATCCGGCAAGCCCGAGAAAACTACGGACTTCCGCGACAGAAGATAACGCAGACCACTCCCGTATCGCAACAATCTTCGCCGAATCCACCGCTATACCTTCCCCACTCACTATATGACCAAGGAACGCTACCGAGGGTAGCCAGAACTCGCACTTGGAGAACTTTGCGTAAAGCTCATTCCTCCTCAAAGTCTCCAACACCAAATGCAAATGCTTGAAGTGGTCTTCTTCGCACTACGAGTATACCAAAATATCGTTAATAAAGACGATCACAAAGCGATCCAGGAAATCTCTGAACGTCCTGTTCATCAGATCCATAAACACCGATGGCGCATTCGTCAGTCCAAACGGCATGACCGTGAACTCGAAATGCCCATACCTCGTACTGAACGCCGTCTTCGGGATATCACACTCCCTGATCCTCAGCTGATAGTACCCCGACTTCAAGTCCAACTTGGAGTATACAGACGATCCGACTAACTGATCAAAGAGATCATCAATCCTCGGGATCGGGTACTTGTTCTTCTCCATCAACTTGTTCAATTCTCTGTAGTCGATGCACAGCCGCACACTACCGTCCTTATTTTTAACGAAGAGGACCGGTGCGCTCCAAGGCGACGAACTTGGACGCACATAACCTTGCTCCATTAGCTCCTCCAGCTGAACCTTCAACTCCGCCATCTCCTTTGGCGCCAACCTATAAGGAGCACGTGACACGGGTTTGGCACCCGGCACGAGCTCGATCGTAAAATCAATCTCTCGCTGCGGTGGGGCTCCAGGAAGGCTATCTGGGAACACATCTGGGTACTCACATACCACGGGGATCTCATCCAAAGTGGACTTCGGCTTTGCGGCCTCCACTAACGCGAAAAACAGCTCTGCACCAGCACGAACCACCTTCACCACCTGAAGAGCAGACATCAGTGTCTTGCTCGACCCCTTAAGCGCCTCGAAAGTAGTCTCCCGCCCTACACCCAGCTTGACCTCCTTACGGTCGCAATCGATCCAAGACTTCTGCTCTGACAGCCAATCCATTCCGAAGATAACATCGAACTCTACTAACGGCAATAATGACGCTAGCAAGTCGAACTCTTGGCTCCCTATGTGAACCTTCACGGCGCACACTCTGTCCGCACGCATCGAGTACCCATTCGGTAGCAACACATCTAACTTGTCCTTCGCCATCGAAGAAGGGACTCCGATGCGCGATATAAACTGTTCGGACAAGAAAGAATGCGAAGCACCAGTGTCGAACAGTGCCCGTGCCGGACTATCGCTAATCACCACAAAGCCTAAGCAAAAGACATTAGCTTAACAAGCAATAGGTAATAGTATTCTCAAGTCAACTTGCATAAATTAACTCATACCTGTCACCACATCCGCTTGCTTGATGGCCTCCTGCTGGCCCAAGTTGTTGACTCTAGGCTGAGTCGGAGCATAGTGGGACACGGTCGACTCCACCGCTTTGCCCTTTTCCTCGTAGGTAGCTCCTTATTTCCTTTCGGACTTTGAGTGTCCACTCCAGCAGTCACGGGCAAAGTGCCCCGGCTTTCCACACGTGAAACAAGCGCCCGGGGTTCGATTGGTAGTTGCCCCCGAGGCACCTGTAGAAGGAGCTGGACCCGGCGTCCTAGACTTCTTGGAGAATCTGCGGTAGCCCGACTTCGACGTAGTCGACGCCTTGAACTCTGATCTCTTGCCACCAGATTCCCTCTCCTTCTTCGCTTGCACGTTTCTCATATCCTTCTCCAAGGACCGGGCCGAACTGACCAGGGTCATGAAACCCTGCGCCTTGGGCCCCGACAGTAGCAACCTCAAATCATCCCTTAGCCCTTCATAAAAGCGGCTCGTCTTGCGCTCCTCGTCTGCGAAGGTAGCGCCGGCATATCTCCCCAACCGAGTAAACTCGTGGAGGTATTCATCAACGGTGCTATAACCCTGCACCAACTTCTGGAATTCGCTCTCTAGCGCGATCCTCTGCGCCGATGGGAGGTATCGAGCCATAAATAGTCTCGCAAACTCCTCCATCGGGACTTCGTCCAATGGCCTTCCCCTCATCTGATGCAGCTCTAGGCCCTCCCACCACAGTCTTGCGTCCCCATCCAAAAGGAACGTCGCTATAGTGGTCTTCTGCCACTCTTCAGTTTCCGTCGCCGTCATCACCCTGTTGACCCTTGAGAGCCAATCCTCTGCTTGGGTCGGGGTTTCTGCCCCCGTGAACACCGGTGGATGAAAGCCCATGACATGCTTCAGTTGTCTTTCAATTGCTCTCCGCGGTAACTCTGGCTCCAACACAACTTGCTCAACCCTCCTTTGCTCTGCCGTCTGAAGCGGTACTTGCTCCATAGCAGGAGCAGGCTGCTGCACCTGCCTTGCAGGCTGCGCATTAATCATTGCCATGACCGCTTTCGCCACCAACCTAATGGTCTCGGCAGACAAAGGTGTTGCAGGCGTATCGCTTGGCGCACTGCTCGCCTCAGAACCTGGCCGTTCAGACGGCCCAGCGCCACTTCTGGTCACCTATATTCGTGCAAAAACACCGATAAGCGACCAAACACTACTGCAAACAGCAATTAAAGGAACACGCAGGTTCCTCAACAAGTGTATTTTCATTCCTTAGTGGACATTCATGGGTTCTTTTTCATGTTATAACGATGGCGCACGTGACCGTGCTCACCACCCCTTAAAAGAATTCGTCCACGAATTCATTTAAGCTTGACCGAAACAAGTAGTCTGATACCAATTTGTAACACCCCTATCCGTCGCATAGCATATAGCAGTAGGTCCGGCCGGGGCCTGACGCCATATACTACGGACAGACCGGAAGGTTACGAATATGGAAAACCATTCCAACCAATTTAACAACAACGTCCTACACAACGCATTCTAACGCAAGCATTTTTAAGTTAAGCAAAGAACCCATATAGGCATGAATGTCCACTAGTAATAAATACCACAAAGGAATGACGAACAAGAAAATACACAAAAGAGTTCACGGCCTTAAGGCCTTACAAAAGTGTTCGCTTAACAAGATAGCGTCTTTCATACATCGGCGCGCAGGCCGGCCATACATGAATATGAAAAAGCTAATAACTAAGCCTTCGAGGGCTGGCGCTGCAACTTGGGCTTTAGCCCGCTATTTGCCGCTTGGCTCCGCAGCAGCACCTGTAGAAAGCAACCCACCCAAGAGGTGGCAATACAAAAGGGCAACGGTCAGCAAAGCTGACCAAATTATAACGACCCCGTCCCGTTTCTCGGGACGGCGGTGCTCCTTCCCTGCATATAAAACTACCATAGCAATTCTATAAAGTATTCTATTCGCCACAAGTGTCGGCACGCACGGCCGCACACTCCGTGCTCTCAGGGCACTAACCGGTGAACCCGGTCCAGACCCAGTCCGACACCGCGATTCCACCACCATCCCTCGGATGGCAACACTCGTGAGCACTTAGCCCTTTCAGCCGAAGCCTAGGCCCGTTTCCAGCCTCTCGGGAAGTCCCATGTACTTTAGGTCGCTTCTACCGAGACCACTTGGAATGGGTAGAGTTCCACCCGCCCGTTGCTCACTTCACCACGGCCATTTAGCCATCGGTGCGGGCCAAGTTTCTCCTCATTCCCACAATCGATCAAAACACGCACATAACCCCGTTATGTACCGATTTGCCCTCCAAGGCAACATCGTGGCGGCAATGCGATTCCGCCCAAGCTTTCCGGGTGCGCCTCGAGGTTAACCCCCAAGGATCCCTGTATGCAATCTACTGCGTAGAAATTTCGGAAAACTAAAATCATCGGCGCGGAGTCTTCTCCGGCCATGCAATGCAAACATCACCGATCCGGGTTAAACCCGAATAGGCTTCACACACAATGCCTACGCCCGTACTCCGATTCCGGGCTCTAACAACGGGGACTTTACATATCTACCGAAGGGATTCCGCGCCTCAACGCTCACTCGCGAGAGGGGGATTTCCCCATGCATAGAAAGAAGGGAGACTACACATGCCCTATGAAGAGGATCGTTACCCTTGCATTCTTCCGCGGCGCCATCGCAAACTACGCGGCTAGAAAGCTTCGCAACGTCGTCGCCTCCGCGGATCTGGGCTCGGATCGCGATTTGGAGCTTCGAACCTCCTCCGGCGGCCGGATTTTGGCCTCACACCACCAAGGGAGCTCTCCCCTCTCTCTAGAATGTAGAAAGAGAAACTCAAGTTGAAATGAGGGTTTCTCCCCCCATTTCCCTGCTAAAAACCCCCCAAGAGCAGCCCCCACCGTCAGATCCAAATTCAAGGGAATGAACGGCCGAGATTAGATCCAAAATAATAAAACCTGGGCCGAAAATGGGTTGGCACACGGCCGTGTGCCTGGCCGTGTAGCTCATTCGCCGATCGACACGGGTCCTGACACGGCCGTGTGCCACGGGCCGTGTTACCTGGAGCTTCAGGAACGATCGTCGGGCTTCATGAACACGGCTTCGAACACGGCCGTGTTCGAGGCCGTGTGCCCCACACACGGCTTGAGACACGGCCGTGTGTCTCAGGCCGTGTCCTTCTCTGACTCGAGACTGCACAAAACCACCAAGACCACTGAACACGGGTAGGCACACGGCCGTGTGCCTGGCCGTGTGCCCCTGTTCAGACCTCCAAAAGTGCTGTTTGATCGCCCCGCGATCATCTCCGAGGTTGGGGTCTTACAGTATGAAACCCTGCCTAACTTTCTCATTGAGAACAAATTCTCAAGGGGAAAGATAGACAAGAAATTATTCCTAAGGTAAGTCAAGGGTAAGATCATCCTAGTCCAAATCTATATTGATGACATAATTTTCGGGTTTATGATGAGTCCGATTTATATAGGTTTTTTCAGACTCATCTGGGCTTATTATCTTGCATGTGCACTACTATTTTAGTAGGAAAAGTCATATATTTGATTAGGGATTCACTTAGCCATTGTTGCACTGTTTCAGCCCATTTTGGTTTACAAATTGCATCGGGATGTCAGGGGTAAGTACTGAGATACTTTCCGTGTGGATTTGGTTGTTTTATGCAGTGTAACGACCCCATCCGTTACATGACGTATAGTAGAAGGTCCGGCCGGGGCCCCACACTATATGCCACAAACAGACGGTGAGGTCACAGGATAATACCAAACCATACACGTATCCTAACTCAGAGCATGCTAGCGGAAGCTTTAAGTTGTAAATTGAACTCTAACCAGGAATGTCCAATATATAAACCACAGTTATATATACAGCCATGGAATGTACAACAAATATACAGGGTTTGGCCTTAAGGCCTTATAGTTCCTCTTTCCACACCGTATGGATTACAAACATCGGCGCGCAGGCCGGCCATACATGAGTAAAAGAAAACAAACAAAAACTTTCGCATAGCCTTCAAGGGCCAGCCGCAGCAGCAGCAGCAACAGCAGCAAGGGCTTCAGCCCTTCATTTACCACTTGGCTCTCCAGCACCTGCATAGGGACAATCCACCCAAACGGTGGCAAACACGGCAATGGTCAGCATTCAGCTGACCCAATTATAATAATCCTACCCCTTTCTCGGGGTAGTAGCATTCCTTCCCTGCACAGCATGGTATCAACACTAGCAAATATGTGCTCGCAGGCACACTCAAGCCATCACAACCGTCGGCCATACGGCCCGACAGTCCGTGCACTCAGTGCACATTCTTGGTGCACCGGAAAACCAGGGTCAACACCACCGTTTACACGGTATTGAGCATTCTAGTCTTTTTGGCGCGCGGGCCTAAGACTCTCATTATGCGCTCCAACGAAACCTATAACCAGGCTTACCAGTCGGACGGACATAATGCAGGTACGGATCAGCCACCCCCCGTTGCTCAAGTCGTCGTGCCACCTCGAATACGGAAGTATCCATGGTAATTTATAGGCGCGGGTCGGTTTCACCTTTCCTGTTCGGCAATCTGCCTTTTCATCGAGTTGCAGCCCAACGGCTCAACCGCACACAAAGTGGCAACGAACGACCATAAGAGTTGCATCCAACCCTCTTCATTTCCTGGATTTCATCCAGTACTTCCTACTGCACCAAGCAACAGGTAGGCACAAGGCAAACAAGCCATAACCACGGAGTCTTCTCCGATATGCAAACAAGCATCACCAATCCAGACCAACATGTCCCGATGGGCTTCACACAGCATGCCTAGATCCATACTCCAATTCCGGACTCGAACAAGGGGGACTTCACATATCTACCCCAAGGGATGCCACAACCCACCGCACACTCGCGAGGAAGGGTTTTCCCTATGCAATGCAGAAAAGAAGGACTTCACATGTCCAAGAAGGGAGATCGTTACCCTTGAAGATATCTTGGGAGCCATCGAAATCTAGCCGGTGAGAAAGCACCGCAGCAGCTTTGCCTTCACAGCGCTGGCCTCGGATCTCGAATCGGACCACGGGAGCTCCGCCGGTGGCTTGATCTCCTCCTCCTTCTTCTTCCTTCTCTCTCTTTCTCTCTTCACTTAGCCAAATGAAGAATGATCTCTTCATCAAGCCTCTAGTGTCTTAATCCAGCAAGGAATCACCTGAGCCTTTGGATCCAAATAGAGAAAAGGAACGGCCACGATTTTCCCAAAATTACATTTTTTTGGCTGACACGGCCTGTGACACGCCCGTGTCACAGGCCGTGTACCCTTAAGCGGCACACGCGGTACTCGTACCGACTGAAATCTACCAGAAAACGGGCATCGACACGCCCGTGTCGAACCTGACACGCCCGTGTCAGTCATGTGACACGCCCGTGTCACCCCTGCCTCAACGAGCTCCAAAACTAACAAGCAGTACACGGGTAGGCACACGGCATCGGACACGCCCGTGTCAAATCTGACACGGCCGTGTTCAAGGCTTGGTTCCGGGCCGTGTACTTCTCTGGCTCAATCCGCCCATTTCTTGAGTGACACGCCCTTGGACACGCCCGTGTCCCAGGCCGTGTACCCCCGACACGCCCTGGGACACGCCCGTGTCCCAGGCCGTGTCAAACAGCCTGCACCTCAAATCCAGTTTTGAGATTTTTGGGGTGTTACAATCCTCCCCTCCTTAATAAAATTTCGTCCCGAAATTTGACACGGTAAGGAAACAAGAAAATACAATGCTATAACTTGATAACTCAGTTATAACAAAAGGTACACGGTCTACAGTTTATACAAACAGCTCGGGAAATTCAGCTCGCATGGTCTGCTCTCGCTCCCATGTTAGCTCTTCACGGCCACAATTGTCCCATCGGACTTTGACTATCCCGATCACTTTGTTCCGCAACTGTTTCTCGGCTCGATCCTTGATCCGAATGGGCCTCACCTTTGTCGTTAGCCCATAATCGACCGGTACCCGATCATTCTCTACTACTTGAGCTGGATCCTTAACAGCCTTACGAAGTACTGAGATGTGAATACATCATGTAATCCACCCAAGTCTGCTGAAAGTGCTAGTCGATACGCAGCTTCCCCAACTCGCTCCACCACCTCAAATGGACCAAGATACCTCAGACTTAGCTTTTTCAAACGCCGAATCCTGGACACGCCTTTGAAGGGTTTGATCTTCAAATATACCCAATCACCCACCGCGAACTCCACGTTCCGGTGTTTGGCATTGTAGTACCTTGCTTGATGATCTTGGGCTATCACTAGCCTCTCCTGAATAGAGCGTATAAGCGAGGTAGCTTCTTCGACTTCCTTTTTCCCACTCAGCTTAGATTCGCCTGCTTCTGCCCAAGCTAACGGTGTACGACATTTACGACCATACAAAGCCTCAAATGGTGCCATACCGATGCTCGCTTGGTAGCTATTATTATAGGCAAATTCTACAAGAAAAATATAATCTTCCCACCTCTTACCAAAGTCTAGGGCGCACATGCGGAGCATGTCCTCCATCGTCCTGTTGATTCGTTCAGTCTGGTCATTTGTTTGGGGATGAAAGGCCGTACTAAACGCTAATTTTGTACCCAACATTTGATGAACTAGCCGCCAATCATTCGATGTGAATCGCCCATCACGGTCACTGACGATGCTCCGAGGAACACCGTGTAGTCGAACAATCTGCTCCACATAGAGCTTCGCCAAGGTTTCCACTGAATCGTCTCTTCTGTTTGGAAGGAAGTGCGCCACTTTTGTCAACTGGTCCACAATCACCCAGATTGAATCATGACCGCGTTGAGATCTCGGCAACCCGTGCACGAAATCCATCGAAATGTCATCGAACTACCACTCCGGAATGGGTAACGACTTCAGGAAAACGCCAGGCTTCTGGCATTCTTCTTTCACCAACGCACAGGTATTGCATTCCACCACATAACGTGCTACATCTTTCTTTAGTCCGGGCCACCAGAACAGCTTTTTCAGATCTCTGTACATCTTTGTGCTCCCTGGGTGAACTGAGTACTTTGCAAAGTGAGCTTCGTACATCAACTCTTCACTCAATTTACCCACACTCGGAACGCACACTCGACCATTTCTTCGTAACAAACCGTTATCCCAAGAGAACTGGTGATCCGGCCCATCTTTAGCATAGCGCTGGAGACTTTCATCAAGCTCCGTTGCTCGCCGAACTCTGTCCGTAAGGTCATATTGAAACTCTGTCCAGTTCAAGCATGCATTGGTCGACGAACCCTTGTCAACACAAGATATCTCCAATGCTTCCAAGTCCTGGATCAAACGCTGATCATTCCTCTGCAACCAGCTTGCCTGTACCGGAGTTTTCCGACTTAAAGCATCAGCGACCACATTTCCCTTCCCGGGAGTATAGTGAATCTCGAAGGTGTAGTCCCCAAGAAACTCCATCCATCTTCGTTGTCGCATATTCAGATCCTTCTGATCGAACAAGTACTTTAGGCTTTTGTGATCTGTATAGATGTCCACTTTAACGCCATAAAGATAGTGCCGCCACAACTTGAGCGCAAAGATTACCGCCGCCAACTCCAAATCATGGACGGGGTAATTCCGCTCATGCACTTTCAACTGGCGCGAGCCATAAGCAATCACTTTACCAAACTGCAGAAGAACGCAGCCTAAGCCGCTTCCGGAAGCATCACTATAGATCTCATAGCCATCTGTACCACATGGCGATGTCAACACAGGCGCCGTGGTCAAACGACTCTTCAGGTCTTCAAAAGCACGCGCGCACTCCGGCGTCCAAATGAACCTTTGATCTTTTCTCTTCAGCGTGGTCAGAGGTAAAGCAATCCGTGAGAAGTTTTCCATAAACCGTCTATAGTAGCCCGCAAGCCCAAGGAAGCTCCTGACCTCGGCCACTGAAGACATCACTGGCCAATCTCGAATGGCACTTATCTTCAACAGATCCACCGCGATACCTTCTACACTTACCACATGGCCTAAAAAGGCTACTGAAGAGAGCCAGAACTCACAGTTTGAGAACTTGGCATAAAGCTTATTCCTCCGCAAGGTATGCAAGACCAATCGCAAATGATTTGCATGATCCTCTTCCGACTGAGAGTATACTAAGATGTCATCGATAAACACAATCACGAACAAATCCAAGTACTCTCGGAACGTTCGATGCATTAGATCCATAAATACCGAAGGCGCATTACATAAGCCAAACGGCATTACCGTGAACTCATAATGACCGTAGCGTGTTCCAAACGCCGTCTTGGGAATGTCACCTTCCCGAATCCTCAACTGATAATATCCCGATTTCAAATCCAACTTGTAATAGACCGTTGATCTTGCCAGCTGATCAAATAGGTCATCAATCCGTGGAATCGGATATTTGTTTTTCTCCGTCAGCTTATTCAAGTCGCGGTAGTCAATACATAACCGCAAACTACCGTCTTTATTTTTCACAAATAGAACAGGCACGCTCCAAGGTGACATACTTGGGCGTATGTATCCCTGCTCCAACAACTCTTGCAATTGGACTTTCAATTCAGCCATCTCTTTTGGCGCGACGCGATATGGGGAGCGGGCCATAGGTTTAGCACCTGGCACCAACTCAATAGAGAAGTCAATCTCCCGCTGGGGTGGTAACCCAGGAAGATCTTTAGGAAACACATCGGCAAACTCTGACACAACCAAAACTTCACCGACACTGGCCTTTGGCCCAACAGCTTGAATTAGCGTGAAGAATAACTCCGCGCCCTTCCGAACAGCATTGACGACTTGGAGCGCAGACAACAAAGTCCCGCCAACTCCTCGCATACAAGCGAACTTCGTCACAAGTCCGGTATTCTGGCCCAGTGTGATCTTCTTGGAGTTGCAATCAATAAAGGCACGCTGCTCCGAGAGCCAGTGCATGCCAAAGATCACATCAAACTCCGATAACGGTAGCACAGCTGCACTCAAACCGAAATCCTGACATCCTATTTGAACATCCACATCGCAAGCCCTAACCGCAAGCATCACACAGCCATTCGGCAATAGCACCCTTGTACTATCAACCGTCACATGACTCAGCACCCCAATTCGAGATACGAAGTCCTCGGACAGAAAAGAATGTGAAGCACCCGTATCAAACAGGGCTCTCGCCGGACGATTCCGAATCAGGACAAAGCCTGCAGCACACACATATGCACAAGCTATATATAACAAAAGGCAATAGCACTTAAGCATAGTAAGCAATATTAACTCGTACCTGTGACGACTTCACTTTGCTTAATCGCCTCCTGCTGACCAAGGTGATAAACTTGAGGCTGTGACTGGGACGTAGAGGAATCAACCACCGCTTTGCCCTTCTCAGCATAAGACGGACCCGTCTTCTTTTCCCCTTTGGGCTGAACAACCCGACAATCACGGGCTATATGCCCCACCCGGCCACAAGTAAAGCATGTAGGAGACTCCGGCCTCGACGTCGCCCCCGACACAACGGTCGTAGACACTTGCCCAGACGGCTTGGACCTCTTGCCCCCTTTCTTCTGGTAGAATGACTTGCTAGGGCGAGGTGCTTGCGCTGGCTTCGACACAACCAAGCCCTTGTTCCCTTGCACCCGCCTTATGTCCTTCTCCAACGCACATGCAGTATCAACCAACGCCTGAAACCCTTGGTTCACTGAACTCGAAAGCAGGAACCTCAACTCATCCCGCAATCCTTCATAGAACCTATTCTTTTTCCTTTGGTCATCCGCGAAGATTGTTCCCGCATACCGCCCCAACCTTGTAAACTCATGCAGGTAGGTATCCACGCTATCTTCTCCTTGCTTTAACCGTTGGAACTCATTTTCCATGGCAATGCGTTGCGCCGCTGGGACATGTTTCGCCAGAAATATTCGAGAGAACTCCTCAATCGATACTTGCGTTAATTGCCTGCCCGCCAAATGGTGTACCTCAACCTCGTCCCACCACAACTGCGCCTCTCCTTCAAGCATGAAGGTGGCCAAGGTGACCTTTAAAGTTTCCTCCGCCCTGATCGCTGTCATTATCCACTTGACACGCGATAACCAATCCTCTGCCTGCGTTGGGGATCCCGGTCCCGTAAACGTAGGCGGACTGAAGCTCATGAATTGCATCAACTGTCGGTCAGCTGCTCGTGGGTCGACATCCTCAACTGGCTCGGGTCTTACATCAACACGAACTGGCACTACTGCCGGCTACACTTGCCAGGTCGGCTGAATCATGGCAAATAGAGCCTCAGCAACTAAGCGAACAGTTTCCGCAGATGGAGGAGGTGTTGGCACCTCAGCTGGTGCCGCACTCTAATCAGAGCGCTGGGGCTCAGACTGCCCAGCACCACTATGCGTCACCTATAGGTGGACAAGACACACATTAGCGATCGTATGCAAGCAAAACAACAGAAAAGGAACACGCAGATTCCTCAAATAAGATTATGTACATTCCTTAGTGGACATTCCAGAGTTCATTAGCGTTACAGCAGGGCGCACAAACACGCGCTCGCCACCCCATAAAAGAATTCGGCAACGAATTCAAAAGAGGAAGACCGAACGAAGCTGATACCAAAATGTAACGACCCCATCCGTTACATGACGTATAGTAGAAGGTCCGGCCGGGGCCCCACACTATATGCCACAAACAGACGGTGAGGTCACAGGATAATACCAAACCATACACGTATCCTAACTCAGAGCATGCTAGCGGAAGCTTTAAGTTGTAAATTGAACTCTAACCAGGAATGTCCAATATATAAACCACAGTTATATATACAGCCACGGAATGTACAACAAATATACAGGGTTTGGCCTTAAGGCCTTACAGTTCCTCTTTCCACACTATATGGATTACAAACATCGGCGCGCAGGCCGGCCATACATGAGTAAAAGAAAACAAACAAAAACTTTCGCATAGCTTTCAAGGGCCAGCCGTAGCAGCAACAGCAGCAAGGGCTTCAGCCCTTCATTTACCACTTGGCTCTCCAGCACCTGCATAGGGACAATCCACCCAAAGGGTGGCAAACACGGCAACGGTCAGCATTCAGCTGACCCAATTATAACTGTTGGGTATTGCATCCACAATGTACCTGATTTGAAGAAGCCCCTGTGCAAGCCAAGGTAAATAGACAATGTATTTGATGAAATAATTCTAGTTGTACTTGCAGATATTCCATGCTAAGTACACACCAATGTCAGGGTGCAGTGGGTCAATATACACGGGTCTGTGTAACGTAATCCCTCGTTGAGCAGATCAGTGTGTTGGCCTACGTGTACTCTCTCTATTGGGGTGTACTTAATTTCAAGTACAGGGCTATGGTAAAGCAAGAGCAGACAAGGAGCAAGGATGGGCCAAAGACCAGCTCAAGGAAAGAAAGAGGAGAAATCACTCAAGTAAAAATCGACGAGAATCACTAAGTGATTCTCGCCGGTTGGAGCCGGCAGTTTCGACACCGCCAGAAATTTTTCTAAGGCAGAATCGTCGAGAATCACTAAGTGATTCTCGCCGATTCGTCGAGAATGACTTTGCATTCTCGACGAATCGGCAAGAATCAAGTGTGATTCCCGCCGATTCTCCCCGGCCTCTGTATCTGTGCAGTCAGATTTAGGCTAAGTAGAAGTCGGCGAGAATCATAAGTGATTCTCGCCGATTCGGCGAGAATCACCTATGATTCTCGCCGAATTTGACTTGGCAATTTTTCTGAAAGTTCTGGACCGGTCCAAGTTACCTGCAGCTGTTTGAACCGGACTTTGGTCCTTACTTTGGTGGGACCCGCAACGGTCATCTTCTTGACCTAAGGTATATATACACTGTATTTGTGAACAGTAAAGAGCGCGGATTTACGGTATTTCAAAAAGAACGAGCGGCCGACTACTAAACCCTAATCTCGCGATCTTGCTCCGCCGGTCATCTCCGCCGCTCGTACGGTTGTCGCCGCTGCTGATCTCAGGTTCTTCCAGATCTCCCGGTGACAGAAGCTTAGGCTAGCATAGCGTCTCACGTGTCTAACGAGAGATCCCTTGTCTCTTGATTCGTTGATCGGGAAAATCTTTCCCCTTCCGAATCGATCGAGACGATCGATCCTTGTGCGACCGTTGGAAGATCTTGCTTCCTTTGCTACGAAGTTTGAATCAAGTTGGCACTGCTGCTGCTCTCCGTCGCCGCTGCTGATTCTGAGAGCCTTGCCGCCGCCTCAAGCCGCCGCCGGTTTCGGGAAAGGTTCACTCCAAGTGAGATCTAGGGCTGAGCACTCTTCGTTGACTTCAAGAGCTCGTCGTCAAACGAAGAGGGTCACCTTCTCTCCAAATGTTGTTTGTATTTCTTACAAGCTAGTTTTTAATTTCCTTGTAACGGACCGATTGGTCCCTAGTTGTAAGGGTTGGGTGCAACCAGGATTGTGGGAGTGTTGACTCCTACGTGTGGAAGGGTTCCTTCCGTTAGTGCAAGGATTGGATTTTTCAATCCTGTTGGTGAAGTGACCGAGTCGTCCCGTGTTGGGAGATAGGTCGAAGGGGGAAAGTGGACGTACCCAAATCGGGGAACCACTATATATTGTCTGTGTTCCTTGTGTGCTTGGTTGTTTTGTTTTCTTATGCAGGTAAAACTTTAATTCCGCAATTACGCTGCAGAGTCACCTAACCCCCCTCCCCCCCCCCCTTTAGGTGAAGATAGTTGACACTAGGTGGACTTTCAAGTGGTATCAGAGGGAGGTTGCTCATCAAAAAGGTTCACACCTTGAGTAGAATCCTGCCCCCAGTGTCAAGAAGCAGACAGATATCCTCCATGGACGGACTCAAGCACTCCGGCAAAATCCCAGTATGCACCAGACTGAACTTTCCTATCTGGAAGGAAAGAATCAGATTCTACATGAAAGCGGTTGACCCTCGGCTCTTCATGATAGTGGAGGAGGGACCTTACATTCCTACTAAGGCCTCCACCATTGATCCTACCAGGAAAGTACCCAAGCAACTTTCGGAAATGGACAAGGACGAAATGGTGTTGTTCGGACTCGACAAGAAAGCTCAGAACATCCTGGTGAGCGCAGTTGACGACTCTATGATGCAGAACTTCAGCAATTGCAGGACAGCCAAGGATCTCTGGAGCTGTCTGATTGTCTTAATGGAGGGCACAGATGAAGTGAGGGACGATCGGAGATCCCTCCTCAATCAGAAATATGAGGCCTTCAGACAAGGGCCAAAGGAGGAGATCGGAGTCACCTTCGAAAACTTCCTCAAGATCGTCAATGCACTCAAAGGATATGGAAGAGTGTTCACTGACGGTGAACTCAATGATAAATTCCTTAGGTCCCTCACTAAGGAATGGGACACAAAGATCTGCGCCATCCGCGAGTTTGGCAGACTTGCGGAAACCGACCCTCAGATTCTGTTCGGGAAGCTTATGTCCTATGAGCTTCAGTTGAACACAAGGAAGGCTGAAGAGGAAGCAGAGAAAGCCGCGGCCAAGGAAAAGTCGGTGGCCCTAAAAGCCATTCACTCCAGAAAGGGTAAGGGTGTCGCTTCCTCCCGGGCATGGAAGAGGGATGAAGAGGAAGACTCTGAGCCAAGTTCCTCCGGATCAGAGTTATCTGAGGAAGATTTATCCCTTATCACAAGGGAATTCAAGAAATTCCTCAAGCTGAGGAATCAGAGAAAGAGAACCGGCTCCTCCTCAAGGGATCAGAAGAAGAACTATTCCCCTGACAGGTATGTTTCCAAACCGAACAAACACCGCTCTTCTGACATTATATGCTTTGGTTGCAACAAGCCAGGACACGTCGTGGCCGACTGCCATCAAGGCAAGAGAGAAAAGGGAAAGAGAGAGGAGCACAGGTCCTCAAGAGACAAGAAGAAGGAGAGGAGTTACATTGCAAAGAAGCCAAAGACGCTGAGTGAATCTGACACGTCAGACACCAGCGATGATGAGGAAGCCTACTTTGGGCTAATGGGTCGCTCTGACTCAGAAGGAGATTGCCCCCCATTTACTGGGAAGGTAAAAGCTCACACCCCTCTCTCCGACTCTGACTCTAAT
This sequence comes from Platanthera zijinensis, assembly GCA_039513925.1. Lineage (NCBI taxonomy): Eukaryota > Viridiplantae > Streptophyta > Magnoliopsida > Asparagales > Orchidaceae > Platanthera > Platanthera zijinensis. Next base: position 171,899,709 of record CM077078.1, read on the forward strand.
CCTGAGTCTCAGGATGATGATGCTGAGGATAGCCCCTCTGCCCTTGAAGCTGAGCTCCTAGATAAGTATGAGCTTCTGCTCAACACATTCCTGAAATGTCGAAAGAAACTGAAGGCGGAGAAAAAGGAAGTCAAATTCCTTAAAGGTGAGAGTGTCTCCCTGAGGGAAGAGATCACCAGTTTGATCTCCCTCCGACAGGAGCACTTGGACCTGACTTCAAAGCATTCAGAATCTCTTAAGCTCCTTGATCTTAAGCAGGAGGAAGTCGACAAGTTGGAAGAACTACTTGCGGCAGAAAGGAAGATCGTCAAGAGCTTCTCTATGCCAAAAACTGTTCTTCCATTAGTTGATACCTTCTCTGCTCAGGCCAAAGGAGCTGGCTTGGGGCATGTAGGTGTGTCCGGTTCCTCGTCCAGGAGAAACAGGAATAGGAGAAAGAATAAGGCTGCCAAGAAAGCCTCTGCTGATGAGAAAGGAAAGGCCCCACTCAGTCCTGTTGAGTTCAGAAAGACTAGCTTTCCCTGTAACCAACATGACTTTGAGTCAACATATGGGCATCACTTCAGGCCCTCGGTTGCAAAGCCGAAGAGCCGATATGATGGGTGGACCTTTCCCCGTAACTTCAGTGAGAGTGTCTTCAAGGCACCCTATGAGGAAATCCACTTGGGAAATTATGGTCAATTCTCTAGCGGCCATAATAGTAAACTGGCACCTAAGGCCAAACATGTTACACTGAAAAGCGAAGAGGTGAAGAAGTCATGTGACTATGGTCATCATATTGCCTCCACCTCCAGGTCTTCGGCCCCAGCTGAACCCCACGTTTCATGGGTAAAGCAGGCGCCCAAGAGGAAGTATAACAGGTTTGACTGCTGGTGCTGTGGTAAAATTGGTCACTTTGCCGTGGATTGTTGGTTTAATCCAAGGTATAACGAGACTCCTTATGTTAGCGATGCGAGGCCGACCACTCGTAGGGCTAATAAATCGAGGGGGAGTATGCAAACAAGAAATCTAGGACCCAAGTTCGATTGGGTTCCTAAGGCAAACTAATTCTGTTTTGCAGGGATGTCCAAAGGCCAACAAAACTCCTATTTGGTATTTGGACAGTGGATGCTCCCGTCATATGACAGGGACAAGAAGCCTACTGCGGGAGTACACCCCAGTCGAGAATGGATCCAAAGTCATCTTTGGGGGATCTGATCGGGGAGTCACCAGAGGTTACGGTATGATTTCCAACGGTACACTCTCTATCTCTGACGTAGCTTATGTTGAAGGGTTAAATCATAACCTGATCAGCGTAAGCCAGTTATGTGATAAAGGGTATGACGTTAAGTTCTGCAAGGATAAATGCCTGATAATATCATGTGACTCTTCGGAGATCGTATTAACAGGCATTAGGAGCAGAAATATTTTCTGTTTAGACTTTCTTAGTTTAGACTCTTCTACCCCTGTATGCCTAGTAGCCAAAGGCAGTGCATCTCTTTGCGAACAATGGCACAAGAGATTGGCACACATTAATTACAAGACAATTAGTATGCTATTTTCAAAAGACTTAGTAAGGGATGCTCCCATTATTAAGTGCATTAAAGATAGTCCATGTCCTGCATGTCAAATGGGCAAGCAGACTCGGGCTACCTTTAAGAGCATCCCAGACAAAGATTCCTCCAGATGTCTTTACCTTCTGCACATGGACCTGTTTGGTCCTATGCAAGTTCATAGCTTAGGAGGGAAGTCGTATACGCTAGTGATTGTAGATGATCACTCTCGGTTTACGTGGGTGTTCTTCTTAAAACGCAAGTCAGATACGTTTGACATCTTCACTAATTTTGTCAAGCAGATACAGAACGAACTTAACTGCTCGGTGGTCAAAATCAGAAGTGACCACGGAACAGAGTTTGAGTCTGGGGCTATGACAGAATTCTGTGAAGAACTTGGTATCTTTCATGAATTCTCCTCCCCTCGCACTCCTCAACAGAACGGAGTGGCGGAGAGGAGAAATAGAACACTCATTGAGGCAAGCACGACAATGTTGAATGACGCTTCTCTCCCAGAATACTTCTGGGCTGAGGCTGTCAATACGGCTTGTCATGTACAAAACCGGGCATTGATTAACAAAAGCCATCGTAAGACTCCCTATGAGCTACTGAAAGGCAAGAAACCAACCATGTCCTACCTGAGGATCTTTGGCTGCAAATGTTATGTACTGAATAATGGGAAGTACCCGCGTACTAAGTTCGGTGAAAAATGCTTCGAAGGCATATTTATGGGTTATAGTAGCCGCAGCCGGGCTTATAGAGTTTTCAACAAGAAAACCCTAGTGGTAGAGGAGTCAATCAATGTTGTATTTGATGAAGGAAGTTTGCTTAATTGCAAGACTTCTAGTCTTCTTCCTGAAGATGTAGGTGACAGACTTGAAGGGTTGCAACTGGATGAGCACGTGAAAGATGCACCTCCAACTTACGTCAAGGTATCCACTGCTACACCGATCGGAGACGTTGAAAATCAAAATGGAGCAAATCCTTTAGAAGAAGGAGATGCCCAAGAAGTAGTCGAAGCTCCTGACGCCAGACTTCTACAGCTCAGACACGTGAGGGATCATCCTAGAGATCAGATCATCGGAGATCCTCGTGACGGGGTCAGAACTCGACGAGGTACTATTAACGAGATTCTGCATCTTAGCTTCCTGTCCCAGGTTGAGCCAAAGAAGTTCGACGAGGCCAACAAAGATGCTGCATGGATTTTGGCCATGCAAGATGAATTGCATCAGTTCGAAAGATGCAACGTTTGGACGCTTGTGCCCAGACCTCAAAAGCAAAATGTGATTGGCACTAAGTGGATCTTCAGGAACAAACTGGATGAACATGGTGTCATCATAAAGAACAAGGCCAGGCTAGTGGCTCAAGGTTACCGTCAGGAGGAGGGGATTGACTTTGACCAGACGTTTGCACCAGTTGCACGGCTCGAAGCTATCCGGCTATTCCTAGCTTATGCCTCCCACAAAGGATTCACAGTTTATCAGATGGACGTGAAATCAGCTTTCTTGAATGGAGATTTGAAAGAGGAAGTATACATCGCTCAACCTCTAGGTTTTGTCAATCCTACTTATCCTAGTCATGTATATTTTCTTAATAAAGCACTATATGGCTTAAAACAAGCTCCTCGAGCTTGGTATGAGACAGTGTCTAGTTTTCTTCTTGAGAACAAATTCTCTAGAGGAAAAGGAAAAATAGACAAGACATTGTTTCTCAGGGAAGTCAAAGGCAAGATTTTGCTGGTGCAAATCTATGTTGACGACATTATATTTGGCTCCACGGACAACAATCTTTGCAAAAAGTTTTCCAAACTTATGCAAGGAAAGTTTGAAATGAGCAGTATGGGGGAGCTGAAGTACTTCTTGGGACTTCAAGTGAAACAGTCTGAGGATGGAATCTTCATCTCTCAGACGAAGTTCACAAATGAACTCCTCAAGAAATTCGGAATGGAGAATGCAACCTCTATGAGGACTCCAATGGGATCCACTATGTCTCTGGATAAGGATGAGAAAGGTAAACCTTTCGATGAAACCAAATACAGAATCATCATTGGATCCCTGCTCTACCTTACTGCCAGTAGACCAGATATCATGTTCTCCACATGTGTTTGTGCCAGATACCAGGTGAACACTAAGGAATCTCATTATGTCGCTGCAAAGCGAATTCTTAGATACCTTAAAGGTACTCCCAATCTTGGCTTGTGGTACCCGAGAAACAATGATGTCGAGCTAATAGGTTTTTCAGATGCTGATTTTGCAGGGAGTAGGGATGACAGGAAAAGCACTTCCGGGACGTGCCAATTTCTCGGAAGAAGGCTTATCTCCTGGAACAGCAAGAAGCAAAATTGTGTTGCAACCTCCACAGCAGAGTCTGAGTACATCTCGGCAGGGAGCTGTTGCGCACAACTCCTATGGATAAGGAACCAGTTAGCAGACTATGATCTTCAGTTCAAGGAAGTACCCATGTACTGCGACTCCTCAAGTGCAATTGCCATCGCAAACAATCCAGTATCGCATAGCAGAACGAAGCATATTGAAGTGCGCTACCACTTCATTCGGGAGCACGTGGAGAACAAGGACATCTCTGTCTGTTATGTCCCCACGGACAAGCAGATTGCAGATATTTTCACAAAGCCCTTAGACGAGGCCAAGTTCAGTCTCTTCAAAACTGAATTGGGGATGCTCAACTATGAAGAATAAAGACTCCAAACGCTCCTGGCTCATGCCTCTAGGGGGAGCATCTGCCAGCATTTTAAGTGCACGAACTGAGGGGGAGCATGGTGTCCGGTACACCAGACCCAAATTTGCAGATGCCGAAAAGGGGGAGATTACCCTCTCGGCTAAGGCTAAGGTAGCTCAATGCTCTAGTTTGCTCTCAAGTAACGGGTAATGCTTATCCCTATCACCTCATTTTTAAGTTTCGGTTTTTCATTCCTATATGCTCTATTCACCTTAGCTTGTAAGGGTTTAGGCTTCTTCAAAGAGGGAAAGATTGTTGGGTATTGCATCCACAATGTACCTGATTTGAAGAAGCCCCTGTGCAAGCCAAGGTAAATAGACAATGTATTTGATGAAATAATTCTAGTTGTACTTGCAGATATTCCATGCTAAGTACACACCAATGTCAGGGTGCAGTGGGTCAATATACACGGGTCTGTGTAACGTAATCCCTCGTTGAGCAGATCAGTGTGTTGGCCTACGTGTACTCTCTCTATTGGGGTGTACTTAATTTCAAGTACAGGGCTATTGTAAAGCAAGAGCAGACAAGGAGCAAGGATGGGCCAAAGACCAGCTCAAGGAAAGAAAGAGGAGAAATCACTCAAGTAAAAATCGACGAGAATCACTAAGTGATTCTCGCCGATTCGGCGAGAATCACTAGCTGATTCTCGCCGGTTGGAGCCGGCAGTTTCGACACCGCCAGAAATTTTTCTAAGGCAGAATCGTCGAGAATCACTAAGTGATTCTCGCCGATTCGTCGAGAATGACTTTGCATTCTCGACGAATCGGCAAGAATCAAGTGTGATTCCCGCCGATTCTCCCCGGCCTCTGTATCTGTGCAGTCAGATTTCGGCTAAGTAGAAGTCGGCGAGAATCATAAGTGATTCTCGCCGATTCGGCGAGAATCACCTATGATTCTCGCCGAATTTGACTTGGCAATTTTTCTGAAAGTTCTGGACCGGTCCAAGTTACCTGCAGCTGTTTGAACCGGACTTTGGTCCTTACTTTGGTGGGACCCGCAACGGTCATCTTCTTGACCTAAGGTATATATACACTGTATTTGTGAACAGTAAAGAGCGCGGATTTACGGTATTTCAAAAAGAACGAGCGGCCGACTACTAAACCCTAATCTCGCGATCTTGCTCCGCCGGTCATCTCCGCCGCTCGTATGCTTGTCGCCGCTGCTGATCTCAGGTTCTTCCAGATCTCCCGGTGACAGAAGCTTAGGCTAGCATAGCGTCTCACGTGTCTAACGAGAGATCCCTTGTCTCTTGATTCGTTGATCGGGAAAATCTTTCCCCTTCCGAATCGATCGAGACGATCGATCCTTGTGCGACCGTTGGAAGATCTTGCTTCCTTTGCTACGAAGTTTGAATCAAGTTGGCACTGCTGCTGCTCTCCGTCGCCGCTGCTGATTTCGAGAGCCTTGCCGCCGCCTCAAGCCGCCGCCGGTTTCGGGAAAGGTTCACTCCAAGTGAGATCTAGGGCTGAGCACTCTTCGTTGACTTCAAGAGCACGTCGTCAAACGAAGAGGGTCACCTTCTCTCCAAACGTTGTTTGTATTTCTTACAAGCTAGTTTTTAATTTCCTTGTAACGGACCGATTGGTCCCTAGTTGTAAGGGTTGGGTGCAACCAGGATTGTGGGAGTGTTGACTCCTACGTGTGGAAGGGTTCCTTCCGTTAGTGCAAGGATTGGATTTCAATCCTGTTGGTGAAGTGACCGAGTCGTCCCGTGTTGGGAGATAGGTCGAAGGGGGAAAGTGGACGTACCCAAATCGGGGAACCACTATATATTGTCTGTGTTCCTTGTGTGCTTGGTTGTTTTGTTTTCTTATGCAGGTAAAACTTTAATTCCGCAATTACGCTGCAGAGTCACCTAACCCCCCCCCCCCCCCCCCTTTAGGTGAAGATAGTTGACACTAGGTGGACTTTCAATAACAATCCTACCCCTTTCTCGGGGCAGTAGCATTCCTTCCCTGCACAGCATGGTATCAACAATAGCAAATATGTGCTCGCAGGCACACTCAAGCCATCACAACCGTCGGCCACACGGCCCGACAGTCCGTGCACTCAGGGCACATTCTTGGTGCACCGGAAAACCAGGGTCAACACCACCGTTTACACGGTATTGAGCATTCTAGTCTTTTTGGCGCGCGGGCCTAAGACTCTCATTATGCGCTCCAACGAAACCTATAACCAGGCTTACCAGTCGGACGGACATAACGCAGGTACGGATCAGCCACCCCTCGTTGCTCAAGTTGCCGTGCCACCTCGAATACGGAAGTATCCATGGCAATTTATAGGCGCGGGTCGGTTTCACCTTTCCTGTTCGGCAATCTGCCTTTTCATCGAGTTGCAGCCCAACGGCTCAACCGCACACAAAGTGGCAATGCACGGCCACAAGAGTTGCATCCAACCCTCTTCATTTCCTGGACTTCATCCAGTACTTCCTGCTGCACCAAGCAACAGGTAGGCACAAGGCAAACAAGCCATAACCACGGTCTTCTCCGATATGCAAACAAGCATCACCAATCCAGATCAACATGTCTAGATGGGCTTCACATAGCATGCCTAGATCCGTACTCCAATTCCGGACTCTAACAAGGGGGACTTTACATATCTACCCCAAGGGATGCCATAACCCACCGCACACTCGCGAGGAAGGGTTTTCCCTATGCAATGCAGAAAAGAAGGACTACACATGTCCAAGAAGGGAGATCGTTACCCTTGACGATCTCTTGGGAGCCATCGAAATCTAGCCGGTGAGAAAGCACCGCAGCAGCTTTGCCTTCACAGCGCTGGCCTCGAATCTCGAATCGGACCACGGGAGCTCCGCCAGTGGCTTGATCTCCTCCTCCTTCTTCTTCCTTCTCTCTCTTTCTCTCTTCACTTAGCCAAATGAAGAATGATCTCTTCATCAAGCCTCTGGTGACTTAATCCAGCAAGGAATCACCTGAGCCTTTGGATCCAAATAGAGAAAAGGAACGGCCACGATTTTCCCAAAATTACATTTTTTTGGCTGACACGGCCTGTGACACGCACGTGTCACAGGCCGTGTACCCTTAAGCGGCACACGCGGTACTCGTACCGACTGAAATATACCAGAACACGGGCATCGACACGCCCGTGTCGAACCTAACACACCCGTGTCAGTCATGTGACACGCTCGTGTCACCCCTGCCTCAACGAGCTCCAAAACCAACAAGCAGTACACGGGTAGGCACACGGCATCGGACACGCCCGTGTCAAATCTGACACGGCCGTATTCAAGGCTTGGTTCTGGGCCGTGTACTTCCCTGACTCAATCCGCCCATTTCTTGAGTGAAACGCCCTGGGACACGCCCGTGTCCCAGGCCATGTACCCCCGACATGCCCTGGGACATGCCCGTGTCCCAGGCCGTGTATGCCCGACACGCCATGGGACACGCCCGTGTCCCAGGCCGTGTCAAACAGCCTGCACCTCAAATCTAGTTTTGAGATTTTTGGGGTGTTACATGCAGTGTATTGGTGCTTGGAGATTTTGCTCCGGCTTTGGTTTTTGGTTATGCAGGTGGTCATTTTTCCCAAAATCAGGAATTCTGACTTGTGGAAAACACACAGTCGTGTGTTTCCTTCGCGCACGCTTTCTACCTAATCGTGTGTTTTCTTACAGAAAATAGTCGAATGGAGCTCGACGAATATCGTCTAGCTGAGCTCGGAGACCTTCATGCACAGTTTCTTCTGAACTGTGCGTGAAGGAAACACACGGTTTTCATGTAGTTGTTTAGTTGATAGCGCTCTATGGTTAATCGTGCAATTTGTTCACGTACGGGCAGAAGTGCCCGTACGCATGTAAAATGTACGGTTCCACCTTCTTGCAGGGAATTGCAGAGCTCTATGGTTACCCGTGCATTTTATTTCATGCTCGGGCGGTAGCGCCCGTGCACGAGTAAAATGCACGGGTCAACTCATCTTCCTCCACAGCTTTGTTCTGTAAATTAATATCGCACGGTTAACGCACGGTCATGCACTAAACCGTTCATGACTATTTTTCTTACCTTCTCGTATTTAAGTTCAGGAGTTGACTGGAGCAGAGATAAGTCCGCCATTTCCGCCTCTCTGAGCGGGAAAATCGCCCTCCGATTTCTTTTTCCTCTCTCCTCCTTGCAGAGGTCATTCGGACACTGTCATCCTCCAAACATCACCACAAGTTAAGATCTTCCGCCATTTCCTTCATCTCCTCTCAAGAGGAGCATTTGGTGCTCCTTCTCGCTGCCATTGAGAAGTTTTCCAGCGACTACCAACCTTCACGGTTCGTGAAGAAAATTGAGAAAACACCTTTGAAGTAGGTGACAACACTTCAAGCTTCCTCGGACATTAACCACTGACCGATCCCGGATAAAGACCGACAACCTTCTACTTCGGCAGAGAATCGTGGCAAGCATTCATGCGTTGGGTTGTAAATCTCCTCTTCACTCTCAGTTGGGTTGTAAATCTCCTCTTCACTCTCATTTGTATTTTGTTTCGATGTTTGTTAAACTTGCTAGGAGCTATTAACATTATTCATGATGGTTTTCTATTGAAAATATTGTAGAAGTTCTTAGTTAAGCTTTGCTTCCTTTGTTTGCTTTAGGTTGTTTCTTGGCGATACGCCGCACTAACGTGTTTTAGGGGCTGTCTTGGCGAAGCGGTGTTTTCGACCCTCAACGGTTACAATCACACGCCCTAATACTCATCAGAGTATTCCACCCTTACAAAGCAGTGAAGGCAACCCGCATAATTAATTTTAGTAGTTATAAAACAAAAATCATCATCCAAACCTTTGTTGAGTTTGCAATCACTTTCCAATGAGGAAGAACACACTACCAATCTACACTCCTCGAGAGATTCGATACTCGGAGGATAATTCCCCCAGTTTATTACTTGACAACGATTAGTGCACTTGCCGATATTGCATCAAGTTTTTGGCATAGTTGTCAGGGAGTGCAACAATTGTGTGTATTTTTCTACTGGAAAAGTTGTTGCAATTGCTTTTGGCATTTTGATCAGTTTTTGTGTGTTGTATGACTGATCCAAATCCCAAGGATAGAGGTGAAGATCTTGGAGTTGATCTTGAAACCACACAAGCGAGGCGAGCCCGCCGGCGTGCTGCTGCTGCTAAAGGAAGAGAAAGAATGGAAGAGTTATGTCAAGAAAGAAAATGGAATTGGTTAACGTGTCTTTAAGGACGGGGAGGAGGTCCAACCCCGCATTAGGACAATGCGTCACTTCATGACCCCTACCAGAGGAAGTTTTTACCCTAGTTTCTGTCCGACCATCTTGAACAACCACTTCTTGATAAAGCCCGCCATCCTCAACATGATCCGCAATAACACGCAGTTTTCGGGCATGCCAAGTGAGGATCCGCGGCTCCATCTGGCCGAATTCTCGGAGATCTGTGGCACCTTCAACTACGCCGACATTACTGATGTCGTGGTGAAGCTAAGGCTTTTCCCATTTTCGCTAAGGGACACGGCGAAAACCTGGCTCCACACTATTGCTCTCGGGACTACGACTACGTGGGAGGCTCTTTCTTCAATGTTCTTAGCAAAATTCCACCCGGTGGACAAAATAGTGAACGTCCGAAGGGAGATAGCCACCTTCCGGTAGTTGGACTAAGAAACATTATCTGAGGCCTAGGAGAGATTTGCTGATCTACAGCGTCGATTCACCAAGCACGGCTGTGAGTCGTAGAATTTTGTTGAAAATTTTTTTTTCTATTGAGCCTAATTACTGGGCTATAATCGACGCGGAGGGAGGAGGCACTATCTTGAACCTGACTCCCGATGAGGCTTTGCGGCTCCTTCATGACACCGCTTCTCATAACATGTTTTTGACTGCTGGAAGAAACACACCAAGGGGTGCGAGAAATTTGTTCGAGTTAAATGCGGTGTAGCCGCAAGCTAAGGCGAGCCATCCTACTATGGATGGGATGATGTTGCTGACCAGATCAACCCCTCCTCCTGCTCAGGTGATGTCTATTTCGTAAAAGGGTGTTGGAAACCCCGACCCTCATACATATGAGTGCCCAGATAGAGAAGGTTTTGCTGATCCATCAGGTATATATGCTACCGATAGTGAAAACTTTATAAATAATCAGAACCGCGTTGCTCCTTATTACAATGCTTATAACCCGAATATGAGAAATCATCTGAATTTCTCCTGGAACCAAAATGCTCCCGGCCAAAGGTGGCAGGGAGGCCATCATAAGTTTGATGCTTAAGCTTCTCATAGCCATCTATGACTGCCTCAGTCGGGTTATAATCTGAACGCGCAGTGGATGCGAAAGAGTACATTAGAAGAGATGATTGAGAAATTCATGGAGATGGCTCAATCCAAGATGGCCACTCATACCGCCTCCATGAGAAACTTGGAGAAGCAGCTGGGGAAACTATCCCAAGTGTTCTTTGAGAATACTCGCGGCGCCCTCTCGAGGGACACGGAAAAAAATCCCCGTGAGAAAGGGAAGGGTATTGGGAGAGACAGATGAGTGTATTAAAAATAAAGTGGCTGTGAAGTGCAAAATAAATGAGGTAGATATAGTGGCCCTATGTGATTCCGGATCTTCTTGCAACATTCTTGATTTGCAAGATGTTGAAAAATTTAACTTAAATATTGACCCGAATGTCCGTAAATCACACGTGCTAGCCGATGGGTCGGTAGTGAAGACTAACGGTGAGATAAAGGAGGTGGAAGTGATACTGAACGGGGCTGCGGTAGTCACTGATTTCCAGGTGCTAGGTCCAATGGGGAATGCTTCAAAACCCATCTTAGGGGTCCCCTACCTGAAAGCTAGTGGGGCGACGTTGCAGTTTAACGCAAGCGATATCACCTTGGCTTCCAAGGTTGATGCGCCTTTATCGCCGTCCCTTACGTTAAAAACTCTGAATGAACCCAGAAAACTGCAGGATTTGAATGTTGTGTTATCTGACGGTTTGCCTAGTGTTGTTGAGACAGGTTTGCTGCAGAAAGGGGAAATAAAAGCGAAGTTGGTTGGACTGCAGCAAGTTGTGGATTAGAAGGGTAGTAGTGATTAGAGTGAGAGTCACGTTGCTGAGATTGAGGACCAGAGCACGACTGTTGAAAGAGTACAGAAATTAGGATCAAAAACTTATAATGAGCCAAATGATTTGTGTAAAACTATAAAACAAGTTAGTTGGGCTGATCAATCACCCGCCACGGGTGAGGAAAGGAGGCCTCCAGACCGAAAAGCTAGATCTACTTCAGAATTGGATGGAGTGGTTGTACCACCATGGAGATCTCCATCCTTGGAATTGCGAATAAAAGAACTTCGAATGCGCTGGATTTTGCCCACCGGCGCGAGAAGGAAAAGGCGAGGGGCAGGGTAGATTCATCTTCCCTGGGCCCTAAAGCTTACGCTTCTCCCTTGTCTCGCATGTTCGAGAGGATCTATCACAAGTCAGCGATTACCTGAGATGTGAAGGATCTCCGGGACCTTCCCCTCCTCTTCTTTTCTAGTATATTTTTTTCTTAATGTTGTGTGTGATGTTTTGGACTTTATCGTTACGTACTGCACTTATGCTTTTGAACTATATATAAAACTATTAATACAGGTATTTTGTCCACCTTAAGGACGGTAAAGAAAAGTGGCTCCTGGGAGACAACCCATTATTGTGTTTTTGTTTTTTTATGCGCATATTATTTAGTATGGATTGTTATGCTTGGAGGTATTTTCGTTTGCAGGTGGAGTTCATTCGGGACGTGGACTTTCGATAGAAATTAATGCCAATCTTCTGGTATGCTCATTTTTGAGCGTTGGGTAACCCTTTCTCCTTTCTTCCTTTTTAATTTCATGATCACATTGTTGTGTTAGGATGATTAGGCTAAGTCTGGTGGGGAGAGTTATGCGGGTACTCACGCATGTGCATTTTACCATTGCCATACTAGAAGAATATATTCATTTGCTGTCTATGTTGATTGGCATTACATACCACTGCACCACACTTGAGCGCGTTCTTGAATAGGAGCATGTCGTGAGTTTTATCGTCACTAGTGTGCGATTTGGAAAATTTCGGCGCTGGCCTAGGATTGCGAGGCAGAGAAAGATGTTGCTTCCATGAGGGCTCCTAATCGAGTGCTCATGTCTCGTTTATGAATACGTGTAGAATTAGACTCTTTTTATTCTTATAGCGTATTTTATTTCTATTGGCATAAATCTTGTTTATTCTACTCGCCTACTTCGAATCTGTTGTGAATCAAACAGTAGCATAGAGATGTGTGTCGACATCGCTTACCTCGTATTGCTTGAGTTAGGAGGAAGTATTGTCTTTTTCGGTGGCTAAGAACTTGCCCCTAGCTACTCTCGATGCATGGGTACATGGTTAGTCAAGTGAGCGCGTGATGTAGGCTGTCACTTTGTTCTAGTTTGAGCCTTATACCATTCCCGACGCCTATCCGTTGCTATCCCCGTTGAGCCTATCCCTTCTTTTGTCATCCTTACGCCTTGTACCAAAGACATATAGCCTTTACTACTCGCACACCCGAATGTGGTCGCTCGGTTTGTTTGTTTTATTGTTGGTTTTTTTTTCCGTTATGTGTGCCTGTTATGTAGGAGCTTTGTGCCGCTTGTGGTTTTGCCGTGATTTCGGCTCGTTTTGGTTATTTTGTTAATGAAAAAAGGCGAAAAAATAAATGAAAATATAAATTCCCAATGTGGAATAAAAAAAACAAAAAAAGGAGAAGAAAAAAAATCTTTTGTTGTGGAGTGGTGAAATTTTGTTATATTGTGATCGTTATGTGCGTGCACGCACCGTTAAAAGTCCATGTCTGGTGGTGCGGTGCACGTATTTGTTGTTGCGTATAGCTGTGAGTGTTTTTGAGCGGTCTCATTTTGTGTGTGTGTATCCATCATGTTTATCTTTATATACCCCTCATTTGCCTAAGCCTCCATTATACTCCAAGTCCTACGGATTCGCGCTTGTGTCGAACTAGTGTCGTGGAGTGAGTGTGAACGGGCGAGCTTATGGTCATCGACATTGGTGGATTCCTTTGTAGGTTATCCCGAACCCTTGCAATGGCAATGCTCAACACAGTGTTTGTCTGTTTTCTCCTTGCGCGTGATGATGCGTTGAACTGCAAGTGTACCAGTCGCACAAGTAATAAAATGGGCGAATTTCCCCAAGTATTGATCTAGAGGGAACATATCAAGGTGGAGTTAATTTTGAGGAGGACTTGAGATTGAAGTCCAAGGGTCTAACTTACGAAAGGGGGGTTTGGTTGGCTGCGGATAAAGAAATTAAAATACTATCAACTACTCCTATGCAATGTCGCTATGCATCGCTTCGCCACACAGGATGGAAGACTACACGGGCCGCTATGCACTGAATTGCTGGGCGGATGGACGAGTAGGCTTACGGAATGCGGTTCGAAAGCACCTCTTCGCTACGCACACTTCTAGCAATTGCTAGAACGATAAAACGAGATGTGGCGGCGGATGGAAATGAAGGCGCTTCTTATGCAACTAAAGAAGTAAAGCAATACAGAATCACATAGACATGGATCTAATAAAGCATACAAATAAAGATTAACAACATCTACAAATGATGTTTTAACACACATATACAACAAAAAAGCAAGAACAAGTCAAGAGATTGACCGAATCTGAAGGCTCGTCGAGGGGTCGCAGAAGGAATCGTCGGGTTGTCATCCGCATCCAAGCTCGGTAATCAACTACGTCCGGGGTAAAGAAGGGTTGTGACTACCTTCCAATGGCCCCGTCTTCTTCGTGTCACGAGGCAGAAGAAAGTTGCAAGCTTCTCGTTGCTTGTTAGCTATGGCATCAAACCATGAAATGGAGCTCAAAATATGAAGGAGAAGGCCGAGAGCAAGCACCGACAAGGTGTAGGCTTCGAGAGCATGGCCGGAGCTTCTCTCCTTGTTGGAAGATGAAGGGTGGAGGTGGAAGGGCGGGACTTCTCCCTGAAGGTTGGCTGGAATTGCAGGAATACTGATCCTCCTTCAATGGTGGGAAATCTGTGCTTTCAATAGAAGCAAATAAGAAACATAGGCATGCACAGTTTGGCGCACGACCGTGCGATAACCATGCGTTATTAAACTTCCAGGCCAAGCTTGCGGATGAAGATGCGTTGAACCGTGCATTTTACTCGCGCACGGGCACTTCCGCCCGTGCATGAAGGAAATTGTACGGGTAAACACAGAGCGCGGGAAATCAATATGGTACAGGAGAACCATGCATTTTACTCGCGCACGGGCGCTTCCGCACATGCATGAAGGAAAATGCACGATTAACCACAGAAAGCAGAAACTCAAAGAAAAATATGCAGACTGTGCGACTCCTTCTTGCACGGTTTGGCCGAAACCATGCGGGAACAAAATTCATGGGTAGCTACAGAAGTCCCCAGAATTGCAGTGTAAAGCGCACGATTGCCACGAGACCGTGGGAGAAGAAAAATGCACGACCGTGCGTTTTACATAGAAACTAGAAAATGAGCCCGGGACATTCCGACTACCTGTACTGCAATGAAACCAACTGGAGCACCAACTCCCAGCAACATCATGCAATTCACAACCACAGAAAGAGCCATGGGGAGTACCATGTGCATAACCCCAACAAAAGAATGTGCAATTTCACACCAATGGGCCAAAACAGTACACGAAATGGTCAATGACCGAACGCTGCAAATATAACCGAAATCCGTTTGAAATGCAGTGTACGAGTGAGAAAACAAGCCCAGATGAGTCTGAAAAACCCTATAAATATCATACTCATCACACCACAAGACTTAAACATTTGCTCGTCCCGAGCAAATCATCTCTCCATGGACTCAAAAACAGCTAGCTGGCTTAGAAATTTCAAAATAAAGTAAAGTGAGAAATCAAATACTCCTGGGTGCAGAAAATATAATAGATAAACTTTTTAATTATGCTGCAAAGTTTATAAATTTCGACAGGCGTAAATAAATATTTTAGCTACTCAAAATATGAATGTTTGAGAATCGTCTGATAACACGTAGGTAGAAAGTAGACAGACCACGAAGGTGAGCATTACCAAAGACCGAGGCTAAGGATCACCTCCAAAGGAATCCACCAATGCCAGGGACCATACGCTTGCCCATTCACACTCTCTCCACGTTGCTAGTTTGACTCAAGCATGAATCCGTAGGACTTTTAGGAAAATAATGGGGCTTGGGTATATACGTAGGTAAGGATGCAAAAGGTAAACAAGGGCTACGCACAACCCATGTAACACCCCCTTTTTTCGATTCAAATCTCGGGGTCTTATGCCCAGAACCGCCGCTTTGCAAGGACACCTTCGCACCCGGGAAGGTCGTCACTATAACGCGTCGATTCTGCCGGCCTTTTCGATCACAATCAAGTAGCAAGTAGTAAAGAAAGAGAAATGCAGTCCACAATATTAAATCACATATAAATAAACTCCACGAAGGAAGCGTCCACAGTATAACATCAAAGTAAAAAAAATAGAGTACTGAAAGGAAAAGGACTTAAGCCCGGTACAACAACACCTCAATATATGGTCACTCAAACGGAAGCTGAAAAACAAACTGCTACTAAGGAACGGAACTCACGGTCCTGGCTGTCTGAACTCCAGAGCTAGACTGCCCTGTCTCCAAGCACCCCGGCCTTCTGGGCTGCTCCTCCGGGCTGGGCTCCACGGTTCCCTAAAATGATGTGGTCCGAAAATCGTTAGTCTATAAGACTAAGCCCTATCATCCCTCTCCCCTTCCCCCATGCCCTAAGGCACCGAACGGAGAGGAAGAAAGGGGAGGACATGAAGTTGGAGAGTAGTCAAAAACAGATGACGGTGGACCTAACTAGTAAGTTATAAAAGGTGAATAATATAAGTGTTGTAATAGGTAAAACAGAAAGGTAAGTAAGAAATTAAACCTTCATTTATGTGAGTACACATAAGCCAAGAGATCTTTTATAAGGCTCCCATCGTATAAATGTACCATTCCACTTTATATGTTGGGGTGTCGGTTATCACAAGCATTATTTAAATATTTAAAATGACCTTAATCTATAAAACTTTCCCATACAAGCTTATAGACCCAGGGGACATTTTGCAGGTCCCAATGTATAAGCGTCCCATTCCACTTATACATTAGGTGTCAAGGTTCTTATGAATGATTATGTATGCAACTATATGGTGGGTTAATGATGTTAATGTAGTGCAACTCACACACCCAACTCTGTGTACACAAACCTTAGTTCCCCCTTTAAGAGCCGTTACCTCCCAGGATACCTCCGTAGTGGCAGACGAAAGCGGTGGGTTGGTCCTCGCCCACCTCAAAACAAGTATTTGAACTACCGGTCTTACCTATCGTATGCCCTCAATGCCTGGTGCACGAGGCGGACTCCCGCGTACTCTTGCCGACTGGACTGCCGGACATAAGGTTGGCGAAGTGCTAGCCACCTTGCCGAGTCAAAGCTATTGGTGTCGGTGCAACGAACTCCCCAATATCGAAGACTCACCACCTTAAAGTTTCCTATTTATGCACATGTAACATTTAATATAAGAAGTCAAGAGTAAAGCTCCCGGACCAAACTGTCCGTCTCAACCACAAACCGAGACTAAGCACCCCGAACTAAACCGTCCGGCTCAATTCCAAACCTCCTCCCTTTGAGCACCGCGGGATGGCGCCCCTTTGAATACCTCGGGATGACTTAACCTTTTTCAAATGTCTATCCTACTAGTGTGTGAACTGTAAACCTATTTCAACTAATTACTCTTTCGATTTATTTAAGATTTACTTTAGCCCAGGACTACCTTCGGATTATGCCCCGTGAAGGTTTCTCAATAGGCACTAGGAACTAGGATGTTATGACAGACCAAAGTTCCCTTCGCAAGGCACTTCTTAATATTGGTTAATTTTCTCTTACCAGTTCACTTCTCATATTACATTAAACTAAAACTAGGGTAGCTTGACATTTCACTCTCACAGGAACGACGATCTTTCGTCGAATCCGTGCTCCTTCTACCACAACAACTCACTTCTCGTCACTCCTTAGAACCTTCTATGACAACCTATCTAAATCCATCCCAATCAGTACATTGAGAAACTCTAACATTGCCCTAAGTCGTCTCCAAATGCGAACTTTTACGAAAACGCTAAATACGGACCACCCTACACTATATGATGACCATGATAGGATGTCCTTTGTGTTTTCATCCGAATGACCTAAGCTATTTACTGGGGTCCTATCATGTCATAAATGAATCAATTCTAGGTTATGATAATTTTCTCAATTAATCTATTAATTAATTAATTTTCCTGAAAATCCAAGATCTACCAATTTGAACATGAAGTATACTTTTCAGCGATGTAAAAATCTTATAAATTCAGGATAAATACTATTACCTCTAAAAAAATGACATGTCCAAGGTTTGGAAATTTTCTCTAGGGTCTAGGGGACTTAAAGCTATTTTTGTAATATCTTGTACCTTTCAAAATTTGTGAATCAACTATATAAAGGTGGATTACAAAAATTATGAATCAATTATGTAAGACTTCTACTGACTTGAAAAGAATATTAGCCAAAATTTCATTATTTAATTACTGAGAATTGAAGTCTATAAAAATTAATTAAAAACACATTAAATAGACATGCTTGTGAAACAAGTATTGAAAATATAACTTCAAAATTCATAAATAAATTTCTAATAGCATATAATGGCCTAAAAATCTTATTTCCTAAATCTCATAATTTTTCAAAGGGTATAACAGCCATAATTAAATTAATTCCCTAAAGCTCCTTTTCAAAACATTCATGAATAAAGTACTAAGTTTATCCCACTAAAATTTATATAAAAATCCAGGAACATCCATTCTAACCTAAAGACCTCACTTCCAAGATTTTGTGAGATTTCAATAATTAAAAAGATCCTAAATAATTAAATCTTCAATTAGGGCTACAACCACATTTACAAATGAAGTATTAGGTATTATCATCATAAAATTCCAGTAACAATACCTAAGGGTCCTATCTACCCTAGATTTACTCTACCAGAGTTTCACAGCTTTTAGATGACATTAAATAACTGTTTTGACCTAAAAGCCATTCTACCCTAAAACTAGGGTTTTGCTTTTGAGGAACCTACTTACCTCTAACTCTTTTAAATTCCAACCAGAGGGTTAGATACTCATTATCCCATCTTCCCCAAGGGGGTACTTAGGATAATTCTAAACTAGTGGTAGACATCTCAACCTATGATGAGGTGAGTTGACCTCTCAATCTCCAAAGAGCATTTTTCCCAAAACACCCTTCACTAGGTCAAAACTAGGGTTTACTAAATTCCTATTCAAAACTCATCAAAATGAGCTGAATTTTGGGGTACATTTAGATATAAATACCAGGGACCACTCACCAAGACTTGGGAGATTATGGAGGTCAGTTGGTCCACAAAATCTCTTACCCTTGCTTTTCCCAAGTTAGGACAAAATACCTAAGTAAATCAACTCCAAATTTACCCAAATTTGGTCAGCCCCTAACTAACAATAATATTGACTCCCTGTACAAATTTCAAGTCATTTGGACAGAGAGATAAGGGTGGGCACCCACTTGAATTCCTAGGGCACAATTCCCAAGGTAGGGATAAGGTTTAGTCAAACCCTACCCAAACCTTATCCAAATGTGCTCAAATTTTTATAGAGTTATATATTAATGCTAGGGACCCCTCATTAAAATTTGGGAGTGTATGATGGTCATTTGACCCCTTAATTCCCTAACCCTAGCTTTTCTAGGTTTAGGGTAAATTCCTAAGTTAAAAAATCCTAAATGCCCTCCAATTTTTATGGGAGCTAGTTTTGGATGATACTAAACTTCTGTCCAAAATTCAAAGCATTTAAGCCAAATGTTAGGAGTGGGGAATTATTTGAAAATCTGTCCTAGATATAGGACATACCCTAGTAAAATGACCCTACAGGCCCGCAAACTTAACCAAATTTTCACCACAATATATCAAACTCAAGGTATTCTAAAGGCCTACAATTTTTAAATTATAAACTTTTTCATGAAATGCCCAGAAGGGGACTAAAAATCAACATATAGTAAACTGTTAAAACAATAACAGAAAATGAATTATTAAAACATTAATTCGTGTATTTCAAGTCTTGCACGCATCTTGAAGCAATCCTAGGGCAGCTGCACTTCGTCTTCTCCAAATGGCCTGAACCAGAAACTGTGGGAAGAGAGTGTAACGGGCCTTTTCCCGGCCACTAGGGGCGGCGCCACCACCGGGAAACAACTACTACATGTTCCCGGTGGTGGGGGCTAGCCTTGCTGGCGGCTAGGGCGGCCGAAGGTGGCAGGGCCTCCCTACCCGAGCCCACCCAAAAGCCATGAAAATTGCAAAAAAATTCTTGTTTTTGGTTCCCTCCGACCGGCTACTCGAGCCCGACCTCTACTCTAATGATTCTAGGATCTAAACATAAGAGAAAGAGAGGGGAAGGACCTGAGTTCGGGCATGAATGCGGGTTGAACGGCAGGATGCCATGGCAGCGGCGGTGGCGCCATTTCTCTGCTTGGTGGCTCCGGAAAACCTCTCTCCATCCTGCTATGGTTTCGAAACTGGTCGCCCCTCTCTCCTAAATGAGTATATAAAGAGGAGAGGGGGAGAGGGGGCGGTTTTCTTCAAGCCAAAGCACCTCTTCATGGTGGGGGGTGGTTAGAGGAGAGAGAGAGTGAAAACTCCTCTTGATGGCCGGGAAAAGGGTGGGAGGAAGAGGTGTCAACCTCTAGGTGGATGTGGGCCCCTCTTTGGCCGAGCCCCATGCCTCCCCGCTCTCTAAAACCACTCCTTCACTTCCACCACCTTTTCTCCCTCCTATATTTAGCCTATTTCTCACTTCTTTCTCTCTCCTAATCACCCTCACGATTTCTCTTCCCCTAGAATACTAAAGGCAGTCCTTAAAATAAATATTAAATCCTTAAATACAATATGAGAGGGGGGCTCACCATTCTACCATGAAAATACCCCTTATTCTCACTTTCTCTCTCCTAGTCCACATGTTGGCTAGCCTAGGGTTTAGGGTTTACTTGGTCAATTTGACCTTCGGAGTCAATATCAATAGACCCCTAGGGACCCATTGACCTCCACTAAGGCCTAGGTATGGTTAGGTAGGGTAGACTTGGCATAATGAGGGTTAGTTGATGTCACGACCCGCATTTTCCCCGAGGTTAAGAAGTATTAGAGTAATGGAAAATACGCATCGTGATGCCACGTCGAGCAGGGGATAACTGCCGACGCTCAGGCGACACACCAAAACCATAAATCACAAGTTTTAATTTAATAAAAAACCAGTTTGTTTGAAGGCCGTATCCCTCGGCACAGTGGATCAGCTAGTCCACGCTGAGAAAATATAAATACTTACAGCGGAAAAATACTTTGATTCGATTAGTTTGACACCCTAAATGAGTATAAGGGTCCACTAGAGACCGCTTATAGAATGCACGACACCTAAGGTGAGTATAGTATATATGTATTAAAAGATGTTTTACGCATATAAGAAAATAGTACTTTAGTTAGCAAACATGTTATGCATGAGGTACATATAATAGTTTAGGGTTTTAAAATACCTAACATGCAACCTAGCATAAAACCTTCCCAGAAGCAAGTAAACAACCCCAAGATGGAAAAAACAGCAGTCTAAATTCATACTTAGAAAAACAAGAAAGCCACCAGTGGGCGTCGACAACCCGACACGAACCCACCGGTGAGTGTGCATGTCCATACAGAAAAGAAAAATGACTACCTCACAAGGGAGTGATCTGCAACTCTGCTAGAATGGAGGCTACCAGCAAGACCTAGCAAATGGAAAATCAGCCGCTCAATCGGCTACAACCTGGACCTGAGACATTCAAGAAAAGAAATGCCTCAGCAAGGAAATAAAGAAAAGAAAGGAGTGTCAGATTGTTTAAATAAAGAAAGGTTTTCCAACCCGACAATAAAATACTAAACCATAGGAGCAGGAACATGAAGAAGCATTACATATAGAGCAATAAAGGCAAAACACACTAAGTGTGAGCACAAAACTACCTGCTCTGGAAAGTATCAACCTGTAGTAGTAATGCATCAGCATAAAAGCAAGGGTAAACCAAAAGTAGACAATAGGAAACTCATAGTCCTAAGCTTGTGGGCAAATGACCCGGGTGTAAAAAAAATAATGGGGCTGGAGTGGCTGGCCGCAGTGTCCAACACCAAGAACCAGACCCCAAAAACATACTCAAGGGTGAAATCACAACTGGTGGCAGCTCCAGGGTCCACACATCCAATAAGTTGGCCACAGTGTCCAAACATAGTGGTGGCCACAGTTTAGCACACACAATTCACCCCTCAGAGTCCAAACAACCACACCCCCTCCGGTCATAGCCCACGAGTCGGCATGCAAAAACAAGCCGAACACCCCCAACATCCCCCTTAGGAAGAAAAAAGATTCCTCTAACAGTCCTAAAGAAGCACACATCGCAAGGTTAAAGACTTAGCCAACAATCCTAAAACTAACATCTCAACCCTCTCAACGCCTGGAGATAGAGAACTAAAATTTTAATTCCTATACTCTTCATGTCACGCCAGACCACTATAACTAGCCCAGAAACATTCTAATCATCCAGACTAAGGAAAGGGAAAATTGCTACTGCAGCTACCACCTCTGTCAAACCAAAATAGCACAAAACCGAGCCTACCAATTAGGAACTCAGCAATTTATACTCTACAGCAAGTTGACAGTGGTATAGCAACTGTAGTTTCAATCAAATCTGACAGGACTATGAAGCTTTCCTAGGTTCTAAAAATACAGATTCTTTGAAAAAAACAATTTAAAGCTTTCTCTCCTACCCGGCTACAGCTACCCTATAGGAAACCTAAACCAACACTCAAAAAGACTTAGCCTACCCCTTGAATAATACTAAAACTTAACTCCAGCTATAATGTGGACCACAACTGAGAATGAAAAGAAGAAAAAAAAAGATATAAAACATAAAACTGCAAGGGCCGGGAGCCACTTGCCTAAATTCGGGCAAGGAAAAAAAGCTGCGGGAACACCAAGCTTGGCACAGGTGGCTCGGCCTGCTTCAAAACCAGAAACATATGAGCAAGATCTGAAGTTTTCTTTAAGAGAAGAAGAAGAAGAAATCGGAAACCCTAGCTCCTATTGGCAGCACGAAATATCAAAATACAAACCTAGAAAGAAGGGTCGGGCCGAGAGCAGCCAAACCTGCCCTATCCCGAGAGAAAACTGCCCAGCAAGCTCCACCAAACCGTCGGCCAAGCAGCAGCTCCACCGCCTCCCCCTTGCTTCCTTCTGCTGGAAGCCAAGCCCTAGCTCGGTAAAATGGGGAAGAAAATGCTAGCTGGCACCTTTAATTACAAACCCTCCACTCACTCACTTTTTCCAAATAAAATAAACCTTTACCCAAGCACTAGTTGCTTTAAAAATATAACTTAAATAAGGCAATCAGCCACTACTACACCTCATAAACCCGCCCCCTTAGCTGGATAAAGAAACTATAAACTTATATATACACATTTACATATATATATTCAGCACATATATAAATACATTTATATGCAAATATCTATATATATAAAAGTTAATATAAAAAGACTATCTGCACCCAAGCTTACACAAACACACATAAATATATATATACATATACATATATATAAAATGAATGGCTAAACAAACATAACCTAAAACCAAGCACAAGACTTACCAAGCTCGGTCACACAAAGCTATGCACAGCAAGACAACAACCTAGCAACACACTACCGGCTAACACAACAAACGTCGAAACGACGCGAAAAACGAATGATCTGGGATTTCGACAAAACTCACACCGTAGCTAAACACCGCAGCTACAAACACAACGGCGAAGTCGAAAACAACATCCGAAGATCCAAACTTGGGCTAACACTGCCCGAAGCCAAAACACAAGCATTCCCTGAGAGGCCCATCCGAGTCACCAAAACAGACTCCGGCTTGCTGGGGAATCTTGCAAAAAGGCTCCTAATGGGTCACTAGAGGAACCTAAAGAGCTAAGACCACGCTTTAACAATGGCAGAAGCTGATAATACGTCATCGTAACGCCAAGCAATGATCAAACCAAAATGTAGAAAAACCGGGGGCGTTACAGTCACTCCCCCTAAAAGAAAGTTTCGCCCCGAAACTTTACACACAACCCTTCTAATAAAGGGAAAAAGAACAAGCTAATCAAAAAGCCAAAAAAAAAGAGTGCAAACATACCAGGCACAAGTCAGGGGAAAAGGTGAGGGTAAGCCTCCCTCATAGCTGACTCTAGCTCCCAAGTCGCGTTTTCAACATCGTGGTTCTTCCACAAGACTTCCATCATAGGAATCGTCTTCTTCCGCAACAAGCGATCCCGAGCATCCAAAATGCGAACAGGCACTTCCACATAAGAAAGGTTCGGCTCTAACAGAGGCATAGAATCCAAAACCTGCCTGCCACTATGCACACACTTCCGCAGCTGACTGACGTGAAAAACATCATGTACGCCAGGAAAATTTGCGGGCAACTCAAGCCTATAAGCTGCCACACCAATCCGCTCAATAACCCTGAATGGCCCCACATATCTCGGGTCCAACTTCCGGTCTTTCCCAAATCTCTTAATCCCTGTCATCGGGGAAACCTTTAAAAACACCTGGTCCCCCACAGCAAATTCCAAATCTGACCTACGCCGGTTAGCGTTCTTTTCATATCTTTCCTGGGCTATTCAAAGCTTTTCCCAAATAAGCTTCACTGAAATTTCCATCTCCTCGAGAGCCTCTGGACCCAGCAATGGTTTCTCGCCAAACTCAGCCCAAAACAAGGGAGTCATACAACGCCTCCCATATAAAGCCTCAAACGGAGCCATTTGCAAGCTTTCCTGATAGCTGTTGTTATAAGCAAATTCCATAAGCCGCAAATGCTCGTCCCACGCCCCACCATGCTCCAGAATATAATATCGAATCATATCTTCCACAATCTGGTTTACTCGCTCTGTTTGGCCGTTAGTCTGCGGGTGGTAAGCAGTGGAATACCTCAAATCTGTCCCCAATCCTTCCTGAAGGCTCTTCCAAAAACGAGACTTGAACCTGGAGTCTCGAACTGATATGATGCTCACGGGGACGCCATGCAATCTGATAACCTCTTCCATATACAGCTCAGCTATCTTTCTCATCGGGTAATCAATCATGAATGGCACAAAGTTGGCACACTTTGTCATTCTGTCCACGATCACCCATACTGAATCATGCCCCCTCGGAGTCCTTGGTAAGCCTGTAATAAAATCCATCGAGATGCTTTCCCACTTCCAAGTAGGAATCTCCAAGGGAGTCAGCTTGCCACCTGGCCTACCATGATCAGCCTTTACTTGCTTGCAAGTGTTGCATTCAGAAACAAATTTGGCTATGTCTCCCTTCATCCCGTACCACCAGGCAATCTACTTTAAGTCGCGGTACATCTTAATGGATCCTGGGTGGTAGGGAACGCTAGAACCATGGGCTTCCCTGCACACCATAGCCCTGATATCGCCAACATCGGGAATGCAAAATCTGCCTCGGTATCTCAAGGTACCCAAATCATCTATAGAAAAATCTGGCAGCTCGCCTTTCTTAGCTCGAACATACAACCGCAGTAGGATCGTCTTTCTGATGCAACCTCATAAGCGCGATCCATGAAGTCTCTTCCCCTACCAGGCTACTCTGTCCATCACAGCTATCCACAGAAATGTCCATCAATAGAAACTCCTCTACCAACGACTCAGCTGTGAGACCAAAGATCTTTCTTGATTTCCGACTCAAGGCATCGACCACCACATTGGCCTTGCCCGGATGATACTGAATCTCAACATCATAGTCGGCCACGTACTCTAACCATCGACGTTGATGCAGGTTCAACTCCTTCTGCGTGAAAACATACTTCAAGCTCTTGTGATCAGTAAAAAAACTTGCACTATACACCATAAAGTAAATGCCTCCACAACTTCAAAGCATAAATCACAGTAGCAAACTCCAGGTCGTGCGTAGGGTAATTCCTCTCATGAGTCTTCAGCTGTCTCGACCCATACGCAATCACCTTTCCATCTTGCATCAGCACGCTTCCCAGTCCAATATGGGAAGCATCCACATATACCTCATACTCGACACCTTTAGTAGGCAAAGATAGAATTGGGGATGAACATAGCCTCTTCTTTAGCTCCTCAAAAGCTTCCTCACACTTACCATCCCAAACAAAGGCTACATTCCTTTGTGTCAACCGGGTCAAGGGCGCAGACAGGGTAGAGAATCCCTTCACAAATCTTCTATAATAACCTGCAAAACCCAAGACGCTTCTGATCTCACGAGGCGTAACAGGCCTCGCCCACTCCATAACAGCAGCGATCTTCTCCGGGTCTACTGAGATCCCCTCCTTGTTCACCACATGGCTTAGGAAGGATACTTGAGGCAGCCAAAACTCACATTTGCTCAGCTTGGCATAAAGCTTATGATCTCTCAGAGTCATCAAAACTAGACGCAAATCTCGATCATTCTCTTCCGCACTCCGGGAGTACACCAAAACATCATCAATGAAGACAAACATGAACTTGTCTAAGTACTCCTTGAACACGCGGTTCATCAAATCCATGAAGGCTGAAGGCGCATTAGTCAAACCAAAAGACATGACAAAGAACTCAAAGCTCCCATGACGAGAGCGGAACGCCGTCCGCGGAATATCAGACTCCCGAATCCTCAACTGGTGATAGCCCGAACGAAGGTCTATCTTTGAAAACACAGCACTACCACTCAGCTTGTCAAACAAATCATCGATCCGAGGCAGTGGGTACCTGTTCTAAATTGTAACCTTGTTCAACTCTCTGTTGTCGATGCATAACCTCATCGACCCATCTTTCTTCTTTACGAACAATACAGGGGCACCACAGGGCGACGAACTCGTCCTGATAAAACCCTTTGCCAACATCTCATCTAGCTGGATCAGCAACTCCTCCAGCTCTCGCGGGGCCATGCGGTACGGCGCCTTAGCAATAGGACGCGTACCCGACTCCAAATCTATAACGAACTCAACATCTCTATCGGGTGGAAGTCCGGGAAGATCAGCAGGAAAAACATCGGGGAACTCACAAACAACAGGAATCTCTTCCAACTGCGGCACACGAACATCTGCCCCTACCAGAGAGACCAAACAAGCAAAATAGCTCGGAATAAGCAAATCGCAAGCACGTACCGCAGAAACAATCGGAGGCTCCTGGAGAGGGTCGACATAAACGCTCCCGGGCTGAACGTCGCCCTTCACGAAGTCCAAGCGCTTACCCTTGCACTGGATAACCGCATCATATTTGGACAACCAATCCATGCCTAAGATAACGTCGAAGTCCTCTAGATCAATCACTTTCAGATCTGCCTTAGCTAGAAAGTCTCCCAACAAGATTGGGCAGCCCTGAATACCCGAGTCTTAAATCACAGAGTCACCTGAAGGAAACTTGACGCTGAAAGCTCCACCAACACGATCTAGGCTCAAATGGAATCGCTCCACAAAAGCCCTAGCAACAAAAGAGTGGGTGGCGCCAGAGTCGAAAAGAACGCGCGCCCAACATTTCTTTACCTTAAATCTCCCTATATAGCAATCCACACAACTAAGGGGAAAACAAAAGCTGAACTATACAAGAGGCAGAAAATTCAAGTTAGGAAGAAATCTAACCTGAAATGACCTGGGTCAAAGTCGCCGCTTCCTCTGCAGAGATAATATTAAGCTTCCCTTTGCCTTTATCCGCACGCGGGGGTTGCGGCAACGCCTGCAAAGGAACCACTGAAAGAACGGGTTGTGCCTGAGGGCACCTCGACTTGAGATGGCCCTTTTGCCCACACTGAAAGCAAGCTTTATCTTTTGACCAACAACGGGGCAAATCATGCCCCTTCCTTCCACAAAAAGAACACACCACATCCCATCTGGGAGCACCCTTGATAGCATGGACTTGCTCTTTCTTCAGCGCTGCCAATCTCTTGAAGCACTTCTCCAGGGGGTGGCCTGGCCGGCCGCAGAAGCTACACGTCCCCTTGGTCTTCTTCCTTGAAACTGCATCAAGTTCCTTGGGGCCTTCACCCCCAACAGACATCCGCTTGTCTTGCCTCGTCTGCTGGCCTCTGTTCTAAGCATTCTCAATGGCCTCAACTTTCAAAGCAGCTTCCACCACTCCGGCATAACTGACAGCTCCATAGGCATTTGCTAACTGCTGAACGTCGCTTCTTAACCCACCCAGAAACCGCTTAACCCGGTCTGCTTCAACACTCATAAGTCAAGGAGAAAACCGACTCAGTTTGCTAAACTCAATCTCATACTCACTAACCGTGAGTTTCCTTTGCTTCAAATGTAGGAAGTCATTCATCAACCGGTCCCGCTCGACCGAGGGCAGAAACTTCCTCAGTAGCATTTCCCTAAAGGTCTCCCAAGAACATCCTTCCTTCAAGCTTTCCTTTTCTCGCAACCACCAAGTCTTTGCTAGACCCTTGAGCTGATAAGCATCGATCATCACCCTCTGATCGTTAGTGACTCCAGAATAAGAGAACATCTCCTCAATTGCTATCAGCCAATCATCCAAAACCATGAAATCCACTTTTCCATCATAGGTAGGTGGTCCAAGTAGCTGAAATTGAGAAATAAACGCCATCTCCGGTGGCACCACAACAGGAGGTACCAGAGGAGGAGGAGGAACAGCTACACCCGCAACGGGATCCTGAGCTCTCTGAGCCTGCCCTGCCACTACTGCTACCAACGACTGGATCTGTCTCTACATGTCAACCATCTGTCTTGCCAATGCTTCATTACTTAGCCGCAAGCTCTCGAACAGGGCCTCGCTCTGGGATCCCGAAGACTCACCCGTAGATTGGGGAGTCGATCGCGTCGCAGGACGCTTCGCCATCCTATAATCGCACCAATCCTAATTAAAACCCATCCCAACTACTAAAACAAGCCTACCCGATACAGACAAGCATACTTAAATATTAATTATGACTACAAATCTTGCTCTGGGATTTGTTTTATAATGATGAGGTCATGCTTATTTTAAGATGGCTCACAACCACCACACTAACTCATGTGCCTACATCATGGATGCATGCTTTTATATTCGTTTTGACTCAAAACCATGTGTGTACATATGTCATCATGCAAATCTTTAGCCTGGCACGTTGTGCTTATGAAATGTTATGCCATGCATGCCGTGCAATGCATTCTAAAAAGGCCTTAATGCATGCCATGGGCGGCGTACACATGAAAATGTTATGCATCCCATACTACATAATATTCCCATGCAACGAAAAAGAAAACGTGCTAGCCGTATCCATGTGGTGAGGTTATGCATCGTATGCTACATAACCCTCACATGGTGCCTCCTATGGTGGATCCATATACGAACACATATTATGCATCTCATACTACATAATATGCCCTGTATACTTCTTTATGCTTATGTGTGTAGTGTACGTGCTTCGACCAAGACGTGCTGATGACATATTAGTGAGTGCATGCTTATGAAGCTAAACATCTAATGCAATCAAAATACATGTTGCCCGACCAATTATCAAGACAACCTCCCTCTGATACCAACTGTCACGACCCACATTTTCCCTGAGGTAAAGAAGTATCAGAGTAAGGGAAAATACGCGTTGTGATGCCACGTCGAGCAGGGGATAACTGCCGACGCTCAGGCGACACACCAAAACCATAAATCACAAGTTTTAATTTAATAGAAAACCAGTTTGTTTGAAGGCCGTATCCCTCGGCACAGTGGATCAGCTAGTCCACGCTGAGAAAATATATATACTTACAGCGGAAAAATACTTTGATTCGATTAGTTTGACACCATAAATGAGTATAAGGGTCCACCAGAGACCGCTTATAGAATGCACGACACCTAAGGTGAGTATAGTATATATGTATTAAAAGATGTTTTACGCATATAAGAAAATAGTACTTTAGTTGGCAAACATGTTATGCATGAGGTACATATAATAGTTTTGTGTTTTAAAATACCTAATATGCAACCTAGCATAAAACCTTCCCAGAAACAAGTAAACAACCCCAAGAGGGCAAAAACAACAGTCTAAATTCATACTTAGCAAAACAAGAAAGCCACCAGTGGGCATCGACAACCCGACACGAACCCACCGGTGAGTGTGCATGTCCATACAGAAAAGAAAAATGAGTACCTCACAAGGGAGTGATCTGCAACTCTGCTACCCTAGAGGCTACCAGCAAGACCCAGCAAATGGAAAATCAGCTGCTCAATCGGCTACAACCTGGACCTGAGACATTCAAGAAAAGAAATGCCTCAGCAAGGAAATAAACAAAAGAAAGGAGTGTCAGATTGTTTAAATAAAGAAAGGTTTTCCAACCCGACAACAAAATACTAAACCACAGGAGCAGGAATAGAAATAAGCATTACAATTAGAGCAATAAAGGCAAAACGCACTAAGTGTGAGCACAAAACTACCTGATCTGGAATGTAACAACCTGCAGTAGAAATGCATCAGCATAAAAGCAAGGAAAAACCAAAAGTAGACAATAGGAAACAAACAGTCCTAAGCTTGTGGGCAAATGACCCGGGTGTAAAAAAAATAAGGGGGCTTGAGTGGGTGGCCGCAGTGTCCAACACCAAGAACAAGACCACCAAAACATACTCAAGGGTGAAATCACAACTGGTGGCAGCTCCAGGGTCCACAAATCCAATAAGTTGGCCACAGTGTCCAAACATAGTGGTGGCCACAGCTTAGCACACACAATTCACCCCTCAGAGTCCAAACAACCACACCCCCTCCGGTCATAGCCCACGAGTCGGCATGCAAAAACAAGCCGAACACCCCCAACATCCCCCTTAGGAAGGAAAAAGATTCCTCTAACAGTCCTAAAGAAGCACACATCCCAAGGTTAAAGACTTAGCCAACAATCCTAAAACTAACATCTCAGCCCTCTCAACGCCTAGAGACAGAGAATTAAAATTTTTATTCCTATACTCTTCCTGTCATGCCAGACCACTATAACTAGCCCAGAAACATTCTAGTCATCCAGATTAAGGAAAGAGAAAAATGCAACTTCAGCTACCACCTCTGTCAAACAAAAATAGCATAAAACCGAGCCTACCAATTGGGAACTCAGTAATTTATACTCTACAGCAAGTTGACAGTGGTATAGCAACTGCAGTTTCAATCAAATCTGATAGGACTATGAAGCTTTCCTAGGTTCTAAAAAGACAGATTCTTCGCAAAAAACAATTTAAAGCTTTCTCTCCTACCCGGCTACAACTACCCTATAGGAAACCTAAACCAACACTCAAAAATACTTAGCCTACCCCTTGAATTATACTAAAACT
The DNA here is from genome assembly GCA_039513925.1 of Platanthera zijinensis. Taxonomy (NCBI): domain Eukaryota; kingdom Viridiplantae; phylum Streptophyta; class Magnoliopsida; order Asparagales; family Orchidaceae; genus Platanthera; species Platanthera zijinensis. The sequence goes on from CM077078.1 coordinate 171,930,335, forward strand.
TAACTCCAGCTATAACCTGGACCACAACTGAGAATGAAATGAAGAAGAAAAAAAGATATAAAACATAAAACTGCAAGGGCAGGGAGCCACTTGCCTAAATTCGGGCAAGGAGAAAAAGCTGCGGGAACACCAAGCTTGGCACAGGTGGCTCGGCCTGCTGCAAAACCAGCAACCTAGGAGCAAGATCTGAAGTTTTCTTTTAGAGAAGAAGAAGAAGAAATCGGAAACCCTAGCTCCTATTGACAGCACGAAATCTCAAAATACAAACCTAGAAAGAAGGGTCGGGCCGAGAGCAGCCAAACCTGCCCTATCCCGAGAGAAAACTGCCCAGCAAGCTCCACCAAACCGCCGGCCAAGCAGCAGCTCCACCGCCTCCCCCTTGCTTCCTTCTGCTGGAAGCCAAGCCCTAGGTCGGGAAAATTGGGAAGAAAAAGCTAGCTGGCACCTTTAATTACAAGCCCTCCACTCACTCACTATTGCCAAATAAAATAAACCCTAACCCAAGCACTAGTTGCTTGAAAAGTAAACTTAAATAAGGCAATTGGCCATTACTGCACCTCATAAACCCGCCCCCTTAGCTGGATAAAGAATCTATAAACTTATATATACACATTAACATATATATATTCAGCACATATATAAATACATTTATATGTAAATATCTATATATATATATAAGTTAATATAAAAAGGCTATCTGCACCCAAGCTTACACAATCACACATAAATATATATATACATATACATATATATAAAATGAATGGCTAAACAAACATAACCTAAAACCAAGCACAAGTCTCACCATGCTCGGTCACACAAAGCTATGCACAGCAAGGCAACAACCTGGCAACACACTACCGGCTAACACAACAAACGTCAAAACGACGCGAAAAACAAATGATCTCGGATTTCGACAAAACTCGCACCGTAGCTAAACACCGCAGCTACAAACACAATGGCGAAGTCGAAAGCAACATCCGACGATCAAAACATGGGCTAACACTGCCCGAAGCCAAAACACAAGTTTTCCTTGAGAGGCCCAGCCGAGTCACCAAAACAGTCTCCGGCTTGTTGGGGAATCTTGCAAACAGGCTCCTAATGGGTCACTAGAGGAACCTAAAGAGCTAAGACCACGCTTTAACAATGGCAGAAGCTGACAACACGTCATCGTAACGCCAAGCAATGATCAAACCAAAATGCAGAAAAATCGGGGGCATTATAGTTGACCCAAAGCAGGGTTACTTTGGCCTAACTAGGGCTTAACTTGACTTGGGTCAACTTAGTCACTAGGTTTGCACCCAATGGGTCCTTGGTGACCCATTGATCTCCTATTAGGTCTAGGAATGCCTTGGAGTCAGATTGAACCCACTAGGCCACAAAAAATCAGGGTTTTAAGATTTTACTATTTGTAGCCCAAGTGAGTCTCAACTAGCTAGTTGGGTCACTTGACCTCCTAGGTTCAACCTAGGACTTGTTATGACCTAGGCATGTTCAAGTCACTCCTAAGGGGGGGTCTACTTTGAAAATGGGATGTTACAACCCAAATGAGCTCATACAAAGGACTATCCTCTCGCCAATAATACAAGGAGGTGCACCACACCACCAGACTTTAACTTGACATACGGGTGCACGCAGCGCCTACCAACACAAAATCTAAAATGAAATTTTCTTTTAACTTTTCTTTTTACTTTTTTTATTTTCAGCAAATGCAAACTTGGGAGTTCATCCAAATATTCACAACAAAAATATGCACATCCACACCACAAAAAGAAATTGTACAATACTAAAGCTCAACTTAGGTGTGCGACTAGGAAAGGCTATCAGGCTTTGGTTAAATAATAGTGGAGCTAAATCAAAGGAAGAGGTAGGAACAATAGGGCTAGCGAGGATAGAACGTCAGGAACAGTACAAGGCTCAAACGGGCCAAAATATTGCCCTACATCACTCTCACGCTTGAATAACCATGCATCAATGCTTCGAGAGTAGGTTGGGGGCAAGTTCTTTGCCACCGAGAAAGATGATTCTTCCTCCCGAATCGAACAATATAAGGCTAGTAACGGCTACACACATTCTTACTTTAACGTTCGATTACTCTTGATTCAATAATTTTGAGTAGTATAAACGATATTTACAAATGCAGAAAAGTATAAATCTATGAGCATAAAGAAAAACTAAATCTATACTATTTCTACACAAACCATGAGTACATGATTAGGAGCACTGCACAAGTTTCACACTACTCTACCCTAAAATCCTAAGCCAGCACCTACTATTTTAAAGTTAACACAAAAGAAATACATTTGACTTGAGTCGAGCGCGTGTTTAAGATTGTGCTCATGTGGGTGTAGGTGCACTATGCGGACATGTTAATATACAAATAGAAAATGAAAATATACTTTTGCTATACAAGTGATAGTAGTGCATGTGCACAGGTAATGCATAACTCTCCCCCATCATACTTAAACTAAATAACCTATCACAAGTTTTACAATAATAACAATGAAGTAAAAGTCGGGGAAGAGGTTACCCAATGCTCAACAAATGAGTATACAAGAAGATTGGCATTAAAGGATGAAGCAAAACCTGCGAAAAAATTTAGCTCACTCCATCGCACTAAAGAAAGGCCACCTACAAAATAGCTCCAGCAAAAATTGCATATTATAACAATAACAAGATTTAAACTAAGCTATGCAATATGTAAAACAAATTTTAAAACTAACTATACCTACTCCTAGATAAGAACTTAGGTTATTGTCATCCCATCACGACTTTTTCGATTATTTACAGTTCTAGTTAATGGGCCTATTAAAAGAAAAGTGCATAGGTAACTGTTCCATTATCCGTTTCAGAAACGGGTACCGATACGGCGATAAAAAAGTTACCCCTATACCTACATAATAATACCTGCCCAACACAGGTAGAGGAAATAGGAAATAAGAGGATGAGGAGCACTGGTCCTCACTCATCTTATCACAAAATAAATCCTTGCCTAGCAAGGCATAATCAACCATGGGTTTTTAGGAAGCGATGACAATGAAATGGGCACCAGGCTCATCGTCATCCCAACGTACTCATGGGGACTCGACCTGCATAGGATCAGATAGACTAGGGGGATAGAGTAATAAAAGAGTTGAAGAACAAAAATAATCAGAAGATGGGAGAGTGACCCCGATATAACTCTCAGCGAGATCCATGCAAAGATCGTCTTCGGTATCATACGAGTCGTATCGTGGGGAATCCGAGAACTCGAGGTCCGTGGTGGTAGGGAGGAATGACCTCATCCAATAAAGAGGTGCAAACCTCCGCATTGGAAAGGGAATATTCCTCATCCCACCGGGGTGCGTAAAAGTGTTCCGAAAATCCACATTCTCCATTGGAGATAGAGGAATCATCATCAAACTTCGGCGCAACCTCGGGCACCGAATCACCCAAAAATACTGCATCATCTGCCGACTCACACAAAAATGGCATACCACAATCAGGCAAAAATTGCAAAGGGGCGAAACTGCTCTCAAAATCAAGCACTGAATAAGCAAGCGCCATTACAAAATCACTCATTTACACCATCTCGTTGACAGAAACAATCTTTGCATCCCATATAGGAGCTCCCATGGATTCGTAATCCTCTTTTTGCTGGCTACCACAAAAGTGATCATCATCACTCATGGTAAGCTCGTAAAAAGCGACCGAGGGACCCATGAAAGATCTGTATGTAGCGAGAGATTCTTCGGTAATCTCAACGGGTAAAGAACGAGCTAGATGAGCTATGTCAGTGTATGGTCCAGACAACACCCTAGTAGGCCTGTCCATAACAGTCTTCCACGAACGGGAGGTTGTTACGCACACGCCCATAGAGGGAGAAGGCTCGCACAAACGAGGGCAGTCCTTCACCATGTGACCTACACCTTGACATATCAAATACCTAATACAGTGCTTGACATTCATAAGTGCAATGGCATCGATGTATCGATGCAAAGTGTCAAGTAGTTGACACTCAGCTACGGAATACATCACGAATAAAAATAATTACCAAAAAGTGATACACACTAGAATATAAAAAATAACACGGATCTGCTATCTAAAACAAAAATCTAAAAAGGGCAAAAAGAAATGAGCAAAGAAAAATTTCTAAAAACTAAAGCAAAGAAGAAAAGGAAATGTACAAATATAAAAGGGCTTCGATCTACTATCTCCCTCTCCAAAAACTCTCACGACTATGTTCCCTGGCAACGATGACAAAAACTTGATGCGTTGAACGACAAGTGTACCGGTCGCACAAGTAATATAAAATGGGCAAATTTCCCCAAGTATCGATCTCGAGAGAACACAGCAAGGTGGAGTTAATTTTGAGGAGGACTTGAGATTGAAGTCCAAGGGTCTAACCTACGAAATGGGGGTTTGGTTGGCTGCAAATAAAGAAAGTAAAATACTATCAACAACTCCTATGCAATGTTGTTATGCATCGCTTCGCCAAGCAGGATGGAAGACTATACGGGCCTCTATGCACCGAATTGCTAGGCGGATGGTTGAGTAGGTTACAAAATGAGGGTTGAAAGCACCTCTTCGCTACGCACTCTTCAAGCAATGGCAAAAGTTACAAAAAGGGATATGGCGGTGAATGGAAATGAACGCCCTTCTCATGCAACTAAAGAAGTAAAGCAATACAGAATCACATAGACATGAATCTAATAAAGCATACAACTAAAGAGCGATAACATCTACAAATGAAGTTGTAACACACATATACAACAAGAAATCAAGAACAAGTCAAGAGATTGACCGAATCTGAAGGCTCGTCGAGGGGTCGCGGAAGGAATCGCCGGGTTGTCATTCCGCATCCAAGCTCATTACTCAACTATGTCTGGGGTAGAGAAGGGTTGTCACTACCTTCCAATGGTCCCGTCTTCTTTGTGTCACGATACGGAAGAAAGTTGCAAGCTTCCCTTTGCTTGTCGGCTATGGCATCAAACCATGAAATGGAGCTCAAAAGATGAAGAAGAAGGGCGAGAGCAAGCACCAACATGGTGAAGGCTTCGCGAGCATGGTCGGAGATTCTCTCCTCGGTGGAAGATGAAGGGCGGAGGTGGAAGGACGGAGCATTTCTCTGAAGGGCGGATGGAATGGAAGGAATCCTGAGCCTCTTTCAATGGTGGGAAATCTGTGCTTTAAATAGAAGCAGGTCAGAAAAATAGGCACGCACGGTTTGGCGCACGACCGTGCGCTAACCGTGTATTATTAAACTTCTAGGCCATGCTTGAGGATGAAGATACGTTGACCCATTCGTTTTACTCACGCAGTAGCGCTTCCGCCCGTGCGTGAAGGAAATCGCAAGGGTAAACATAGAGCGCAGGAAATAAATATGGTACAGGAGAACCGTGCGTTTTACTCGGGCATGGGCGTTTCCGCCCGTGCATGAAGGAAAATGCACGATCAACCACAGAAAGTAGAAACACAGAGAAAAATATGCAGACCATGCGATTCCTTCTAGCACGGTTTGGACGAAACTATGCGGGAACAAAACGTACGGGTAGCCACAGATTTCACCAGAATTGCTGTGTAAAATGCACGATTGCCAAGAGACCATACGAGAAGACTAACACACGAGCATGCGTTTTACCCAGAAACTAGAAAATGAGTCCGGGACATCCCGACTACCTGCACAACAATGAAACCAACTGGACCACCAGCTCCCAGCATCAACTTGCAATTCACAACCACAGAAAGAGACACAGGGGCACCATGTGCATAACCCCAACAAAAGAATGTGCAATTTCATACCCATGTGCCAAAACAGTGCACGAAATGGTCAATCACCGAACGATGCAAATATAACCAAAATATGGTTGAAATGCAGTGCACGAGTGAGAAAACAAGCCCAGATGAGTACGAAAAACCCTATAAATATCGTACTCATCACCTGACCGAATGATTCCCCTATATTCTATAGTAGAGTAGAAAAAATATTTTGATACGCCTTTAGAAATATATAGTCTATTAGTGCAAAATAAGAAATTTCTTCTACGGTATTCCTATGAGCGTGAGCATGCAATTTCGCATGGTACTCCGCTGGGCAGTTTTAGGCTAGCTATGCTATTTTTCTCATCAGCGTTAGGGATGATTTGCTCGGGACAAGCAAATGTTCACGTCTCGTGGTGTGATGAGTCCGATTTATGTAGGGTTTTTCGGACTCATCTGGGCTTATTATCTTGAATGTGCACTACTATTTTAGTAGTAAAAGTCATATATTTGATTAGGGATTCACTTAGACATTCTTGCACTATTTCAGCCCATTTTGGTTGGCAAATTGCATTGGGATGTCGGGGGTAAGTACTAGGGTACTCCCCATGCGAATTTGGTTGTTTTATGCTGTGTATTAGTGTTGGGAGCTTTTTCTCCGGCTTTGGTTTTTGGTTGTGCAAGTAGTTGGCTTTCCCCAAATCAGGAATTCTTACTTGTGGAAAACGCATGGTAGTGCGTTTCCTTATCACAAACTTTATGCCTAATCATGCGTTTTTAACAGGAAAATAGTTGAGTGGAGCTCGACGAATATTATCAAGCTTAGCTTGACGACCTTCATGCACAGTTCTTCTGAAACGTGCACGAAAGATACGCATGATTTTTCTATAGCTATTTAGTTGATAGAGCTTTGTGGTTAATTGTGCGATTTGTTCATGCACGGGCAGAAGTGCCCGTGCGTGAGTAAAATGCACGAATCCACCTTATTGAAGTGAATTCCAGCGCTCTGTGGTTACCCGTGCATTATCCTTCACGCACAGAGGGTAGAGCCCATGCACGAGTAAAACACACGGGTCAACTCATCTTCCTCTGAAGCTTTGTTCTGTAAATTAATATCGCACGGTTAACGCACGGTCGTGTGCCAAGCCATGCGTGACTATTTTTCTGACCTTCTCATATTTAAGTTCAGGAGTTGACTAGACCAGAGAATTATTCGCCATTTCTGCCTCTCTAAGCGGGAAAATTGCCCTCCGGTCGCTTTTTCCTCTCTCCTCCTTGGACAGCTCGTTGGACCACTGTTCTTCCTCCAAACATCACCGCAAGCGAAGATCTTTCGCCGTTTCCTTCATCTCCATCTTAAGAGGAGCATTTCAAGCTCCTTCTCGCTGCAATTTGAGAGATTTTCGGCGACTACCAACCTTTACAATTCATGAAGAAGACGGGGAAAACACCTTTGAAGTATGTGACAACACTCCAAGCTTCCTCAGACGTCAACTCCGGCTGAGAATCATGGCGAGCCTTCTTGCATTGTGTTGTAAATCTCCTCTTCACTCTCATTTGAATGTTGTTTCTTTGCTTTTGATGTTTGCTAAACTTGCTAGGATCTATTAACAATGTTGATGATGGCTTTCTATTGCAAATATTGTAGTCGCTTAGTGAAGTATTACTTCCTTTTCTTCCTTTGGGTTGTTGCTTGGTGATACGCCGCACTAACGTGTGTTAAGGGCTAGCTTGGAGAAGAGGTGCTTTTTACCATCCATGGTTACGACCACATGCCATAATACTCATCGGATTATTCCACCCTTGCAAAGCTTTGAAGGCGACCAGCGTAATTAATTTTACTAAATATAGAACAAAAACTCATCCACCAAACCTTTATTGCGTTTTCAATCACTTTCCAATGAGGAAGAACACACTCATAATCTGTACTACTTGAGAGATCCGATAATCAGAGGATAATTCCCCAGTTTATTACATAACGACGATCAGTGCACTTGCCGAGATTGCATCAGTCTACTGATGATGGACTCTGTAAAATGTTTGCAAAACTTATACAAGGGTAATTTGAGATGAGTAGTATGGGTGAACTAAAGTACTTCTTGGGCCTCCAAATAAGACAATCAAATGATGGTCTATCCATCTCTCAGTCTAAGTTCACCAAGGAGTTGATTCAAAAATTTGGAATGGAGAGTGCCTCCATAATGAAAACTCCTCTGGGGTCAAATGTGTCATTAGAGAAGGATGAGTTAGGGAAACCAGTTTATAAAACTTTGTATAGAGGCATAATTAGCTCCCTCCACCACCTAATTTCTAGTTTGTCGGGCATTATGTATGCTATATGTGTTTGTGATAGGTATTAGGCATGCCCTATGGAATCTCATTATTCTGCAGCAAAAAGGATTCTAGGATATCTTTAGGGCACACATGATCTTGGTTTGTGATACCCTAGGAATAATGACTTTGAACTAACTCGGTATTTAGATACAGACTTTGTAGGTTGTAGAGAAGACAAGAAAAGCACCTCAGGTTCCAATAAATTTCTAGGAAGAAGGTTTGCATCTTGGAGCAGCAAGAAGCAAACAAGTGTTGCAATATAAATAGTTGATTCAAAATACATCTCAACTGGTAGTTGTTGTGCACAACTACTTTGGATCCAGCATCAGCTCAAGGACAATAATCTCAAGCTAAATAAAACTTCTATATATTGTGATTCTACTAGTGCAATCTCTATTGCTAGGAATCCTGTCTCCCATAACAGGACTAAGAACATAGAGGTTAAGTATCATTTTATTAGAGAGCATACAGAATGTAAGGACATCAGTCTTGAGTTTGTCCCCACAAACGAGCAAGTGGCTAATATCTTCACCAAGCCACTAGATGACGCCAATTTCAACACCTTCAAATTTGAATTAGGTATGAGGAACTGAGTATAACTTCATTTGCTCTTCATGCATTTTTCATTGCAGGTAGTATTAATTCCTACAGGATAACAAAGTTAAAATGGACTAAGTTTCCGAGCATCGAATGGGCTTAGTCTAAGTACCCAGGCGTCAAATGCGTTGAGTACGTCGAATTCGTCGAGGGCGTCGAGTCCACTCAACGCATACTGCCAGGTATTTCTATTTACGGCTAACTAACAAGATTAATCTCAACCATTGATCTCCTCTTGATCCTCATATCATGTTTGTGCCTCTCCAGATTCTTATATAATAAAATACTATAAATAGGAGGGTGTGTGATTAGAATAAAATACATTATTCCTAGCTGATAATACGTTTTGTAGCCTAAACTATTATCGTATTTTCTATTTTATATTGTACAAATCATGTCTATTATTAGTTTATTTTTATCATTTTTATGTAAATATTATTGCCACTAACTATTTCTTGTCCTTCTACAGGTTTTCAGAAAATTGTTCAAAAATGACCTGACACGCCCCCCTGTCACGCCCTCCCTGGGCATGACCTAGGGCGTGTCACCCGATCCCGAGGACTCCTGCTGGAAGGGACAGAAAAACGAACAAAACCGCTGTCACGCCCCCCTAACACGCCGTCCCTGGGCGTGTCACCAGGCGTGACCATGGGCGTGTCGCCCTCTGCCGCAAAGCCTGTGGTCGCATTAAATGTCGTTTCTCAACAGCACGCAAACAGTACTTTCACGCCCCAAGTCATGCCCGTGACATGGGCGTGACTCCCTCCTTTTTTCGGTGACTGACAGATTTCCGACCAATGATTTTTACATGACGTGCCTGTCACGCCCCCCCCTACACGGGCGTGACCTAGGGCATGACCACCGACGTACAAAGGCAATGATCCTTCCTGCCAGAGTCCAGAGCCCGAGGTCAACAAAGTACTGTCACACCCCCTGACACGCCCCCCCTAGGGCGTATCGGAGGGTGTGACCAACCCGTGAGAAAAAATCTATAAATTGAGACCCCCCCTCTTCATTTCAACAAGTTTTGGCTGAGAGGGGGATGTGCTGCCCCTTTGGTTCTTGGGTCCTTTTCTAGTTTTTGTCCTTTTCTCTCTCTCTCTCTCTCTCTCTCTCTCTCTCTCTTTGTAATTTTTGTTTAACCCTAGTTTAATCTTAGTTTGTATTAGCTTTTGTTGTAATCTTGCTCTTGCTTAGTGCTACTTGTAGGGCCAGAATAGGACTTTAAATTCATGCAACTGTAATCTCTTTTTCCATAGTGTGACCTCCTTCTTTTCATTAATATAAGTGTTCTCTCTTTACTTGTGTTCCTTTATATGCTTTACTACTCATCCCCCCCTCCACTCCATTATGATTAACTAATCCTCCTTGTACTCGATCATGATGATCTGATGTTTGAGCGATTAAGTTATGATGTTTTAACTAATCTTTTCTTTTTAGGTTAGGGCCTTGAATTACTCTTGATTAATCATGGGTTGGAGGTATATTATCGATATATACTCTCCACCTTTGCTTTCATTCTGGGCTAGCCGAGAGGCCGATAGAATGAAGTGAGCATTCAAGAGTAAAGGGAGTTGTACGCACCCCTCGAGAGAGGCAGATGTTCAAATCTCCCGGATTGGAGTAAAATCCAATAGTGGGGTTCACCGCGTAAAGCGAGTTTTAGGCCTCCGATTTAGACGAGAGTCGGTCGGACCTTCCTAAACTCAGTTGGGCACGACTTCGAGAGAATCGTGTTCAAGCTTTAGGAACCTCCACAGTCAAGGACTTTTACCCTATTAAGTTTAGATTTTTATCGCATTTTCTTAATCGTCTTTAGCCGAGGTGATTCTTGATCGAGTGCATTTCCATTTCATAGTTTCAACCTTCTGTCGTAATCATTTTACTTAATAGCACTTTACTTAATTGCAATAGCTCTCTTTCTAGCATTAGTTTTATTTCCTTAATCTCAATTAGATTCTCTAAACCCTAATTTTTCCATCGATAAGATAATAGCGTTCGTGTGAGTAAGCATAGCCAACAGTTCCCGGATTTCAATACGACACTTGTGTCCCCTAGCTACGATTCGATAGGAATACTTGCCTCATTGGATTGCTAGTTCGGTTGTATTTATTTTCTTCGAACCCTAGCACGCAACAAGTTTTTGGGATTTCAATACGACACTTGTGTCCCCTAGCTACGATTCGATAGGTATACTTGCCTCATTGGATTGCTAGTTCGGTTGCATTTATTTTCTTTGAACCCTAGCGCGCAACAAGTTTTTGGCGCCGTTACCTGGGAACCAACTTCCGTTGATATATTGAAAACACGAACCTATTAATTTTATCTCTTCTCTTTCTCATCCTCTTTCTTTAAAGTTTTAAAAATCAAAAAAATTTATCATCGCTCTTAATAGTAACCAACTTCACAATTTTTCTATGCCACCTAATTATCTCGAAAAGGGCAAAGGGCTTTAAGAGGCACTATCTTGTCTAGTACCATGTGAACCCTTCACGGGGTAGTCCTTGGGAAGTTCGGGAGTTAATCTATATAAAAAAAATCTATTTCAAAAAGAAAAAAAATTCTAATCTAGTTTTTTTTCTAGTTTATCCTTTTTCTCTTTCTTTTCTTCTTTTCTGTTCTTTTAGTGCATGACCCGCGAGAGTCCGTCGGTTATTTTGGACTTGGACCATGAAATTGAGTGTACTCTTTAGAGAAGATCGCGATTTCAAGGTCCTACTATCCAAGTGCCGGTTGAGGACTCCGAATCATTTGCTACTTTAAGAATGGAAGAACCCAACGTAGATGAGGCCGCGCAAAGGACTATGTCCTATTATGCACGACCAAATCTCGAGGGAACAAAATCAAGTATAGTCCGCCCTGCTATAGCAAACAATTACTTCGAATTAAAGCCTAGCATAATTCAAATGGTGCAGCAATATGTGAAATTTGACGGACTTCAACATGAAGATCCGAACGCACATATAGCTAGCTTTCTTGAAATTTGCGACACCTTTAAGATAAATGGTATCACAAATGATGCAATCAGGCTGAGACTCTTCCCCTTCTCTTTAAGAAATAAAGCAAAGCAGTGTCTGAACACACTTCCTAAGAATAGCATAACCACCTGGAATGAATTAACCTAAAAAATTTTTGCAAAGTATTTTCCGCCAGCTAAAACTGCAAAACTTAGAAACGATATCTCTGCCTTCGGACAAATAGACTCTGAAACCCTATATGAAACCTGGGAGAGAATTAAAGAATTATTAAGGTGATGCCCACATCACGCGCTGCCTGTATGGTTACAAGTGCAGACGTTCTATAACGGGCTAAATCAAAGCACGAAGCAAATGATAGACGCAGTTTCCAGCGGAACTTTAAATCATAAGACCCCGGAAGCAGCTCTTGAGCTTTTTGAGGACATGGCCATGAACACTTATCAGTGGAATGTGCCTAGGTCCCGCCCGAACAAGCCTGCAGGTATCTATGAAGTGGATAACGTCTCCCAGCTCGCTCTGCAATTAGAAATCCTAAGCAAAAAGATAACGGAGATGACTACTGCCTCCACCCCTCAGGTATAGGAATCTACAACCCCTACTCCAGAACATTTAGATTATGTTAATAATATGCCTATAACTGCTTTTAATAATTTTCTGCTGCGAATTTTCATCCTCTTGGTTTTAATTTTCCGAATAGTTATAACCCTGCTTTAAGAAATCATCCGAACTTTTCATGGAGTAATCCATCGAATGCGATGCATCCACCATCGCAAAATGATTTTTCTGCACCACCACCACCACCACCTCTTTAAAATTACCGAAAACCTCCAACCTTGGAGGAATTACTTTCTAAATATATCACCACAAATGACGCTACTATAAGAACTTTAACCGGAAGCGTAAAAAGTCTAGAAAATCAGGTAGGACAGCTCGCAAAAATAATTTCTGAGCGACCCGCAGGGTCTCTTCCTTCCAATACTGAACCCAACCCGAGAGAGCAAGCGAAAGCTATAACTCTTCGGAGTGGGAAGCAAGTCTCCGGTATGGTAAGTGAAGAGCTCGAGGCAAGCTCCGCTCCTGCATTTAAAAATCAAAGCTCCGCTCCGCTTCAACCCTCTGTTGAAGAAGTTATCACCCCTATTTTAGAAAATAATCTCACTCCACCACCCATCTTCAAAAATAATTCAACTCCTCCATACCCCTCCGAACTTAATAAACAACGTCAAGATGATCAGTACTCCCGCTTCTTAGAGATCTTCAAGCAAATCCACATTAATCTTCCCTTCCACGAGGCTATTTTGCAGATGCCGAAATACGCCAAGTATCTTAAGGACCTCCTCACCAACAAGAAGAAGTTAGAGAATCTTTCGCACGTCACGCTAAATGCCGAGTGCTTTGCTGTTTTAACAAATGGTTTGCCGGAGAAAATTAGTGACCCGGGTAGTTTCTCTATCTCGTGTGTCTTCGGTGATCTTTTTGTTAAACACGCGTTAGCCGACTTAGGCGCGAGTATAAACCTGATGCCCTTTTTGTTGTTTAAAAGGTTAGGGATTGGTAGCCTTAACCCCACACGTATAAGTATCTAGCTAGCCGATAGATCCGTTAAGTACCCGTTAGGAATAGTGGAGTACGTTCTAGTGAAAGTCGACAAGTTCATCTTCCCGGTGGACTTTGTCATTTTGGACATCGAAGAAGATGTCGAGGTTCCCCTGATCCTTGGCCGACCCTTCCTTTCCACCTCCAGAGCCATCATTGATGTAAGCAATGGTAAGCTCTTCCTTCGAGTAGGCGACGACGAAGTCACTTTTTCTATCACACCGTCGATGAAGAACACCCTAGCAAATGATGACTCATGTTTTTTCGTAGACGCCGTGAGTGATGAATCTTCCTACTGCCTCTCCGAATTTGAAAAGGAACTTTCTGATTTTTGTTTTTCGTCTTCTCTTCCCGCTGAATCGCTGCAAGGAAGTGATGAACCTTCTGATTGTCTTTCTGAGTTTGAAAAAGAATTTTCTGATTTTTGTTCTTCCTCTTTTCTTCCAACTGAATCGCTGCAAGAAGCCTTCTTGGCTACTAGCCCCACCCCTAATTACGTTCCTTATAAAAAAGTTTATGAAGATATTATTTTTGAAAAAGAAATAATCTCTAAATCCTCTTATGAAGAACCCCCTACCCTAGAACTTAAAGAACTTCCTAAACACCTTAAGTATGCTTTCTTAGAAAAAGATTCCAAGTTACCAGTTCTCGTTTCGGCCTACCTCACAGATACGCAAAATGATAAACTTCTTCTAGTTCTATGTAAGCATCGTCGGGCTATTGCTTGGCAAATTTCTGATATCAAGGGCATAAGCCCATCTTTCTGTACCCATAAAATTTTAATGGAAGATAATTCGCGTAACTCTATTCAACCTCAGCGCTGTATAAACCCGGATATGAAAGAAGTAGTTAAGGGCGAGGTTATGACATTATTAGACGCAGGAATTATCTACCTTATTTTGGATAGTAAGTGGGTTAGCCCCGTTCAGGTAGTGCTAAAGAAGGGAGGGATAACCGTAGTTTGTAATGAGAATAATGAATTAATCCCGACACGGACGGTGATGGGTTGGCGTATGTGTATAGATTACCGTAATTTAAATGACGCCACCCGCAAGGACCACTTTCCTTTGCCGTTTATCGACCAGATTTTAGAACGATTATCCGGTCATAGCTTTTATTGTTTTTTCGATGGCCTCTCGGGGTTCTTTCAAATACCCATCTCTCCCGAGGACCAAGAGAAAACTACGTTTACTTGTCCCTTCGGCACCTTCGCTTACCGAAGAATGCCATTTTGATTGTGCAATGCGCCAACTACATTCCAGCGATGTATGCTCGCAATATTTTACAAGTACGTAGAAAGCATTATGGAAGTATTTATGGACGATTTCTCCATGTTCGGCGATTCCTTCGATAGATGTTTATAAAACCTCGAAAAAGTCTTAGAACGATAAGAAGAAACTAACCTTGCCCTAAATTGGGAAAAATTCCATTTTATGGTAAGGAAAGGGTTAGTTTTGGGTCATAAAATTTCTGCAAAAAGTATTTAGGTAGACGTTGCCAAGATAGAAGTTATTGAGAAGTTGTCGCCGCCTACAAACATAAAAGCTATAAGAAGTTTCCTAGGTCACGCTGGTTTTTATCATCGTTTTATAAAGGACTTCTCCAAAATCACAAAGCCCCTCACCCATCTCTTAGAAAAAGACGCTCCATTCATTTTTGATGACTCTTGTATTTCTGCCTTTGAATCAATTAAAGAAAAGTTAATTAACGCACTGATTATGATAACTCTGGTGTGGGACCTTCCTTTCGAGATTATGTGCGAAGCGAGTAGTTTTGCGGAGCCGTATTAGGTCAATGCATATCTAAAAACTTCCACCCCATCTATTACGCTAGTAAAACCCTCACATCTGCACAAGAAAATTACACCACAACCGAGAAGGAGCTCTTAGCTATACTATTCGCATTTGATAAATTTCGCCCTTACATTACACTTTCAAAAATCATTGTTTTTACGGACCACTCGACCCTCAAATATCTTCTTGCCAAAACGGATGTCAAGCCTCGCTTGATTCGCTGGGTCTTACTCCTCCAGGAGTTTGACATAGAGATCCGTGATAAGCGAGGAGCCGAGAACTTGGCCGCCGACCATCTATCCAGATTAGATAACCCCTTTATAGAAAAATTAAATGAAAAATCTTTTAATGATTATTTCCCTGATCAGAAGCTTCTTTTAGTTAACACATCTACTTCTCCTTGGTTCGCGCACATCGCCAACTATCTAGTGGCCCGGGTGCTCCCAAAAGAGTTCTCCTATCAGCAAAAGAAGAAATTCTTTTCTGAGCTGAAGAACTACTTTTGGGAAGACCCACATCTTTTCAGAATCTGTGCGGATCATGTGGAAAAGAGATGTGTTTCTTATGAAGAAGGAATCGATATTCTAAAGCATTAACATGATGGTCCGACAGGTGGGCACTATCAAGCTGCTCGCATCGCTCAGAAGGTGCTTTGCGCGGGTTTTTACTAGCCTAGCCTGTTTAAAGACGCGCAAGCCTTTGTGAGTAGGTGTGATAGTTGCCAACGGTCGGGCAACATTTCTAATAAAAATTAAATGCCGTAAAATTATTTCTTAGAGTGCGAAATTTTCGACCTCTGGGGAATTGATTTTGTTGGCCCCTTTCCTTCTAGCTTCGGAAACAAATATATTTTAGTTGCTGTTGATTATGTTTCACGATGGGCTGAGGCCCAAGCTCTTCCTACGAACGACTCCCAAGTTGTAGTCACATTTTTAAAAAGATTATTGTTTAGATTCGGTATGCCACACGCGATCGTTAGCGATAGGGGTTCCCATTTCTGTAACGCACAATTTTAAAAAATCCTTACCAAATACGGCATTACGCATAAGCTTTCCACTGCCTACCACCCCCAAACTAACGGACAAGTCAAAGTAGTTAATAGAGAAATAAAAAGAATATTAGAAAAGACTGTTTCAACTTTAAGGAAAGACTGGTCATCCAAACTTGACGATGCTCTATTGGCCTACCGAACAGCGTACAAAACCGCCCTCGAATGTACGCCGTATCGACTTGTTTATGGAAAATCGTGCCATCTGCCCGTAGAGTTAGAACACCGCCCCTATTGGGCCTTAAAATTTTTAAACTTCGATCCCCACTCAGTCGGTGACATTCGAAAATTTCAACTAAATGAATTCGATGAGTGGCGCTCTTATGCTTATGAAAATAATAAACTTTATAAAGAGCGGACGAAGCGTTTAAACGATAAATACTTAAGGCACCCTAAAAACTTTAAGCCGGGCGACCAAGTCCTTTTATATAATTCTCGTTTACGTTTATTTCCGAGCAAATTAAAATCTCGCTGGTCTGGCCCGTTTTCTTGTTTTAGAAGTATTTCCTTATGGAACTCTTTTAATTTCTCACCCTGATAAGGGTAATTTCAAAGTGAATGGCCAGCGTCTTAAACTCTATTTTTCTTGTGATGATGATGTCAGTCCAAACATTATAAAGTTTCTTCTTCACGAACATTAACTTCGAACTTTTAATTTTTGCTAGAAACAATTTTATTTCTGGAGAACAATATTTTTGGACAATATTATTTTTTTGATGCGTTGAGCTCAACGACGCTTTAAACAAGGAGCGCTCTTGGGAGGTAACCCAAGTTATCTTTTTCTGTTTTCTTTATTTTACAATTTTTTGCCTCGGACGGCTCCGACAAGCTGAAGCTTCTGCGATCGCCTGCTCCAACGTTGCTGAATCCATTACGAAGTCCAAAGAAGACATTCGGGGGAGCGGCATCACTCAGCTTTCGCAGCAAAATAAATCCGGGGAAGTACCTGTCTTTCAATCCTGTCTTTCAATTCTGTACTTTATTTTTCTCTCCTTCTCCAATCCCCTTCTCTAGACATTAAGGACAATGTCTATTTTAAGCTTGGGGGAGGACTTCCTCCTTTATTTTTCTTAGTGTAAAATTTTTTCTTTTTGTATATATTTTAAATATTTCCAAAAAAAAATAAAAAATAAAAAAATGAATATCTTAAAATTCCAAAAAAAAAGAGAAAAAATTTCCAAAATAAAAAAAAGAGAATATTTAACAAAATTAAAAAATATATATTGTGTTTTTTAATAGTTTAGACATTTTGGTATTTCAATAGTACCCCTAGTTTTTGTTTTTGTTTTACTCAAAATTTTCTATAAACAACGTAGTTAATTATAATATTTCTAATCCTCCTTTTTAATTATGCTTCACAAGTAAAATGTTGGCCATGTTGTGTTTCTAATTGACGGTAGCATGTTAAGGTGAAATATTTTTCTAAAACTCGCATTTCTATTATGGTTTTTTGTTTTTTTTTTCCTTTACTTTCTCAAAAATTCATCATCCACTATTTTCTTTTTCATTTTTGAATAATTTTTGTAAAGTCAACTTTTGAATAACGTAGTAGATGTGAACGATCTAAGTCACCTATTATTTCTATTTTCAAGTTAATTTCATCAATCTTCTTTTATTATCTAGGACTCGCTTTTTGAAATTTTTCAAACCTTTGTTTTAAATAAATTCAAAACCGTGAAAATAATTTAGGCCGCTTTTTTTTCGTTTGAGCTTTCTTGCCAACCTAAAAACTTTTACCACTAGTTAGCCGTTTTTGAGCCTTTTTCCGATTTCATTTGATAGCTCCTCCCTTCATTTCAGTTTCACCAAAGCCAAAATTTCCAACCTATCGAATCACACTAGCCTTTTTGAGTTTCATAAATTATTTTGATGATTTTGATATGATATTTTGGGATTTTTGTTGGAGAAAGGTTTTTGAAAAAAAAAAGTATGCTCAAAAGTGATGTTTATTTCTGTTTGGCCAATTCAAAAGGAAAATAAAAAATATTTATGGCCTTTGTTTTGAAAAAAAAAATGGAAAAAAGAAGAAAAAGAAAAAAAATATATATATATTTTTATGAAAGTTTTTGAAACTCTTTGCTTTGGTTTAGTGTGATTTTAAACCTTCACGTTTATCTTTGAATTCCACTCCTAATCATATTCCTAAACCAAACGTTTTTGTCCTATTTAAGTCCTTTTGATTCACGCTTTTTGTTTTTTATTTAACAACTAAGAAAAGAAAAAAAAGTAAATAAGTTTTAGTTTTGGATTTAAACCTAGATTTTTGTTAATTAAATTGATATAATTATAATACGTTGCTTGGATCTAGTAACAACTCAATGCGTGTTTTTCATTTTCGTTGCTTTGCTTAAGTCTATTTAAAAATTTTCGTTAAAATTTTGGATGATTTATTTTTATTGAGTAAAGTTTATAAAAGTTTTACCATACCTAAATAATTGTTTTAGACTTACATTTCACCTTTTCCCTACTTAGAATTTCGCATAGTACTTGTGTAGGCATAATTAAAACTTTTTGATTAGTCCTTTTTATAAATATCTAGTTTTTATATTTTTGCTTGGGGACAAGCAAAGCTTAAGCTTGGGGGAATTTGATAATATGTTTTGTAGCCTAAACTATTATCACATTTTCTATTTTATATTGTACATATCATGTCTATTATTAGTTTATTTTTATCATTTTTATGTAAATATTATTGCCAATAACATTTTCTTGTCCTTTTGTAGGTTTTCAGAAAATTGGTAAAAAATGACCTGATACGCCCCCCTGTCACGCCCTCCCTGGGCGTGACCTAGGGCGTGTCACCCGATCCCGAGGACTCCTGCTGAAAGGGACAGAAAAACGAACAAAACAACTGCCACGCACCCCTGACACGCCCTCCCTGGGCGTGTCACCAGGCGTGACCATGGGCGTGTCGCCCTCTGCCGCAAAGCCTGCCGCCGCATTAAATTCCGTTTCTCCACAGCACGCAAACAGTACTGTCATGCCCCAGGTCACGCTCGTGACATGGGTGTGACTCCCTCCTTTTTTCGATGACTGACGGATTTCCGACTAATGATTTTGACATGACGTGCCTGTTAAGCCCCCCCCCCCCCCTACACGGGCGTGACCGCCGACGAACAAAGGCAATGATCCTTCCCGCCAAAGTCCAGAGCCCGAGGTCAATATAGTACTGTCACGCCCCCGACACGCCCCCCCCCCTATGGCGTGTCGGAGGGCGTGACCAACCCGTGAGAAAAAATCTATAAATTGAGACCCCCCCTCTTCATTTCAACAAGTTTTTGTTGAGAGGGGGAGGTGCTGCCCCTTTGGTTCTTGGGTCCTTTTCTAGTTTATATGCTTTTCTCTCTCTCTCTCTCTCTCTATCTCTCTCCCTCTCTTTGTAATTTTTGTTTAATCCTAGTTCAATCTTAGTTTGTTTTAGCTTTTGTTGTAATCTTGCTCTTGCTTAGTGCTACTTGTAGGGCCAGAATAGGACTTTAAATTCATGCAACTGTAATCTCTTTTTCCATTGTGTAACTTGCTTCTTTTAATTAATATAAGTGTTCTTTCTTTACTTGTGTTCCATTATATGCTTTACTACTCATCCCCCCCTCCACTCCATTATGATTAACTAATCCTCCTTGTACTCGATCTTGATGATCCGAGGTTCGAGCGATTTAGTTATGATGTTTTAACTAATCTTTTCTTTTTAGGTTAGGGCCTTGAATTACTCTTGATTAATCATGGGTTGGAGGTATATTATCGATATATACTCTCCACCTTTGCTTTCATTCTGGGCTAGCCGAGAGGCTGATTGAATGAAGTGAGCAATCAAGAGTAAAGGGAGTTGTACGCACCCCTCGAGAGAGGCAGGCGTTCAAATCTCCCAGATTGGAGTAAAATTCAATAGTGGGGTTCACCGCGTAAAGCGAGTTTTAGGCCTCCGATTTAGACGAGAGTCGGTCGGACCTTCCTAAACTCAGTTGGGCACGACTTCGAGAGAATCGTGTTCAAGTTTTTGGAACCTCTATGGTCAAGGACATTTACCCTATTAAGTTTAGATTTTTATCGCATTTTCTTAATCGTCTTTAGCCGAGGTGATTCTTGATCGAGTGCATTTCCATTTCATAGTTTCAACCTTCTGTCGTAATCGTTTTACTTAATAGCACTTTACTTAATTGCAATAGCTCTCTTTCTAGCATTAGTTTTATTTCCTTAATCTCAATCAGATTCTCTAAACCCTATTTTTTCCGTCGATAAGATAATAGCGTTCGTGTGAGTAAGCATAGCCAACAGTTCCCAGATTTCAATACGACACCTGTGTCCCCTAGCTACGATTCGATAGGTATACTTGCCTCATTGGATTGCTAGTTCGGTTGCGTTTATTTTCTTCGAACCCTAGCATGCAACACTAGCCCTTGCGCCTTTCTACCCCCCCCCCCCCCATGCAATGAAAGCTCAAAAAATCTGCAAAATTTCAGAGAATTAATGGTTCCAAGAGAATTTGATTTCCTGCTCATGGGCTCAGAGTTAGTAAGAAATGTGTTCAAGGATGCTCTAGAAGAGAGAAGTACCTGAGTTTTACTCAAATGCCATAGTCGACTCTTCCTCTACTAAAATTAAGTCATCCATCAGCGAAAATAAGATCGAGATTACCCCCAAAAGATTGTGCAAGGCTCTGCTTCTGCCCAAGTTAAGGTCATTAGATGAAGAAGAGGAACTGTTTCAAACTAATGTCAAATCTACCCTAAAGTGGTATGGGCTTTCAAAGCACACCACCGGTTCTATTTTGAGGAAAGAGATGAATCTAAAATTAAAAATTCTAGTAGATATAATTGGAAAGGCTCTGCTTTGCAAGACTGGTTCACATGACATGACATCAAGGAAGATGTTTGAACTCAAGACAAGTATAATTCTATTTAAGAAAACAAACTGGTGAAAAGTTATGTTTGATATAATAGTGGAATGCATCCCAGAACCAAACATGGGAAGAATTTTATCTCAATATATGCAAAGTACAATTCCAGGGATCGTTAATATGAGGCTACAAACAAAGATCCATCACATGAGGAGAATGGACTCAAAAATGTTTGATATTTGGGAAAGAGTTTGGCTCCCACAGCAATAGAGTGTTGTGAAGAAGAAAATGAAAGTTGTACCAGTGACTAAGGATAGTACAAAAATCATTTCCTTTGAGAAGAGTGAGGAAGAGCCACATGATCCTTAGCTGACTGAAAGAAGTTTTTATGAAGAACCAAGGAAAGACATGAGTGCTCAGGTTTCAATTTCCTCTGAACTTATAGTAAGGAATTAATTTGGTGGATCTCAGTCTGAAGAGAATCTAGCTGAAGCTTTAGAGATACTGACTGGACAGGTTGTAGAAAATATCTATGCAAATATTGAGGGGATACTTCCCAGATGGTTGCAAATGTTGAGGCGAGAAATCCCAGATAGATTCTCCTGTAGAGTGGGAGTAAATTCAACCTGATATACATGACTAGCTTGACTTTTTTCTAGAGAATCTGCAAGACAAAATAGATATGATTCCCGATGAACCAGTTTGGCAAGTTTCCAGTACTAGTATTGAGAATGAACAAGCTCCTGCAATAGTGAAAGAGGATATGCTTAACATTACTACAAAAGAACAAATTGTTACTTAGGACAATAAAGAGGCTGAGGGGGAGACTCACTATAAAATTCCTGTTCCAGAGATAGTATATAACATAGATTCCTCTAAGTCTGACAAGGGTAATACAGCTCTTGCTGATGCCCATGCTGATGCTCATTCCTCTGAGTATATGATGTCTGACTTAGAAGAAAGAATAGTAACCCATGAAAGAGAAGTGGATGGTTATGATCAAGGTATATTTCATCAAGACAAATAGATGTCACCTACATTCCTTGCTCAACTGAATGGTCTGCTTGATTATCAAAGAAGATAGTTGGAGCACTACACTGATAATTCCATCAAGGATGTTAGAAGGGATCTTTCCACTAAAATCAAGTCGATAAGATTTCAAGTAAACCTGCTAAAAGCTAATATAATTGCATTCTTCATGAGGGATGCTCCTGCTGTAACACATAGTGAATGCAAACTGGTAGACATCAGTAAAACCCAACATATCATTATGGTGAACCAAACATAACCTCCAACAGCATGGAAATGGTTCATAATGTGCAGAAAAATCTGATGGATGCCCACAAGAAAACTCTGGAAAAGAGAACGGATCTTTGCACTCAAATTCTTGATGATCACATGTTAGAGGTCAAGAATCATGTCACTAAGGGTGTAAATTTTCTGGATGAAAGACTCTCCGTAGTCAAGAACTCTCTGACTGTAGCTTTATCATAAGAAGTCATAAAGGGGGAGATGCCAATGATCATGGCAAATATTGAGAATGTTTTCTAGGTCACCAATGTAATGAGAGGTTCATTGGGGCTTGAGCATTATTCATATGATGAAAATATTCTTGTCCCTATTCCAGAAGGTCAGTATGATGAACAGTTTGGTGATCAATATGATGATCAAGGAGGTGCTCAGTTGGATAAACCTTCTACTACTACTTTAATTCCTACATTCAGCCTCACTGCTGAACAGATAGCAAGAGCTAGAGGCAAGTCTATTGCTGAATAAAAAGAATAAATCAGGCTTAACAAGAAAAGGTAAAGATAGGAGATTGAAACAAGGCTAGATTTTCAGAAATATAGTCCTCAATCTAGGACCATCGTCTTGTCTATCTGGGATCAGATAAAAGATAAGAAAACTGAAAGGGGTAAGTTGTATAGCTCCTTAAAATGGGCCAAGCTAGAAACAAATAAAGAGGCCAGGAGGAAATTCAAAAGAGATAAAAAGTCAGGTGCACTACCATCAGATGTTGTAGAGCCCACCAAATACTTTCCTAAGCCCTACAACTAATTTGAGAGTCAAAAGGTAAAGAAGGATGAAGACAAGGAAAATACTGCCAAGAAACCCAATAGGGGGATAATGATCAAGGAACCAAAAACATGACATGTTTTAGTATTTTCCTTAAGGGCTGTAGGAATGTGATCATTTTGTTTTATGTACACAGTCTATTTATGACTTTCTCCTTTAAATGGAAATCATATTTTTTTTTGTGTATAAATTTTTCTCTAATTTACAGTGATGATTTATCTGATGTATAAGGGAGTGTATATCATTAACTAGGGTTCTGACTTCTTCAAACAAGGGGAGATTGTTGGTGAAAGTCTTTGTTTTCAAGGTAGCTAGCAACCTATAGGGGGTGAATAGCTTTCTTGTGTCTTTCTTTTATTTTCTTTTTTAAGTATTTAGTGTGTTAGTAGTTATCTGGTTTCAAGAAGCTGCAATAAAGAAACAACACAATAAAAAGCATACATAGAATATATAGAGGTTCCCCAGATTATAGGTACATTCACTCTCCTACCACCTTGTTAAGTTCTAGTTATACAAGGCACTTCTCCAAAACTCAGCTTCAAGATCTTACACCTCAGATCCCATAGGATCTCTCAGTCTCCTCTAAGACTTACATCTCAGGCCAAAGCCCTATCTTAGATCAAACTTGCTCCTACAATTCAGTGATCAACTGATCGCTTATATCTGGCCTAAAGGACCTAAAACTTAGGTTCGGAGGACATCCCTACCTCAGATCCACAAAGGATCCTACCTCAGAGAGAATGACTCTCCTACAGCTCAGGCGCAAAGGCCCTACCTCAGATCCAAATGATCTTACAGCCCAGGCACAAGTTTCCTACAACTCAGAGAGAATGACTCTCCAACTCAGGCTCAAAAGACCTACATCTCAGTGATCAAATGATCACCTACCTTAGATACAAGTTGGATCCTACACTCAAAGAGTATAACACTCCTACAAGTCAGGTAAAACTGCCTTACCTCAGGCTCAAGAACCCTACAGCTCAAGTCCAAAAGGATCCTATAGAAATACAAGGTTTTAATTAATTTGACACAGAGAAATTTTTGTGTCTGCTACTAAAGCTGAGTTATCTCAGCTCTAACTATCTTCACAGCAGCTGAAAAGTGTTCTTCAATAAATCACTGCCTTTGCTCGAAGTATCTCAGAAAACTATTTTTGAACTTGTTGTTGAAGACTAAAGATCTGCTAGGTCTTGAGTTCTTCAAACAGCTAACATGAACCTGTAGAAGAATTAAGTCCCTCCTCTCTTTTCTTTATCAGAAGTTTTTTTGAACTTGCTTTAGTATAAGAAAATACTACAGCTAACTGGACTAAAATTTTAGTTCAGCTGATTGACTTCAAGCTTTTTCCCAGCAGCAATGGTGAGGAAGATGAAGTCAAGCCGCTCCTTTTCTTTTTGAAACAAAACCCTAAAAGTTAAGTTCAACATCCAGTAGCTGCCCCTTTATATCTTCCACCGATTAACCTCTCCAATAAGTAGTGGGGACAACCTGCATCAGACATCTGCACCTTGCTTTAATTGCAGAAGACGTACAGTAGATCCCCAGTAGTGTTTGTCATATTTTATAGCTTCCCCGCACTTAATTTGAACTCTATTGACTTTGTCAATTTTAGCTGACGTCATCAGATTATGGACTTAGCCAATTTCTCAAATTCACTCCAGTTGTTGAGAGCATTGAGTGAGAAAGCTCCACTCAATGCTAAAACCCATAGTCAATTGTCTGAATCAATCTGCATCAAAGGTGTTGATAGAGTTGAGTGTAATGGCTTCACTCAATATTTTACACTTAGCCATTTCTTTAACTATCTAAAGGCATTGAGTGAGCTGGCCTAAGTCAATGCTTTCTGCTTTTTCCTGCAATCTTTATTGGGCGTTGAGTGAACTAGCTTCACTCAACAATTCTGGACTTAGCCGATTTCTATCTTCTTCTTAGGCTTTGACTACAGCAGTAAGATTCAACGCATTTTGCTTTGGCGTCGAGAGAGATCTCTTCACTCGATGCTTCTGGACTTTGTCAAATATTCAGCCTACCAATACTTAGGCATTGACAGATTTAGCTATACTCGAAAATGGCGTTGAGTGAGCTGTCATCACTCAACGCCTATGGACTTGGTCGCAGATTTCCTTGCACACTGCATGGCTTTGTCTGTACATAACTAACTCAATGTTTTATGGCATCTAGAGTTGAGTGAACTAGCTTCACTCAACGCCTAAGGACTTAGGAGATTTCCAGCCTATCCATCATCTTCCCGTGCATCTAGCGTTGAGTGAGGTGGATTCACTCAACGCCTGTAAACATAGATAGATTTTTGTCTCTCCACATATTTTCTTTTTGACCACTAGTGACATCACTTGGAATACCATTCTTATCAGTGTTACAAGGACTATCCTGCATGCATGAACATAAGCATACATCAAATACATCTTTATGTATATCATTGACATGATATACTTCTTCAAATCTTTGATATTATAGGAAATGGACCCAAAAATCTCCCCCTATTTGAAGAAGTCAAAACCCTCAATCAAAAGTGTAAATGACATACACTAATATATGTAGCAATAAAACATTAAT
Organism: Platanthera zijinensis; assembly: GCA_039513925.1. NCBI lineage: Eukaryota > Viridiplantae > Streptophyta > Magnoliopsida > Asparagales > Orchidaceae > Platanthera > Platanthera zijinensis. The sequence continues at coordinate 171,955,904 of CM077078.1, forward strand.
CTAGGATAACATATAATAAGAGAACAAGTTATAGTTACCACACTTTCTTGCCTACAGGGTGAAAATCATCACACTTGCTCCCCCTTAATTGCTACTATACCTGGCCTCTTGATCACTTTAATACCCCTTGTATCCTTCTTATATATCCTGCTCTGGTATTTGTTATATTCATAGATCTGATATCACTTTCCTTAACTTATATCCTTCTCCTCCCCTTTTTTGACTTCTGTAAATATTCAGGGAGGTACAGCTTTTTTGCTCCCCCATTTTGATTACAGAAAAGCAACTCTTGCACCAATTGACCCATGAGTGCTGAAGATGTGTTGCTCCTCCTCTAAAAGATATCATTTGAATCTTCCTTTACAAGTGTTGGACTTGCTCCCCCTCAACTGAAGCATCCTCTATCATATTTCCTGGTAGACATTATAGTCTATACCAATCTGGAAAGTACTTGAACATGATACCACTAAAGGTATACCACTTGAAAAGTCTTCATTCCACTAAAGAACAATTCAGCCTGCAAGAAATAATATAACCTGCAACAACATGAGAAGCAACTGAAGCTATTCCAGGTTCAACATACCCAACTCAAACTTGAAGGTATTGAACATTGCTTCATTTAGTGGCTTAGTGAAGATGTCAGCCACTTGCTTGTCTATAAGGACAAACTCAAGGTTGATATCTTCACATTTCACATGGTCCCTAATGAAATAATATCTTATCTTAATATGCTTAGTCATGCTGTGTGAGACATGATTCATAGGAATTGAGATGACACTAGTAGAATCACAATATAAGGGACTTCTACTTGTTTGGAGGTTATAATCCTGGAGCTGATGCTGACTCCATAGAAACCGAGCATAGCAGCTACCTGCTGAGATGTACTTTGACTCTATAGTTGAGATTACAACACTTGTTTGCTTCTTGCTTCTCTAAGACAATACTCTTCCTCCCATGAACTAATAGGTGCAAGAAGTGCTCTTCCTGTCCTCTTTATATCCTGTAAAATCAGCATCTGAATAGCCTGTTAGTTCAAACTCACCATTCATGGGGTACCATTGGCCAAGATCTTGTGTGCCCTTAAGCTCCCTCAAAATCCTCTTAGTAGTAGAGTAGAGAGATTCTTTAGGGCAAGCCAGATTCCTAGCATAAATATATGTAGCATACATGATGTCTGGCCTACTTGCAGTTAGATATAGATGGGAGCCAATTATCCATCTATATAAAGTTTCATCAACAGGTTTCCTTGCAACATCTTTTCCTATAAGCATACTTCACCCCATGGGAGTTTTCATGGTGGAAAACTCTCCATAACAAACTTCCTGATTAACTCCCTAATAAACTTAGATTGGGATATGGACAAGTCATCATCAGTATGTCTTACTTGGAGTCCCAAGAAGAACTTAAGTTTACCCATACTGCTCATCTCAAACTTCCCTTGCATAAGTTTGGCAAACTTCCTACAAAGGTTATCATCAATAGATCCAAAGATAATGTCATCTACATATATCTAGACTAGGATGATCTTACCCTTATATTCCCTTAGGAATAGGGTCTTGTCTATCTTCCCCCTATATAAATTGTTCTCAATGGGGAAGCTAGACAAAGTCTCATACCAAGCTCTAGGGGCCTGCTTTAGCTCAAATAGTGCTTTCCTAAGTCTATAAATAGAATTAGGAGAGTTAGGAACAACAAAACCTAGAGGCTGCTCAATATAGACTTCTTCTTTCAAGTCACCATTCAGGAAGGCTAACTTCACATCCATTTGGTAGACTTTGAATCCCTTGTGTGCAACATATGTAAGGAATAGTCTGACAGCCTCTAATCTTTCTATAAGGGCAAAGGTTTGATCAAAATCAATACCTTCTTCTTGTCTATACACCTTAGCTACTAGCCTTGCCTTGTTCTTGATTATAATGTCATTTTCATCAAGTTTATTCCAGTAAATTCACTTGACTCCAATGAAATTATGTCCTTGTGGTCTGAGAACCATCTTCTTGACCTTGCATCTCTTAAACGGGTTTAGTTCTTCTTGCATAGCTACAATCCAGAACTGACCTATATTAGCCTCTTTAAATTTCTTTGGCTCAACCTGTGACATGAAGCTTGAGAAAAGTGTTGTGTTGATACTTTTGCTCCTCGTCACCACTCATTGGTTGGCATTACCAATGATCTGGTGTCTTGGATGATCCTAAGATGCCTAATTGCTGGAGGCAATCTTCTTTCATCAACAGCTTCAGGAATAGCTTCTTGCTAATCTTTATCAACTTTTAGTGTTCCTGGTAGTTCTTCAGGAATATCGACTTTATCTTTGATAATTGGAGCAGCTTCCTTGATGGTCAGCTTGTCAATCATTTGTTCGGTACCTGTAGTACTAGGAGAGTAGCTTGGCAGCTCACTATTAATCATAGTAGACTCATCAAAGTCTATATGTACAGACTCTTCAAAAATTTTGCTTTTCAAGTTATAGATCCTATAGGCCTTACTGTGATTGTTGTATCCAACAAAGATCCCATTAAAAGACTTGGCAGCAAACTTAGTCACATAAGACTTCCCATTTTGAAGCATATAACACTTACTATAAAGGATTGTGAGATAGCCAGGGTTTGGTTTTCGGCCCTTCAAGATCTCATAAGGAGTCTTCTTGTGGATCTTGGTGATTGAGACGCCTATTGAGGACATGACATGCAGTATTCACTAAATCAGCCCAGAAATATTCTGGGAGAGATGTATCACTCAACAAAGTTCTTCCAGCCACTATAAGAGTCCAATTTTTCCTCTCAACAATCCCATTTTGCTGGGGAGTTTTTGGAGATGAAAATTCTTGATGAATTCCTTGTTGTTCCCAGAACTTTGTCATGCTTTCATACTGGAATTCAGTTCCATGGTCATTTCTGATTTTAACCACTGAACTCTCTAACTCATTCTAAATTTGCTTGGAAAACGTGATGAAGATATCAAGGGTTTCATTTTTTTCTTGAGATAGAACACTCAAGCAAACCGGGAATAGTCATCAACCACCACAAGGGTGTAGACTTTCCTACCAAGACTATGAACTTGCATAGGAACAAACAAGTCCATTTGCAAGAGATATAAACACCTCACAGAGTCTTTGGTCCCAATGCTTTGGTAGGAGGCTTTGGTTTGCTTGCTCTTTTGACATGCTGAGAAAATGACCTCCTTAGTGCACTTCATATTAGGACCATTCCTAACTAGCTCTTGACTAAAGAACTTGCCAATAGTCTTGTAATTCAAATGACCTAGCCTCTTATTCCCTTGGACACAATATAAGACTTTCTCATTTGCTAGTAGACAAATAGGAGAGTCAGTATCTAGACAAAGAATGTTTAAACAATAAACATTTCCACTCCTAGTGCCTGTCATGATGACCTCTTGGTCACTTAACCACTTAATCTGACACTCATCCTTGTGGAAGATAATAACATAGTCAAGATCAGAGAGTTAGCTTATGCTTATGAGGTTGTGTTCAACCCTTCCATATAAGCCACTTTTGTGATGATGACTACTCAATTGGTGATATTACCATAGCCTCTAGTCACCCCTCTATCTGAACCACCAAAAATAACCATTGGTCCATCTTTCACTGGAGTATACTCCTTTGAATTTCTCCTTGTCCCAGTAATGTGCCAAGAACAACCACTGTTCAAGTATAATAAAGGGGTAAGGGTACTTGGACTAACCAACATCACATAATTCACTTTACATTAGACCATAATTTTTATTGGGTCCTAGGTTCATGTTAGTCTGAAAATGAACTTGTCTACCAACATCATTTTTTACTGATGGACTAACAGCTGATCTTGGCACACTTAGATTGTGTCAGCAGTCAATAGCAAAGTGGCCTACATTGCCAAACCATGAACATTCGTGAATGTTGTATCTTTTCTTCTATACAGGCCTTGCAGTTTGGTTAAATGATGGTTGAAAAGTAGGAAGAGGAGTAGCAGCCTTCTTAAGATTCCTTTCAGCAAGAATCTGACTGAAGGTAAGTCTTCTAGATGGCTTGTTTGGCCTGCTCTGAGTTCCAGCAGTAGCAAGATTTTTTTTAGAAAGCATGCTCTTGATAGTATCATACACAGCCAAACCAGGCTTCCTGGAAGACTCGCCCTTGGTCTGAATCTTTACTGAATGATCCTGAAACTTTTCTGCCGCCATATTCTTGAGAGTGGGGGTTGGAGCACCAAATATAATGGTACAAGATGGGCCATTTTAATTTCTTCATGGTCAGCCTTAAAGGCACTCGCCCTGCTGTACCTTCCACCATGGAAGTGAACATCTTTATTCACTCTAGTGGATCTACCATTCATCCAGAGACCATAAATGCTCTTTTGGTCATACCTGTTTGAAGGCAACTAAACTTTCCTAAAACGAATGGGAGGCTTGGAATAAAGAGGCCGAGCTGGAGCTTTTCCCTTCCCTTTGGAAGAAGCAACTCTTGTGCTTCCCATGAATCCCAACCCCTTCTTACCCTTCTGAGAGGAGGAGTCTATCAAGGGTAACATAGTACTTGGCTTAGAATAGCTATCCACTATTATTTTCTCCCTCCCTAGCCTCTCTTCAAATTCCCTGATGAGACTATTCTTGAACTTGATGGAGCCTATCTGGATGAGATTCATGACCCTAAGTTGGTAAAGTTCCCTGTCCTTCTATTCCAACAAAGATGTTATCTCTGTTAGCTGGGAAGCAGCTAGCTGCAGAGACGCAATCTCCGCAGCTTGCTTCTTAGACAACTTCTTGGAATTTTTGATGGCATCATGAAGTTATCCATACCTATCAATCAATTGATTAGCATATCCTTCTGAATCAGAATAATATTCACCACTAGATGAATAAGCTTTTGTACAAGGACTAGTCTCATATTCAGACTCAGAAGAAGTGCTTGATAGAGAATTTACCTTGCTTTGACCAGGCCGATCCTGGCTTGATTCCTAATTAGTCATTGCCATCAATCCATAATAGTATTAGCCATCTTAATCATCTTCATCATCCACCTATGAATCACTGCCTAAGTGTGATAGAGGGGCCCTGATACCTATCCTAGAAGAACAATAGTATTCATCTGCTACAACAGCTTCTTGTTCAGCAACAACAACAACCAGCCCAATATAGGCCTCTTATTTTTCACACTCATGTGAAGATGAGTCTGTCCAGCTCTTCTCATTCTTATTAATGAAGTACTTCTCATTTTTACCCATGTGCTTGTGATGTTTCTTCTCACAAGCCTCCTTCCTCTTCACTGGGCAATCAGCTATCACATGTCAAGGTTAGTTGTAACAATAGTTGACAACTTTAGAGGAATTATATTTACTAGAATTAGAATCATACCTGTCAGCCTTGGAATGATTCCTCCTATGATGAGAAGAGGTGGAAGGTCTGCTCTTCAACAGTTTCTTCTTCATCAGCTTCTGAAAGTGACTATTGAAGGTAGCAAAATCCTCATCAGACATACTGTAGTTTTATACATATGACTCTGAGCTGTCTGACTCAGCTGGTCTTCTTGAAGGGGAGGGAATCATCTCCTTACGCTTCGTGATGCTATCTAACTTGAATGACAAGGACTTTTCCTTGGCTTGGAATCTGCTGGTGTCCTCTTCCTCTTTTCTAGCAGCTAGTTGCATCTCATAAGAGAGCAGCTTTCAAAAAAATGTTTGGGGAGGAGTCTAAGCAATCTTGGCCCTTTCTCTTATAGTACATATCGTAGTATCCCAGTCTCTAGTGAGAGCTCTTAGGAACTTGTCATTTATTTCATAATGACTGAAGACCCTCCCATAGTGGATCAAATATTGGCCTCATAGCCCTTATTTTGGCAAGTTTGCATGCACACACTCGTAAAATTGGTAAAAAAAAAAAAAAAAATTCATAATTGGAAAAAAATTCAAATTTGGTAAACACTCAAATTTGGTAAAAATTCAAAATTCAAATCTCAAAAATTCAAAATTCAAATTTCGAATTTCAAAATTCAAATTTCAAAATTTCGAATTTCAAAAGTCAAATTTCATATTTCAAATTTCAAATTCAAAATTCAAAGTTCAAAATTTGACATTCAAATTTCAAAATTTCAACTTTCAATTTGTATTTCATGAAAACTAGCTTTTCTACATTTTGGTTTGCAAATAGTGGCTTTAGAATGCCCAAATATTTTCAAAATTAAAAATTAAAAATTTCTGGAAATTCTTCATATAATTTTCAGTAATAAAACAAAAAAAAATTATTTTTCCATTAAGAATTTGTTTTTATTAATTAATTTGAAAATTTAGTATTTGGTGTGCCAATAGCGGCCTAGATTTTTATTTTCTTAATAAAAAAATTCCAGAAAATTTTTTTAATAATCCTTATATTTTTCCAGCAAAAACCCTATTTTAAAATTTTTAAAACCTTAGTGGTTAAGCGGAACAATTCCGTCTTTGATAGAGTTAAGTGGTCCAGATCTTATTCCCTAGCACATGCACTAATTCCGGGTGAATTTTCACCTCCGGTTCGCGCTAGGATGGCTTACGATGTCCATGCTACTCGTTCCCACATCTACCCTCCCACAATTAGTATGACCCCCACTTATGACGGTTTAGGAGGTCTACGTGTTTTCTTAGATTGGGTTAAGGATATGGAGTATTACTTTGAGTGGTACGATTTGAACAACGCGGATATGGTGCGAATAGCTAGACTTAAGTTGATAGGAAAAGCTAAACTATTTTGGGTAGTGGAAGAGATTCAAATAATAGTTAAGTATGGTAGATCACGTCTAAGTTGGGATAGCATGAAGGCCATATTGAAGGATGAATACGCCTCTCCGTACCATCGTACGCTAGCGTGTGAGTCCCCTCCTAACTTACCCAAGTTAGTCGTTGATTCTCTCTTGAAATCTGAGGTTGTGATTACAAGTGTACCCGTCACTAAGGACGAGGTTATTATTGATGACAATTTGAGTGACGATGAGGAGATTGGTTACCCAAGTGACTTGGATGAGGATTTCTCATTTGAGGAACCACCCCCACTTCCCTTCGACGACATTTCACAGTCATCCCCTCTAACCGTTGTGGAACCTTTTGATGATCCTAAGTCGATTGATATTTTGTCTGAGATAGAAGAGTTACAGTCTGCTGATGATCTTGAGTTAGTAGTTATGTTGGCTGAGACAGTAGAGTCGTCCGATGTAGAGAGCTTACATGTTACTGAGTTAGATGATGACTTGCTTGGACCCGATGTTATATTGGTTGACCCTGGCATATTAGTTGATCCTACGATATTGGACGAGTCACCTTGGGATGGTTGTTCAGTCTGGGATAATCTTGGTGTGATACATCCGGGAGTTAGTTCTTTGACGATATCATCGCCGCTTGGGATTCAAGCTAATTATAATACTCCCTTGGATTCGATTTGTCTATCCCCTATTTTTGACGATGTCCCTACCTCATGGGAAGAATTATGTTTGGAAGAATGTCCTAGCGAGAGAGTTTTATTTCTAGAAGACGTTACTGGAGTGGAACCGGATAAGCATTCCCTGATGCTAACCCCGTTGCCTGATATGGAATATGAACTTAACTCTCTCCCGTCTGTCGTGCTACCAACTCTTTCTTCTGACCCGATCACTGAGTTGGAATTACACGAATTACCTCATGAATTGGAAGACACGTCGGATGAGTTTTCCGTATGGGTGAACCCCCTGTTTGAGTTTTCCTATGATTATAATGGTTTGCAACCGGATGCTCCTTTCTGGACGTCAAATCCGTGTTTTGGGATTTCGAGTCGGACTGCTAGTGATCCCTTGGCTATAGTGCCTTATGAAGTGATGTCGCCTCGACACACTTATCTGCCAAGCCCGATCGCACGCATTTATCCTCCTCCATTTGTTGACCCTATCATGCACACATCCGTGATGGAATATGGGTACTTTGAGTTAGGTCACTCGCACTTCCCTTCATTTCTACAAGCGTCCACGTCTATATTTGGTGATGAGTGTTTTCCGTTAGTTTTTATTCATGACGTTCTAAAATTTAAATATAAGTCTACTCGTATTAGTGAAGAGCGGCTTACCGTGGCATATCTTCGTGCCAAGCGTTATTATTTTAAGTATCACATTAGAGCTGCGAAGTTTATGCCTCTAAAAATCATCTTTGCTTTTAAGGCCCCCATTCCCCCGACTTAAATCCTTTATGTTTTGCATTTGGGGTCAGTCACGTTGCACATGGTTTCACACCACACCGTAACCATTTCTCTCGGTACTATTTAAATGAATTTTTCACTGTGGTAACATTTCATGAGTTACCCGCTAGTTTGTCGCCGGATCTCACTCCGGATTATGCTAATTATGATTTCTTCTTATGTAAGCACGATCGTAATGCGCTAGCTATACAAATTATCTCATATCATTTTATTGCTAGCTTACAAAAAAGAGTGTCTTACTTTAAGAGTGACGATTTTGTTTTGGTGTTTCTCGTCCCTGAACGGATGTCTTCGGGCACTTTAGAAAATTGGCGAGTTGGTAAGTTGGACCCTGTATGGATTTTAATAACGTTCGGAGAATACGCATATCATTTGGAATCTTTCACTGATTGGGATTTTTCCCTTGTTTTTGATGTTTTTGATTTAACGCTATACGATTCTCCGCCACTTGAATTTCATATCTCTCCGTGTGGGTCCACTTTGTTCTCTTTGGGTATGGGTAGTGAGTTTTTACTTGGATTGTTTTCTTCACCGGTCTCCTCTGGAGGTACGTTGGTTGATGATGTTAAAGCTTGTTTTCCTTTATTGCCTAATGCTTTTCCAAGGTTCCCTAGGGACATTTTATTGCATGACAGGATACTCCAGGTGGATGTGCTTTGCTCTCCAGGTGGTGACGTGTGCCGCTTCATGGTTCTAAAGGTTGATGCCTCCCCGCACCGGTACTCATCGGTGATGAGTAATTTTAAGAGGGGGAGGATTGATGGCGACGACGGCCCTCAACAAGGTGAAGACGATGATGGCGCGCTTACGGATTCCATTTCTCTGCCTCCAAATAAAGTCTGGCGGCGCTGTGACGATCATGTGGAACGGCGCCAGAATATCCGCCCGCGGCGCAAGCCCATTTTTAGTTTATTAATAATTATTATTAATAAATTAATATGGAGAATTAATATAGTTTATTATCTATTTTATCGCGAGATTAATATTTTTATTTCATGTATTAATTTCATGTAGATGGAGACGTATAACCATCATAGCTATTTTATTTCATGTACGGACTATAGTTATTCCATGTCATGATGGGTGTTATTAGCCATCATGAGTGTTTTCATTTGTATGGAGGAGATGGAGTGGTGTAGCCTATATAAAGGCATGTTTGTTCTCATTTTAGGCATTGAAGAATGAAAAATTGAAACCAAAATTCAAGATTGAATTTCCCCCTCTTTTCCTTTTCCCCCTTAGGAAATTTTCAGCCCTCCTCCTCTTGCTCCCTCTCTTGGCCGCCGGCCCTCCTCCTCCTTCCTCTTGCTCGGCTTCTCTTCCTCCTCCTCCTCCTCTCCCTTTATCTCCAAGGAAATCCGATCCTCCTCTTGCCTCCACAAATTCGGCCACCACCATAGCCGCCACCCTCCATCTCCTCCTCTTCATTAGGCTCGGCCACCACTATAGCCGCCAACCTCCATACCCCAAACCCGTCCATCCCCCTTCTCCCCAATCCAAAATCCGACTACCCTCAAAGGCCCCAACCCCTTGGTGTAGAAATCGGCCAAGGCAAGTTGCCTCCTTGTGGAATCCTAACACCGGCGTGAAGCGACGAAGGCGGGCAAGATTTTCATCTCCTTCCGGCGCAACTCCAGCGGAGCCATTGGAGAACGATCCAAGTAGAGAAATAATTGGAATCATCTATTCCGATTGGGGGTAACGAAACCTTTTCTATTTCTTTGTGTGATTTCTTTTCTTGAATATTCAAGTGGTGTTTTTATCCGTAGCGTAATTTTGAAATCATTGAAACCCATCGTGGTGGATTACTTTTGTATTGTTTTTCTTGCTTACGTTATTTGATTCAGCGGGTTTGGCGAACCCTCGTTTTATTTTGTTGGGAGAGATCTACCTAATCCGAATCGAAGCTTAATCGGTAGATCTCTTTTGGTACAACGCCGCTCGGCCGGACGCAATATTCGTCCATTTAGCTCGATCAAATATTGGCCTCATAGCCCTTATTTGATCCCTACCGGTTTGGCTACCCGTTGGCTAGCGTTAATTGATAGATTTATTTGTGTGGTATTGCGTAGGGCGAAGTTGCTAAAATAAGATTTAACCATAACGAGTCGAACGTGAGTGATAATAGGTTTAATCCATTGATCTTCGGATATCCCCCGGTATCCCTACATCAATAGGTCCTCAGTTCATTTATGATACTGAAAAATCTTTCATAACAAGTAGCTATGTTTTCTTTCATTGATTTCCTAAAAGGCTCATAATCTTTGTTGAGCATGGACTTTCTATCATCTCTTACATCTTCATTACCATCCATGTAGACCACAAGGGTGTCCCACATCTCTTTGGAGGTCTAGCAGTGGACGAAGTTCTGAAAGGTTGAGTCATCTATGGCACTAACAATAATCTTTTAAGCCCTCTTTTCCATTATAGCAAAGATGACTTCATCCTTTGCAATCTCAGAATATGTCTTAGGTTTCTGGACATTGGCATCCAGAACAAAGATCTTCATAGGGATAAAGGGTCCCTCTTTGACTGTCATAAGGATCCTAGGGCAATAGGCTTCTATAAATAGCCTGACCCTCTCCTTCTAGATTCCAAAATTTTCCATCCTGTCGATGGGGAGTTTCATGGAACCTAGATCCTTATGGCTCTCTACAGAACCCATAAGTACTGAACTGTAGCTACCCTTGGAGATCACTCAGATTGTTAAATAATTTTTGAGCAACCTCCCTCTGATACCACTTGAAAGTCTTTGTTTTCAAAGTAGCTAGCAACCTTGAGTGGGGTGAATAGGTTTCTTGTGGCTTTCTTTTATTCTCTTCTTTAAATTCATAGTTTGTTAGTAGTTATCTGCTTTCAAGAACCTACAATAAAGAAACAACACAACAAAAAGCACACACAAAATATATAGTGGTTCCTAAGATTATGGGTACGTCCACTCTCCTCCCACCTTTCTAACATCTAGTTAGACAAGTCACTTCTTGAAAACTAAGCTCAAAAAGCTTACACACCAGATCCCATAGGATCTATCAGTCTCCTCCAAGACTTACAACTCAGGCCAAAGCCCTACCCCAGAGCAAACTTTCTCCTACAACTCAGTGATCAACTGATCACCTACCTAAGGCCCAAAGGACCTACAACTTTAGCTGGGAGGACAGCCCTACCTAAAATCCATAAAGATCCTACCTTAGAGATAATGACTCTCCTACATCTCAGGCACAAAGGCCCTACCTCAGATCCAAAGGATCCTACACCTTAGGCACAAGTTCCCTAAAACTCAGAGAGAATGACTCTCCTACCTCAGGCTTTAAAGCCCTACAGCTTAGTAATCAAATGATCACCTATCTCAGATCCAAGCTGGATCCTACACTCAGAGAGTATAACTCTCCTACAGCTTAAGAAAACTTCCCTACCTCAGGCTCAAGAGCCTTTCAACTCAAGTCCAAAAGGATCCTATAAAAATACCAGGTTTTTATTAATTTGACATAAAGAAATTTCTCTGTGCTGCTACTAGAGCTGAGTTATCTTAGCTCTAATTATCTTCACAGCAGCTGAAAAGGTTTTTCAATAAGTGACTGCCTCTGCTTGAAGTATCTCAGAAAACTGTTTTTGAACTTGCTGTTGAAGAGTAATGATTTGCTAGGTCTTGAGTTCTTCAAACATCTAACCTGAACCGATAGAAGACTGAAGGCTCTTGTCTCTTTTCTTTATTAGAAGTGTTTCTGAACTTGCTGTAGCAGAAGAAAATGATATAGCTAACTGGACTGAACTTTTAGTTCAGCTGACCGACTTAAGATTTTTCACGGCAGCAATGGTTAGGAAGATGAAGTCCAGCCACTTTTTTTCTTTTTGAAATAAATCCTAAAAGTTATGTTCAATATCTAGTAGCTGCCCCTTTATATCATCCGCCGATTACGGCTCCAAGAAACAATGGGGACCACCTGCAGTAGATAGCTGAACCTTGCTTTAACGGAAGAAGATGTACAATAGCTCTCTAGCAGTATTTGTCGTATTCTCTTGCTTCCCCACACTTAATTTGAACTCTGTTGACTTTGTCAATTTTGGCTGACATCATCAGATTATCGACATAGCCAATTTCTCAAATTCACTCCAGGCATTGAGAGAGTTGAGTGAGCAAGCTCCACTCAATGCCAAAACCCTTAGTTAATTTTCTGAATAATTTTGCATCAAAGGCGTTGAGAGCATTGAGTGTAATGTCTTCACTCAACGCTTTTACACTTTATCATTTCTTCAACTATCTGAAGGCGTTGAGTGAGCTGGCCTCAATCAATGCTTTCTGACTTATTTATTGGGTGTTGAGTGAACTGGATTCACTCAATGCTTCTAGACTTAGCCGATTTCAGTCTTCTTCTTAGGCTTTGACTGTAGAAGCAAGATTCAACTCTTTTTTCTTTGGCATCGAGTGAGCTCTGTTCACTCGATGCTTCTGGACTTTGTCAAATATTCATCCTGTCAATACTTAGGCGTTGACATATTTAGCTATACTCGACGATGCCGTTGAGTGAACTGTAATCACTCAATGCCTGTGCACTTGGCCGCAGATTTGCTTTGCACATTAAATGGCTTTGACTGTCCACAACTAATTCCGCGTTTTATGGCATTTGGCATTGAGTGATCTGGCTTCACTCAACACTTGTGGACTTAGGATAATTCTATACTATCTAGCATCTTCCCTAGCATCTGGCATTGAGTGAACTGGACTCACTCAACGCATGTGGACTAAGAAAAATTTCTGTCCCTCCACATCTTTAATTTGTGACCACCGGTCACATCACTTGGAATACCTGTCCTATCAGTGTTATAAGGACTAACCTGCATACATGAACGTAAGCATACATCAAATAAACCTTTATGTATATCATTAAATGATAGACTTCTTCAAATCTGGGACATTGTGGGCAATGGACCCAACAGTTGGGTCCATTGATCACAATGTCCTGGATTTCAAGAATGCCCACAAGTCAATTGTATACAAATGAAAGTATTTGATGCATGCTCTAAGTATAATTTAAGTAGGTTGTTTTCTATTGCACTAATGTTTTAAGAAGTATGAGTCACAATGATAGATGAACTCAAGGTAGGAAGCTGGCAAAGTAGAAATCTTGCAGAGTCCAGAAGCATTGAGTTAAGATAGTTCACTCAATTCCAAGAGGCTAAAGGCATTGGTAGAAGCTCAAGCTGGCATTGTCAGAAGCTCAAGTTATCAATGCCTCAGTGTTAAAGAGAAGAAATCTTGCTAAGTACAGAAGCATTGAGTGAAGGAAGTTCACTCAATGCAAACAGGCTAGAAGCATATATAGAACTACATGCAGTCAAATCCGCAATGTTACTGTCATGAAATCTTACTAAGTCCAGAAGTGTTGAGTGAAGACAGTTCACGCAATGCCTTCTCAGCAAAAATTCTATGAAAGTATAGAAGCGTTGAGTGAAGATAGTCCACTCAACGACTCATCAAGAAGCCAGGACAAGGACAGAAGCGTTGATGGAAGAAACTGCACTCAATTCCTTCATACAGACAAAATTCAACTAAGTCCAGAAGCATTGAGTGATGAAGGATCACTCAATGCCTATTCAGTTAGACTATAAATGTCTATATATGGTGAGTGATGAAGGTTCACTAAATGCTTGAAGATGCATAATTCAGCAAAGTACTTTTGCATTGATTGACAAGGATTCACTCAACGCCTTTGCAGATTGTCTAGAATTTGCTAATTCCACAGGAGTTGAGTCATGCTGATGTCAGCAGAAATACAAATATTGCAAGCTCTGCTTGCTAAAAGATAACAGGAACCACTTTGCTTTAGTACTTTAGTTAATGCAAAAGTTGTGTTGCAGTTACCCATTCTAGTAGTTCACACTATGCATAAAGCCGTTGAACGGTGGGATTCAAAAGCAGAGTCCCGAGAGAGAAGAAACAAGCTTTAGGATATAAAGCTTTTCTAGTCTTCTTCTTCCTCTTGATGAAGTGGAAGATTGTAAAGAAAAAGCTCTTACTAAAAGTCTATGAACCGCAGGCAAGAGTAAGTTGTTGAAGAAATTAATCACTGAAGGTTCAACTAGTCTTCAACAGTAGATCAGAAATTCTTTTCTGATGAAGGTGTAGCAGAGCAAGCACACAGCTGCTGCTCATCTTCAAGGCCTTGACTATAAACTCTTCTATAATCTAGGTTTGAAGAAGTAGTGCTCTGCCGTTACTTCTCAGCACAAGCAGAACAATCCTGAAGATCTATTCTTGGTGCTATGAAGAAGATAGGGCTGAGTTTACTCAGTTCAGAAGGCAGGCTCAGAGGACACTTTCTCTGGAGTCAATCAACAATAACAACTTCACCTTTTCTGTAGGATTATTCTTGATCTAAGTTCTAAGCCTGAAATATAATGGCTTAGTTGTAGGATCCATCTATGGATCTGAGGTAGGGCATGTGTGCCTGAAGTAGGAGATTTATTCTCTGAGGTTGAATCCTATAGTGGATATGAGTGTAGTGATCTCCATCTAGCCTCAGTGTAGGACTTTGTATTAAGGTGTAGGTAGGTGATAAGAAATTGATCACTGAGTTGTAGGAGATTTGATCTCTGAGTGTAGGGCCTTGGGATTGAGGTAGGACTTGGAGGAGTCTGAGAGATCTTGAGGGATCTATGTTGTAAGCTCATTGAGCCGAGTCTTGGTTGAGATTTCCTTGTCTAACACACTGTTAGAAAGGTGGGAGGGAACCACTCTTAATATTGGTGTGCTAGTGTCAAATCTTTAAAGCTAACATAAAGTAAATCACTCAACTCAGCAAACTAAAAGATTGTCATAAAAGACTTAAAAACCTATTCACCCCCCCTCTAGGTGTTCTGCTACTCTTGAAACAAAGACTTTCATTCGCGTTAGGTTGTTGACACCCACAAGTGATTTATTGTAGCCGTTAGACTACTTACTAGCAGTTATGCTAATTTCTTGCTGGTTTGTTTTACCAACTTGCACTTTGGGGTGGTTTTATGCAGATTACATGTTAGTTATTTTCCATGTAAAAAAAGATCAATATTCTTATCTCATACTCATAACATCTATTTAAATCAAAGGTCACTCTACTTTAACGAACGTAAAAGCTCTTTCAGCACTTATATTAATTCAAGAGTTGTGCATATCATGAATTGTTATATTGGATCTTCATGCTCATATACGGTAATTAATGAACTAAACATAGTATTTTCTGCAATGTATGTGTATATTTTTACCCGTAGACTAGTTGATCCACTGAGTCGAGGGACATGACCATCAAAGATTAAACTCAAACTATATTTTTATTATAACCACTTATAAATTTCATTAAAAATATTAGTAGTAAGTTCTTGCCTGAGTGCCTGCAATTGTCCCCTTTATGGCGTGGCATCACTACGTGTACTTTTTCTTAATCCGATGAATTATTTAATGTGGAGAAAATATGGGTTGTGACAGTTGGTATCAGAGATAGGTTTGATTGACAAGTTGGTCGAACGACTATCTCTGGTAAAGATTTTGTTGTCTTATTTCATTTCATACACACACTGATGTGTCATAAGTACGTCTTGACTAAAGCATGAACACTACATTTATAAGCATGATAGAAGTCGGGGCATATTATGTAGTATGGGATGCATAATAAGAGTTTGTATATGGATCCTCATAGGAAGTAACATGTGACTGTTATGTATTATAGGATGCATAATAATTATCACATGGACGCCCATTAGATTTTTTTTCTAGTTACATGCGATATTTTATAGTATGAGATGCATATTATTTCTTGTGTACGCGCCTCATAACATCCATTAAGGCCTTTATTAAAATTCATAGCACAACATGTATGACATAACATAGCAAAGCACACATGCCAAGCTAAGATTTACATGATGACATACGTACACACATGTTTTTTAAAATAAAGAAATAAGAATTCATGTATTCATATTATATGCACATGAGTCAGTAGGATGATGGTGTATATACCTAAGTTAAAGCATAACATCACATTTGAAAATCACAGATCTAGGTAGAAGCAAGAGCAAGTATCTATATATGTATGGTCTTAACTAAGTTGAGTAGTTCAAGCATTTAGCTAAGTTTTGATTAATTTTTCGTTGTATTATTAGGAATGCCACCTAAGCATATTGTGATGAGGTCGACTCACTAGTCTGAGGGTAAGTCATCAGATGCGCAGAGTGAGGCTGTGATTGAAGGGCTGTGGTATAGCAATGAGGCTCTATCAAAAAAAATTGTTGCAATGCAATTGCAGATTCAGGCGTTGTTGACTGCCGCCTTTGGGCAGCAACCTGGGGTGCAGGACCCTGTAGTGGATCAGACTGTACCTGTTCCTCCCCCTCCTATAGTGCCTCTGGTTCTGTTGCCACCAGAAATGAATTTCATTTCATACTTCTAGCGATTAGGACCTCCTACCTTCGACGGGTGAGTCAATTTTATCGCTTTAGATGAATGGATCATTGATATTAAAGAGATGAATTCTTATACGGGGATCTCCATAGACTAGAAGGTAATGGTCGCCTCTTACCTACTGAAGGGACTTGCTAAGAGCTGGTGGACCCGAGAGAAAAAGAGCCTCACAGAGGGATGTTCATGGAAACCTTTCAAGGAGATATTGCTTAAGAAGTTCCTACCATCGATTGAACAAGACCGTCTGATGAATAATTTTCTGTTCCTAAAATAGAGATAGCTCACAGTTAGTGAGTAAGAGATAGAATTCAGTAAGTTGAACTGGTTTGCTCAAGATTTAGTATCCTCTAAAGCAGGTAGCGTTAAGCGATTCCTAGGAGGATTTCGTAGTGACATCTAGCCGTTAGCTATCACATACAGGTCGAAGAATTATGCTAAGAAAGTAGAAGCTCCTTTGAAAGTCGAGGTTATCGATAATGAAAAGAATCGAGGTGTGTAGATAAGGAAGGAAAAGAGAAAGAATGATGATAGCGGATGCTCTCGGTCATCTATCCACGCTTCGAAGAAAGGAATCAAAGAAGCATGTAGTTTTTGTGCCCGATCAGGCCATCCCTTCGAGAAATGTTTCAAGAGGTTGGGCGCTTAGAAAAAACAACAAGTACTTGCAATTGAGAGCACACCCAAAGGATACCTGGTCTGTGCTTCATGTAAGCAGAAGGGGCATGATGTTGCGCATTGTTGGACAATGGATAAGGTCTTCTTTTAGTGTGGGCAAAAAGGGCTTTTGAAGTCTAGGTGCCCACAGTCTCAGCCCCAACTACAGCCAGCTCCACTTCAAGCCTTGCCGTCGCCGCCATAATATCTAGAGAAAGGGAAGGGCAAGTTGAATGTGGTGACCATGGAAGAAGCACAGACTTCCAACCAAGTGATCTCAGATTAGATTCTAAACAAGCTCTTAGCTCTCAACCATAGTTTTGACGTTGATTTAGCTAGTAACGTATACGATTTATAGGGGATATTAAGGTAAAGAACCGTTGGGAGCACTGCAATGTCCCATTTTGTGCTAAAACCCTTGCATGCATTTTGAGTCAAGATAGTTAACTCAAGCTTGGGGTGCACTTGATTTTGGAAGCATCGAGTGCGTCCACCGGACTCAAAGCGTCGAGTGCGCCGAATGGACTCAAAGCGTCGAGTGAGTTGATTGGACACAAAAGCGTCGAGTGATCACGATGCCTTTCGATGAAGCGTCATGTGATACTCGACGCATAAGATGCTTGGACTTATAATATTTTCTGGGAGTGGGATTCATTGAAATTCGTTGAGTGATCACGATGCCTTTAGACGAAGCATCAGGTGATACTCGATGCATACGATCCTTGGACTTAGAATATTTTTGGGCAGTGGGATTCGTCAAAATTCGTCGAGTGATCATGACGCCATTGGATGAAGCTTCAAGTGATATTCAACCATACGATGCTTGGACTTAGAATATTTTCGGGCAGTGGGATTCATTGAAATTCATCAAGTGGTCATGACTCTTTTCGATGAAGCATCAAGTGATACTCGACACATGCGACGAATTGGACTTAGAAGATTCAGAGAAACTCATCGATGATACTTGACAAATTCATCTAGTTGGACTAGACAAATTTGTCGGATTTACTTAGACTGTTTGGCTGATTCGTCGAGATGATAAAGAGAATTCCTATAATTCATTGGATAACGTCGAGTGATACTCGACGCATAAGACGAATTTGAATTAGCAGATTTTCGGTCAGGCTGTGTTTGCGGGTTTATAATTTTGGGTTGAATTAGATTTGGGATATGTAGTGAGTGTCTACTTATGGCCGGGCTTTTCAACAAGACCTATTTAACATAATGATTGGTTGTCCAGTGACAGAATGACAGATGGCGAAGTGAGCTTAACCCTAATATTTCCTTATAAAAAGGAATGATCGAAAACCCTAGCCATCTTTTTCTTCCTTGTTGAATTGTACCGAGATCGACGAGAACGAAGAGATCGTCGGTGCTAGACTTCCAGGAGGAACTCCGAAGTTGTCTCTCTCAGTGTTCCTTATCTCCAGGAGAGTGATTGGAAGAAGATCAAATGTCGTCATGCCGCCAAGAAGAAGAACAAGATCTTTGGCCGAAAATTAGGTGAGCTTCCTACCCTCTCCATTGGTGCTAGATCTTTTGTTATGAAATATGAGAGATGTAAACTCAAGAGAGCTTCACTTTGGTGCGTAATGAAGATCTCCTAAGAAGAGACCACATAAGGACATTTGTCCTAGGGATTGTTTGTCTTCAACCTTTCCTCTCTTCATTATAAATACGATGGACTTTGTTTCATGAAGAATGGTGGACTATTGAGGGCAAATAAGGGAGGAGGAAGAGCTGGATGTAACTTTGTATGAATGGCTAGAGGAAGAAGACAAATCGATGTTGTTTATTTGGCTTTACGATGCGTGCTTAAATCTGATTTCTGTATGCAGCTGACTTCATGCTTGATTTTATCCATGATCCGAGTACTTCTTATTGAAAATCATAAATTGAAAGTGGCGACCAGGGCATCCTGGATGACCTATTCGCGTGGCCTGTGCGGATAGGACTGGCGCCTAGCTAGGCCGACAAAGGTATTGTATTCAGCTTGTTCTCTGGCATCCTGGGCGGTCTGTTCAAGAAGTCTGTGCGGACAAAAGTGGTGGCTAGTCAGGTCGGCTTGTGTTCAGCAGGCATTTTGTTCCCTATTTTTAACTAGGCGGATAGCTTTTCTATCCGCAGAGTTTTCTAGGACCAGTATGGTGCGGACTTGTTTGGAGATCACTGAGTCGTGTTTGTAGAATGGACTGGAGCTCGGGAGATTTGCATAAAGTATGCCTTGGTCTTGCTTTGGTAGCGTGATTGGTGGTAACCGCGAATTACACTACTTATTGCAGACTGTTGCGATAGTTCGTCGGTTGTGCAAACTTGTGCCGGAGTTCGGCGGTTAGAGCAGACTGGCCCTTGTATCCGCTGGTGTTGTGTTTTCACTAGGGATGGCTAGTGGCATGGACTTCGTCTGGATCTGCACCAAGTACAGGATTGCTCAGTCTGAGAGGTCATGTAGTTAGCGCAGACTGGTTCTTTTTCTATAGGAGTACGTGCTGGGGAAGTATCCACAGTGTCCGGTTTTATGGAGACCAAGTGTTGTTTTGGTGACAAAGCATATTGGTTGGGCATCCTGCTGTGGTGATGTGACCTCGACAGACTAGAAGTCCGGCTTAGTTGCGGTGTCAAGGGGATTTGGTGGTGCTCGCCGCGAGAAAGTGCGGTGATCCTATCGGCTAGGATGATGATCACACTCCTCCGCATGCCTATAAATAGGATGCCCTGTCACATCAACATATACACTGAATGAATAGTAAGTGTGCTTGGGTAGTTGCTGCATACATGATTTTCTATTTGCGGGGTTTGAAGAGTATGACCGTGTTATGTTGTGCAGGTTGTGCGGATAGTAATGGAAAACTAGGTACTTGGTTTTGATATCGGTCAGGTATAGTGTAACATCCCATTTCCGGCTATACCCCTAGGAGTCGGTTGGTTGTGGTAGAACCCTAGGGAGCCCAAAACTTGAAATAAATCGACCAAGAAATCGGGTCACGGGTTTGTCACGCCCGTGACCGACCCGTCACGCCCGTGATATAGGGCGTGACACGCTCGACGATCGTCGATTTCAGTTCGATGTCATCGAACCCAGAATTAGTCACCAGACCTGTCACGCCCGTGACCCGCCATGTCACGCCCGTGACATAGGGCGTGACCATGATCGTCGATTCCAGGTCGTCGACCCAAAATTGGCCCCACGGGCATGTCATGCCCGTGACCCGCCATGTCACGCCCGTGACATAGGGCGTGACACGCTCGACGATCGTCGATTTCAGTTCAACGTCGTCGAACCAGAATTGGCCGTACAGGCCTGTCACGCCCGTGACCCAGGTGTCACGCCCGTGACCACCCTTCGACGATCGTCGATCTCAGTTCGATGATCGTCGAATCCAGAATTGGCTAACCAGGCCTGTCACGCCCGTGACCTATGTGTCACGCCCGTGACCAAGGCCGAAACGTCAGCCAGACTGGAAATTTCGGTAACCGACGCCATAATAAATTCTGACTATGGGAATGAAAATCAAGAGTATTTATGGGTCGTTCCCTACTTTAATTATGTTAATAATTAAGGAAAAGTGGGTCCAATAGGAAATTGCCACCTGGCAAACACCTCTTCATCTCCAACGTTTTAACTGCCATTCGTCATAACCGAAACGTCATTAAGGGGATTATTAATGGCCGCCAACGTTTCATCCTTTCCCCTCCCCATTTTCTGATCTATAAAAGACTCCTAAGAGCAAGAGGAAAGGTTACACTCCCTCAAACTGTTTCAGACTTCCCCCTTGCTGTTGAAGAATTTCCGGCGACGCCACCACCGCGCAAATGGCTTCCCGACGCTCTGCACGCCTCCAACCCGCGAACAAGGTCCTCCCCTCCCTCTTCTTCTGTGGATAGATCTTAGGAATCGTTAGGAGAGATATCGGGCTCAAAAGAGCCAGATCGGGTGAGCATATTCGTGGTTTTTCGAAAATTTCATGGTGGCGGGTTCGCCGGAAACTGCCTCTCCGGCGGCCGTGCCGCCGCCCGACGATAGCCCTCGCCTCAACGGAGGTGGTGGTGGTGGTGGTTGGCCAGGGAGATGGCTGGATGGCCGGGAAATAGCTTGGAAAAGCTACAGGAAATTAGGTTTTCAGGCCTCTGGTTCGGGCTGTAGAAGAAGATGAACTGTGCCGTCAAATTAGATTTTATTTTTAAAACAATTTCTGAATGAAATATCTGTCATGTTAAATAAGTTGGGAAAAATACCTAGAGGCTCCTACAGGAAAAATGATCAACATAGAAAATGTAGCCCTTGAAGTTTTCTTTAATTCAAAATTAATTTCACTCGATTTGGAATCCTGGTTAGACCACAGCACCCTTTTTGGTGAGGTCTATCCAGAGGGCTGCCTTGACCTTAGAAAAATTCCCCACTCCAATCCAGTCATCCAAATGATATGAAATTTGGGGTGTGGTCTAATCTTACATAAATCTATGTACTATCCAAAAATGAGAATTTTTGGAGAATATTTTTCTATAGTTTTTAGAAAAATCCAATAATCCTAGCCGAATTTAATTAGATAGTTTAATAATTTCCAAACCCTCCCAAATTCTGGTGAGTGGTCCCTGGGGTCACCATAAGATTCTGTATAATTTTTCATCTCATTTGTAGATGGTTTGGATTAGAAATGATCAACCCTATGTTTTGCCCTAATTAGGGGTCTTAGGTTAAAAGTGCACTTTTGAGATTTGAGTGGTCAGATCACCTCAACAGAGGCTGAGATTTTTATCACTGTCTAGTAATATTCTCTAGCACCCCCTCATGGAGTTTGAGGTGGATCGGGGTAAGTTTGCCCTAAGGACCAAGGCCAAACCCTAAGGATGGATCTTGGTGGTTTGTGAAGGTCATGTAGTCAAATGACCTTGGATTGACCCGAAATTGGGTGAAGAGAACCATAGGGCCAATATAGTTCTCTGGATGAAATCTTAGTAAATTTGGAGACCGTTGGGATACCTAAAAATCTAACCCTAGTTTAGGGCGCAAAACTTATAGAGATAAGAAATGACACTAAATCACATTGAAAAGTGGTGAGATTTGGGTAGAGTGAATTATAGGGATGGTACAAGCTCTGGATATTTTTCTATGAATTTTGTGATCATTATTTTGGATACTTCTTTTAATGATTTAGTAGTTGTATGATTTGCTTAGAAAATTTATTAGGGAATACACACTCTCTGGAAAGTGATGAAATTTAAGCAGAGAACGTTTATTATGATTTTAAATCTCTGTGAATTTTTATGGGATTTTTGGAAGATTAATTCTAAGGCTTGCTTCATTAAGTATGTTTTACCTTGATTATTTGATTAAATCTTTAGTGGTGTTTAGCAAGCTAGTAAAATTATGATTCTCTGCACAAAGATCTTTTATATATCATACTACTGACTAGTGATTTTTCTATAATTTTTAGATGAATAATTTCAGTACTTCCTTCATTACGTAGAATTAACGTGATTATACTGAATAAATTATTTAGAGGTTAAATACTTTCTATAAAATTCTGAGAATTTGTATTTGAGGTTATCTTGCTGTTATTTAATGATCATGATTTTTGAGTAGCCATTACTTAGGAAGATCATGTAGTTCATGTTTAAAATGACCCGTGGCACGTCCTTTGGGAAAATTAAATAAATATCAGATTAATTAGGAAAATTATAAGTTTCTGGTTTTAGGCAAAGTATGATATGGTAGACCTCCAGTAAATATTATAGGAGATTTAGAAGATAACTTGGTGTACCTCCCCTTGGGTACCTCATATAATTTAGGATGGTCTGCATATAGTAAAGCCACGGAATTCTGGTAATTGATGGTTGGTATGGCAAGTTAAGATTGAGTTCATCATTAGAAGTCAGGATACGTAGAGTGTGGGACAGTCTAGCACCGGTGCACCTGCGACCAGCTCCGTGAGTGATTAGTATTTTCTTAGCTTCCGCGATGAGTGACTTGTAGTGAGGACTCTGATGTACTGGGCTCGAGCCCATTTATCTATTTTCCTGTTGTTATGTATTGATGGACTGGATATGATTCTCTTTTATTTACATGTTTCTGTGGACTTGTTTATATTTTTGTATAAATAATTCTCTCTCTTGTGATCGAAAAGGGCCGGCAGAATTGGCGTTTTGTAGTGGTTGCCTTCCCGTGAGTCGGTGCCACCGCAAAGCGGCAATTCTGGGCTAAGACCCCGGTGGTTGAAAAAGAAAAAAAAAGGGGGGTCTTACAAGTGGTATCAGAGCAAACCTCGATCGAAGAGAAGTAGTCCACAAAATCTTGGGTCACCCCCGTGCGAGCTTAGTTTGCGGACAAACTAGCAGCGGAAGCAGTGGTGTGCCCATAAGGGAAATCACATGTGAAAGTCCATCATAACTCTTCTTAAATTCCATTCATTCGCTCTCTAACAAATGGAATTTTCGCTTGTAGCCTGCGATGAACCCTACATCGCAGCAGGGGACACCTCAGGCTCCGAATGTGGTCCCGACTCCGCCAGCACCAGTTCCGTTCCAGTAGACGGAGATGGGGCAAACACTGACGGCCATCCTGGAGGCCTTCAGAGCTCAGCAAGCCCCGGCCCCACAGCCAAACCCCGGGGCCAATTGGATGACGATCTTCCGAGGACTTTCCCCTCCATCCTACCAGGGGACGGAGTCTGCAGTACGTACGGAGGAGTGGTTGGACACCATTTACGAGATGCTGGCAGGGATTCAATGCCCCACGGAGGAGGAAGTCGCTTTGACAGTCTCCTGCTTAGAGTCACACGGAAAGAGATGGTGGAAATCTCAGCTGGACACCACCTTTGTAGGGATGGACTGTGCTGATATTACTTGGGAGGAGTTTAGAGCAGCGCTCTTGGGACATTTTGTACCTCAGTCGGTGAGAGATGACCTAGAGGATAGGTTCCTGCGGTTAAGGCAGGGGAACAGGACTGTGGTGGAGTACTATCAGGAGTTCACTCACCTGGCCCGTTATGCGGACGCTTACCAGTTAGACGATGCTGGCTATGCCTGGAGGTTTTATAAGGGGTTGCAGGATGACATGAGGCAGGCCCTCGTTTTTGTTTCTGAGGGGAGTCTGGCCAGGATTTTGGAGATGGCTAAGAAGAGAGAGGCTGATCAGCTTACAGTGAAGAATCGGAAGAGACTGGCTGATGATACAGTGATTGGAGGTCGTAGAGACCGTCCTCGGGGCCAGGTTATCGGGGAGAGAAGGAACGGGGATCAGCCTTGTCAGGAGTTTGGGCAGGAGCAGAGGACTCAGGGGGTATTGGCTCCCTAGCCTATACAGATGCTGGAAATGCCAAGGACGGCAGGGCAGCCACCGGTATGCTATCAGTGCAACCAGCCGGGGAATATCAAGCGGAACTGCCCTGTGGGGTGAGCACCCCCACCAGCACATCAGGGCGCTCCACCTCCCCGACAGTTTGGCGGACGAGGACAGGACTAAGGACGAGGATTTCAGGATCAAGGCCGCAGGCCAGAGAGACAGCAGGTGTATGCTCTAGACCTGACACAGCCTCGGAACCCATAGCAGGTTATCACAGGTATGGCAACATTTTTAAATTTTCTTCATATAAACTACTATTTTAGACGTAACCTGGTTAGAAATTAAGAGAAGATAAACTGCAACAAGAATACTAAGACACTTAATCACCCCAGGCATAGTCTTCGTTAGCGGCAAGCCCGCTCACACCCTCTTCGACACTAGTGCGTCGCAATCATTCGTGTCAGAGGATTTCGTGAAAGGACTGGCAGGAGTGGAGCAAAGCATCGGGAAGATGCTGAGGGTGCGCCTACCCTATGGATCAGAGATATTGACCTCTACTCATTGTGATATGGAAGCGAGGATCGGCGGAAAGGCGTTTGAGGCACCAGCGACGGTTTTGAGGATGCCAGATTATGATCTTATTCTGGGCATGACCTGGCTGTACTGGAACCATGCCCAGATCGATTGCGTGGCGAAGAGGATCACCGTGAGGTACTGCGACTCCTTCATCATCATCGAAGGTATTATACCAGCACCCCGTACCTTACTATCGTCTATGCAGGCCGTTAAGGCCCACCTACAGGGGGAAGAGGTTTATTAGGTCCTCTTTGAGGCTGTCGTAGCCAAGGACTCCATTGCGGATATTCCAGTGGTGCGGGACTTCGCCGACGTGTTTCCAGAGAAGCTACCAGGGTTACCCCCGCACCGAGAGAAGGACTTTCAGATTCAGCTCGTACCGGGGGCTAAGCCGGTATCCAGAGCTCCCTATCGAATGGCCCCAAAGGAGTTGGTGGAATTCCGGAGCTAGCTTCAGGAGTTAGTGGAGGCCGGGTTCGTTCGGCCTAGCTCTTCACCATGGGGAGCTCCGGTGCTGTTCGTTAAGAAGAAGGACGGGACCCTTCGACTGTGCATCGATTACGGGGCTCTGAACAGGTTGACAGTCCGGAATACTTATCCCTTACCACGGATAGACGAGCTATTTGACCAGCTGGAGGGAGCTCATTGGTTCTCAAAGCTGGATCTGAGGTCAGGATACTACCAGCTTCGTATTCGGGAGGAGGACATCCCGAAGACGGCCTTCAGCAGTAGATATGGCTTGTACGAGTTTACCGTAATGCCTTTCGGGCTCACGAATGCACCCTCCGCATTCATGACTTTGATGAATCGGGTGTTCGAGGAGTATCTGGATGTCTTCGTCATTGTATTCATCGACGACATCCTCATCTATTCAAGGACGGAGGAGGAGCACGCGAGACATCTAGCCTTGACCTTGGAGAAGCTGCGTGAGCACGAGATGTATGCCAAGTACAGCAAGTGTCAGTTCTGGCTAAAGGAGGTGGCCTTTCTGGGCCATGTCATCAGTGGAGCAGGTCTGGCAGTGGATCCGGCAAAGATCCAGGTAGTACGGGATTGGCCACCACTAAAGTCGGCCACGGATGTTCGAAGTTTCTTGGGACTTGCCGGTTACTACCGGAAATTCGTAAAGGGGTTCTCTCAGATTGCCCTCCCTCTTACATCTCTGACGAATAAGGAGTCCCCTTTTATTTGGACGCCGCGATGCGAATCTGCCTTCCAGGAGCTGAAGGATCGTCTCACCTCGGCTCCCATCCTTGCTCTTCCATCAGGGAAGGAGGGATTCCAGGTGTATGCAGATGCTTCCTATCAGGGGATGGGTGCCGTTCTGATGCAGAACGGGCACGTAATAGCTTACGCCTCCCGTCAGTTGA
Source organism: Platanthera zijinensis (assembly GCA_039513925.1). NCBI lineage: Eukaryota > Viridiplantae > Streptophyta > Magnoliopsida > Asparagales > Orchidaceae > Platanthera > Platanthera zijinensis. Next base: position 171,982,398 of record CM077078.1, read on the forward strand.
AGCAGCACGAACAGAACTACCCCGTGCACGATTTAGAGATGGGGGCAGTCATTTTTGCTCTTAAGATCTGGCGGCACTATCTCTACAGGGTACATTGTGATATCTTCTCCTACCACAAGAATCTGAAGTACGTCGACACCCAGAAGGAGTTAAACATCAGGCAGAGACGCTGGGTGGAGTTTCTTTCGGACTACCAGTATACCATGCACTATCATCCGGGGAAGGCGAACGTGGTTGCGGATGCTCTGAGCCGGAGAGCGAGTACGACTGGAGTAGGCCTGCAGCTGATGGCTTTGGAGTTGATTAGAATATTCGAGGAGATGCAGATTTCGCTAGTGTCTGAGGATGACCCGGAGCTGTACATGGAGTACCTGGGGTCGATGGCTACTACTGATGACATTCGAGACCGCATCAGAGATGGGCAGATGCTGGACGAGAGAGCTGAGCCGATATTCCGAGCCTTGGAGGATGGCACGACAGGAGATTACTCTTTGAGGGATGGGCTCCTGTGTTTCCGGGGCAGAGTCTATATACCAGGAGGAGGACGGATCCGGGAGGATATTTTGACGGAGGCTCACTGCAGCCGGTATTCGGTACACCCGGGGATCACCAAGATGGTAAAGGATTTAAAGAGGACGATGTATTGGCCGGGTATGAAGAAAGATATTACGTATTTTGTGACGCATTGTGAGGCCTGCCAGCTCGTGAAGGCGGAGTGTAGGAACCCGGCAGGCTTGCTGCAGCCGCTTCCAGAGCCGGAGTGGAAGTTTGATGATATAGCCATGGACTTCATACATGGGCTACCTAGATCCCGTGCGGGGAACGACTCGATCTGGGTGATAGTGGACAGGCTGACAAAGGTGGCCAGATTCATCCCAGTGGCAAAGGACACACCGGTCAGTGTATTAGTACGGAGGTTCATTGAGCAGTTTGTGCGTTATCATGGTGTGCCCAAGACTATCGTTTCGGATCGGGATGGGCGGTTTACATCCAGGGAATGGAGGTCAGTCCAGGCCCATCTGGGTTCTCGGTTGACATTCAGCACAGCTTTCCACCCTCAGACCGACGGACAAACAGAGCGCACAAACCGTACACTGGAAGATCTGTTACGAGTGTGTATTTTGGACCGTGGCGAGCCTTGGGAGAGATTGTTGCCACTGGTCGAGTTTTCGTACAACAACGCTCATCAGTCCAGCATAGGCATGGCTCCATACGAAGCGTTGTACGGAAGGAGGTGTAGAACCCCACTATCATGGGTTCAGGACGAGGATCCGCAGACACTGGGCTCGGAGTTTGTGGGAGATACAGATGCTCAGATTAGATTGATCCGAGACAGGATGTTGGAAGCCCAGAGCAAACAGGCGAAATACTACGATGCGAGGCATCGTCAAGTGGAGTTCCAGGTGGGGGATCGAGTTTTCTTGAAGATACGGCCGATGCACGGAGTCTCGCGGGTGCGTGGGCGGAAGAAGCTCAGTCCGAGATATATGGGTCCTTATAGGATCTCGGAGCGGATCGGCCCCTTAGCCTATATGTTGGAACACCCTATTACTAATTTGGGTAAGGATCACTATGTTTGTCTTAGGATCCTAGTTGACCTAGTTGTATAGTTGAGAAGGTCAACATTAGAATGAGTCTAGGGTCTAGAACTTAGTTTTGAAGCTGCCCCCAAGACCACTCTAAGATCAAGGATGAAAAGCTAAGTCTAAAGCAATTTTCGTCGAGCTCAGGTCGACGAATCGTCGAACTCAGTTCGACGCTCTCTGAGCTCAACTTCAACAAATCGTCGAACTCCGGTCGACGATCTTCGAGCTCAGATCGACTATCTGCTTTTAGCTAGCTTCTGCTTAGTCGTCGAACTCCCCTCGACTATCGTCTAGCTCAGTTCGACGATGCCTCCTTCAGCTGTTTCTCAGGTCGCTGAGCTCAGTTCGACGATCTTTGAGCTCAATTCGACGATTTCTGTCTGCTTATCTCAGTTCATCTCTGAGCTCAGTTCGACGATCTTAGAGCTCAGATCGACGATTATTTGGAGAGATCAACGTCTTCAAGATTTCAAATGCTGCTGATTCTTTGGAATGTTTTTGAATATTATCAGCATTTATGATAGAAGATCTCCCAGCCGTTTGGAGCAAGTTTCAAGGTATCTTTCAGAGAATGTTTGCTGGACTTTCCTCTAAAAGACAAGACCATTTATGGAAAACATTTATGACTGACCAACGGCCATCTTTGGACAAGGAGAATTTTCAGAAAATCAATTCCATTCCTATGGTCCTTAAGATATACAGGAAGGCAACAACAAAAAAAAAACACAGAGCTGATAGACAGAAAGAAAAAGAAAACACAGAAGAATACTGTTAGCAGAAGAACAAGAAAACTACAACATCAAGATCTTCTAGCTGACTAAGTGTTCTTGCATCCTCATCTTAGATCTCCAGACACATCATCTTTCAGCTGTCCTGCTGAAACCATTCTTTGCTGGAGATCAAGTTCTGAAGACCTATCACCCTTCTGCAAAGCTTCTCTGCCTGAACCTCTCTACATCTCAGGGGGAGCTTTGACATCTTCAATCCACTTGTGCTTCTCTCATTTGGCTGAGAACAGAGAAGACAACTTCAACTTTCACTTTTTCTTTTCCTGCTGTAAAAGGGTTCTTGAACTCCCTTCAAAAGTTCTGTCTGGTTCTGAGAGCCTTGTCAAAACTCAGTGGTGGCAAGACACCTTATCAAAAAATCTAGCTTTGGTTTTTGAGCACCTTATCAAAAGCTCATTGGTGTCAGGACACCTGATCAACTCAGTCCTGAGTGGATTCCTACCAAGGGTGGTAGAAGAGTGGATGTACCCAGTTTTGGGGAACCACTATATTTCCTTGTGTCTTCTGGTTGTGCTTGTGTGATTTGTCTGCTGTGTGTTGTGTCCCTTTTCTTTCAGTTTTTAAGTTTCTGTTAGCACTCTACACTATAGCTTAAATAGAATTTTAATTTGTGCTATTTTATTAATCTGTGAAAAATTATTTTAAGTAAACTCTATTCACCCCCCTCTAGAGTTGAGATAGATCTTACCCTCACTTTCAATTGGTATCAGAGCCAGGTTGGTTGCTCATACTGGTTAACACCTGAACCAAAAGATCCCTGATAAGATCAATCTCCGTAGAGGATTACTTTCTATACATCTATCTACTCATTTAGAGACATGGCACAGAACAAAGATTATGCAAGCACCAGACCACCAGTGTGCAACCTCTCCAAGTTTGCACTCTGGAAGGCAAGGATTAGATTGTATATGAATTCTATTGATGAGGATATCTTTAATTCTGTCTTGACAGTATGTCCAACTCCACCAGCAAGCTCAAGTACAAGTGCTGTTCCACCTCCTTCTGGAACAGATGCAGATATAAAGAAGTGGAAGATTGCAGATGCTAAGGCTATGAACATCTTAGCCCAAACTATGTCTTTTGATATTTTTCAAAAGGTAGCTGAATGCAACTCAGCCAAAGAAACCTGGGACAAACTCTCTGAAATTGTCTCAGGATCTGCTGATGAAAGGAAGGATAGAAGGTCTCATCTGATAAGTCAATATGAGAACTTCAAGAAAGGAGAAGGTGAATCAGTGGCTGACATGTACAATAGACTAAGTCTAATTGTCAATGAGCTAAAGACTTTGGACAAGGAGATCTCTTTAACTGAACTAAATGATAAAATCCTGATGTGCTTTCCCAGCACTTGGGATTCAAGAATCTGGCCAATCAAAGATGCCAGAAGTCTGAATGAGATTACCACTGAAGCTCTCCTGGGCAAGCTCAAATCCTATGAGCTGCTCATTAAAAATAGAGAAGAAGAACAGAAGGCTGCCTCTCCAGCCACAAGGAAAGAAAAGACCATAGCCTTCAAGGCTGCAGAAGAGGAGCCTGAAGATAAAGCCACAGGAAATGATGAGCTCATAAGTCTACTGGCTAAGAGATTCTACAAAATGGCCAGAAAAGATTTCAGAAAAAGGCCATACAAGGGTCATGATAAACCAAGGTATGATAAATCAAACAACACTACAGAAATCATATGCTTTGGTTGCAGGAAACCAGGACACATTGTGCCTGACTGTCCAGAGAACAAGAATAAGGACAAGAGAGATAGAAGAGAAAGAAGAAAAGGAAAGGATCACAAGAAGAACAACTCAGACAAAGCCTCCTTCAGCAAAAACAAACATACAAGGAAGGGCTTTGTTGCTGAGACATGGAGTGAGACTGAAGAGGAATCTGAAGCCTCATCCAGCTCCAGTGATGATGAGGATGATGCAGATGAAAAAGAATTTTGCATGATGGCTATCAATGCATCACAGCAAAACTCTGATGAAGAATCAGATTCAGATTCAGAAAGTCAACCAGATGAGGATTAGGTAATCAACTCTTTTGATTTTAATTCTGAAGACTTCAAAGATGAATTTAAGACACTGTGTCTAGATCTATTAAAATCTGAGAAGGAGATAATCTCTCTCAGGAATCAATTATCTGAGCATAGTGTCCTAAACTCAAAGAACCTCAAGCTCTCTGAGGAGTTAGAATGCTGTAGGGAGGAGATAGCTTCACTGAAAAGTGAACTATCAAAGGCCAAAAAGTTTGAAGAATCTCTAAATGGGAGAAGTATCAGACTGATGGACATCACAAGCACAGTGAACTCTAGATTCAATAGTACACTGGGTTTGGGTGCCTCCTCCAGCCAACCTATAGTGTTAACAACTCCAATCAAATTTGTCTCTGACAAAGGAAAGGGAGTAGTAGAGGTGGCTAGGAAGAATGCAGACCTGCCAGAGAAAATTTCAGTTCAACAAAATGCGTCGAGCAGAGCTCGACGATCGTCGAACAGAGCTTGACGATCTAAGCACAGATCGTCGACCTCAGCTCGACGACACCCAAACTCTGAACTCAAGCACTATCGATCTTCGAACAGAGATCGACGATCTGACCCAAGATCGTCGACCTCAGATCGACGATCGTCGAACAGAGTTCAGAATTGTGAAGACATTTTCAATGGCTCAGTCAAATTCAATCCTAGAAGTTGCACATCCCATGGACTCAACCCCTATACTGAGTGGATAGTAGCTCCGAGGAGATACCATCCTGAAGGCTATAAGAGTCAACCTGGGATGTCCTTTATTTCAGAATTTAAAGGTTATCAACCTAGGCCCAAGGTTAACTGGGTCAAAAACAAATAAGCTGTTTTTGTGCAGGTGAAGACCTATCCAGCATCAAACCATCAATGGTATCTGGATAGTGGGTGCTCAAAGCACATGACAGGGGACAAGGACAATTTCACTTCCTTCAAAGCCAAGCTTGGACCCAAAGTAATTTTTGGAGACTCAAGCTTTGGAACTACAGAAGGATATGGTGCAGTCCAAATTGGCTCAGTCACCTTCAAAAGGGTGGCATATGTTGAAGGACTCAAGCATAACCTGATAAGTATCAGTCAATTGTGTGATGAAGGATATCAAGTAACCTTCAACAAAGCCATATGCAAAGTCCAGTCAGTGGACAACACAACTGTGTTGACAGGTAACAGAAGAGGTAACATTTACTTAGTGAATTTTCTTTCACCTGTAGTAGATATCTGTCTGTTTAACTCCATTTCAAAACCAAACAATTTGTGGCATAAAAGACTAGGACACATTAACCTTAGAACCATTGCTAGGCTATCCAAAGACAACCTTGTTAGAGGACTACCTTCTGGTCCCTACAAGAAGGAAGAACTTTGCAAGGCATGTCAATTAGGCAAGTAAACTAAAAGTAGTTTTAACTCAATTAATAAGAGTGATTCACCTAGGATCTTGTACCTGTTGCATATGGATCTTTTTGGACCCATATCAGTGCAAAGCCTAGGAGGGAAATCCTATACTTTAGTGATTGTAGATGACTTCTCAAGATTCACTTGGGTATTCTTTCTGAGGAAGAAGTCTGATAACTTCAAGTGTTTGACAGATTTTCTCAAATGCATTCAGATTGAGTTCAACACTCACATTGCCCTGATCAGAAGTGATCATGGAACAGAGTTTGATTCTCTTCTCATGCAAGAGTTCTGTCAAAGTGAAGGGATCAGGCACACTTTCTCAGCTCCTAGAACTCCTCAACAAAATGGGGTAGCTGAAAGGAAAAATAGAACCCTAATTGAATCTGCTACTACATTGTTGTCAGATGCTCACCTACCTCTATCCTTTTGGGCTGAGGCAGTGAACACCTCCAACTATGTGTTGAACAGAAGCCTGATACATAAACTAAAGGGCAAGACTCCCTATGAACTGCTCAAAGGGAAGAAACCTAAAGTAAACTATTTTAAAGTTTTTGGTTGTATTTGCTATGTTCATAATAATGATAAGAAATATCTAGCTAAATTTCAAGCCAAAGCTGATGAAGGAGTATTTCTGGGATACTCTATGATCAGCAAGGCCTATAGGGTGTACAACAAATCTTCCTGTAAAATTGAAGAGTCTGTTCATGTTGTTTTTGATGAAGCTAACATGTCTTTCAAGGAGAAGAATGCTTCTACCATAGAACCTTTGCAGGTACATTCTTTAGCTGAAGACTTGAACAAACTGCAAGTTACTGAAAAGAATGACAGCAGTGATGATGAAGAAGAAGTTCAACATCTAAAAGAAGATCACCTTGAAGAACCTGTTGTTGTTCCACTAGAGAAACAACAACACAGGCTGGTGAACAATCAACACCTCCTGTTGATTTAGTAACAATAAGAGATCATCCAACTTCCCAAGTTATTGGAGACATCTCAGCTGGTGTGCAAACCAGAAATCAGGTCAACCAGAACCTAATGCACACTTGCTTCCTATCTCAAATTGAGCCTCAATCCATTCAAGATGCAGAGCAAGATCCACACTGGATCATTGCAATGCAAGAGGAGCTGCATCAATTTGAAAGAAATCAGGTTTGGGAACTAGTGCTTAAGCCAAAAGATCATCCCATTGTTGGAACAAAGTGGGTCTTCAGAAATAAGCTGGATGATCAAGGAGTCATAGTCAGAAACAAGGCAAGGCTTGTTGCTCAAGGGTACTCTCAACAAGAAGGAATAGATTATGATCAGACCTTTGCACCAGTTGCAAGGTTAGAGGCCATCAGAATATTCCTAGCATATGCTGCTCACAAAGGATTCAAAGTATACCAAATGGATGTGAAAAGTGCATTTCTTAATGGGGACATCAAAGAGGAAGTCTTTGTTAGACAACCTCCAGGTTTTATCTCTCTAACTCACCCTGATTATGTTTACAGGCTGAATAAAGCATTGTATGGTCTCAAGCAAGCTCCCAGAGCATGGTATGAGACCCTAGCATGCTTTCTTCTGGAAAATGGTTTTATTAGGGGGAGAGTAGACCAAACTCTTTTTATTAGAACCCATAAGTCCCACACCCTACTAGTACAAATCTATGTAGATGATATCATATTTGGCTCTACTGATTCAAATTTGTGCAAGAGGTTCTCCAATCTAATGCATTCCAAATTTGAAATGAGTAGCATGGGTGAGCTCTCCTTCTTCTTAGGATTGCAAGTCAAGCAACATGCTGAAGGCATCTTTATTTCTCAAGCCAAGTATGCAAAAGAATTGGTCAAGAAGTTTGGTATGTCTGAAGCATCTTGTATGAAAACACCCATGCCTACCAATGCTGTATTGGATGCTGATCAGCATGGGAAGCCAGTTGATCAGACAACATATAGAGCAATAATTGGCTCTCTACTGTACCTTACAGCTAGCAGACCAGATATAATGTTTGCTACATGCATATGTGCTAGATTCCAAGTTAACCCTAGAGAGTCACACCTAACACTAGTTAAAAGGATTCTTAGGTATGTAAAGAGTTGTCCAAATCTAGGACTCTTGTATCCAAAAGAAACAGGATTTGAATTAACTGGATTTTCAGATGCTGATTATGCTGGATGCAGAATAGACAGGAAAAGCACCAGTGGAACATGTCAGTTCCTTGGAGACAGACTTGTCTCCTGGTTTTGTAAGAAGCAAACATCTGTGTCAACTTCAACTGCTGAAGCTGAGTATATGGCTGCAGGCAGTTGTTGCTCACAAATATTGTGGATACAAAATCAGCTTCTAGACTATGGTTACAACTTAGAGCAGTCAAAAATTTTCTGTGATAATACTAGTGCTATTTCAATAGCACAAAATCCAGTCCTCCATAGTAGGACAAAACACATAGAAATCAGGCATCATTTCCTAAGGGATAATGTAGAGAAAAACAAAATTGAACTTCAATATATTCCTACTGATTTGCAAAGGGGAGATATTTTCACCAAACCCTTGGATGAAAAGAAACACAGGTTCTTCCTAAATCAGTTAGGCATGATAGATGGAGGAAGTCTTAATTAAAATCCAAGATTTTGAAAAGCTAAAACAGACCAAGACTAGGCTAAAAATTCTGTCTTTTGAATGAGTTTAGACTCTGAACTGCGCTTGACGTTTTCTCAAAAATCGTCGAACGGAGATCAACGATTTTCCAAATATTGTCGACCAGAGATCGACGCTTTTGCTATCGTCGATCTGAGTTCAGAGCCTTCGCTAGATCTAGAATTTTTCTTCGTCTGTTCAGAGGCCGTCGAGCTGAGCTCGACGTTTTTCAACATCGTCGAACGAAGATCGCCGATTTTGAAGACTCTTCAGATTCCCTCTGTAGCCTAAATCGTCGAGCTGAGATCGACGCTTCGTCGAGCTGAGCTCAACGATTTTCTTTTTCGCCGTCGAACCCTAATATAAAATCATTCTTCAGCCGTCGTTCTCCTTTTTACGCTTTCATACTCTGCAACTTTCTTCCTTTTCCCTCCAAACTTTCTACGCTTGGTCGTTTTTGGTTTTCTGTTGCAGGTACACATGGCTGATTCGAGTGCTGCTATTGCCAAGATGAAGTTCGACACCGGTTTCGACATAGACATAAACTCATTTGATGGAAGCGACCAGCGCTTCAAGGATGTTCTGAATCTATTCAGAGAACAACAGCTAACCCATATAATGACTACAAGGATGAAGATTGCATCTGAGGAGATTAAGGAATGGTGTTATACCGCAGCAGATGAGACTGAGAATACTGTTGTCGGCACCATTAAGGGGACCCAGGTAATTCTATCCCCGGCTTTATTAACTGAAGTCTTTCAACTCAGTACTGGAGAAGACTCCATTGATCTGTCTGGAGAGGAGTATGCCTCCATGTTAGATAGGATGGGTCATAATGTAATTAACCCTAATAAGCTGCTGAAAAAGAATCTGGCTATAGAATTCCAGTTCCTGGCTGATGTAGTTGGGAAGGTGCTATTGGCCAAGCACTCAGCGCATGATACAATTTCCAGGTATCAGTTCTGCCTGATGGGAGCCTTACTGGATAAGAAGCACCTCGACTGGGGCTCCATCTTCTTCACCCTGATTAAGAAGAAGATAAGCAAGTCTGCAGTCAGTTTTGGAAGAATCTTGGGGGTCTTTCTGCACTCAAGGTGCCCTGACCTTTTGACCTCTTCAGGGATGTTCATCAATGCATCCAAGAGGCTCTCCTGTGCCCTCTTCAGTAAATGGGACAGGCAGATAATCAACCCCTCCAGGGCTGCTGCAACACTTCTATCAGGCACAAGGACCAATCTGGTCACTCCTCTAGTAGAAGAGCTGCCTGCTCATTCTTCTCCCCAAGCCATATCCACCCAAGCCACATATACCCAAGCCATCACCTCCTCACCACCAGTCTCCACCACCATTATCTCATCTCCCATTACCATTTCCTCACCTATGTCATCCCCTCCTCCATCCTCCTCAGAGGACTTCCATCCTCTCTTTTCCTATCCAATGCATACTCAACCATCATTCTCCCTTTTAGAGGATTCTCTCATGGATGACTCTCCCTCCTCTCCTCCTGAGACATCTTCCCTTCACCAAATGCTCTCTGACATCCTCTCTCAACCCTCCTTCATACCCTCCTTTACTCTCCCTCTCTTCACCTCAACCTTCTCTATCCCCATCATTCCATCTTCTGAACCAACAATCCCTACTCCACCTACCTCCACCTTTTCAGCTTCAGTCACCATCCCTCCTTCCTCCTTGACTACTACCTCTGCTCAAGCCTCACTTGGGCATGTAGATCTTTCTAGCCTGGCTGACAGGCTCTATGAGTTGCTAGCTCCCAAGCTGGTATCTCTGCTGGAGTCCTCCCTGACTCCACTCCTGAAGCAAGTCCAGGAGCTGTCCACCAAGCTTGATTCTTTTTCCTCCTCCCAGGCAATCCCTTCTACTGGGTGCCTTGGTTCACCTCTCTCTGAACCAAGGCAGGGGGAGATGCCTTATGATGAAGTGATTGTGCCAGCTCCAGCTCCAGCCTCTACTCTCTCAGCAAGCTCAGGATGTGCTTTTGCACTTAATCTGCAGAGGTTGCTATCCAGATTTGATACAGCCTATCTCAGCTGTCTGCCTCCAATTACTGCTGAAGATCTGTCCAAGGCCATTGTGCCTGTACCTGTCTGTAATCCCAGCCAGATTGTTTCCTATATCAAGTCATGCTAGGATGAAAGAGTTGGCTGCTCTTGATCAGATTAAGAAGGCTAGAGAACAAGGCAAAGAAATATCCAACATTACAACCTTATCAGAACAAAGAAAGAAAGAACTGGAAAAGTATGCTTCAAAGAAATTTTTCAATCCAGAAGAGTACATGAAGCTGCACCCAGAGGCTGTAGTTCCAAGGCCAAGATCTCAAACCTCTCTAGGTGCAGAAGATGACAGAAGGTCCAAGAAAGAAGCCCTAAATCCTAACAGAGAAATTTTATTTAAAAAGGGAACTGAAAAGAAGTGATCTGTGTAAGCAAACATATCATCCACCTTTGGATATCTGCTACTATTTATCTGTGATATGCATTGCTGTTTCTCTGCATTTTGTATTTAACTTCTGTATTATTGAATGCTCTTTATGATTGTCTGTAAATAGTAATCCTAACCCAAATAGGGGGAGATTGTTGGAACACCATATTACTAATTTGGGTAAGGATCACTATGTTTGTCTTAGGATCCTAGTTGACCTAGTTGTATAGTTGAGAAGGTCAACATTAGAATGAGTCTAGGGTCTAGAACTTAGTTTTGAAGCTGCCCCCAAGACCACTCTAAGATCAAGGATGAAAAGCTAAGTCTAAAGCAATTTTTGTCGAGCTCAGGTCGACGAATCGTCGAACTCAGTTCGACGCTCTCTGAGCTCAACTTCAACAAATCGTCGAACTCCGGTCGACGATCTTCGAGCTCAGATCGACTATCTGCTTTTAGCTAGCTTCTGCTTAGTCGTCGAACTCCCCTCGACTATCGTCTAGCTCAGTTCGACGATGCCTCCTTCAGCTGTTTCTCAGGTCGCTGAGCTCAGTTCGACGATCTTTGAGCTCAGTTCGACGATTTCTGTCTGCTTATCTCAGTTCATCTCTGAGCTCAGTTCGACGATCTTAGAGCTCAGATCGACGATTATTTGGAGAGATCAACGTCTTCAAGATTTCAAATGCTGCTGATTCTTTGGAATGTTTTTGAATATTATCAGCATTTATGACAGAAGATCTCCCAGCCGTTTGGAGCAAGTTTCAAGGTATCTTTCAGAGAATGTTTGCTGGACTTTCCTCTAAAAGACAAGACCATTTATGGAAAACATTTATGACTGACCAACGGCCATCTTTGGACAAGGAGAATTTTCAGAAAATCAATTCCATTCCTCTGGTCCTTAAGATATACAGGAAGGCAACAAAAAAAAAAACACAGAGCTGATAGACAGAAAGAAAAAGAAAACACAAAAGAATACTGTTAGCAGAAGATTAAGAAAACTACAACATCAAGATCTTCTAGCTGACTAAGTGTTCTTGCATCCTCATCTTAGATCTCCAGACACATCATCTTTCAGCTGTCCTGCTGAAACCATTCTTTGCTGGAGATCAAGTTCTGAAGACCTATCACCCTTCTGCAAAGCTTCTCTGCCTGAACCTCTCTACATCTCAAGGGGAGCTTTGACATCTTCAATCCACTTGTGCTTCTCTCATTTGACTGAGAACAGAGAAGACAACTTCAACTTTCACTTTTTCTTTTCCTGCTGTAAAAGGGTTCTTGAACTCCCTTCAAAAGTTCTGTCTGGTTCTGAGAGCCTTGTCAAAACTCAGTGGTGGCAAGACACCTTATCAAAAAATCTAGCTTTGGTTTTTGAGCACCTTATCAAAAGCTCATTGGTGTCAGGACACCTGATCAACTCAGTCCTGAGTGGATTCCTACCAAGGGTGGTAGAAGAGTGGATGTACCCAGTTTTGGGGAACCACTATATTTCCTTGTGTCTTCTGGTTGTGCTTGTGTGATTTGTCTGCTGTGTGCTGTGTCCCTTTTCTTTCAGTTTTTAAGTTTCTGTTAGCACTCTACACTATAGCTTAAATAGAATTTTAATTTGTGCTATTTTATTAATCTGTGAAAAATTATTTTAAGTAAACTCTATTCACCCCCCTCTAGAGTTGAGATAGATCTTACCCTCACTTTCACTATAGACTGGATCTACCGCCGGAGTTAGCGGGATTGCATGACGTCTTCCACGTCTCCTCACTTCGGAGGGCTCTGCTACGCCCTGAGCAGCTGATTTCCTCGGCAGATGGCCCAGTGGCCTCGGATCGTTCAGTCGATTTGGAGCCTATCAGGATTGACGATACAGCAGTGCGGGTCTTGTGACGGAAGAAGGTCCCGTTAGTCAAGGTTCTGTGGAACAATCATTGGCAAGAGGAGCATACATGGGAGCCACAGGACTTGATGCGGCAAAAATACACGGAACTTTTTTCGTCAGGTATACCTCACAACCCCTCTGGACAATCAAATTGCATTCCTGTTTTAAACCAATGGAACTGAAATTTCAAGAATAGGGGCTAATCTTTTGTTTATTGGGGTGTATATACCTAGTTTAGTGGACGAATTAATCTTAGATTCGAAACCGCACAAACAAACATAACGTAGAGAGGTAATCTTTTAGTTCTCATGGGATGTTACAAGCTTATTTTTCCCGATTAGAGTCCCGTAGGCTTAACCTTGATTTCGGGGACGAAATCTTTGTTTTGTTTATTGGGATTTGTAACATCCCATTTCCGGCTAGACCCCTAGGAGTCGGTTGGTTGTGGTAGAACCCTAGGGAGCCCAAAACTTGAAATAAATCGACCAAGAAATCGGGTCATGGGTTGGTCACGCCCGTGACCGACCCGTCATGCCCGTGACATAGGGCGTGACACACTCGACGATCGTCGATTTCAGTTCGACGTCGTCGAACCCAGAATTAGTCACCAGACCTGTCATGCCCGTGACCCGCCATGTCACGCCCGTGACATAGGGCGTGACCATGATCGTCGATTCCAGGTCGACGGTCGTCGACCCAAAATTGGCCCCACGGGCATGTCACGCCCGTGACCCGCCATGTCACGCCCGTGACATAGGGCGTGACACGCTCGACGATCGTCGATTTCAGTTCGACGTTGTTGAACCAGAATTGGCTGCACAGGCCTGTCACGCCCGTGACCCAGGTGTCACGCCCGTGACCACCCTTCGACGATCATCGATCTCAGTTCGACGATCGTCGAACCCAGAATTGGCTAACCAGGCCTGTCACGCCCGTGACCTATGTGTCACGCCCGTGACCAAGGCCGAAACGTCAGCCAGACTGGAAATTTCGGTAACCGACGCCATAATAAATTCTGACTATGGGAATGAAAATCAAGAGTATTTATGGGTCGTTCCCTACTTTAATTATGTTAATAATTAAGGAAAAGTGGGTCCAATAGGAAATTGCCACCTGGCAAACACCTCTTCATCTCCAACGTTTCAACTGCCATTCGTCATAACTGAAACGTTATTAAGGGGATTATTAATGGCCGCCAACGTTTCATCCTTTCCCCTCCCCATTTGCTGATCTATAAAAGACTCCTAAGAGCAAGAGGAAAAGGTTACACTCCCTCAAACTGTTTCAGACTTCCCCCTTGCTGTTGAAGAATTTCCGGTGACGCCACCACCGCGCAAATGGCTTCCCGACGCTCTGCACGCCTCCAACCCGCGAACAAGGTCCTCCCCTCCCTCTTCTTCTGCGGATAGATCTTAGGAATCGTTAGGAGAGATATCGGGCTCAAAAGAGCCAGATCGGGTGAGCGAATTCGTGGTTTTCCGAAAATTTCATGGTGGCGGGTTCGCCGGAAACCGCCTCTCCGGCGGCCGTGCCGCCGCTCGACGATAGCCCTCGCCTCAACAGAGGTGGTGGTGGTGGTGGCCGCCAGGGAGATGGCTGGATGGCCGGGAAATAGCTTGGAAAAGCTACAGGAAATTAGGTTTTCAGGCCTCTAGTTCGGGCTGTAGAAGAAGATGAACAGTGCCGTCAAATTAGATTTTATTTTTAAAATAATTTCTGAATGAAATATCTGTCATGTTAAATAAGTTGGGAAAAATACCTAGATGCTCCTACAGGAAAAATGATCAACATAGAAAATGTATCCCTTGAAGTCTACTTTAATTCAAAATTAATTTCACTTGATTTGGAATCCTGGTTAGACCACAGCACCCTTTTTGGTGAGGTCTATCCAGAGGGCTGCCTTGACCTTAGAAAAATTCCCCACTCCAATTCAGTCATCCAAATGACTTGAAATTTGGGGTGTGGTCTAATCTTACATATATCTAGGTGCTTTCCAAAAATGAGAATTTTTGGAGAATATCTTTCTATAGTTTTTAGATAAATTCAATAATCCTACCCGAATTTAATTAGATAGTTTAGAAATTTCCAAACCCTCCCAAATTCTGGTGAGTGGTCCCTGGGGTCACCATAAGGTTCTGTATAATTTTTCATCTCATTTGTAGATGGTTTGGATTAGAAATGATCAACCCTAAGTTTTGCCCTAATAAGGGGTCTTAGGTTAAAAGTGCACTTTTGAAATTTGAGTGGTCAGATCACCTCAATAGAGGCTGAGATTTTTACCACTATCTAGTAATATTCTCTAGCACCCCCTCATGGAGTTTGAGGTGGATCGGGGTAAGTTTGCCCTAAGGACCAAGGCCAAACCCTAAGGATGGATCTTGGTGGTTTGTGAAGGTCATGTGGTCAAATGACCTTGGATTGACCCGAAATTGGGTGAAGAGAACCATAGGGCCAATATAGTTCTCTGGATGAAATCTTAGTAAATTTGGAGACCGTTGGGATACCTAAAATCTTACCCTAGTTTAGGGCGCAAAACTTGTAGAGATAGGAAATGACACTAAATCACATTGAAAAGTGGTGAGATTTGGGTAGAGTGAATTATAGGGATGGTACAAGCTCTGGATATTTTTCTATGAATTTTGTGATCATTATTTTGGATACTTCCTTTAATGATTTAGTAGTTGTATGATTTGCTTAGAAAATTTATTAGGGAATACACACTCTCTGGACAGTGATGAAATTTAAGCAGAGAACGTTTATTATGATTTTAAATGTCTGTGAATTTTTATGGGATTTTTGGAAGATTAATTCTAAGGCTTGCTTCATTAAGTATGTTTTACCTTGATTATTTGATTAAATCTTTACTGGTGTTTAGCAAGCTAGTAAAATTATGATTCTCTACACAAAGATCTTTTATATATCATACTACTGACTAGTGATTTTTCTATAATTTTTAGATAAATAATTTCAGTACTTCCTTCATTACGTAGAATTAACGTGATTATACTGAATAAATTATTTAGAGGTTAAATACTTTCTATAAAATTCTGAGAATTTGTATTTGAGGTTATCTTGCTGTTATTTAATGATCATGATTTTTGAGTAGCCATTACTTAGGAAGATCATGTAGTTCATGTTTAAAATGACCCGTGGCACGTCCTTTGGGAAAATTAAATAAATATCAGATTAATTAGGAAAATTATAAGTTTCTGGTTTTAGGCAAAGTATGATATGGTAGACCTCCAGTAAATATTATAGGAGATTTGGAAGACAACTTGGTGTACCTCCCCTTGGGTACCTCATATAGTTTAGGATGATCTGTGTTGGAACACCCTATTACTATTTGGACCAGGATGACTATATTTCTATAGGGATTGTGTGCTGTGACCTCCATGTTGTTATAAAGGTCACATAGGCTAGTTAGAGTAGTCTTCAGCTCGACGCATAGTCGACTTCAGCTCGACGCAGAGTCGATCTTTGCTCGACGCAGAGTCGACCTCTGCTCGACGCAGAGTCGACCTCAGCTCGACGCAGAGTCGACCTCAGCTCGACGTGGAGTCGACCTCAGCTCGACGTTCCGTCGAACCCAGTTCTGCTTACAGAAAACACTCTCTGGCCGACGTGTGTCGTGCTCAGATCGACGTTTTTCTGTGAGCTCGACGCCTTCCAGACTTCCGTCGATTTTGGATAGGAATTCAAATTCCTTCTGACAGACAATTAATGCTGAAGATTTATTGGCCGTTACAGCATATCTGGTGCATGGCTCAAGGAATTTTCTAAGGAATGTCTGCCTGTCATTTCCTTTGAGGCATGGACAGTTAAGGAAAGCAATTAATGCTGTCTTCCAACTGCTATCAAAGTGAAGGAAGAAGAAGACTCAAGTATATAATTCTTTTTCTTTCAATTCTACAAAGAAAAACAGAGAATATACAGAACAAAAAAAGGAGAACAACAATACAAGACTTCAGATCTCTTTGCTCTCTGTGACATTGTGTTGAAAAGCTAACTCACAGAAAATCTGATTGCTTCAGACACCTCCATCCAACTCTCTTGGATCATCCTTTGCTGGAGCAAATCAGATCTTTGAAGACCTGTCACCCTTGTGCAGAGCTCTCCTTCCTGAACCTCATCTTGATCTCAGGGGGAGCTTTGACAACAACTTCAGATCCACTTCTGCTTCTCTTTGCTTGTTGAATAGAGAAGACAACATCATCTCTTTTTCTTTTTCTTTCTGTACAGGGTTTTAACTCCCTTCAAAAGTTACTTTTGGTTTTGCTGAAACCTGGTCAAAATCAGCTCTGTTGGTTTGTGAGAACCTGATCAAAAACTCTCTGGTGCTCAAGACACCTGATCAACTCATCTTGAAGTGGATTCCTATCAAGGGTGATAGAAGAGTGGATGTACCCAGATTTGGGGAACCACTATAGCTCCTTGTGTCGTCTGGATTGCTTATGCTCCTTGTGTTTTGCTTTGTGCTGTGAATACCTTTTTACTCTGATTATTTACTCTAGCACCTTACCCTAAGTAAATTCAAACCTTCTCTACACACAAGTTTTTATTTGGAAAATTATTTTAAATAACTCTATTCACCCCCTCTAGAGTTAGGAGTGATCTTATCGTGCACTTTCAATTGGTATCAGAGGGAGGTTGATCATTTATACAGGCTAACCCCTGGATCAAAAGATCCCTGATAAGATCATTTCTCTCAAAGGATTATTTCCCTTAGTTTTACTTCTCTTTAAAACTCATGGCACAAAACAAGGACCTTGCTAGCACCAGACCTCCTATGTGCAATCTATCTAAGTTTGCACTATGGAAGGCAAGGATTAGGCTTTACATGAACTCTTTTGATGAAGACATTTTTAACTCTGTGTTGACAGATTGTCCAAGACCTCCCACAGGAACAAGCACATCAGCTGTTCCTCCTCCTTCAGGAACTGATGCTGACATAAAGAAGTGGAAGGCAGCAGATGCTAAAGCCATGAACATCTTGGCTCAAACCATGTCAGATGACATTTTCCAGAAGGTAGTTGAATGCACTACTGCCAAAGCAATCTGGGAAAAGCTGTCAGAAATTGTATCAGGTTCTGCAGATGAAAGAAAGGATAGGAGATCCTACCTGATCACCCAGTATGAGAATTTCAAGAAGGCAGAGTCTGAGTCAGTTGCTGACATGTACAACAGACTGAGTCTGATCATAAGTGAGCTTAGATCACTAGAGAAGGACATATCTCTCACTGAGATAAATGACAAAATACTGACTTGTTTCCCTAGCTCTTGGGACTCAAGAATATGGTCAATTAAAGATGGAAGAAATGTCTGTGAGTTATCCACAGAAGCTCTTCTAGGGAAGCTCAAGAGTTATGAGCAATTCATTAAGAAGAGAGAAGAAGAGCAGAAGACATCCACACCAACAGAAAAGGTTGAGAAAACCATTGCCTTCAAAGCACAGGAAGAAGAACCTAAAGAAAAGGTGTTGGGAAATGAAGAGCTTATGAGCCTACTGGTCAAAAGGTTCAATAAGCTAAATAAAAGGAACTTCAGAAGATGGTCATCCAAAGACAAAGACAAGCCAAGGTATGACAGATCTAATAATAAAGATATTATCTGCTTTGGCTGCAGGAAACCAGGACACATCTTCCCAAACTGTCCAGAAAATCAAGACAAGGACAGAAGGGACAAAAAGGAAAGAAAGGATAAAAGGAAGGATAAGGAGTCAAGGAAATACCATGACAAGCCTTCCTCCAGCAACAGCAAGCACACCAGAAAAGGATTTGTGGCTGAATCCTGGAGTGACTCTGATGAGTCTGATTCATCATCCAGTTCTAGTGATGATGAGGATGATGCAGAAGAAAAGGGATTCTGCATGATGGCCATCAGTGCATCTCAAAAGAACACTGATTCAGAGCCTGATGCTGACTACCCATCTGATCAGGAACTTACTGAGGATCAGGTAATAGATTCATTTGACTTTACTTCTGATGATTTCAAATCTGAGTTTAAATCTATGTGCATTGACTTGATTGAGTCTCAAAAGCTGATTAAAACTCTAAATGAACAATTAATTGAATGCAAATCCATTAACTCAGATAATCTTAGACTCTTAGAAGAGTTGAAGCAGTGTGGGGAGGAGATAGCTTCACTGAAAAGTGAGCTATCTAAGGCCAAACAATTTGAAGAAACCCTTAATGGGAGAAGTATCAAATTGATGGACATCACAAGTACAGTGAACTCAAGATTGAATGGTTCACTGGGCTTGGATGCTTCATCCAGCCAACCCATAGTGCTGACAACTCCAATCAAATTTACCAGTGAGAAAGGTAAAGGAGTCTTGATAGTGGCTAGGAAGAATGCTGACTTAACCCAGGAAACTGGACAAGAAGCGTCGAACGAAGCTCGACGGACGTCGACCAGAGCTCGACGTAATCGCAAGAAAATGTCGAACTCAGGTCGACGCCTTCTACCCTCTGAACAAAGGAAGCCTTCGCCGTCGAACGGAGCTCGACGCACTCATCAAAGTCCGTCGACCGAAGCTCGACGTGCGTCGAGCCAAGCTCAGAGCAAAAGTCATTTCTCAGGGGTTAATTCAAA
This sequence comes from Platanthera zijinensis, assembly GCA_039513925.1. NCBI lineage: Eukaryota > Viridiplantae > Streptophyta > Magnoliopsida > Asparagales > Orchidaceae > Platanthera > Platanthera zijinensis. The sequence continues at coordinate 172,001,688 of CM077078.1, forward strand.
TTTCAATTCTAGCTCCACATCTCATTACTTTAACCCTTATGCTGAATGGATAATACCTCCTAGGAGATATCATCCTGCAGGCTATAAGAGTCAACCTGAGATGTCTTTTATTTCAGAATTTAAAGGATATCAAGAAAGGCCCAAGGTAAACTGGGTCAAAAACAATTGATTTGTTGTATGTGCAGATAAAGACCTATCCAATTGAGAACCAGCAGTGGTACTTGGATAGTGGGTGCTCAAAGCACATGACTGGCAACAAGGAAAACCTTGTGTCCTTCAAAGCCAAACATGGACCCAAAGTAATCTTTGGAGATTCAAATTTTGGACAAACAAAAGGCTATGGCCAAGTCAAGATAGGGTCAATCACATTTAAGAAAGTGGCCTATATGGAAGGACTAAAGCACAACTTAATCAGCATCAGCCAGCTATGTGATGCTGGTTATCAGGTTTGGTTTACCAACTCAGCATGCAATATTACATTAAATAACAACATTGTCTTAATTGGTAATAGACAAGATAACATATATCTAGTTGATTTCAATTCATCTAAAGTAGATATTTGCTTATTTAATTCCCTTAGCAAACCCAATGAACTTTGTCATAAAAGATTAGGACATGTGAACCTTAGAACCATTGCTAAGTTATCCCAAGACAACCTTGTTAGAGGACTACCTTCTGGTCCTTACAAGAAGGAAGGACTTTGCAAGGCCTGTCAATTAGGCAAGCAAACTAAAAACAGTTTCAAGTCACTTAATAAGAGTGACTCACCTAGAATTTTGTACTTACTGCACATGGACCTTTTTGGACCAATTAATGTACAAAGCCTAGGAGGGAAATCTTATGCTTTAGTAATTGTAGACTTCTCAAGATTCACTTGGGTGTTCTTTCTGAGGAAGAAGTCTGATAACTTCAAGATTTTGACAGATTTTCTCAAAGGCATACAGATTGAGTTCAATACTCACATTGCCCTGATCAGAAGTGATCATGGGACAGAGTTTGAATCTCTTCTTATGCTAGAGTTCTGCCAGAATGAAGGTATCAGGCATACTTTCTCAGCTCCCAGAACTCCTCAACAAAATGGGGTAGTTGAAAGGAAAAACAGAACCCTTATTGAATCTGCCACAACATTGTTGACAGATGCTCACCTTCCTCTAACCTTTTGGGCAGAGGCTGTGAACACCTCCAACTATGTTCTGAATAGAAGCCTGATACATAAGCTAAAGGGTAAGACTCCCTATGAGTTACTCAAAGGGAAGAAACCTAAAGTAAACTACTTCAAAATTTTTGGTTGCATTTGTTTCATTCACAATAATGACAAGAAATACCTAGCTAAATTTGAAGCCAAAGCTGATGAAGGAGTGTTTCTGGGGTACTCCTTGACTAGCAAGGCTTATAGGGTTTTTAACAAGTGCACAAATAAAATTGAAGAATCCATGCATGTTACATTTGATGAAACTAACATGTTTTATAAGGAGAAGGAGACTTCTACCATAAGCAATTTGCAGGAACACTCAATTTCAGAGAATCTGAGGCAGCTTACCATCACAGACAAAGGGTCATCACCTTCACCAATTCAACAAGTCACTAAACTTAGTGACAATGAAGAGGAATTTCAAGTTCTGGAAAGTTCAAAGGGCCAACAGAGTGAAGAACCAGTTGTTGTTCCACAAGAGGAAACAACAACACAGGTTGGTGCATCATCAACACCCCTTGTTGATCTAGCAACATCAAGAGATCACCCAATCTCACAAGTAATTGGAGATATCTCAGTGGGTGTGCAAACAAGGAATCAAGTCAATCAAAATATTATGCACACCTGCTTTCTTTCTCAAATTGAGCCTCAAACCATACAAGATGCAGAGCAAGATCCAAACTGGATCATTGCAATGCAAGAAGAGTTGAATCAATTTGAGAGGAATAAAGTTTGGGAATTAGTACCAAGACCAAGGAACCAGCAAATTGTTGGAACCAAATGGGTATTCAGAAACAAGTTGGATGATCAAGGAATGATTGTGAGAAACAAGGCAAGACTTGTTGCACAAGGATATTGCCAAGAAGAAGGAATTGATTATGACCAAACCTTTGCACCAGTTGCAAGGTTGGAGGCCATAAGAATCTTCCTTGCATATGCAGCTCACAAGAGATTCAAGGTATATCAGATGGATGTCAAGAGTGCATTCCTCAATGGAGACATCAAGGAAGAAGTCTATGTAAAGCAACCTCCAGGTTTTATCTCTCCAACTTTTCCTGATCATGTATTCAAACTGCATAAAGCTTTATATGGTCTCAAGCAAGCTCCTAGAGCATGGTATGAGACCTTAGCTTGTTTTCTGTTGGAAAATGATTTTAAAAGGTGTAGAGTAGACCAAACTCTTTTTGTTAGAACCCATAGGTCCCACACCCTACTAGTACAAGTTTATGTAGACGACATCATATTTGGGTCTACTGATTCAAACTTATGCAAAAAGTTCTCACAACTTATGCACTCAAAGTTTGAAATGAGTAGCATGGGTGAGCTTGCTTTCTTTCTTGGATTGCAAGTTAAACAACATGTGGATGGCATCTTCATTTCTCAAACCAAGTATGCAAGAGAACTGGTTAAGAAATTTGGAATGTCTGAAGCATCCTCCATGAAAACACCTATGCCTACAAATGCTGTTTTAGATGCTGATGAATCTGGAAAACCAGTTGATCAGACAAACTATAGAGCAATCATTGGCTCATTACTTTATCTAACAGCTACTAGACCAGATATAATGTTTGCTACATGCATTTGTGCTAGATTCCAAGTAAGCCCTAGAGAGTCCCACCTCACATTAGTTAAGAGGATTCTTAGGTATGTAAAAAGTTGTCCTAATCTAGGTCTCTGGTATTCACATGACTCAGGATTTGATCTAACTGGATTTTCAGATTCTGATTATGCTGGATGTAGAGTAGACAGGAAAAGCACCAGTGGAACTTGTCAATTCCTTGGTGATAGACTTGTCTCCTGGTTCTGTAAGAAACAAACCTCTGTGTCCACATCAACTGCTGAAGCTGAGTATATGGCTGCAGGCAGTTGTTGCTCACAGATTTTGTGGATTCAAAACCAGCTCCTAGACTATGGCTACAACTTAGAGATGTCTAAAATCTTTTGTGATAATACCAGTGCAATATCAATTGCACAAAATCCAGTTCTCCATAGTAGGACTAAGCACATAGAAATCAGACATCACTTCTTAAGGGATAATGTAGAAAAGAAGAAAATTGCACTAGAATACATTTCCACTGAATTACAGAGAGGAGATATTTTCACCAAACCCTTGGATGAAAAGAAGCACTTCTTTTTCCTCAATCAGTTGGGAATGCTAGATGGAGACAGCTTAAAATAAAACTCCATGATTTTGAAACCCATAACAAACAGGAATAGGAAAATTTTCATTTCAAAATTTCCTGTCTGAGTGGTTGTTCTGAGCTTTGAACTAAGCTCGACGCTGCGTCGAACTGCGATCGACGGTCCGTCGAACTCCAAAGCGTCGAACGTCGAACTCAACTTCTAGCGTCGAACTAAGTTCACAGCTCCCTGGCTTCTTGAGTTTCTCTCTCCCCGGTCGACGTCTTCGTTCAACGTCGACCTGAGCTTGATGTATAGCATCAGCCCAAGCGTCGAACGTCGACCTAAGCTGGACGCTGTTGAGTCGTTTCAGTTCTCCTAGAGCCCTTGAGCGTCGAACTGAGCTCGACGTTCTTTCCTTTTCTGCGTCGAACCCTAAGTATAAAATCATTTTTTCTCCGTCGTTCGCAGTTGCGCATTCATATTTCTCTGCTCAAGCTTTCTCCCTCCAAATACTATACTTTTGATCTTGGAAGGTATTCTTTCTTTTGCAGGACAATGGCAATCACATCAGGAGCTCTGGCGGCCATGAAGTTCGACTCTGGTTTCGACATTGACTTCGATTCTTTTGATGGATCTCCACAACACTTTCTGGATATACTGAATCTTTTCAAGGAGCAGCAACTAGTCCACTTTATGTCTACCAGGATACCCCTTCCAGAATCAGAAATTAAAGAATGGTGTCTTACAGCAATCGTTTCAGATAACAACTCTTTGACTGGGAAGATTTCAGGAAATGAGGTAGCCATCTCACCTCAAGTCATTACAGAAGCTTTCAACTTTGCTGCTGGAGATGATGACATAGAACTATCAGTGGAAGAGTATACTTTGATGCTGGACAGGATGGGGCATGCTGCTGGTAACCCCTCTAAACTCCTTAAAATTAACCTAGCAATTGAGTATAGGTTATTAGCAGATATAACTGGAAAAGTGATCTGTGCAAAGAGGACTGCACATGATGCAATAACAAGGCATCAGTTTTGCCTTATGGCTGCACTAATGGATAAGAAACATCCCAACTGGGGATTAATTGTGTTTGAAATGCTTAAGAAAAAGTTGGATAAAAACTCTGTCCATTTTGGAAGAGTTCTTGGGTTGATTCTCAACCACTGCTGCCCCCAACTGCTTGTGTCCTCAAAGAAGCACATCAATGCTTCCAAGAGGCTCACATGTGCTCTAATTGGCAAATGGGACAGGAGAATTGTGAATCCCAGGGCTGCTGCAGCAATGAAATCCTCTGCAGACACCAGGACTGTAGAGGTCTCTCACCCTCAGTCCACTGGTCCAGAAGTAGGGACCATGCCAGCCCCCTCTCTCACCCTTCCATCCACCTTCATCCCCTCAACCACAATTATCTCATCCACTCAAACTCTCCCCTCCTCCATATCTATCATTGCCTCCTCTCTTCCACCTCTCACTACTTTCCTCCCCATAAACTTGGATTCCACCCCTCATGAGGATCTCTTTTCTTTTGACATGCATGAAGACTCCTTCATGGATGCCTCTACCTCCTCTCCTCATGACTTCCACCATCCCTCTACTTTTTCAGACTTACTCTTCTCCTCCATTCAGGAACCAGTTACACCTCCACTGTCTACACCACCCTCCACCTCCTCTACATTCTCAGTTTCTGCTACTCCCTCTACCTCTACTCAAGTTCCACTTGAGCAAGTAGCTCTCTTGCCCTTGGCCAATCAGATCTTTGATCTCTTGGCCCCTAGGCTCTCCTCTCTTTTGGATGCCAAGCTGGCTCCTCTCATTCTTTCCTTGAGAACTCTTTCTGCCTCTGTCTCCTCCCTTTCCTCTCAGTTGGCATGCCCTTCTTCTGGGGGCCTAGAGTCAGCTACCACTGATTCTAGGCAGGGGGAGATGTCAGCAGAAGAAGAGCTGCCTCCTTCTTCAGTTCAGCTTGCTCAGACTTATTCAGAGACAGTATCAGTTGCTTGTTCAGAGACAGTGTCTGTTGCAGAAGATCAAATAGTTTCAGCTCAGCAAATCAGCAGTGCCTTAGACATTCAGTCTTTGGCAGCTTCTGTTCAGAGCTTCTCTCCTCCAGCTTCAATACAAGAAGACCTACCCATGGCACCTGAGGCTCCTCCTCAAATAGAAGAACAGCTTCAAGAAGATCTGTCCAGGGCTATTGTCCCTTTTCAGAAGGCCTTGACTTCTGATATAGCAGTGGTAGCAGTGGCTCCTGCTAGTGTTGAAATTGATTTGTTAGCTCCTGTTGAGACTTCAGGTGAAGTGATTGAGACACCTGATGCTGCAGAGGCCCATATCTCCCAAGCCCTTCAGGAACCAGCCTCTTCAACCTCTATGGCTCCTGAGGCTGTGCCCTCTCCTGCAGTGGTTGCTTCCTCCTCCCCACTGACAGCAGAGCTTCCTTCAGTCTCCTCCTCAGCAGCTCCAGCCTCCATCAGCTTTCCCATCTCCAAAAGAAAGTATATAGATCCATATGAAGAATCACAAAGTTCTGAAGATGAGTTTGCTACAGATTCTGATGACTCCTCTGCAACTATTGCAAGGAAGAGGAAAGCCAGATCAAAAGCCATGAAAAGAGTACCTCCTGCCAGAGCAACAGATCATGACATTCCCTATTACATCAAATATAATTGTGAAATCACAGAGCCATGGATGCAGTACTCTCAGAATCAGAGAAAAGTTATGAAACAGAAGAGAAAATTCAATGAGGGACCAACTAAACCAGTCCATCAGCCTCCACCTCCACCTCCTCCAGATGCAGGTGCAGGTACTGGTCTATCTTCCTCTTCAGCACCTTCAGCTCTACATGGAAAGACTTATCAAGCCAGAAGACATCAAGGAGATAGCCAGCAAAGGGGAGGTCAACAAAGAGGAAATTATAGAGGCAGGCAGTCCAGAGGAAGATCAGGCTCTCAACCTTATCAAAGGGGAGGAGCCATTGATCCAACCTCTGGGCCCTATCCTTACAGGCCTAGAGTTGACCTCACCCCAAGAACTTCTCAAGAAACATCCTCTAACAAATTTGAACCTGCAGTACCTTTTGAAGATCCCACCAAAACTCCTGCTTACTGGAAAGCTAGGATGACAGAGATGGCTGCTCTAAATGAAATTAACAAAGCCAGAGAAAGAGGACTGGACACCTCTCATATCAGTACTATGTCAGAACAAAGAAGAGAGGAATTGGAAAAGTATAGCTCAAAGAAATTTTTTGATTCAGACAGATACATGGAACTCCACCCTGCAGCTGTACCACCCAGTGCTAGAGATCAAAAGTCTTTAGGTGCAGCTGATGACTACAGATCCAAAAAGGAAGCTTCCAATCCAAACAGAGAAATCATCTTCAAAAAGAGTGATCAAGACAAAGCATCAAAGGACAAGTAAAGTAAGGTACTCTAACACTTTCTATATACTGGTCTCAGGACATTTGAACAATTCTGCTGCTATATAGTGTTTTATATATGCTGCTTATTATTCTGTCATGTCTGGCTGTATTATATTGTGTTGTATCTGCTTTATTTTTTTCTTTGAATCCCTAAAATTCATGTAAATAGTAATCCTAATCCAAATAGGGGGAGATTGTTGGAACACCCTATTACTATTTGGACCAGGATGACTATATTTCTATAGGGATTGTGTGCTGTGACCTCCATGTTGTTATAAAGGTCACATAGGCTAGTTAGAGTAGTCTTCAGCTCGACGCATAGTCGACTTCAGCTCGATGCAGAGTCGATCTCAGCTCGACGCAGAGTCGACCTCTGCTCGACGCAGAGTCGACCTCAGCTCGACGCAGAGTCGACCTCAGCTCGACGTGGAGTCGACCTCAGCTCGACGTTCCGTCGAACCCAGTTCTGCTTACAGAAAACACTCTCTGACCGACGTGTGTCGTGCTCAGATCGACGTTTTTCTGTGAGCTCGACGCCTTCCAGACTTCCGTCGATTTTTGATAGGAATTCAAAATCCTTCTGACAGACAATTAATGCTGAAGATTTATTGGCCGTTACAGCATATCTGGTGCATGGCTCAAGGAATTTTCTAAGGAATGTCTGCCTGTCATTTCCTTTGAGGCATGGACAGTTAAGGAAAGCAATTAATGCTGTCTTCCAACGGCTATCAAAGTGAAGGAAGAAGAAGACTCAAGTATATAATTCTTTTTCTTTCAATTCTACAAAGAAAAACAGAGAATATACAGAACAAAAAAAGGAGAACAACAATACAAGACTTCAGATCTCTTTGCTCTCTGTGACATTGTGTTGAAAAGCTAACTCACAGAAAATCTGATTGCTTCAGACACCTCCATCCAACTCTCTTGGATCATCCTTTGCTGGAGCAAATCAGATCTTTGAAGACCTGTCACCCTTGTGCAGAGCTCTCCTTCCTGAACCTCATCTTGATCTCAGGGGGAGCTTTGACAACAACTTCAGATCCACTTCTGCTTCTCTTTGCTTGTTGAATAGAGAAGACAACATCATCTCTTTTTCTTTTTCTTTCTGTACAGGGTTTTAACTCCCTTCAAAAGTTACTTTTGGTTTTGCTGAAACCTGGTCAAAATCAGCTGTGTTGGTTTGTGAGAACCTGATCAAAAACTCTCTGGTGCTCAAGACACCTGATCAACTCATCTTGAAGTGGATTCCTATCAAGGGTGATAGAAGAGTGGATGTACCCAGATTTGGGGAACCACTATAGCTCCTTGTGTCGTCTGGATTGCTTATGCTCCTTGTGTTTTGCTTTGTGCTGTGAATACCTTTTTACTCTAATTATTTACTCTAGCACCTTACACTAAGTAAATTCAAACCTTCTCTACACACAAGTTTTTATTTGGAAAATTATTTTAAATAACTCTATTCACCCCCCTCTAGAGTTAGGAGTGATCTTATCCTGCACTTTCAATCTGCATATAGTAAAGCCACAGAATTCTGGTAATTGATGGTTGGTAGGGCAAGTTAAGATTGAGTTCATCATTAGAAGTCAGGATAAGTAGAGTGTGGGACAGTCTAGCACCGGTGCACCTGCGACCAGCTCCGTGAGTGATTAGTATTTTCTTAGCTTCCGCGATGAGTGACTTGTAGTGAGGACTCTGATGTACTGGGTTCGAGCCCATTTATATATTTTCCTGTTGTTATGTATTGATGGACTGGATATGATTCTCTTTTATTTACATGTTTCTGTGTACTTGTTTACATTTTTGTATAAATACTTCTCTCTCTTGTGATCGAAAAGGGCCGGCAGAATTAGCGTTTTGTAGTGGTTGCCTTCCCGTGAGTCGGTGCCACCGCAAAGCGGCAATTCTGGGCTAAGACCCCGGTGGTTGAAAAAGAAAAAAAAGGGGGTCTTACATATAGTGTTGACTCTATAGTTAGCAACCAACGTTTAACAATAGGTCGCGACATGCGACCAAGCGGTCTTCTCTTCTACAACTTGTTTCCTAGTTCAATAAGCTGTCAGCTTCTAGCGGCTTGTTTAGTTCGATAGTAGTAGTTCAGGTGATCTGGCGGCTAAGCGACCGTGCGGTTAGGCAGCTTATAGACCAACAAACAGAGTTTAACATTGGAATAATAGGCAGTTCGTGCGGCTAGGTTGTTGATTTGCGGCTTAGCAAATTTAGCGGACTCTGTATTATAGCAGCAGAGCGAGCGACTACTCTTTGAGTCCGCGCGGCTAATTCTTGACCAATAATTTTTTTGATTCCTTCAGGTACATCAGCGAATCATGTCTCTCCATGTATTTCTCATCTTGTAATGATTTTTTGATAATACAAGATACTTGATCTTCTGTTTGCGTGTGGCTTACTTGGGTTCGGATGGGTTGAGTGTTCCTGTGCCTGGTTTCCCATTTTCCGAAACTCAGAAATTTTTACATGGTATAAGAGGGAATAGAGGCTGAGAAGTGATTAATCATCAGTGTACTTTACTGCTTTTGGGAGTCCAAGTGAACCAGGCTTAGTTAAATGGAAGGTTGATTGACAAGAGGTCTTCGAATTGGGCTTCTTACATAGACAAACTTTAAAAAGTGGAAGTCATGTATGGAAAGCTATCTTTTAGGCGAGGACCTTTGGGAGGTCATCTGCGGAGATGATAGGTAAGAGGTGATTGTTGTTGCTGGCAATGCTGAATCAGTGAGAGCTTGAAGGAAGACAAATGCGAAAGCACAGTTTATTCTCAAGTGGGCTATCTCATCGGAGCTCTTTTACCACATCATCAGATGTTAGTTAGCTGAGGAGATTTGGACTTCCCTCGATGGGTTGTTCAACAGGAAGAATATAGCTCAACTACAATTCTTGGAGAATAAGTTTCCGAGAGATACTCAAGGAGATTTGTCCATCTAAATGTTCTTCCTGAAGATGAAAAATTTGTCCGTTGAGATTTCCGAGAGCTGCTCATAATCTATAGTTTGCGGAAGGAATATATGTCTTTTGTTACTTATGTTCAAGGTTGGGCCACTCACCCGTTTTTGCTAGAGCATGAGAACTTGTTGTGCTTCACAAGAGAGCTTAACAAGTCAGATGGCTAGAGTCACCATCTCTGGAGGAGATGGTGAGGTGATCTTCTAAGGGAAGAAAATGAGATGGGACAAGAATAAGAAGTCGGTCGCTGATTATGGTCCTACTTCATATCAGCAAGAGAGAAGTGTATCTCCTAATCATGATTGGAAGTGGAAGGAATAGCCAAGGTGCTACAAATGCAACCAGCCTGGCCACTTTAAGACTGAGTATAAGTTTAAACTTCATTCGGTGAACGTGGCTCTTGTAGGGAGTAAGGATATTAACTTGGTTAGGTTATCAACAAGTGCTTATGTTGATCGGATGAGGGACAATGATAGTGCAGCTATTTGGCATAAAAGATTGGAACATATCAGGATGGATAAGTTAAAAGTGATGGCGGTGAGGAGCCTTGTGAATGGATTTCCTAGGTTATCATCCTTTGGCAATGGTCATGTTTGCACGGGATGTTAATACTGAAATTATCTAGTGTCAACTAAATCCACCTATTGGGGGGGGGGGGGAATAGGTGAATTGCAGTCTTTTGCGGAATTTAAATAACCTGCACAATTAAACAAACACAACACAGAAAAGCACACAAGCAATTATAGTGTTTCCCCGATTTGGGTACGTCCACTCTCCCCCTTCGACCTATCTCCCACAAAGGGATGACTCGATCACTTAAACAAACGGATTGAAATCCAATCCTCACACTACGGAAGGCACCCTTCCAACTGAAGGAGTCACTACTCCTCCACCACGGGTTGCACCCAACCCTTACAACTAGGAATCACTATTCCTTTACAACAAAACAAAAAATAGAATGTACAAGAGATACAAACTATACGTGTGGAGAACCCAATGTCCCTCTTCGTTCGTTGAAGCATTATTCATGAAGACGAAGTGTCCACGACCGGAGGACTCTCTTAGAGAGGATCTTGACAAGATCGGCGGCGGCAAGTGAATGCGGCGGCGATGCTTTGTAGATTCAAACTTCTTGACGAAGCAAGCAAGGTCTACCAACGATCTCAATCGAATCGGTCATCTCAATCAATTCGGAATGAAGAACTAACCTCGTTCAACAAATCGAGAGACAAGAGATCTCGAGAGAGAAGCGTGAGACGCTATACTAGCCTCGGTTCTGTCGTCGGGAGATCAAGATGATCTGAGATCTGCAGCTATAACGGTCCAGGCCCGCCAACCCGCGGGACCCAGCTGGCACCGCCGGCCCACCAGTAGTCCAGACCCGGGCCCACTACTGGCAGTAAGCCTATCACATTCAAGCCTGCAGGCCGTACACCCCAACCCCTCTCCATTCACAGGCGGGTTGTTGAGGCCGGGGATCGAACCCGAGACCTCCTTGATAAGGAGTTTTCAAACCACTCCTCATCACCAATTGAGCTGGCTCAATTGGTGATGAGGAGTGGTTTGAAAACTCCTTATCAAGGAGGTCTCGGGTTCGATCCCCGGCCTCAACAACCCGCCTGTGAATGGAGAGGGGTTGGGGTGTACGGCCTGCAGGCTTGAATGTGATAGGCTTACTGCCAGTAGTGGGCTCGGGTCTGGACTACTGGTGGGCCGGCGGTGCCAGCTGGGTCCCGCGGGTTGGCGGGCCTGGACCGTTATAAAAAGTGCACTTTTTGTAACGGCCTCCCCAGCACCACGCTCGCAAGGACGGCCGCCGGCACCCCCAGCTCCACGCTCGAAAGGGTTCAGCCTAACCAGGTCTACAGACCATGCACCCCAACCCCTCTCCCTCCACAGGCGGGTTGTTGGTGGCCGTCCTTGCGAGCGTGGTGCTGGGGAGGCCGTTACAAAAAGTGCACTTTTTATAACGGTCCAGGCCCGCCAACCCGCGGGACCCAGCTGGCACCGCCGGCCCACCAGTAGTCCAGACCCGGGCCCACTACTGGCAGTAAGCCTATCACATTCAAGCCTGCAGGCCGTACACCCCAACCCCTCTCCATTCACAGGCGGGTTGTTGAGGCCGGGGATCGAACCCGAGACCTCCTTGATAAGGAGTTTTCAAACCACTCCTCATCACCAATTGAGCTGCAGCTCAATTGGTGATGAGGAGTGGTTTGAAAACTCCTTATCAAGGAGGTCTCGGGTTCGATCCCCGGCCTCAACAACCCGCCTGTGAATGGAGAGGGGTTGGGGTGTACGGCCTGCAGGCTTGAATGTGATAGGCTTACTGCTAGTAGTGGGCCCGGGTCTGGACTACTGGTGGGCCGGCGGTGCCAGCTGGGTCCCGCGGGTTGGCGGGCCTGGACCGTTATAAAAAGTGCACTTTTTATAACGGTCCAGGCCCGCCAACCCGCGGGACCCAGCTGGCACCGCCGGCCCACCAGTAGTCCAGACCCGGGCCCACTACTGGCAGTAAGCCTATCACATTCAAGCCTGCAGGCCAATGCACCCCAACCCCTCTCCATCCAGGCGGGTTGTTGGTGGCCGTAGCCCCCCTTAGATGAGTCAAACTCGATAGTCAAGCCCGCACTACGGGGACTTCCCAGGAGGTCACCCATCCCAGTACTACTCCAGCCCGAGCACGCTTAACTATGGAGTTCTTTCAACTCTCATCACCAATTGATCTATTTGTAACATCCCATTTCCGGCTAGACCCCTAGGAGTCAGATTGGTCGTGACGGAACCCTAGGAAGCCCAAAATTGGAAATAAAGCGACCAATATTGCGCGTCACGGGTTGGTCACGCCCGTGACCGGCCCGTCACGCCCGTGACCTGGGCGTGTCTACTTCGACGATCGTCGATCTCCACGAGACGATCGTCGAACGCGCTGTCTGGGCATGTCACGCCCGTGACCATGAGTGTCACGCCCGTGACCTAGGGCGTGACCAGCCTTCGACGATCGTCGACCTCAATTCGACGATCGTCGAGCTCGAAACTTGCCGTTCGGGCATGTCACGCCCGTGACCTGGAGGTCACGCCCGTGACCTAGGGCGTGACCCGCCTTCGACGATCGTCGATCTAAATTCGACGATCGTCGACCAGAAATTTGCCGTTCGGGCATGTCACGCCCGTGACCTAGAGGTCACGCCCGTGACCTAGGGCGTGACCAGCGTTTGACGACCGTCGATCTCAAATCGACGATCGTCGACCAGATTTAACCGCCCGACGCTGTCACGCCCGTGACACAGGTGTCACGCCCGTACCACCGATCGAAGATCGTCGATCTCAGTTCGACGATCGTCGAACCCAGAATGGGCTACCCGGGCCTGTCACGCCCGTGACCCATGTGTCACGCCCGTGACATTGGCCGAAACGACGGTTCAGACCCGAAATAATTCTAACACGCGTGGAAATAAATGCTGGTTTGGGAAGTTACACCAGGAGTAACTTCCGGCCGTTTTCCTTCTGTAATTATATGATAAATAAGGAAAAGGTGTTCCAATAGAAAATCGCCAGCTGGACACACCTGTTCAGTTCCGCCGTTTCTTATCCCTTCACCGTAACCGAAACGCTAAGGGGGAAACTTCATGGACATAATGGCTTTTACCATTTCATCTTCCTACTTCCTGAGTTATAAAAGCTCACTTAGGGAAAGAGGAGAAGGTTACACGCTCAAGTAAACGGAGCAGATCCTTGTTCTTGCTGTAAGAGGAGTTCAGCAACGCCACCACCGCGCCATGGCACCCCGACGTTCTTCTCGCCTTCAAACCGCGAACAAGGTCCTCCTCTACTCCTTCTCTTTCATGGGTAGATCTTAGGATTCTTAGAAAGGAGGTTCGCGCTCAACGGAGCCGGATCCATCTCTCGTTTTCATGGAAAACCATGAAAAAGGTATTTTGAGTTCGCCGGAAACCGCCACCTCCGGCGGCCAAACCACCGCCGACCGCTAGCCATCGCCTCAACGGAGGTGGTGGTGGTGGTGGCTGGCCAGGGAAGTGACCGAATGGCCGGCGACGGATCACTGAATGCTTACAGGAAAAATATTTTCCTGTGTCTGTTCGGGTTCATGAAGAAGATGAACAGTGGAATTAATATTATAATACATAGGTTGTTTTATTTTACTTAATGAAAATAGATTATTTGAATGTATTTTTGAGGCTGCAAAACGAGGCACTTAGAGGCCGATTTAGGAAAAATGACCAGACACAAAAGTTGTAGCCCTCGGGGTCTACTTTAATTTAAAATTGATTTTATTCAATTTGGGTGAGTGGTTTGAACACAGCACTCATTTTGGTGGGATCAAGACCTAGGTTAACCAGAAATTAAAATGGTTGCCCACGGTTCATAAAATGTCCAAATGACTTGAAATTTGGACTGGAGGTCTATAATATGTATATCGAGAGGCTGTCCAAAAATGAGAATTTTTGGAGAACTTTTGCCTAAAGTTTTTGTAAAAATTTAATAAATAATATAAAATTAATTAGGAGATGAAATTAAGCCCAAACTCCCCCCAAATTTTGGGTGGTGGTCCCTGGCATAAATATTAAGACCTGTGCAAAATTTCAACTCGATTGGTCGAGTTTTGAATAGGGAATTATCAAGTCCTAGATAGGTCTTGGTGAGGGGTACTTTGGGGAAAAGTACAATTGGAGATGGAGTGGACAAATCTCCTCAAAAGAGGCTGAAGTTATTGGCCACTGATTTGTTGAGTCTATGCCTACCCTCTTGGGTAACATGGTGTGGCTTAGGGTGGATTTTACCCTAAGAGATTGGCTCAACTCCAACGGGTGGGAGTTTGAGGTTTGTGAAGGACATAGGAGCAAAAGCTCTTGTATGCCCTTGAAATTTGGAGGAGAGGGGGAGGATATGATGAAAACCCTCTGGTTGAAATAGTGAAGGAATTGGAGGTAGTTAGGTACCTCGAAAGTTGAGATTTTGGAATAGGATAAACATGTAATTTAATTATTTTAAGCACTAAATCTAATCCAAAAATTATGAAACTCGGGAGCAGGGAGTTTTAGGATGTATTAGACTTATGGTAATTTTTCTGGAATTTTATGATTAATATATATTATACTTCATGTGTTAAAGAATTATTAGCCCAATTTGTTGTTTCAATTATTTGGAGGCTTTACATTAATTATAATCAGTTAAAATTCTGGATTTAGATCTTGACTAGTAGAACATTGATCCTTGAATTTTTATAGAATTTTATGTTGAGTAAATCTAGTACTTTATTCACAAATGATAGAAAGGGCTTTTATGTTTAAAAAATTATTATGGATAGAACACTTGCTGGAAAATTATGAAACTTAGCCAGTGCAAATTTTAGGCCTTAATCTTCATGTCATAAATTATTTAGAATTTTTGGAAGAATATTTTCTGTACTTGATTCATAAACTATAGAAATTAGAGATTATTTCCAAATAGTTTTTCAGGTTATTTTGATGATAGAAAATTATGATACTTAGGATTTAGCCTTCTGAGATAGCCTACTAATTATCATAAATTTGCTGGACATCTTGCATGAATAATTAGGATAGTTCATGTTCAAACCGGTAGCCCTTGAGATTTTCGAGGAATTTATTTAAATGCCAAATAAATTAGGAATAATTCCATTTTCTGGATTTAGGTCAATTAGGTCATGGTAAGTCTCCAGTAAATAATTTAGGGCATTTGGATGAGTAATGGATCATTGCATAACCGGTTCGACATGTAGCCTAGATCGGTCTGCATATAGCAGGTTGTGAGATGCAATAGGACACGATCTGAGAAAGTCTTTGAGGTTTAAACATTTTGTCTGGGTGAACAATTGTGGAAGAAATTACATTAGGAAGATATAAAGAGTAGTGAGTAGTGGTGATAGCTAGAGTTAAGAGGTGCTCGGGTTCGACGAAAGATCGTCTTCCCCGAGGAGTGGAAGGTTTAAAATCACCTTAGGATAGTCTAATGTAATACGAGAAGGAAATCGGGTAAAAGGGTAGACAACCAATAATAATAAGTGCCTTGCGAAAGGGAACTTCGGGCCGTAATGCACCGTCTTGGTTCCTAGTGCCCCTTGAGAGCCCTTCACGGGGTATACCGGGGGCAGTCCTGGGCTAACGTAAACTGTAATAATAAACTGGCAAGAGTAACTTAGTAACTAGGATTGCACCTTTCACAAACACTGTTGGCACAGGAAGATTGATGAGAGCTTCGGCTCGGTTGTTCTGGAGACGGACGGGATGGTCCGGGGAGCTTCGGCTCGGTTGGTTTGGAGACGGACGTTTTGGTCCGGGGAGCTTCGGCTCGGTTTTTGTGTGTTTACGATAAACTTGCATGTGCATAAAATAGGAAAAGTTAAGGTGGTGGGTCTTTCGATATCGGGGAGTTCGATTGCACCGACACCGATATCGTTGACTCGGCGAGGTGGTTAGCACTTCGCCAGCAGAAGTCCGGTGCGCCAGCCGGCAAGAGTACGCAGGCGTCCGCTTAGTGCACCAAGCGTTGAGGCGTACGATAGGTCAGACCAGTGGTGCTTTTACTGGTTTTGAGGTGGGCGAGGCCCAACCCACCGCTTCCGTCTGCCACTACGGAGGTATCCTGGGAGGTAACGGCTCCGAAAGGGGGAACTAAAGGTCTGTGTGCACAGAGTCGGGTGTGTGAGTTGCACTGCTTGTTTCATCATACCCACTAGCATGTCATAGCATAATCGATTCATTTAACCCTGACACCTAAAGTATAAGTGGTATGGGACGCTTATACATTAGGACCTGCAAAACGACCCCTTGGTCTATAAGCTTGTGTGGGCAAGTTTATAAATCAAAGGTTAATTTCAATATATAACAACCATTGCCGTTTGATAACCGACACCCCAACGTATAAGTGGTATGGGACACTCTATATGATGGGAGCCTTGCAAAAGACCCATTTTGTTTATGTGTTCTCACATAAGTGAAGGTTTAAATTCTTATAATTGCTTTTCTTACTGCTAGACCTATTATAACAATTTATTAACTGCTCACCTAACACAACTTGCTAGATTAGTTTCCGCTGCCATCTGTTTCATGTTTAATCTCTACCATCATGTCCTTCCCTTTCTTCCTCCCCGCTCGGTACCTAAGAGCCATGGGGGAAGGGGTAGGGGATGATAGGGCTTAGTCTTTATGACTAACGGTTTTCGAACCGCATCATTTAGGGGATCGTGGAGCCCAGCATGGAGGAGCAGCCCCAGAGATCGGTGCGCCTAGAGATGGGGCAGTCTAGCTCCGGAGTTCACACAGCCGGGACCGTGAGTCTCGACCTTGAGTAGTTTACTGTTTCGCTTCCGCATGAGAAACTTGTAGTGAGGACATTTTGTACCGGGCATAAGCCCGTTTTTATAGTACTCTGATGTTTCTGTGGACACTCCCTTCGTGGAGTTTTATTATATATATGTGATTTTTATTATTGTGGACTGCATTGCTCTTACTGTTATATTGTGCTACCTTTCTGCGATCGAATTGGCCGGCAGAATCGGCGCCTTGTGGTGATGACCCTTCGGGACGTGAAGGAGTCACCGCAATGCGGCGGTTCTGGGCCTAAGACCCCGGTGGTTGAAAAAGAAAAAAAAAGGGGGGGGGGGTCTTACAAGTGGTATCAGAGCGAACATCGATCAGAAGGAAGTAGCAGTCCACAAACCCTCGGTCACCCCCGCTCGAGTTTAGTTTGGGGACAAACTAAGCAGCGGAAGCAGTGGTGTGCCCATATGGGGATCACATATAATTTGTCCACCTTTATGTAGTATTTGAACGTTTTCTCAGCGTGTGTTTTTGTTACGCAGCCTCCAGCACGGACTACGCCTCAAGGTGGAGTTCCACAGGCTCAGGATGTTGCACCACCCCCACCGGCCCCCACTCCTTTCCTTCAGTCAGACATGGGACAGACCCTGACTGCCATTCTGGAGGCCTTCAGGGCCCAGCAGGTTCCGGCCCCGCAGCCAAATCCGGGGGCCAACTGGCTGAGCATCTTCCGAGGACTGGCTCCCCCGTCCTATTTGGGGACAGAGTCGGCTGTTCGGACGGAAGAGTGGCTAGATATCATGTATGAGATGCTGACCGGGATTCGGTGTCCATGGGAGGAGAAGGTGGCTCTGGTTGTCTCCTGCCTGGAGTCCCATGCAAAGAGGTGGTGGAAGACGCTGTTGGACACGACCTTTGCTGATAGGGAGGTTGCGGAGATCACTTGGGAGGAGTTCAGGGCCGCACTGCTGGAGCATTTCGTTCCGCAGTCGGCTAGGGATGACTTGGAGGAGCGGTTCTTACAGCTGAAGCAGGGTACTCGGACCGTGGTGGAGTACCATCGGGAGTTTGACCACCTGGCTCGATACGCAGATTCCTACCAGCTGGACGAGGCGGGGTATATCAGGAGGTTCTACAAGGGCCTACGTGAGGACTTGAGGGAGGCCCTCTTGTTTGTATCTGACGGGCCCATCTCCCGGATTTTGGAGATGGCCAAAAGGATAGAGGCAGATTGGCACACCACCCGGGGCCGGAAACGGCCAGCAGAGGATCAGGGACGAAGAGGAAGGAATGACCAGCGGCGGGGTACTGTACCAGAGGGGAGGAGGACAGAGGACCAGCCTCGTCAGGACGTGAGGCCGGAGCCGAGGGAACAGGTGGTATTGGCCCCTCCACCCCTTCGGATGCAGGAGATGCCGAGACCCGGGGGAATGGCGTATCCCCCAGAGTGCTACTTTTGTCATCAGATTGGGCACATTCGGAGGAACTGCCCCATGAGGGGGGCACCACCTCTAGCACATCAGGGCGGCCCACCAGCTCAGCATTACGGAGGCCGAGGACGCGGCCGTGGTCGAGGATACCAGGGGGAAAATCGTAGACAGGGAAGAGAGCAGGTATATGCCTTGGACCTTGCACAGCCGCGGAATCCGGAGCAGGTCATCGCAGGTATGCCGAAATGCTTCTTTGTTTTCATAGAATTTCCCCTTTAAGTTGTTAAAACTTTGAATCGCACTAGATTGATAGCAAGGAAAGTAAAAACTCATTATAGAACCCTAAGATATCTAATCACCCCAGGTATAGTCTTCATCAGCGGCAAGCCTGCCCGCATGCTGTTCGATACTGGAGCTACCCACTCCTTTGTGTCGGAGTCGTTCGTGGAAGGACTGGAAGGTGTGGAGCGGTTCACAGACTCGAGGATGAGGGTGCGACTACCGGATGGATCTGAGCTCCTTACCACGGATCACTGCAATATGGAGGCGGAGATTGGTGGAAAAGCGTTCGAGGCTCCAGCGACGATTTTGAAGCTGACGGACTACGACCTGATCCTGGGCATGGTATGGCTGCACTGGAACTATGCCCAGATTGACTGCCAGGCAAAGAGGATCACCGTGAGACACGGGGACTCTTTCATTACCATTGAAGGTATAAGACCTGTCTCTCGTATACTCTTATCTTCGGTACAGGCCGTCAAGGCCCATCTGCAGGGAGAGGAGGTCTATCAGATTCTTTTTGAGATGGCGGAAGTTAAGGAGTCGGTGACAGACATCCCGGTGGTGCGAGATTTCGCTGACGTCTTTCCAGAGAAACTACCAGGATTACCTCCACACCGAGAGCAGGATTTTCAGATACAGCTTGTGCCGGGGGCCAAGCCGGCGTCTAGGGCCCCTTATCGGATGGCCCCAAAGGAGTTGGCAGAGTTTCGGACCCAGTTGCAGGAATTGGTGGAGGCAGGTTTTGTCAGACCGAGTTCCTCGCCATGGGGAGCACCGGTCCTGTTCGTAAAGAAGAAGGATGGGACACTCCGCCTGTGCATCGTTATCGAGCACTAAACAGGCTGACCGTCCGGAATACCTATCCGCTCCCACGGATAGACGAATTATTCGACCAGCTGGAGGGGGCCCATTATTTCTCGAAGCTGGACTTGAGATCAGGATACTACCAGCTGCGGATCCAGGAGGAGGATATCCCGAAGACGGCCTTTAGTAGCAGATATGGCCTGTATGAGTTCACCGTGATGCCCTTTGGGCTCACGAATGCTCCGTCGGCGTTCATGAGTCTCATGAACCGGGTTTTCGAGGCTTACTTGGATGTGTTCGTCATAGTGTTCATAGACGACATCCTGATCTACTCTAGGACGGAGGAGGAGCACACTCGGCATCTGGCACTGACCTTGGAGAGGTTGCGGGAGCATCACCTTTATGCCAAATTCAGCAAGTGTCAGTTCTGGTTGAAGGAGGTGGCCTTCCTAGGCCACATCATCAGCGGAGCCGGGTTATCAGTAGATCCAGCAAAGGTTCGGGCAGTTCGCGATTGGCCGCAGCTGAGGACAGCCACCGATGTACGCAGTTTCTTGGGGCTTGCCGGTTACTACCGGAAGTTCGTGGAGGGGTTCTCTCGGATTGCCCTCCCCCTCACATCTTTGACAAAGAAGGAGGAACCTTTTGTTTGGACCCCGCAGTGCCAGGCGGCTTTCCAGGAGCTGAAGGACCGACTCATCTCGGCCCCTATCCTGGCCCTTCCATCCGGAAGGGAGGGATTCCAGGTGTATACCGACGAATCATACCAAGGGATGGGAGCGGTGCTGATGCAGAATGGACATGTCATAGCATATGCCTCCCGCCAGCTGAAGACCCATGAGAGGAACTACCCGGTGCACGACCTCGAGATGGGAGCGGTCGTTTTTGCTCTAAAGGTCTGGCGTCATTACCTTTATGGAGTCCACTGCGATATCTTCTCCGATCACAAGAACTTGAAATACGTGGACACTCAGAAGGAGCTGAATATCAGGCAGAGGCGTTGGGTGGAGTTCTTAGCAGATTATCAGTATGAGATGCACTACCATCCAGGGAAGGCAAACGTGGTGGCCGACGCGTTGAGCCGGAGAGCGGCCACTTCCGAAGCTGGGCCCCAGGTTATGTCTATGGAGCTGGTCCAGTCATTCAGAGACATGCAGATATCCCTAGTGTCCGAGGATGACCCAGATCTGTATAGGGAGTATCTGGCATCGATAGTGGCCTTAGACGATATTCAGGACCGTATTCGGGACGGACAGAGGACAGATGCGTGGGCGGAGCCGCTGTTCCGAGCTTTGGAGGAAGGTTCGACAGGAGATTATTCCCTGAGAGATGGTTTGCTCCACTTCAGAGGCAGAGTATATATACCCGCAGGAGGCCAGATCCGAGAGGATATTCTGACAGAGGCGCATTGCAGCCGGTACTCCGTGCACCCGGGGATCACAAAGATGACCGCTGATCTGAAGAGGACGATGTTTTGGCCGGGTATGAAGAAGGACATTACGTACTTCGTGACCCATTGCGAGGCGTGTCAGTTGGTGAAGGCGGAGTGCAGGAACCCCGCAGGACTGTTGCAGCCACTCCCGGTGCCGGAGTGGAAGTTTGACGACATAGCGATGGATTTTATACATGGTCTTCCCCGGTCTCGGACAGGGAACGACTCGATTTGGGTGATTGTCGATCGTTTGACGAAGGTGGCCCGCTTTATACCGATCAGGAAGGATGACTCGGTGGGTGTGCTGGTACGGAAGTTTGTGGAGCAGTATGTCCGATATCATGGCGTGCCCCGGACGATAGTGTCGGACCGCGATGGACGGTTTACATCCAGGGAGTGGCGGTCAGTGCAGGCATATTTGGGCACTCGGTTGACTTTTAGCACGGCCTTCCACCCTCAGACGGACGGGCAGACCGAGCGCACCAACCGGACCTTGGAGGACTTACTACGGCTGTGTATACTGGACCGAGGGGAGCCGTGGGAGAAGATGTTACCATTAGTCGAGTTCTCCTACAATAATAGCTACCAGTACAGCATCAGGATGGCGCCGTATGAGGCCTTGTATGGAAGGAAATGTAGGACCCCGCTTTCCTGGGTTCAGGACGAGGATCCGAAGCTGCTGGGATCGGATTTCGTTGAAGATACCGAGGCTCAGGTGAGACTGATCAGAGATAGGATGTTGGAGGCGCAGAGCAGACAGGCCAAATACTATGACGCCCGGCATCGTCAGGTGGAGTTTCGGGTAGGGGATCGAGTGTTCTTGAAGATCCGACCCATGCACGGAGTCTCACGGGTGCGCGGTCGGAGGAAGAAACTCAGCCCTAGGTATATGGGCCCTTACCGGATCCTGGAGCGGATCGGACCCCTAGCCTACAGGCTAGAGTTGCCACCGGAGCTGGCAGCTCTACACGACGTCTTCCACATCTCTTCGCTGAGAAGGGCTCTACTACGCC
Source organism: Platanthera zijinensis (assembly GCA_039513925.1). NCBI lineage: Eukaryota > Viridiplantae > Streptophyta > Magnoliopsida > Asparagales > Orchidaceae > Platanthera > Platanthera zijinensis. The sequence goes on from CM077078.1 coordinate 172,023,645, forward strand.
CGGAGCAGCGGATTTTGACCACAGAAGGGCCGGTAGCTTCAGACCGATCTATTCACTTGGAGCCGGTTCGGATCGATGACAAAGGAGTGCGGATCTTGCGCCGCAAGAAGATCCCCTTAGTCAAGGTTCTGTGGAGAAATCACGGTCAGGAGGAGCACACCTGGGAACCGCAGGATCTGATGAGGCAAAGATACCCGGAGTTGTTCAGTCAGGTACATCTCACCACCTCTCGGTATATTATAGACTGCCTTCTTGTTTTGGAATGTTAAGATTAGATAAGGAAAAAAATCCAGGACCTAGGCATGCACACTTAATCAGAATGGTAGGGGCTAATCTTTTGTTTATTGGGGAGATTGCCTTCGTTATCAAACGAACAGTCGCCTGAACCCAATAGAAGGATCGTGTGGGATGTTACAAGTTTAATTTATTCTGATAGAAATCCCCGTAGGCTCAACCTCAATTTCGGGGACGAAATTTTTGTTTTGTTTATTGGGATTTGTAACATCCCATTTCCGGCTAGACCCCTAGGAGTCAGATTGGTCGTGACGGAACCCTAGGAAGCCCAAAATTGGAAATAAAGCGACCAATATTGCGGGTCACGGGTTGGTCACGCCCGTGACCTGGGCGTGTCTACTTCGACGATCGTCGATCTCCACGAGACGATCGTCGAATGCGCTGTCTGGGCATGTCACGCCCGTGACCATGAGTGTCACGCCCGTGACCTAGGGCGTGACCAGCCTTCGACGATCGTCGACCTCAATTCGACGATCGTCGAGCTCGAAACTTGCCGTTCGGGCATGTCACGCCCGTGACCTGGAGGTCACGCCCGTGACCTAGGGCGTGACCCGCCTTCGACGATCGTCGATCTAAATTCGACGATCGTCGACCAGAAATTTGCCGTTCGGGCATGTCATGCCCGTGACCTAGAGGTCACGCCCGTGACCTAGGGCGTGACCAGCGTTGGACGACCGTCGATCTCAAATCGACGATCGTCGACCAGATTTAACCGCCCGACACTGTCACGCCCGTGACACAGGTGTCACGCCCGTGACCACCGATCGAAGATCGTCGATCTCAGTTCGACGATCGTCGAACCCAGAATGGGCTACCCGGGCCTGTCACGCCCGTGACCCATGTGTCACGCCCGTGACATTGGCCGAAACGACGGTTCAGACCCGAAATAATTCTAACACGCGTGGAAATAAATGCTGGTTTGGGAAGTTACACCAGGAGTAACTTCCGGCCGTTTTCCTTCTGTAATTATATGATAAATAAGGAAAAGGTGGTCCAATAGAAAATCGCCAGCTGGACACACCTGTTCAGTTCCGCCGTTTCTTATCCCTTCACCGTAACCGAAACGCTAAGGGGAAAACTTCATGGACATAATGGCTTTTACCATTTCATCTTCCCACTTCATGAGTTATAAAAGCCCACTTAGGGAAAGAGGAGAAGGTTACACGCTCAAGTAAACGGAGCAGATCCTTGTTCTTGCTGTAAGAGGAGTTCAGCAACGCCACCACCGCGCCATGGCACCCCGACGTTCTTCTCGCCTTCAAACCGCGAACAAGGTCCTCCTCTACTCCTTCTCTTTCATGGGTAGATCTTAGGATTCTTAGAAAGGAGGTTCGCGCTCAACGGAGCCGGATCCATCTCTCGTTTTCATGGAAAACCATGAAAAAGGTATTTTGAGTTCGCCGGAAACCGCCACCTCCGGCGGCCAAACCACCGCCGACCGCTAGCCATCGCCTCAACGGAGGTGGTGGTGGTGGTGGCTGGCCAGGGAAGTGACCGAACGGCCGGCGACGGATCACTGAATGCTTACAGGAAAAATATTTTCCTGTGTCTGTTCGGGTTCATGAAGAAGATGAACAGTGGAATTAATATTATAATACATAGGTTGTTTTATTTTACTTAATGAAAATAGATTATTTGAATGTATTTTTGAGGCTGCAAAACGAGGCACTTAGAGGCCGATTTAGGAAAAATGACCAGACACAAAAGTTGTAGCCCTCGGGGTCTACTTTAATTTAAAATTGATGTTATTCAATTTGGGTGAGTGGTTTGAACACAGCACTCATTTTGGTGGGATCAAGACCTAGGTTAACCAGAAATTAAAATGGTTGCCCACGGTTCATAACATGTCCAAATGACTTGAAATTTGGACTGGAGGTCTATAATATGTATATCGAGAGGCTGTCCAAAAATGAGAATTTTTGGAGAACTTTTGCCTAAAGTTTTTGTAAAAATTTAATAAATAATATAAAATTAATTAGGAGATGAAATTAAGCCCAAACTCCCCCCCAAATTTTGGGTGGTGGTCCCTGGCATAAATATTAAGACCTGTGCAAAATTTCAACTCGATTGGTCGAGTTTTGAATAGGGAATTATCAAGTCCTAGATAGGTCTTGGTGAGGGGTACTTTGGGGAAAAGTACAATTGGAGATGGAGTGGACAAATCTCCTCAAAAGAGGCTGAAGTTATTGGCCACTGATTTGTTGAGTTTATGTCTACCCTCTTGGGTAACATGGTGTGGCTTAGGGTGGATTTTACCCTAAGAGATTGGCTCAACTCCAACGGGTGGGAGTTTGAGGTTTGTGAAGGACATAGGAGCAAAAGCTCTTGTATGCTCTTGAAATTTGGAGGAGAGGGGGAGGATATGATGAAAACCCTCTGGTTGAAATAGTGAAGGAATTGGAGGTAGTTAGGTACCTCGAAAGTTGAGATTTTGGAATAGGATAAACATGTAATTTAATTTTTTTAAGCACTAAATCTAATCCAAAAATTATGAAACTCGGGAGGAGGGAGTTTTAGGATGTATTAGACTTATGGTAATTTTTCTGGAATTTTATGATTAATATATATTATACTTCATGTGTTAAAGAATTATTAGCCCAATTTATTGTTTCAATTATTTGGAGGCTTTAGATTAATTATAATCAGTTAAAATTCTGGATTTAGATCTTGACTAGTAGAACATTGATCCCTGAATTTTTATAGAATTTTATGTTGAGTAAATCTAGTACTTTATTCACAAATGATAGAAAAGGCTTTTATGTTTAAAAAATTATTATGGATAGAACACTTGCTGGAAAATTATGAAACTTAGCCAGTGCAAATTTTAGGCCTTAATCTTCATGTCATAAATTATTTAGAATTTTTGGAAGAATATTTTCTGTACTTGATTCATAAACTATAGAAATTAGAGATTATTTCCAAATAGTTTTTCAGGTTATTTTGATGATAGAAAATTATGATACTTAGGATTTAGCCTTCTGAGATAGCCTACTAATTATCATAAATTTGCTGGACATCTTGCATGAATAATTAGGATAGTTCATGTTCAAACCGGTGGCCCTTGAGATTTTCGAGGAATTTAATTAAATGCCAAATAAATTAGGAATAATTCCATTTTCTGGATTTAGGTCAATTAGGTCATGGTAAGTCTCCAGTAAATAATTTAGGGCATTTGGATGAGTAATGGATCATTGCATAACCGGTTCGACATGTAGCCTAGATCGGTCTGCATATAGCAGGTTGTGAGATGCAATAGGACACGATCTGAGAAAGTCTTTGAGGTTTAAACATTTTGTCTGGGTGAACAATTGTGGAAGAAATTACATTAGGAAGATATAAAGAGTAGTGAGTAGTGGTGATAGCTAGAGTTAAGAGGTGCTCGGGTTCGACGAAAGATCGTCTTCCCCGAGGAGTGGAAGGTTTAAAATCACCCTAGGATAGTCTAATGTAATACGAGAAGGAAATCGGGTAAAAGGGTAGACAACCAATAATAATAAGTGCCTTGCGAAAGGGAACTTCGGGCCGTAATGCACCGTCTTGGTTCCTAGTGCCCCTTGAGAGCCCTTCACGGGGTATGCCGGGGGCAGTCCTGGGCTAACGTAAACTGTAATAATAAACTGGCAAGAGTAACTTAGTAACTAGGATTGCACCTTTCACAAACACTGTTGGCACAGGAAGATTGATGAGAGCTTCGGCTCGGTTGTTCTGGAGACGGACGGGATGGTCCGGGGAGCTTCGGCTCGGTTGGTTTGGAGACGGACGTTTTGGTCCGGGGAGCTTCGGCTCGGTTTTTGTGTGTTTACGATAAACTTGCATGTGCATAAAATAGGAAAAGTTAAGGTGGTGGGTCTTTCGATATCGGGGAGTTCGATTGCACCGACACCGATATCGTTGACTCGGCGAGGTGGTTAGCACTTCGCCAGCAGAAGTCCGGTGCGCCAGCCGGCAAGAGTACGCAGGCGTCCGCTTAGTGCACCAAGCGTTGAGGCGTACGATAGGTCAGACCAGTGGTGCTTTTACTGGTTTTGAGGTGGGCGAGGCCCAACCCACCGCTTCCGTCTGCCACTACGGAGGTATCCTGGGAGGTAACGGCTCCGAAAGGGGGAACTAAAGGTCTGTGTGAACAGAGTCGGGTGTGTGAGTTGCACTGCTTGTTTCATCATACCCACTAGCATGTCATAGCATAATCGATTCATTTAACCCTGACACCTAAAGTATAAGTGGTATGGGACGCTTATACATTAGGACCTGCAAAACGACCCCTTGGTCTATAAGCTTGTGTGGGCAAGTTTATAAATCAAAGGTTAATTTCAATATATAACAACCATTGCCGTTTGATAACCGACACCCCAACGTATAAGTGGTATGGGACACTCTATACGATGGGAGCCTTGCAAAAGACCCCTTTTGCTTATGTGTTCTCACATAAGTGAAGGTTTAAATTCTTATAATTGCTTTTCTTACTGCTAGACCTATTATAACAATTTATTAACTGCTCACCTAACACAACTTGCTAGATTAGTTTCCGCTGCCATCTGTTTCATGTTTAATCTCTACCATCATGTCCTTCCCTTTCTTCCTCCCCGCTCGGTACCTAGGAGCCATGGGGGAAGGGGTAGGGGATGATAGGGCTTAGTCTTTATGACTAACGGTTTTCGAACCGCATCATTTAGGGGATCGTGGAGCCCAGCATGGAGGAGCAGCCCCAGAGATCGGTGCGCCTAGAGATGGGGCGGTCTAGCTCCGGAGTTCACACAGCCGGGACCGTGAGTCTCGACCTTGAGTAGTTTACTGTTTCGCTTCCGCATGAGAGACTTGTAGTGAGGACATTTTGTACCGGGCATAAGCCCGTTTTTATAGTACTCTGATGTTTCTGTGGACACTCCCTTCGTGGAGTTTTATTATATATATGTGATTTTTATTATTGTGGACTGCATTGCTCTTACTGTTATATTGTGCTACCTTTCTGCGATCGAATTGGCCGGCAGAATCGGCGCCTTGTGGTGATGACCCTTCGGGACGTGAAGGAGTCACCGCAAAGCGGCGGTTCTGGGCCTAAGACCCCGGTGGTTGAAAAAGAAAAAAAAAAAGGGGGTCTTACAGCAGCGGTGACTACCTTGCGAGCGGCGACGGCGTCGGGAGGATTTCCGCGATCGGCTAGGTCATGCTCGGTGGCTTTGATTTCTCGTGAATGTTTACTCCGTAAGTTCAAAATACGCGAGTATAAATACTGTAGGACAACCCTAAATGACCGTTGTGGGGCCCACAAGAAGAATCCCTAGTTCCGGTCAAAATAGCGCACAACATCTTGGTTCGGTCCAGCGAATAGAGCAAATTTTGCCGAAGGCAAATTCGGCGAGAATAATTGGTGATTCTCGACGAAGTCAGCTGGAATCACTCACGATTCCCGTCGATTCTGCCTTAGTCGATTTCCAGTTGTAAAACTAGTCAGCCTGCGGGAATCGGCGGGAATGAAAACATCATTCTCGACGAATCGGCGAGAATCAGTTAATGATTCCCGTCGATTCTGCCTTAGTAGAATTCTTGAAGGAGGACAGTCAGCCAGATAAAATCGGCGGGAATCACTTGCTGATTCTCGACGATTCTGCGAGAATCACTAGTGATTCCCGTCGAATCGGCGAGAATCACTTAGTTATTCCCGTCGATTTTGACTTAGACGATTTTCCTCTTCCTTCCCATGAACTTGGTCTTTGACCCATCTTTGCTCCTCTTCTGCTCTTGATTTATCTCGACCCTGTACTTGAAAATAAGTATACTCCAATAGAGAGAGCACACATGATTCAACACACTAATCTGCTCAACAAGGGATTACGTTGCGTAGACCCGTGTATATTGACCCACTGTACCCTGACATTGGTGTGTACTTAGCATGGAATAGCTGCAAGCACAACTTGAAGAAATATCATCAAATACATTGTCAATTCAACTTAGCTTGTTCAGGGGCTTCTTCAAATCAGGTACATTTTGGATACAATACCCAACAATCTCCCCCTATTTGAAGAAGCCTAAACCCTACAAGCTAAGGTGAATAGAACAGATGGGAATGAAAATCATAAACTAAAAATTTAGTTGAGAGTGAAATTCATTACCATTTTCTCCTGAGAGCATACTTAACGTTGGCAAACACCTTAGCCTTAGCCTTTAACATTGGAAGCCACCTTAGCCTTAGCCGAGAGGGTAATCTCCCCCTTTTTGGCTTCTGCAAATCTGGGACTTCACATGGAGCCACATGCTCCCCCTCAGATCTTGCATCTGTGCTCGAGCTTGAGTTCCTTGATGATGTTCCCCCTTGATCAAAGATCCTTGAGCCTTACAGTCTTCACTCTTCAGAGTTAAGCATGCCGAGTTCAGTTTTGAAGAGATTGAAGTTGGCCTCGTCTAGGAGCTTTGTGAAGATATCTGCAACCTGCTTATCCGTTGGGACATAGCAGAGAGAGATATCTTTGTTTTCAACATGCTCCCGAATGAAGTGGTAGCGCACTTCAATATGCTTTATTCTGATGTGCGACACAGGATTGTTCGCAATTGCTATTGCGCTCGAGGAGTCGCAATACATCGGAACTTCCCTTAACTGCAAGTCATAATCTTTGAGTTGATTTCTGATTCATAGAAGTTGTGTGCAACAGCTGCCTGCTGAGATGTAATCAGATTCATCCGTAGAGGTTGCGACACAATTCTGTTGTTTACTGTTCCATTAAATAAGCCTTCTTCCGAGGAATTGGCACGTCCCGGAAGAGCTTTTCCTATCATCCCTGCTTCCTGCAAAGTCAGCATCTGAAAAGCCTATCAGCTCGACATCACTGTTTCTTGGGTACCACAAGCCAAGATTTGGTGTACCTTTAAGGTATCTAAGAATTCGCTTTGCAGCGACATAATGAGATTCCTTAGTGTTCACCTGATATCTAGCACAAACGTATGTGGAAAACATAATATCCAGTCTACTAGCAGTAAGGTAGAGCAGGGATCCAATTATGCTTCTGTATTTGGTTTCATCAAAAGATTTCCCTTTCTCATCCTTGTCCAGAGACACAGTGGATCCCATTGGAGTCCTCATAGAGGTTACATTCTCCATTCCGAATTTCTTGAGGAGTTCTTTTGTTAACTTCGTCTGAGAAATGAAAATTCCATCCTAAGATTGTTTCATTTGAAGTCCCAATAAATACATTAGCTCTCCCATGCTGATCATTTCAAACTTTCCTTGCATAAGTTTAGTAAACTTTTTGCAAAGATTGTTGTCCGTAGAGCCGAATATTATGTCATTGACATAGATTTGCACCAGCAAGATCTTGCCTTTGACTTCCCTAAGAAATAATGTCTTATCTATTTTTCCTCTCGAGAACTTCTTCTCAAGAAGAAAACTAGACAGAGTCTCATACCAAGCTCGAGGAGCTTGTTTGAAGCCATATAATGCTTTATTAAGAAAATAAACATGATTAGGGAATGTAGGATTAACAAAACCTGGGGGTTGTGTGACATATACTTCCTCTTTCAAATATCCATTTAGGAACACAGATTTCACGACCATCTGATAGACAGTGAATTCTTTGTTTGAAGAATACGCCAGGAACAATCTGATCGCCTCGAGCCTTGCAACTGGTGCAAAGGTTTGGTCAAAGTCAATCCCCTCCTCCTATCTGTAACCTTGAGCCACCAGCCTGGCCTTGTTCTTTATGATGACACCATGTTCATCCAGTTTGTTTCTGAAGATCCACTTGGTGTCGATCACATTCTGGTTCTTTGGTCTGGGAACAAGCGTCTAGATGTTGCATCGTTCGAATTAATGCAGTTCATCTTGCATGGCCAATATCCATGACGCATCTTTGTTCGTTTCGTCGAACTTCTTTGGCTCAACCTATGATAGAAAACTAAGGTGCAAAATCTCGTTAATTGTACCTCTCCGAGTTCTGACACCGTCACGAGGATCTCATATGATCTGATCTCTGGGATGATCCCTCACGTGTCAGAGCTCTAGGAGTCTGGCATCTGGAGCTCTGACAGCTTCTCGTGCTTCTTCTTCTTCTGGAAGATATTCTCCATCTTGATCGTCAACTTATCTAATTGGCGTTGAGGTGGAAACCTTGACGTACTTGGGAGTTTCACCTTTTGCAGTCTCATCGAGACTTAGCTGTTCAAGCCTTGCACCTGCATCCTCAAGAATGCCACTGGAAGAATTGCTATGAAGCAAGATTCCTTCATAAAAAAGCACATTAATGGACTCCTCTACCACTAGGGTTTTCTTATTGAAGACCCTATATGCCCGACTTTGGCTACTATAGCCCATGAAGATGCCTTCGAAGCATTTTTCTCTGAATTTAGTACGTGGGTACTTCCCATTATTGAGTACATAGCATCTGCAGCCAAAAATCCTCAAATAGGACATGGTCGGTTCCTATCTTTCAATAGCTCATAAGGCATCTTACGATGATTCTTGTTGATCAACGCTCGGTTCTGCACATGATAAGCCGTGTTGACAGCCTCTGCCCAGAAGTTCTCTGGAAGAGAGGCGTCATTTAACATTGTCGTACATCCTTCAATGAGCGTTCTTTTTCTCCTCTCCGCAACTCCGTTTTGCTGAGGAGTACGCGGGGAGGAAAACTCATGAAAGATACCATGTTCTTCACAAAATTCTATCATAGCACCACACTCGAATTCTGTTCCAAGATCACTTCTAATTTTGACCACTGAGCAATTAAGTTCGTTCTGAATCTGCTTGACAAAACTTGTGATGATGTCAAACGTATCTGACTTTCGTTTTAAGAAGAACACCCATGTAAACTGAAAGTAATCATCAACAATCACTAGCGTATATGATTTGCCTCCTAATCTATGAACATGCCCTAAGCCAGCCCCCTTAGCCTGAGCAGAGAATTCATCAACCAGAGGAAGAACGGTCTTGGGCATGGAGAAGCTTTTGACAATCTTTCCTTCTGCCGCAAGCTGTTCTTCCAACTTGTTGATTTCTTCCTGTTTTAGGTCAAGGAGCCTTAGAGACTCTGAGTGCTCAGAAATAAGGCCCAGGTGTTCCTATCGGAGAGAGATCAAGCAAGTGATCTCTTCTCTTAGAGACACACCCTTAGCCTTAAGGAATTTGACTTCCTTTTTCTGAGCCCTCAACCTCTTGTGACATTCCTCAAAGGTATTGAGCAGAAGCTCATACTTTTCAAGGAGCTCAGCTTCACGGGCAGATGGGATGTCCTCGAGATCATCATCTGGAGAATCAGAGTCAGAGTCAGAGATGGGGTACGATCTTTTACCTTCCCAGTAAATGGGGGGCAGTCTCTTTCTGAGTCAGAGTGACCCAGTAGCCCGAAGAAGGCTTCCTAATCAACACTTGAGTCTGAGGAATCAGATTCACTCAGTGTCTTTGGCTTTTTGGTAATGTAGCTCCTCTCCTTCTTCTTATCTCTAGAGGACCTGTGCTCCTCTCCCTTCCCCTTATCTCTATTGCTTTGGTGGCAGTCAGCAATGACGTGACCTGGCTTATTGCATCCAAAGCAAATAATGTCATCAAAGCGATGTTTGTTCTGTTTGGATTCATACCTGTCAGAAGAATAATTCTTCTTCTGATGTCTGGAGGAGGAGCCTTCTCTCTTTCTCTGATTCCTCAACTTGAGGAACTTCTTGAACTCCCGAGTGATAAGGGAGAAGTCTTCTTCAGATAGCTTTGAGCCGGAAGAGCATGGCTCAGAGTCTTCTTCCACATTCTTTTTCCAAGAAAGGGACGAGTGTTGGGGTTTGTCTCCACAATACCTCAGATTTGTAGGAAGTCAGACCTTGAACTAAGATGAATTAAGATGTATTTGATGTGGTGTTTGAGTTGTATGTGTGCAGGTTCTAATTGTCAAGTGTAGACCAATGTCAGTCTATAATGGGTCACCAAACACAGGACCATGCAATGTAATCCCTCATTGTGTGATCCAAAGTGTTGGCCCATGTATAGCCTCTCTATTGGGATACACTTCTCATTCATGCACTTGGATTGATTGACAGAAGCATTGGAGCTAATTTCCTTAGAAAAATATTTCTAAGTCCAAAATACTCGAGTAACCCCTTTTTATACTCGAGTATCAGACTTAATACTCGAGTAGCTAGTTAGACATACTCGAGTAGTTAGTTAGACATACTCGAGTAATCAGTTAGACTTACTCGAGTAGGCTCTGAATACTCGTGTAGATAAATCTATACTCGAGTAGTTATTTAGTCACTCGAGTAAGTTCTTTTCATACTCGAGTAAGTAACTTAATCACTCGAGTAAATCATGTATCATACTCGAGTAGATCCATTTCTTCTCTTCTCTGCAAGTTCAAGTAGTCATACTCGAGTAGTTTCTTTTCATATTCGAGTAAGTGTTTCTATACTCGAGTAATTGATTTTCATACTCGAGTAAATTATTCAATACTCGAGTAGTTGATTTTAATACTCGAGTAAGTATTTCTATACTCGAGTAATTGACTTTCATAACTCGAGTAAGTGAATGTTTCCCGGATACATATTCTGATACTCGAGTAATTTTCCTCTCACTCGAGTATATCTTTGCTGATACTCGAGTATATCTTTTCTGATACTCGAGTATATCTTTGCTGATACTCGAGTATATCTTTTCTGATACTCGAGTATATCTCTTCTGATACTCGAGTAGTTCGTTTTTTCACTCGAGTAAATTTCTCTTCTCATACTCGAGTATACTCCTCTTTGTCACTCGAGTATCTAAATTCCCATACTCGAGTATATCTTCTCTTACTCGAGTATAGGAGTTCTCTATTCCATAATTTTTCTAAGTTCGAATTCGCCATAAGTATTTTGAATCCGTCATTTCTGATTGGTCCACGTGTCATCCTTAATTAAGATTATGACCGTTGGAGTCCACCTATAAATAGGTCATTTCAGAATTGACTAATTAACAAGATTACAGAGATATTCTTTTTAAGAATGAGAAAATTCCGTGAACCCTAATTCTCACGCCGCCGCCGCCATCGTTGTTCACGGAAGAAACTCTGGATCGCCGATCTCCGTCTTCAACGACTATTTCTCCAGCGATCCAGATAAAAGTGAATCACTCGATCTCGCCGAGCCTCAAAGATTTCAGATCTATCTTCTCGATCGAGGTGGTTCTAGTTTTCAGATTCGTGGATCTCTCTCAAGTCATCTTCAACCTTTTCTGATCAAGCCGAAGTTCCTAAAGAAGAAGACTGTCAAAGATCCAGATCTGAGATTGTTGTTTTGATTTTTTTATTCTCAAACCAAAATTTCCTTGTAGGAGTTTTTCTCCGAGATTTGTAGGAAGATCTTTCTTCCGAGTTTTGTAGATCCAGTTGGATCGAGTTTTGTAGGAACGTGGTTCTGAGGTGTAGGATTGTTTTCAATCCGAGATAGTGGAGTAGCCGAGTCTAGTGATTTGCTAGATCGGTGAGGAAAGTGGACATACCCAAGGTTGGGGAACCACTATAAATCTCTTGTCGTCTGTGATTGCTTGATGTGTGCTGTGTTAGTTTTTAATTCCGCATTTGACACGCATTTCACCTATTCACCCCCCTCTAGGTAATTTAGGCTAACAACTTAGACCTCTCAATTGGTATCAGAGGGAGGTTGATCGTTAAAAGGTTAACACCTTGATCATATCCTTCTAAGTTGAGTATCAAGCATGAGTAAGACTAAGGATTTTGCCAAGCTCCCTATCTGCACCAAGAACAACTTTCCTATGTGGAAGGAAAGGGTCAAATTCATCATGGAAGTTGTAGACCCTCGGATCTTCATGATTGTTGAAGAAGGTCCTCATGTTACTATGACCGCATCAATAATAGATCCAACCAAAAAGGTACCAAAGAAATTGATGGATTTAGACAAGGATGAGATTGCACTTGTCTCTCTGGACAAGAAAGCAAAGAATATCATAGCAAGTGCAGTCGATGACTCAATGCTGCAAAATCTGATTCATTGCCAATCTGCCAAGGAGATGTGGCAATCCCTAGTGACTCTAATGGAAGGTACAGAGGAAGTGAGGGATGATCGTAGATCCCTACTGAACCAGAAATATGAAGCCTTCAGGCAGGGTCATAAGGAAGCCATAGCTGCCACTTTTGAGAACTTCTTCAAGATAGTAAATGGCCTAAGAGTTTATGGACGTGTCTTTACCAACGGGGAACTCAATGTCAAATTCTTAAGATCCCTAACCAAGGAATGGGACAATAAGGTATGTGCCATTCGGGAGTTTGGAAGGTTAGCTGAGACGGACCCGCAGAATCTGTTCGGAAAGCTTATGTCTTACGAGCTGCAAATCAACTCAAGAAAAGCTGAAGAAGAGACAAGCAGGTCTGCATCCAAGGAGAAATCTGTCGCTCTAAAGGCAGACAGCTCAAGGAAGATAAAGGCTAGCTCTCCTGCCCCAGTTCCTGAGGCTGATGAAGAAGAATCATCTGAGCCCAGCTCATCTGGCTCAGAACTATCAGATGGAGAGTTCTCCCTACTCTCAAGGCAGTTCAAGAAGTTCTTGAACAAGAAGAAGCAATGGAGAGGCAAGGATGCCTCATATAGAAGATCACGACATGACGGTGATCATCGGAAGAAAGGCTCAAGCAGCCATGACAGGTATAATTCTAAACAGAACAAACAGATCTCAACTGACATCATTTGTTATTGTTGCAATAAGCCAGGTCACGTCATCGCCGATTGCCCTCACAAAAAGAAAGAGGGTGGAAGAAGAGAGGAAAAGAAATCCTCACACCATAAGAACAGGAAAGAGAAAAGCTTAGTAGCCAAGAAGAGCAAAACTCTCAGCGACTCTGACTCATCTGAGTCGAGTGAAGAAGAGGAAGCTTACTTTGGGCTCATAGCTCATTCAGATGATGAACAAGTCCCCCAGTTTACTGGGGAGGTAAAATCTCACACTCCTCTCTCTGATTCTGATGATGACAATGAGCAAGAGGGATATTCCTCTGAAGATGAATCTGAGCTCATGGGTCAGTATAAGGAGTTACTAACCGCTTACGAAAAATGTTGTAGATTAATGAGAACTCAAGCCAAAGAGATAAATACTCTACGAGCTAGTGAGAGCAGCTTGAGAGAAGAAGTCGATAAGACTAACTCTCTTCAAGAGAACCTCAATGTAGCTATGGAGGAATACAATAAAGCTCTCAAGCACATCGATCTTAAAGAGGAAATCATCAAAGAATTGGAACGACAACTCGAGGCTGAAAAGAAGCTTGTTGAGAGTTTTTCTAAGCCTAAGACAGTTCTTCCAATCGTTGTTGAATTCTCTACTAAGGCCAAGGGTGCTGGTTTAGGCCACATTGTCTCTTCTAGTAAATCCTCTAGGAGAAACAAGGCCAAGAGAAAGAATAAGGCTGCCCGGAGGGCTCTAGCTGAAGAAAAAGGGAAAGCTCCCTTGGAACCTGTTGTGTTCAAGAAAGTTATCTTTCCCACGAACGAACTCGATTATGAGTCCACCTACGGACACTTTTCTAGGCCGATCCCTGAGAAGCCTAAGTCAAGATACCAAGGTTGGACTCGTCCTCGTAACTTTGGTGAGAGTGTCTTCAAGGCACCTTATGAGGAGATTCAGCTTCAAAGCTATGGACCTTATGCTCATGGTCATAATTTCAAAAAGACACCAAAAGTAAAACCCATTGTAGAAAAGCCTATGAAGGAGAAGACCTCATGTAACTGCCATCATCATGAAGCCTCTTTCTCCAAGAGTAAAGCTCCTGCTAGACCTTCATTCCAGAAAGTCAAGCAGGACTACACAAGGCAAAGATACAACAGGTTCAACTGTTGGTGCTGTGGCAGAATTGGTCATTTTGCCAGTGATTGTTGGTTCAATCCTGAAAATACTGCAACCCCTAAAGTTAGCAACATGAGAGTGACCACTCATGAGGCTAATACTCGTAGGGGGAGTATTCTAACTCGAGACCAAGGACCCAAACTTGTTTAGGTTCCTAAGGCTAAATGATTGTAATTGCAAGTATGTCCAAAGGCCACCAAAACGCCAATCTGGTATTTGGACAGTGGATGCTCTCGGCATATGACCGGGATAAGGAGCCTACTACAGAATTACACCCCAGTCTGCAACGGACCAAAGGTCATCTTTGGAGGTTCAGATTGTGGGACAACGAAAGGCTATGGTATGATTTCTAATGGTAGCGTATCCTTTTCGAATGTAGCATATGTTGAAGGATTGGAACACAATCTCATCAGCATAAGCCAACTATGCGACAAAGGATACGTAGTTGAATTTCATGCTGACAAGTGTTTGATAAAATCGGTTGACAACATGGAAACTATTTTATCTGGCACTCGAAGCAGAAATATTTTTTGTTTAAACTTCATCTGTATAGACTCTTCGACACCAGTGTATTTGTTAGCAAAAAATAGTGCATCTCTTGCTGACCAATGGCACAAGAGACTAGCACATATTAATTTCAAAACTATTAATAAATTATTCTCTCAAAACTTAGTACGTGATGCGCCTAATGTCAAGTGCGTTACGGACAGCCCTTGTCACGCATGTATCAAAGGCAAGCAAACAAGAAGTACGTTTAAAAGCATAATAGGCAAAGATTCCAATAAAAGTTTGCAGCTTCTCCATATGGACTTGTTTGGTCCACTGCAGGTTAGAAGTTTGGGAGGTAAGGAATATACGTTGGTTATTGTGGATGATTACTCGCGCTTTGCGTGGGTGTTCTTTCTGAAAAACAAGTCAGATACCTTCGGTATTTTCACTAATTTTGTGAGGCAGATCCAGAATGAATACAACTGTTCCGTAGTCAAAATCAGAAGTGATAATGGAACGGAATTCAAATCTGGAGCCATGACAGAATTTTGTGAAAGTCAAGGTATCTTTCATGAGTTTTCCTCTCCTCGCACTCCACAGCAAAATGGAGTAGCTGAGAGAAGGAACAGAATACTCATAGAGGCTTGTCGGACCATGTTGAGTGATGCCTCACTTCCAGAGTATTTCTGGGCTGAAGCCGTCAACACCGCTTGTCACGTGCAAAATCGAGCACTCATCAACAAGAACCATGATAAGACTCCTTACGAACTTCTAAAAGGCAGGCAACCAACCATTTCATACTTTAGAATCTTTGGCTGTAAATGTTTCGTGCTTAACAACGGCAAGTATCACTCTACCAAGTTTAGCGAGAAAAGCTTTGAAGGTATTTTTGTAGGATATAGTAGCCATAGTAAGGCTTATAGAGTATTCAATAGAAAAACTCTGGTGGTGGAAGAGTCGATACATCTTGTATTTGATGAGACGAGTCTGTTGCAAAGCAACTCGTCTAGTGTGCCTATTGTAGATGCAGGTACAAAGTTGAAAGAACTTAGCTTGGATGAACCTAGTGAAGATAAAGATGAGACATTCATCAAGGTCCCCTCTACAACCACCATTGGAGAGGAGGATGATCAAGATGAAGAAGATATCCCAGCTGAAGATGCAACTCCAGTGGCTGAAGAGATCCCAGATGCAAGGACCTTAGAGTTCAGACACTTGAAGGATCATCCTATTGAACAAATAATAGGAGATCCTCGGGATGGCGTCAGAACTCGTCGAGGTACAACTAACGAGAATTTACACTTAAGTTTTCTCTCACAGGTTGAACCAAAGAAATTTGAGGAAGCCAACTCCGACGCATCCTGGATTCTAGCCATGGAAGAAGAATTGAATCAGTTCAAACGATGCAAAGTCTGGACACTTGTTCCTAGACCCAAGCACAAGAACTTCATCGGGACAAAATGGGACTACCGGAACAAGATGGACGAAGATGGAACAATTATAAAGAATAAAGCCAGACTTGTCGCCAAGGGATATCGTCAAGAAGAAGGAATCGACTTCGACCAGACTTATGCTCCAGTAGCAAGACTGGAGGCGATCAGGTTATTTCTTGCCTACGCTGCACTTAAGGGCTTTACCATCTATCAGATGGACGTAAAGTCCGCCTTCCTGAATGGTGACATAAAGGAAGAAGTGTACGTAGAGCAACCGCCAGATTTTGCAGGTAGCAAAGACGACAGGAAAAGCACTTCCGAGACTTGCCAATTTCTCGGAAGGAGACTTATTTCCTGGAGCAGTAAGAAGCAGAACTGTGTAGCCATCTCAACGGCTGAATCAGAGTACATCTCTGCAGGCAGCTGTTGTGCACAGCTCTTATGGATCAAGAATCAGTTTGAAGACTACAACATGAAGTTCCAGAATATTCCCCTGTTCTGTGACTCTTCCAGCGCCATAGCAATAGCCAACAACCCAGTCTCCCACAGCAGGACCAAGCACATAGAGCTTCGCTATCATTTCATCCGGGAGCATGTGGAAAATGGAGATATAGATCTACAGTATGTCTCCACAGACAGGCAAGTTGCAGATATTTTCACCAAGCCGCTGGACGAGTCCAAGTTCTCGTTCTTCAAAACTGAGCTTGGACTGCTCAACAAAGAAGACCAGTGATGGACTCTCAATACTCGAGTAAAAAGGAAGAAGATATCAGTAATGATGGCTGCTCAGAGGTACAGTTTTTCAGTGGAAATAGACATCTACCAGGGAAATTCCTTCAAGTATTAGAGACTCGAGCATCGTTACACTTACACGAGTAAACGGCTAATACTCGAGTAAAAAGTTTCATAGACTCGAGTAATCCAAAAGATACTCGTGTATGAACTTCTTATACTCGAGTATGAAAATTCGTCAAGGACTTAATACTCGTGTATGCTAATTACATACTCGAGTATGAATTATTGATTACTCGTGTATGTTGTGCCTACTCGAGTATACTAAACCTCCTACTCGTGTATGTTGTCATCTTCTACTCGAGTACTCGGATTTTTTTTTGGATTTTCAAAATCTCTACTCGCACCTAGCAAATTGCCGCCTCGTTCAGGTATGCCATTATACTTAATCCTTTTTAAACCTAATTAGGATTATTTATATATATATTCCAAACGAAAAAGTCCTTTCCACTCCTCATTCACTCGAGTAGCCGCCGACTTTTCGTATTCCCGATTCCTGTTCTTCATCTTCCGTCGCCGCAAGATTCCTGTCTCTTCGTCTCCCAGAACAGTTGCAGAGCTTTGTCTTCCTCGTTTTTGTTTCCTTCGCTCTACAGAATCGCTGATGGCTCCCTCCTCCTCCAAGATTGGAATCGGCTCCGAGCTAGTGACAGATGGTATTGAAGATATTTCTGATGACTTCAAGAATTTACTGATTCTCTTGGACACGGCCGGATTGTCCTTCGTTCTTCAAGAACCCTGCCGTCTCCTGCTTCCTGATGTTGAAGAATTCTACAGAAATCTGAAGGTTAGACGAAATGGCTCAGTTCTGAAATCCAAGGTAAAAGGAGTTGAGATTCGGTTGGATAAAACTTCAGTCGCCACTCTGCTTCGGATGCCCGTGGTTGATGAAGAAGATGACCTATAAAAGGAAGATGCCGACCGTACCTCTCTATTCTGTGGTCGAGATCCTGAAGGTGGAGGTGAAACCCTGAATCGGGCTTTGTTCAATTCAAAAGGCAAGTTTCTAGTCGATGTCATCGCCAAAATCCGATGGTGCAAGACATACTCCATAAGAGATGTATCCCAAAATCTATTCGATGTTATGCAAGCCATAGTCTGCAGGAAGAAATTCCAGTTCGGAATGATGATACTGGATAAGATCCGAGAGAGCGTGAAACATCCAAGTTATGCTAGGATTATCTCACTCCTCCTCCATGAGATTAACCCTACAGTGTTTGACTTCTCCAAAGGGACTCCTCTTCACCACATGAAGAAAGTTTCCATCTCTTCCATACAGAGGTATGACATCAAGATCCTGAATTCTGCCCAAACTTCAAAAGCTGATGCCATCTCAGAAACTCACCAAGAAACCAGTTTACCTGAAGACAGGATTCCATCTCCTCCTCTACATCAAACTACTGCTACCTCTGGTGCATTAGTTGAGGGGGAGCCTGCCTCTTCTCTTCCTCAGCATCAAGTTTCTTCAGAATCAGTGATTCCAGAACAAGAAGAAGTCAGAATTTCTACCCCTCCAGTTTCTCCTACTCCAGCAGCTTTACTGTCTACAGCTGAAGATATTAACAGACTTATTGATGAGCTCAGCTCAGATGCTCCTCTTTTTCAGAATGATTCAGCTGCCAAGTTTCCTACCAAGTCTCCCATTCAGTCTCCAGTTCCATCTCCTGTGCAGTTTCCAGCTCAGACTCCAGTACAGTCTCCTGCCAAGTCTCCTGATAGTGAGCCCAGCAAATCAGATCATATTCTCTTGTCTGATGATGAGGAAATGTCTCCAGATCCTGTGGAGGCACCTCTAAAGACTTTGGATTTCTCCATGCCATCTTTCCTCAATACAGAAGAAACTGTTGAAATAGAACCCTTCAAAAGAGCTGTTAGCTCAGTGGTCATTACAGAAATCCCTACTTGGACTACTACTACTCCTGCTCCCTCAGTCCCTGCATCAACCTCAGCCCCTTCTTCTTCTTCCTCTTCAGATCTTGTAAGCAAGATTGAGCTTATGCTCAAAGAACAGAGAGATTACTTTGATGCCTCTCTGATCTCAGTCACCTCCAAGGTCTCTGCTCTGAAAAGGAGATGAGTAGAGGCTTTGCTGAAATTCAAGCAAACACTGACACACTCAAGCAGCTGTTCAATATTGGAGGCAAAGCCATAGATCACACCATTACAAGCATAGGTGAACTAAGAAACCAGGCAGAGACAGTAGCTCACAATCAGCTCAAGCTAGATGAGAGAGCTGAAACTAATGTTGTGAAAGTATGTAATGAAGTGGGCACCTTCAGAGATGAAGCAATTGCCCAGCTATCCTTAGATATCAGCAAGGGGGAGAAGATTGTAAAAGAACAGGTTGAAAAACTTTCTGAACAAGCTGAAGCCCAGGTCAAACAACTATCTACCCAATCTCAAGAGGTTATAAGTGATCTAGTAAAAGGATTGAAAGAATCCATTCTTTCCCAGCTCCAGTCTGTCAAATTCTATACCTATGACACTGCTGTCTGGCTGCATAATCAAAACTTTCCTGAGTTTCAACTGGACCCTACCATTATACCTCAGCATCTAGATCCTCTTGCAGAACAGCCTCCAGCAGATGTCTCAGCTCAAGCAACCTTTCAAGGAGGTGTGACAGTCTTCTCACCCAGACCTGAGGGTGATGTGACTGAGCCTCCCCTATCCTATACTGAAGCATGGCAAGATGATTTTCCTTCTAGTTCTCAAGGTCCTTCTAAGAAGAAAAGAAAATATGGTGACGGCGCTTCTGCCAGCCGTTCTGTACCCAGGAAAGAGCCAGCTTCTGAAGGTAGACCACCTGTTGTTCATGCTGAAGTGTGGAGTCCTACCTCTAAGTCTCTGATTCTTGATACTTTGAGGTTAGTGACTGATCTTGGGGAGAACAGAGATAATTACTACAGTTATTCAGAGTGGAAAGCCTATGAAGCATCTCAGATAAAGATCAGGCTACATGACAGGAATTGGGGGCACAACAACCCAGCTGCTCCTCCTAGGCCCAGGACTTACTTTCCAAAACCTTTCAGCTACCTAGAGAGGCAAGAGCTAAAAAGAGAAAGGATGCACAAGGATGCCCCATCTTGAGTTGAACTGAGAATGTGGAATTGGACTTTTGTTTCTGTGCTTAAAACATTTCTATATATATATATATTTAATTCTGATTATGGCAATGTTTTGTTTACCCTGCTTTAGTTTAGTTTATTCTCCTGTTATATGCATGTTGTTCTTTTACTCTTAAGTAATTCACCTTAGTATAGAGAGTGCTGACATCTACAAATAGGGGAGATTGTTGGGGTTTGTCTCCACAATACCTCAGATTTGTAGGAAGTCAGACCTTGAACTAAGACGAATTAAGATGTATTTGATGTGGTGTTTGAGTTGTATGTGTGCAGGTTCTAATTGCCAAGTGTAGACCAATGTCAGTCTATAATGGGTCACCAAACATAGGACCATGCAATGTAATCCCTCATTGTGTGATCCAAAGTGTTGGCCCATGTATAGCCTCTCTATTGGGATACACTTCTCATTCATGCACTTGGATTGATGGACAGAAGCATTGGAGCTAATTTCCTCAGAAAAATATTTCTAAGTCCAAAATACTCGAGTAACCCCTTTTTATACTCGAGTATCAGACTTAATACTCGAGTAGCTAGTTAGACATACTCGAGTAGTTAGTTAGACATACTCGAGTAATCAGTTAGACTTACTCGAGTAGGCTCTGAATACTCGTGTAGATAAATCTATACTCGAGTAGTTAGTTAGTCACTCGAGTAAGTTCTTTTCATACTCGAGTAAGTAACTTAATCACTCGAGTAAATCATGTATCATACTCGAGTAGATCCATTTCTTCTCTTCTCTGCAAGTTCAAGTAGTCATACTCGAGTAGTTTCTTTTCATACTCGAGTAAGTGTTTCTATACTCGAGTAATTGATTTTCATACTCGAGTAAATTATTCGATACTCGAGTAGTTGATTTTAATACTCGAGTAAGTATTTCTATACTCGAGTAATTGACTTTCATAACTCGAGTAAGTGAATGTTTCCCGGATACATATTCTGATACTCGAGTAATTTTCCTCTCACTCGAGTATATCTTTGCTGATACTCGAGTATATCTTTTCTGATACTCGAGTATATCTTTGCTGATACTCGAGTATATCTTTTCTGATACTCGAGTATATCTCTTCTGATACTCGAGTAGTTCATTTTTTCACTCGAGTAAATTTCTCTTCTCATACTCGAGTATACTCCTCTTTGTCACTCGAGTATCTAAATTCCCATACTCGAGTATATCTTCTCTTACTCGAGTATAGCAGTTCTCTATTCCAGAATTTTTCTAAGTTCGAATTCGCCATAAGTATTTTGAATCCGTCATTTCTGATTGGTCCACGTGTCATCCTTAATTAAGATTATGACCGTTGGAGTCCACCTATAAATAGGTCATTTCAGAATTGACTAATTAACAAGATTACAGAGATATTCTTTTTAAGAAAGAGAAAATTCCGTGAACCCTAATTCTCACGCCGCCGCCGCCATCGTTGTTCACGGAAGAAACTCTGGATCGCCGATCTCCGTCTTCAACGACTATTTTCCAGCGATCCAGACAAAAGTGAATCACTCGATCTCGCCGAGCCTCAAAGATTTCAGATCTATCTTCTCGATCGAGGTGGTTCTAGTTTTCAGATTCGTGGATCTCTCTCAAGTCATCTTCAACCTTTTCTGACCAAGCCGAAGTTCCTAAAGAAGAAGACTGTCAAAGATCCAGATCTGAGATTGTTGTTTTGATTTTTTTATTCTCAAACCAAAATTTCCTTGTAGGAGTTTTTCTCCGAGATTTGTAGGAAGATCTTTCTTCCGAGTTTTGTAGATCCAGTTGGATCGAGTTTTGTAGGAACGTGGTTCCGAGGTGTAGGATTGTTTTCAATCCGAGATAGTGGGGTAGCCGAGTCTAGTGATTTGCTAGATCGGTGAGGAAAGTGGACGTACCCAAGGTTGGGGAACCACTATAAATCTCTTATCGTCTGTGATTGCTTGATGTGTGCTGTGTTAGTTTTTAATTCCGCATTTGACACGCATTTAACCTATTCACCCCCCTCTAGGTGATTTAGGCTAACAACTTAGACCTCTCAACGAGGCTTCACCCTTGCCTTTCCTTGAGTGATTGGCTTTCAGGGCCACAGTCTTCTCTCTAGAAGCGGCTTTATCGGCTTCTTCTTCAGGTTTTCATGGTGTTCAGCTGAAGCTCATAGGACAAAAGTTTTCCAAACAGAATCTGGGGATCAGTTTCAGCCAGCTTGCCAAATTCTAAGATGGCGCAGATCTTGGTGTCCCATTCCTTAGTAAGGGATCTAAGTAATTTTTCATTTAGTTCACCATCGGTGAACACTCTGCCATAGCCCTTCAGGCATTGAGGATCTTCAGGAAGTTATCGAATGTCACTCCGATTTTTTTCTTGGGACCTTGCCTTAAGGCCTCGTACTTCTTGTTCAGAAGGGATCTTCGATCATCCCTTACTTCATCAGTGCCTTCCATCAGGATGATCAGGCAGTGCCATATGTCTTTAGCAGTCCTACAGTTGCAGAAAACCTGCATCATGGAATCATCGATGGCGCTTACCAAAATGTTCTGAGCTTTCTTGTAAAGTCCGACAAGCACCATCTCATCCTTATCCATTTCGGAAAGTTTCTTGGGCACTTTCTTGGTTGTATCAATGGTGGAGGCCTTAGTGGGGATATAAGTTCCCTCCTCCACTATCATGAAGAGTCGGGGGTCGACTGCTTCCATGTAGTACCTGATCCTTTCCTTCCAGATAGGAATGTTTAGGTTGGTGCACACTGGGATCTTCCCTGAATACTTGAGTCCTTCCATTTCAGAGATCTTATTTCTTCTTAACACAAGATGCGGGATCTTACTCAAAGTGTTAACCTTATTTCTGAGTAACCTCCCTCTGATAGCCCTTGAATGTATCTAGTGTCAACTAAATCCACCTATGGGGGGGGGGAATAGGTGAATTACAGTCTTTTGCGGAATTTAAATAACCTGCACAATTAAAAAACACAGCACAGAAAAGCACACAAGCAATTATAGTGGTTCCCCGATATGGGTACGTCCACTCTCCCCCTTCGACCTATCTCCCACCAAGGGACGACTCGGTCACTTCACCAAACGGATTTAAAACCAATCCTCACACTACGGAAGGCACCCTTCCAACCGAAGGAGTCACTACTCCTCCACCACGGGTTGCACCCAACCCTTACAACTAGGAATCACTATTCCTTTACAACAAAACAAAAAATAGAATGTACAAGATATACAAACTACACGTGTGGAGAACCCGATGTCCCTCTTCGTTCGTTTAAGCGTTCTTGATGAAGATGAAGAGTCCACGACCGGAGCACTCTCTTGGAGAGGATCTTAACAAGATCGGCGGTGGATAGTGAATGCGGCGGCGATGCTTTGTAGATCCAAACTTCTTGACGAAGCAAGCAAGGTCTACCAACGATCTCAATCGGATCGGTTGTCTCAATAGATTCGTAATGAAGAACTAACCTCGTTCAACAAATCGAGAGACAAGGGATCTCGAGAGAGAAGCGTGAGACGCTATACTAGCCTCGGTTTTGTCGTCGGGAGATCAAAGATGATCTGAGATCTGCAGCAGCGACTACCTTGCGAGCGGCGATGACGACGGGAGGATTTCCGCGATCGGCTAGGTCACGCTCGGCGGCTTTGATTTCTCGTGTATAATTACTCCATAAGTTCAAAATACGCCAGTATAAATACTGTAGGACAACCCTAAATGACCGTTGTGGGGCCCACAAGAAGAAGCCCTAGTTCTGGTCAAAACAGCGCACAGCATCTTGGTTCGTTCCAACGAACAGAGCAAATTTGCCTAAGGCAAATTCGGCAAGAATCATTGGTGATTCTCGACGAAGTCGGCGGGAATCACTAAGGATTCTCGTCGATTCTGCCTTAGTCGATTTCCAGTTATAAAACTAGTCAGCATGCGGTAATCGGTGGGAATGCAAACTTCATTCTCGACGAATCGACGAGATTCAGTTAATGATTCCCGTCGATTCTACCTTAGCAAAATTCTTGAAGGAGGACAGTCAGCCAGATAAAATCTGCAGGAATCACTTGCTGATTCTCGACGATTCGACGAGATTCACTTAGTGATTCCCGTTGATTTTGACTTAGACGACTTTCCTCTTCCTTCCCATGAACTTGGTCTTGGACCCATCTTTGCTCCTCTTCTGCTCTTGATCTATCTCGACCATGTACTTGAAAATAAGTACACTCCAATAGAGAGAGCACACATGAGTCAACACACTGATCTTCTCAACGAGGGATTACGTTGCGCAGACCCGTGTATATTGACCCACTGCACCATGACATTGGTGTGTACTTAGCATGGAATAGCTGCAAGCACAACTTGAAGAAATATCATCAAATACATTGTCAATTCAACTTAGCTCATTCAGGGGCTTCTTGAAATCAGGTACATTATGGATACAATACCCAACAAATACGGTGAGGCTCATAACTTAACATTTTATAAGTCACAGGACATGAGTATAACACCATTGGAGTGCATCCATGGTGAGCTATTTGAACCGACCATTACCGCCAGTCTTGGAGGCAGCATGTATCTATTGGTTTTTATTGATGACTACATGAGGTACACTTGGGTATACTTCATTAAGGGGAAATTCAGATGCGTTCCATTTTTTGTGGAGTTTAAAGAGCTAGTTGTGGCCTGCAGATCTAAAAGTTGAGATCGGACAATGGAGGTGAGTTCGTTTCAACTGAGTTCTCTAACTTCTACAGGAATCACGGTATCCGGAGAGAGCTCACTTGTGCTCATACTACACAAAAAATGGAGTAGTAGAGTGGAAGATCTGTCATCAGACAGAGACCTGCAAGTGTTGGCTTCATGCCAAGGCATTTCGAGGTCTTTCTGGGAGGAGGGGATGGAATGCGTGACATATTTCATCAATCAGATACCTCTGAGTCCGATCCTCATGAATTCTCCTCACGAGCTGATTTTCAAAGAGAATCCCAGTGTGAAACATCTTCAAATGTGTGAGTTGACCTGCTTTGTACACGTCCTAGATGTTCTTAGGACAAATCTAGATGTAAAGATGAGTAAGCTTGTCTTCGTGGTCTTTGATGAGCAGAAGAAGGGATGGAAGTGTATGGATCGAGTGACTAAGAAGTTCATCATCTCGATAGAGGTGGTCTTCGATGATGACGTCATATGGTGGTGACTCTTTTGTGGAGATGTCGGAAAGTAGGTCAGATGGCGGGCAGGAGGAGGCTACTAAAGATCTTCTTTTGGAGCTGCATGGGTCACCAGGAGCTCTAGGTTGTTTTGCTCTGGGGTATAGGTTTCTTGTTTAAGAAGCAGGGAGAGTGATGCTCCAGGTGCTTCTAGTTCCAGGGCAGATGCTTCTAGTTCATGAAGTAGGGGGAGCAATGCTTCTAGTTCTAGGGCAGAGGCTTCTTATTCATGAAGAAAGGGGAGCGATGCTCCAGGTTTGCCCAGGAACGGAGCTAATTTATAAAAAGTAGTGGTGGTCGTTAGTCGTGATCTGGTGATGGTTAAAATTCACTCTAGCGTGCGATTCTAAATCGATAAGGTAAGTGTACCTATTGTTCTAGAGGATAGTATCAATTGTCATATTTAGACTCGGGGCCCGTTGACTACATCTACTCACGTAAATTAATATTATTTTATCGAAAAAAATAGAAGATTAATTAAACTATGAACTAAAATTAGCACGTGATCTAGACTCCCTTTAAAATAAAATAAACTTTCATGAATTGCAAGCTTCTAAATTAACTACTTCGACCATGGAGGTTCCCAATTTACAAGAGCGCCTCTCTTGAGAATACACTCTCGACTAAATTTTGGTTTATCGATTAAGACCTCTCGGCCAGTCGAAACCCCTAAGCTTGCTTTAGGCGGTAAACCCCGCTATTGAATTTTACTCCAATCCGGAAGATTCATGTCATCCTCTCCTGAGGAGTGCATTAAAATCCTTCTACCTTTGAGCGATCTACTCGTATACACAACCTCTTGGTAAATCTAGGAAACGGATCTAAAATCAAAATCGAAGATAAATTGTAGCGGAAATAATAGAGAGCTTGGCAAGAAAGAAGAAATTTATTTTATTTAAAGCTTGTCATGATCAGGTGCTAATCAAATTAACTACTCAACATGATAATGAAAAATACATAAAAAAGGAAAACTAAAACATGATTGAATAAAGGAAAATTTTTTGAATTAAAAATGAAAGATAGGGTAAGCTCTGAACAACTCTAGAGGGGGGGGGGGGTGAATAGAGTTTTTAATGTTTTTTTGATTTTTCCAGAAATAACAAGTCTTTAATCAAATATGTTACTATGATATAAGTGTATAAGTGTACAAGTGAATTAGAGAAAGCGTTACTAAGCTACACAACAAAATATATCACAACACATGCAATTATATCACA
The DNA here is from genome assembly GCA_039513925.1 of Platanthera zijinensis. Taxonomy (NCBI): domain Eukaryota; kingdom Viridiplantae; phylum Streptophyta; class Magnoliopsida; order Asparagales; family Orchidaceae; genus Platanthera; species Platanthera zijinensis. Next base: position 172,049,947 of record CM077078.1, read on the forward strand.
CCACAAGCACATAGGAAAATAACAGCCACACAGACAACACAGGAATTTTATAGTGGTTCCCAAACTTGGGTACATCCACTCTTCTACCACCCTAGGTAGGAATCCACTACAGGATTTGATCAGGTGACTGCCACCAATGAGCTTTTGATTAGGTGCTCAAAAATAAGCCCAAGTCTTTTGGAAGGAGACTTGCAACTAGAATTATTTTTAAGGGAATTAAAACCCTGTACACAGGTGGGGAAGAGAGGTTGATTGAAGTCTTCTTTTCTCAAATCGAAATGAGAAGACTTTGTGGGTTCTGTGATGTTGTCAAAGCTCCCGCTTAGATCTTGAATGGTTCAGGAGTGGAAGATTTGCAAGGGGTGAGTAGTCCTTCTGCTGTAAGATCTACTTTCTGAGATCCTTTGACTGATTTGAATATTTTTGTCACTTGAGATCCTGGAAAACAAAGAAGGAGAAGAAAGACTCTTGATAGTGATTGTTGTTCTTTCTTCTTCTTTTTAGAGCTGTTGATTTTTTTTCTTCAAAAAGCTATATGTGTTGCCCAGTATTCTTAAAAGTTTCTCGTGTGTATTGCTTCTTTTGTAGAGAGATGATCCACTTGATAACTGCCTCTTGATCGAATTCAAAATCCTGCAATCAGTGCTTAGCCGAAATCTCGGAAAATGAAAACGGCAAGTATACTGTCATATATTCTATTCTATGTCTGTCCAGAGATATAACCAATTAATTCCATGGGGGATATTTGCAATCAATGCTGCCAGTAACGGCTCTATTCAAATGCATTGATTATTCAAGAAATTAACGACCTATAATAGATATACAATAAGGAGACAGAAAAGGAAAGAATAAATAACAATATGTCTTACAGTTTTCATCGACCAGAGAACAGCTTTTGTCGACCTGAGTTCTGCAAACAACTGCATTATATAAACCGACGGATACTGTGCTCTAAGTTCATTTAGCTGAGAATGTGAAATTAGTCGACCTCAAAACTTGGTCAAACTGACAGTATTGAGATAATAGCACATCTGGCATTGAGTGATCTTTGGCACTAATAGTTGAAGAGTTAGTTGATCTGAGAGCAGAGTTCGTCGAGATCAGGTCTAGATCGTCGAGCTGAGCCTTGAGAAACAGAATTAATCTAGTAGGAGTCCAAGATCGTCGAGTTGAGTCCTGAAGTCTGGACTTATAATATTTTCTGGTGTTGAACCACTTCAATCAGAATTAGTTGATCAAAGATCAAAGTTCTTCTGGCTGATGTTCTTGGTTCGTCGACTGAGTGTTAGACTTAGAAGGTATTACTTTGTCGAGCTGGGGACTTAGTTCATCGAGCTGGGGACTGAGTTCGTCGAGCTGGGCTCAGAGAATTCTCCCTGAGTTCATCTAGCTGAGCTCGACTTTTGTCGACTGGAGATCGACGAACGTTGAACTCCTTTTTCTAAGTCTGAATTCTCCAAGTCTTGAGTATTTAGTAGTGTTGAAGGCTGGTCCTTTGTACTGTTGACTCTAAGTACTTGATCTAGAGTCTAGGACACGTCTATGACCCTGATCTATACATGTTGGGTCATATCCTAATTTATTTAACCTAGCCCAAATCCAACTAGGGGTTCCAACGATCTCTCCCTATTTGGGTGAGGTCATTAATAACAGACTCAATACAAAAAATATACAAAGCAGGAACACAATATATATTTGACAGATAATTTAATAACAAGTGCAGCAGATATATGTACATAGTCAGCTTTGTAACAGAAAGAAAACATAATTTTAACAAAGTATACCAAAAGTAGCAATTCTTCTTCAGGATTTTCTGTTTCTACTTCTTGGATTTTTCGTCCTTCTTCTTTTCTCCAGGCTTGGTAAATATAATTTCCCTTTTAGGATTGGCTGCTTCTCTTTTTGATAGATACAGATATGCTGCTCCAATCACTATCTGAGTTGATGTTCTGGGAACAATTGCCTCTAGATGTCTATCCATATAATCAGCAGGGTCAAATAATTTCTTGCTCACCTGATGTCTTTCATGTTCTTTTTCTTTATAAGTACACATTGTAGAGAATTTAGTTGGATCTTGTCCTTCTTCACTGGCCTTTTTAATCTGTGGTGGAGCAATCAATTCTTGAAGCCTGTCCATCCTGAAGTTTTGATCATCATTCTGGCTGATAGGTGACTTATCTTCTTGAGAGGGTAGCAGGATGATAGGCCTGAATTGTGTTGAATTTTCTTGGAAGTTTGTTGCAATCTAGCTTTCATTACTTTGAGTGTACAATGATTTTGGAGGTGCAACTTCACTATTTTTTCCTTTGGGTTTATTGCATACAGAGTGTCTTCTTTATTCAGCTTGTGGTTGAGGAGGAGAGAATTCTGGTTTTTTTTACACTAATTTTTTTATTTGTTCTGTATAGCTACTATATCTTTGCTGACAACTTCCATGTGATTGCTGTCTAGATTACCTTTCTTTCTTCCTATAAGTTCTGGTGAATGAGGGCTTGGAAGTTACATCTGACTTTTGAGAACTAATTCCAGAAGCACCAGCAACAGGTTGAGGAGGAGGAGGGGGATTCTTCCTGTATTTGTAAGCTGGGGGTGGAGAGTACCTCCTACTTTTCTTCCTGGCCTTTTGTTCATTCTTTGAGAGCAACATCCAGGCCAGCATTCCCTTGTATGGGGTTATTTTTTGTAAGATATAGTAGGTAGTATCATTGGTGTTTCCAGGTTTGGGAGCAGGAGGAGGTGGAGCCTTCCTTTCCTTAGAGATTTTCCATTTATTAGATTCCTCCTCCTCCTCATCATCATCATTGAAGGATTGAGGATTGTTATAAATGTCATCAATCTCTCTTTGAGCTTCATCAGAGCTTGTTTTCTTTGTTGTATGAGATGGAACTTGGGAGGGAACTGGAGAACTGTATACTTCTATGCTCTGAGCAGCTAACTTGTTTTCTTCCTCTATGTATGCCATAATCGATGCATCCAGATCTGGTACTAGAGAATCATCCATTACAAAGACTGGAGCCATATGAGAAGATACAATTGGGGAGGCAATCTATCTAGATGATGGAGTTGCAGGAATGTCAAAACTGGCCTTTAGTTGTTTGACAACATCAGGGCTTATTGGGGAAGAATATGGAATAATAGCCAATGAAGGCTTAGTATACTCAGCTGGAGGAAGACTGTGATGAGCTGTATCAAAAGAACTTAACAAACTCATTAAGTCTACTATGGGATTAATGAAAATATCACCAATAGTATTTATTTTTAGTATAACTGACTCATCAATGTCAATGTCAGTTTCAATAAAATGAATCAAATCTAATAAATCTTCTTCTGTTTCTATATCCATGTCAGTTGTATCTGAGATCTGTATAACTGGTCCTACTACTACTAGTCCTGCTGCTGCTGCTACTGCTACTTCTTCACCAAGTATCTCCCCCTGCCTGGTTTCAGCATGTGCTGAAGCCAGGCCCACAACTGAAGATGGAGCAGTGGTGAGGGCAGATATTTGGGTTGCAAGAGAGGATATGGAGGCAACTAGAGGAGAAATGGCCTCTACTATAAGGGTTTTGAGTACTTTGGTGAGAAGTGTGATGAGAGTGGTGGAGCGATCCAGGGTTAAAGAGGCAGATGGTGGGGCAATAGCTGAAGGAGTAGATATGGTTGATGGAGGTGGAGGTGGAAGTGGAGTTTCTAAGGGGAAGTCATTTTGTGGGGATGGGGAGTTTAGGGGAGAGGAGAGTAGGTTAAAGGAAGGGAGGGAGGAGAGGTTGATGTGAGGGATGTCAACCAGGTGAGATGGTAGAGGGGATAAAGGGGGTATAGGGATGGAGGTATCAGGTTGAGGTGAAGGTGGAGGAGATAGTAGATGTGTAGGGTAAGAGGGAAGTGGATATGCTGGTGGTGTTGGAGTATGGATGTGGATGGTAGTAAAAGGTGAGGTTGGTTGGGCTTTTTGTTTGGATGGAACTTGAGGGGCAGGATGTGGTTGAGGAGTCGAAGGGAGCCCATCAGTGGAATGGGGAGAGGCTGGTGAAGACCTTGTACTCTTGGAAGTTTTAGTGTAGGAGGAGGTAGCATTAGTTAGCTTGGTGATGGTCCTCTCCCACTTTCCAAAAAGAGCACAGGTCAGTCTCTTTGAGGCATTGATGGATATGGTCGAGGAGACTAGGGATCCTGCATCCTTTTCCTTTAGGAAGATCCCTAGGATCCTTCCATAACATACATCTTTCTTGTTATTCTTCTTTGTGATCAAATCGAACAGAATCTGTGCCCAGTTCATAGCTTTCTTATTTACAATGGCACACATGACCAGGAACTGATGCCTGGTGTTATAATCATGCGCAGTGTGCTTCTCAAGCTACACTTTCCCAACTATATCTGCGAGAAATTTATACTCGGCAGACAGAAGTTTCTTAAGGAGGTTGTTTGGGGTGTCTCCAGAATACCCCATTGTATTCAGCATTAAATCAAACTCTTCATAATCAATTTCTAAATTCTCCTCATGATTTTTCAATCCAAAAATTTCTATAATAATATCGGGGGTAAGAGAAATTGCATTACCCGCGATGGTGCCGGTCATCTTGTTCTCATCGACAGTAGCTGTGTATACCCATTCTCTAATTTCTATAGCAGATATCTTTATCCAGGTTGAGAGCAGAGTCTTCAGTTGTTGTTCTTGTAGTAGTTGGAGAATGTTCGGGAAAACTGGATCAGAATACTGGAATGATTCAAAGTCTATGTCGAAACAAACATCAAATTTCATGGCAGTGAGAGAACCAGCGGGAATCGCCATGAAAGCACCTGCAAAAGGAAAACGATGATCAACTGCAAAGTGAACGGAAAGCGCGGGACGGAGGTTGAAGAAAACCTAAATATAAGGTTTTCCAGAATATTAACCGACAAGCTCCGGTCTACGAAAAAGAAAAAAATATTCGTTCTGAGGTCGACGAAATAATTTAAGGTTAAACAGTTCGTCGAACTCAGTCTGAAGGATATAAGACATTTCGTCGATCTCTGGTCGACGAAAGGTTTATGAAGTAAGTTTGTCGATCTCGGGTCAACGAAAATCACTTCACTAAGAGATTTCATCGAGCTCAAGTCGACGAAAAATCTCAAGAACAGTTATCAGTTCGTCGATCTTAGGTCGACGAACTGAGACAATTCTTTGACTATAGACAGAGCATTAGATTAAATCCCTACCATTTATCATACCACGCTGATTGACAAAGAACAGTTACTTGGATGAGTCCAATGGCTTAGTGAATATATCTGCTCTTTGCAAATCAGTAGAGATAAATTCAAGTTTAATCTTTTGTTTGTCAACACAATCTCTAATGAAGTGGTGTCTGATGTCTATATGCTTGGTTCTAGAATGCAATACTGGATTTTGTGCAATTGAAATAGCACTTGTATTATCACATAGAATAGTTGAATTATTTAAGTTGACACCATAATCCTGTAGTTGGTTTTGTATCCACAAAATTTGTGAACAGCAACTGCCTGCAGCCATATATTCAGCTTCAGCAGTAGATGTTGAAACAGATGTTTGTTTTCTACAGAACCAAGATACAAGTCTGTCACCAAGGAACTGACAAGTCCCAGATGTGCTTTTCCTGTCTACTCTGCATCCAACATAATCAGCATCAGAGAATTTAGTTAACACAAATGTTGATTCTATTGAATACTAGAGGCCTAGATCTAGACCACCTTTTATATATCTTAAAATCCTTTTCAAGAAAATAAGGTGAGATTCTTTAGGGTTCACCTGGAACCTTGCACAAAGATATATGGAAAACGTAATATCTGGTCTGCTTGCTGTTAAATATAGTAGGGATCCAACAATGGCCCTATACATAGTCTGATCAACTAGTTTTCCAGATTCATCAGCATCTACAACATCATTGGCAGCCATGGGAGTTTTCATGGCAGAGGAATCATTCATCCAAAACTTCTTAATAAGCTCTTTAGCATATTTAGACTAAGAGATGAAGATCACTTTAGGGGTTTGTTTCACTTTGAGACCAAGGAAATATGAGAACTAACCCATGCTACTCATCTTAAACCTTGAGTGCATTAAATTAGAATTTTTTTTTCACAGTTTTGGATAAGTAGAACCAAAAATTATGTCATCTACATATATTTGCACTAAGAGAATTTTATCATGATGTAGTTTTGTAAAAAGAGTTCTATCTACCATGCCTCTAGAAAAACCATGCTCTAAAAGAAATCTGGCTAAGGTTACATACCAAGCTCTTGGAGCTTTCTTTAAACCATAGAGAGCCTTATGCAATTTAAAAACATAAGAGGGATAAGATGGAGAGATAAAACCTGATGGTTATTCAATATACACCTCTTCTTTGATTTCTCCATTTAGGAATGCACTTTTCACATCCATCTGGTAGACTTTAAACTTTTTGAATGCTGCATAAGCTAAGAAAATCCTTATAGCTTCAAGTCTGGCAACTAGAGCAAATATTTGATCATAATCAATTCATTCCTCTTGCCTGTATCCTTGAGCCACAAGCCTTGCCTTGTTCCTCAATATCACACCTTGGGCATCAAATTTGTTTCTGAATACACACTTAGTCTCAATTACTGGATAGCCCCTGGGCCTTTGAACTAAGTCCCAAACTTTACACGTCACAAACTGGTTGAGTTCCGCTTGCTTTGCAGTGATCCAGTTTGGATCTTGCTCTGCATCAGATATGGATTGAGGCTCAATTTGAGAGAGAAAGCAGGCAAGCATCACATCAGGGTTGATTTGATGTCTTGTCTACACTCCTAATGATATGTCTCCAATTACTTGAGATCTAGGGTGATCCCTAAGTGTGACAAGATCATTAGGTGGAGTTGGTTCAGCAACAGTTATTTGATTTAATTCCTCTTGTGGAATTATATCAACTGTTTGAGGAAATTGAACTGCTTCCACAGTCTCTTCTTCACTTTCAACTTCTAATATTGCTTGTGGAGAGGGATGTGATTCATCCTTTGAAGTAAGATTTAGGTCATCCAAGCTCTCTCACAAATTTTATACCTGTAGATTATTGTTGGTAGAGATGTCTCTCTCCCTGTAAGACATTAGATTCATCAAATGTTACATGCATAGATTCCTCAATTTTTAATGTTGATTTATTAAACACCCTATATGCCTTGCTGACTTGGGAATATCCTAGAAAAATTCCCATTGCAGCTTTAGCTTCAAACTTTCTAAGATGTTTCTTGTCATTATTATGCATATAACATGTACATCCAAATACTTTAAAATATATTATTATAGGTTTCTTCCCTTTGAGTAGTTCATAGGGAGTCTTAACCTTTAGTTTATGTATTAGGCTTTTATTCAGGACATAATTTGATGTGCATACTACCTCTGCCCAATAGGATAGGGGCATGTAAGCATCTGCAAGTAATGTGCTTGCAGCTTCAATGTGTATTCTATTCATCCTTTCAACTACCCCATTTTATTGAGGAGTTCTTGAAGCTGAGAAACAATGTCTGATACCTTCCTTCTCACAGAACTCTAGCATTAAAAGAGATTCAAACTCAGTACCATGATCACTTCCTATCAATGCAACTTGAGTAGAATACTCAATCTGTATGTTCTTAAGAAAATTTGTGAGAACCTTATAAGTATCTGACTTAGTTCTCAAAAAGAAAACCCATGTGAATCTGGAGAAATCATCTACAATAACTAATGTATAAGACTTTCCTCCTAGACTTTGTACTGCAATAGGGCCAAAAAGGTCCATATGGAGCAAGTACAAGATTCTAGGTGAATCACTCTTATTAGTGGATTTAAAACTAGATTTAGTTTGCTTTCCTAGCGGACAAGCCCTACAGAGGCCTTCCTTCATGTAAGGACTAGAAGGTAAATCTCTAACAAGATTGTCTTTAAATAACCTAGCTATATTTTTATGGTTTACATGTCCTAGTCTTTTATGACATAGGCTAGTTTGAATGCTAACCGAATTGAATAAGCAAATTTCAGATTTAGATGATTTAAAATTTACTAAGTAGATGTTGTCTTGTCTAATTCCTGTTAAAACAGTGGTGTTGTTTAAAGAAATAAGACACAAAGAGTTAGTGAAGCTTACTTGATAACCTGTATCAAATAATTGGCTTACTGATATCAGGTTATGCTTAAGACAATTTACATAGGTCACTTTCTTGAATGTGACAGCTCCATAGTTGAAGTCTCTATAGCCTTCTGTCAGTCCAAAGCCCGAGTCCCCAATGATTACTTAAGGTCCAATCTTGGCTTTATAGTTGATAAGGCATTCCTTGCAACCTGTCATATGTTTAGAGCAACCACTGTCTAAGTACCACTTATTTTGAGTGACAGGGTTCTCTTCTACCTGCAAAAGGATTAGCAGTTTTTGACCCAGGTTACCTTGGGTCCTTGTTGTTTAATATAACTGAAACTTGAAATAAATGAATATTCAGCGTTATCCTTATAACCTAAAGGATGATAGCTTCTAGGAGGTATGACCCACTAACTAAAGTGATTAAAGGTTTTATCAGTTTTTAGGTAACTCTGGTTATAAACTGAGTTTGACAAATTTGATTATGTTCGTCGATCTGAGCTCGACAATCTGGGTTGAGTTCTTCGATCTTTACTCGAAGAATGGAAGTATCCATTCTCAGAGCCCCTGAAATGTCAATCTCTACTTGACGATCCATACTGATTTCGTCTATCCCAGTTCGAAGAATAGTTTACATTATTATTTGCATTCAGGGTTCGTCGTTCTAAGGTCGACGAAACATACCTATTTCTTCATTCTGCATTCGACGAAATATGCTTAACATAGTTATGCTGTTTGTTTTCCCTTTTCTGATTGGTTTTATTAAGTTCTAACTGTTTAAGAACTTTGTTATCTTTCTCTACCTGTTCAGTATTTTTCTTACCATTTTCAGAGATGAAGTTAATTGGTTTTGACAATTGATTTTTCTGAATTAGTATTGGTTCACTAGATGAGGCTCCTAATCCTAGTTTGTTATTGTTAGATCTTGTATTAAATGTGCTAGTAATATCTAACAGTTGTAAGCTTCTACCATTCATGGATTCTTATAGTTCCTTAGCCTTACTTATTTCAGATTTTAGAAAAACTATTTGTTTATTGGCTAAGCTTAATTCTTCAGTTAATTTTTCACTTTCAGCAATGATTTTGTCTTGTTCTAAAAGTTTTTCCCTGAGAAGTTTGATTTCCTTCTCAGATCCTATTAGTTATAAACACAAGAGTTTAAATTTAGATTGAAATTCTTTAGATTGAAAGTCATAGGAAGCAATTACCTGATCCTCTTCAGAGAGGAATTATTAATCATTTGATTCTTCTGAATCTGATATGTTGTTTCCTGCATCTATTGCCATAAGGCAAACTTCCCTTGCCTTCTTTTCTTCTTCATCATCTTCACTGGAACTGGAGGAGGATGTTTCATCTTTAGTATCACTCCAGGTTTCAGCTATAAAGCCCTTCTTCTTCTTTTTGTACTTGCTGGAGGAGGCCTTGCTGTGCTGATGTCTTCTTGAGTCTTTTTCATGCCTTGTGTCTTTCTTTTGGGCTTCTGGGCATTCAGAGATGAAGTGTCTAGGTTTACTGCACACAAAAAAGACAACCTCTTTAGAAGGGGTCTTATCATACCTAGGTTTATCTTCTTTCCTTGAGGGCTTTCTCCCGAAGTCCTTCCTTGCCATTTTATAGAATCTCTTAGCAAAGAGAGCCATAAGATCTTCATTGGCTGGAAAGTTTGGAGATTCATCTACAGCTTTGAGTGCTAAGTTTTGTTCCTTTCTAGTAGGTGTTGAAGCCTTTGGTTCAACTGCAGCTTCTCTTGACTTGATCAATTGCTCATAGGATTTGAGCTTTCCAAGCAGAGATTCTGTTAAGATTTCAGCCATGCTTCTGGCTTCTCTTATGGGCCAGATTCTAGAGTCTCATGTACTTGGGAAGCACATGAGGATCTTATCATTAACCTCAGTCAGAGTAATTTCTTTGTCTAGTGTTCTGAGTTCTCTGATGATGGAGCTTAGCCTATTATACATTACTTCCACAGATTCTGCTTCATCCTTCCTTAAATTCTCATATTTGGATATGAGGTTTGATTTTCTATCCTTCCTCTCATTAGCAGATCCTGCTACCATTTGGTTGAGGGAATCCCAAATGGTTTTGGCAGATGTGCATTCAGCAACTTTTCGAAATATGTCATCTGACATAGTTTGGGCCAGTATGTTCATAGCTCTAGCATCAGCAATCGTTGCTTTCTTATGTGCATCAGTTTGATCTAGAGGAGGCATTGCACTGAGATTTACTGGGGTTGAAGTAGAGGACACTGGAGCTGGTGGTCTTGTCAAGATGGAATTAAAAATGTCCTAATCAATAGAGTTCATATAAAGTTTGATTCCTGCCTTCCAGATTCCAAACTTTTGCAAGTTGCAAACTGGAGGTCTTGTGCTGACATATTCCTTGTTTTGTGCCATGATATCAGAAAATAAAATTTAAACTGAGAAACTAGTAAGACTTATTAGGAGTTTATCCTGAGGATCTTGATTAATCCAGGTGTAAGCCTGTATGATGTGATTAACCACCCTCTGATACTAATTGAAAGATAGGGTAAGCTCTGAACAACTCTAGGGGGGGGGGTGAATAGAGTTTTTAAAGTCTTTTTGATTTTTGCAGAAATAACAAGTCTTTAATCAAATATGTTTCTATGATATAAGTATATAAGTGTAGAAATTAATTAGAGAAAGGGTTATTAAGCTACACAGCAAAATATATCACAACACAGGCAATTATATCGCAGTACAAGCACACAGGAAAATCACAGCCACACAGACAACACAAGAATTTTATAGTGGTTCCCCAAACTTGGGTACATCCACTCTTCTACCACCCTAGGTAGGAATCCACTACAGTTTTGATCAGGTGACTGCCACCAATGAGCTTTTGATCAGGTGCTCAAAAACTAACCCAAGTCTTTTGGAAGGATACTTGCAACCAGAATAATTTTGAGGGCAATTAAACCCTGTACAGAGGTGGGGATGAGAGGTTGATTAAAGTCTTCTTTTCTCAAATCAAAATGAGAAGACTTTGTGGATTCTGTGATGTTATAATAGCTCCCCCTAAGATCTTGAATGGTTCAGGAGTGGAAGCTTTGCATGGGGTGAGTAGGCCTCTTGCTGTAAGATCTACTTTCTGACATCCTTGACTTATTTGAATATTTTTGTCACTTAAGATCCCAGAAAACAAAGAAGGAGAAGAAAGACTCTTGATAGTGATTGTTATTCTTTCTTCTTCTTTTGAGAGCAGTTGATTGTTTTCTTCAGAGAGCTGTATGCAATGCCCTGTATTCTGAAGAGTTTCTCGTGTGTATTGCTTCTTTTGCAGAGAGATGATCCCCTTGATAACTGCCTCTTGATCGAATTCAAAATCCTGCAATCAATGCTTACCCGAAATCTCGAAAAATGAAAACGACAAACAATTAATTCCATAGGGGATATTTGGAATCAATGCTGCCAGTAACGACTCTATTAAAATGCATTGATTATCTAGGGAATTAATGACCTATAATAGATATACAATAAGGAGACAGAAAAGGAAAGAATAAATAACAATATGTCTTATAGTTTTCGTCAACCAGAGAACAACTTTCGTCTACCTGAGTTCTACGAACAACTGCACTGCATAAACTGACGGATACAGTGCTCTAAGTTCGTCTAGCTGAGAATGTGAAATTAGTCGACCTCAGAACTGGGTCAAACTGACAGTATTAAGATAATAGCACATCTGGCGTTGAGTGATCTCTTGCTCCGAGAGTTGAAGAGTTAGTTGATCTGAGAGCAGTGTTCGTCGAGCTCAGGTCAAGATCGTCGAGCTGAGCCTTGAGAAACAGAATTAGTCCAGTAAGAGTCAAAGATCGTCGAGCTGAGTCCTAATGTCTGGACTAAGAATATATTCTGGTGTTGAACCACTTCAATCAGAATTTGTTGATAAAAGATCAATGTTCTTCTGGCTGATGTTCTTGGTTCGTCGACTGAATGTTAGACTTAGAAGGTATTACTTCGTCGAGCTGGGGACTGAGTTCGTCGAGATGGGGACTGAGTTCGTCGAGCTGGGCTCGGAGAATTTTCCCTGAGTTCGTCTAGCTGTGCTAGACTTTCGTCGACCAGATATCGACGAACGTAAAACTCCTTTTTCTAAGTCTTGAATTCTCTAATTCTTGAGTCTTTAGCAGTGTTGAAGGCTGGTCCTTTATACTATTGACTCTAAGGACTTTATCTAGACTCTAGGACACGACTATTGATCTATACATGTTGGGTCATATCCTAATTTAGTGAACCTAGCCCAAATCCAACTAGGGGTTCCAACAAAAACATAAACTATGAAATTAGAATTACATAAAGAAATGCAATAAAACTACTGAAATTGGCTAAACAGCTACTCCTACTCTACTCCATGATGCCTTCTCAGCTTCTGGCTCTGCCTGGAATTTATAGGAATTTTTCAGGAGAGTTTAGTGCCTCAGTCATGCCCGTGACTAGGGGCCATATAAAGTGCAGAAGCATCCTCTTAAAAGCTCGGGAACGTTGGGAGAAAAACTTCAAACATTGCTTTTTTGTGGGTCACACCCATAGGTTATGCCCATGACCTAGGGCATGTCTATACTATTACTGAAAAAGGCGAGAAGGAGAAATGGCGGGAGTTAATCTGGTATTGATAAATATGTCACGCCCCTAGGTCACGCCTGTGACCTAGGGCGTGTAAGCTGAAAACTGTCTGGATCCAAAACTGGCGTCATAAAGAATGGCACGCCTGATCATTACGCCATCGTGTCAAGCTCGTGAATTTGAGGTCAGGTGATGCGGTCTACGACAAGTGTACCGTTAACACAAGTTATATAAAGTGGGCAAATTTTCCCAAGTATCGATCTCTCAAGGAACACAGTAAGGTGGAGTTAATTTTGATAAGGACTTGAGATTGAAGTCCTTAGGCCGATGTTTACGAAGGGGGTTTTGATTGTTTGCGAAAAAAGAAAGTAAAACACTTAGTAACTACTCTTATGCAATGCCACTATACAATGCTTCGCCAAGCGGATGGAAAACTACATGTGTCGTTTTGCACCAAATCGCTAGGCGGATGGACGAGTAGGCTTGCGAATGAGGTGGTGAGAACGACAAAATAGAAAGTAAAATACTAATAAACTACTCATATGCAACGCCGCTATGCGATGCTTCACCAAGCAGATGGAAAACTACACGGGTCGTTATGCACCGAATCGCTAGGCGGATGGATGAGTAGGCTTTCAGATGAGGTGGTTAGAACGGCGAAATGAGGGTCGTAAGCACCTCTTTGCTACGCACGTCACTAGCAATTGCTAGTGCGGCACTATGTGGTGAAGGATGGATAATGGCGCACCTCAAGAAAATAACGTGAATATAAAATCACATAGACATGATTGTACACAAACGTATATCAAATTTAACACACTTCATTAAATACAAAGAGATCAAACTATATTATCAACTACAAGAGAAGAAGAAAGTGCGAAATCAACTAGATCTGAAGTCTTGCTGAGGATTCACGGAAGGAATCGCTGGGTTGTCAATCCACATTCTAGCTCGGTCCTCAACTACGTCCGGGGTATAAGAGGCTGTCACTAACTCCCAATGGATCCGTCTTCTTCGTGTCACGATCTGGTGGAGGATGACACAAACTCCTCCGATCTTGATGGTGAAAGCTAGGTCAAACCCTTCTTGAAGCTCAAGGATGAAGGAGGAAGCCGAGAGGAAGCTCCGGCTTGAATTTCACATTGAAAGCTTGGTCGCAGTCCCTCCCTACGGTGGAGGAAGAAGGAAAATGGCAGAACCCTCCTCGGAGGCGAAAACGGAGGAGAAAAAGTCTAGAATTCGGAATTAGGGAGGAACCTTCGAATTTATAGATTGCAGAAATTACAATGCACATGATCAGTGGCGCACGACCATTGGTTGTGTGCACTATGTCAAGTGATCGTGCATATTGGCATGGCAGGACTCAAAGAAAAACTGGGATAACGCGCACGAGCAGTGGCACATGACCAAAGGTCGTGCGCAATATGTCCAATGGTCGTGCGATTGCCCCAGATAGAACTCCAGAAAAAAGGAATAAATACGCACGAGCAGTGGCGCACGACTGGTGGTTGTTCGCACTATGTCCGATGCTCGTGCAAATTCCTCAGACAGAACTTTGAAAAATGGAGAATATTGTGCACAATCAATGGCTCACGACGAGTGGTTGTGCGCTATAGATCCAATGATCGTGCGCAGGGTTCCTGTACTGTTTGGAGTTCGACGAATAGGCCACGTACGACTAGCGATCGTGCGCTAAGGTGTCCACTGATCGTGCACGTGTAAAAATGCACGATCAGTGGCCCTTAGGTAGAAAACATTCCCAAACAATCCCGGGACACGCACACGACCTTTGTACTTACAGTGAAAACAGACAAGCCACCGAAACGGGCATACCACATTCTCCATACACATAAAAACACCAAGTAGGGCAAAAGAATAATAACTATGAAATCACACAGAAAACGGGCCAAAAGTGCACCTTAACATGGAATGGGCATAATAATAAATATGAATAATTATGGCTCTAAAGTGTAGTGCATCAACGAGAAAACTAGCCCAGATGAGTCCAAAAATAAGTATACAAATAGGACTCATCATCAGTCCCGTGTCTGAGGCATGTAAATTTAATCTGATGTGGAAATGTATTCTGGAGTTCCTGGGTGGGTCACGCCTGCTGGTCACGCCCGTGACTCTAGGGTCACACCTATGACCTGGGCATGTAGATGTGATTTTTATAGATTTCTTCAATTTCTTCTCCTGATCTGTCCTTAAAGCTCCAAATTGATATTTGCAGCCCAGATTATCCTAAAATACAAAAAGAAAGTAATTAGAAACTAAATTCATAAAATATAATTATAAACTAATTAATTATTAAATAAAAACTATATAAAATAAGGATAAAATTAGAGTTATCAAATACCCCCATACTTACTCGTTTGCTCATCCCGAGCAAACAACTTTCCACAGGGAGTAGAAAAATTTCAATGCTAGAAAAGAAAATTGAACCTAAGGAGTAAATTGCGAAGTCTTACGCATATGTGTGTTGCTATTTTAGCAGAAAAACATACTCAACTTATAAAATAGTTTTTAATTTTCTAGAAAGTTTTTTCACTTATTATTTCTACTTCAAAATTGAAAACCCGATAAATCCTAAAATTATATTTAGGGATATGGTATCGTGCGAACTAAGATTGGCTTTACACCAAACGAATATCAAGATACCGTCTAAATAAATCCATCAATATCGATGGCCATAGGCTTGCCCTTCCACACTCTCGCCACGACACAAATCTAACTTATAAACATAAATCAATAGGACTTAACTAGGTTGATACGTAGGCTTGGGTTTTGGTGTTGATAATCAAAGATAAACACGATGGCTAGTCACACCCAAACCTTAAGAGAGAGCTTGCACAACATAATTAATCATGGCTTTAAAAACATATCCAATTTCCCAAACCTCTTTATTTTTTTTTCTTTTCATACATATTTTTTTATTTTTATTTCTCTTTCTTCCCTTTCAAAATTTTTTCTAATGTTTTCAAAAGGAAGGAGAAAAAAAATAAACTCTCTTTTTTCTATTAGAATAGTCACCAACATTAAATAACTCCAAATCACTCACCAGGTTTTTTATATATAAAACCATTATCGAGCTCAGACTTAGGTGTGTGATTAAGATGCTTTTTAGGCCGTGGTGAAAAAATCGTTGGAGCTAAAACAAAAGGTAGGGTAATAGGCTCAAAGTGTGTTAGCAAAGATAATGCAATAGGAATGGGTGCAAAGGCTAAAACTCTCCAAATGATATGTTTATATCCTATTCATGTGATGGAGACGACGTCTCTCAACAAGTTGAAGATGAAGACGACATGCTTATGGAAGTTATCTCTCGGCCTCCAAGTAAATATTTGCGGCGCCGTGATGATCATGTGGAGCGACGCCAAAAGATCCTCCCGCGGCGCAAACCAATCTATAGATGGCTTAATTAAACCATTTTTATGTTTCTTTAATTTGCAATGTCTATGCAATGTTTATGCCATGTTGTGTTTTAGTTTAATGTGTGTTGTTTTTATTTATTTATTACGGGGTGCAAATAGCTGAACTCTTGCTGTAGCCTATATATAGGCAAGAATGTTTTCATTATGGATTATTGAATGAGAAAATATTGAAACCCTAATTTTTCCCCTCTTGAGATTCCTCTTTTCCCTCTCCTTTGTCGAACTCCTCCTTTCCTCCCTCTCCTTGGTCGCCGTCCATCCTCTCCTCCCTTCCTCCTTCTTGGATCCTATTCTCCTCCCTCCTTCCCTCTTCTACTTGCAAAACCGAGCCCCCCACTTCCTCTTCAAGAAAAACCGACCACTTGCCACTAAGCCAAGCCGCCGACCTCCACCACCATCACCACCCGAGCCCCCCTTTAATCATCAAACCCGACCACCACCTCTCCTCCACAAAACCGACCTCATCCTTCTCAAGCAAAATCCGACCACCTCACATATCTTCTTCCCAAAAACCGACCACCCCCATACCATACCAAAACCGACCTCTCTTCTCCATCCCTTGCAACCCAACCTAAAGTCTATTTCCACCATTGGGGAAAATCTGGCCAAGGCAAGAAGATTTCCCCTTGAGGATCTCTGACACCGGTGTGAAGCGACAAGGGCGAGCAAGATTTTCATCTCCTTCCGGCGCGACTCCGGCGGAGCCGTTGATGGACGATCCAAGTAGAGAGTAATCAAAATCACCCATTCCGATTGGGTAACGAATCCTTCCTACCTCCCGTGTGATTTCATTTCTTAGATTAATTCTTGTGGTGGATTATCCTTGGTGTTGTTTTAGATAACCTTGAATGGTATCGTGGATCTCTTTGCATGCTTTGTAATTCCCTTTTTTATCATTTTATATTTGAGAAGGATTGACGAACCTCGTTTGGCTTTTGTTGGGAGAGATCTACCCATTCCGAATCAAACTTTTTGGTAGAACTCTTTTGGTACAACACCGCTCGGTCGGACCAAATATTGGTCCTTTTAGCTCGATCGAACATTGGCCTTATAGCCCTTGTTGGATCCAAACCGGATTCGTTACCCGTATGCTACCATAAAATTTATAGGCTTAATTACATGGTGTCGTGTAGCGCGATTGTGCGAGTGTAGGGATTGGATCGAAGAGTGACGTGGCGTTGGACCGTAGTTCTATTCAGTGTGAAACGTGCAAGCCTACATCAATTTGTTATTAGAGGGAGGTTAACGTCAATTTCCTAATTTGCACCCCTCCCCCATCTTGTGGCACGTTACCCGCACTTCTGTTTGCTCGTTAGTTGTCAAAATCACAATTTTTTTTATTTATTTGGTCTACCAATAGCGGCTTAAATTTCTTATTTTTCAGCAAAAAAATAAAAAAAAAATTAATTAATAACCTTCATATTTTATTCTGCAAGAAAATATATTTAATATTAATATTACCCTAGTGGTTAAGCGGGAATAATTCCAACAATCCTATTTCATTTGGGTCAGTTTACTTTTCTTTGCATGTGCACAAGTATCAGATCGAGTTTTCTCTCCGGTTCTTATGATTATGGCCTATGACGTTCACGTTTCTCGTTTGGACTATTGGTTTAAAAAATCCATGGCTAAGCCTCCCCCTAGGCAATGCTATATTTATCTTACCTATGACGATTTAGGGAATCCTAAAAATTTTAGGGATTGGCTTAAGGAGATAGAACTTCATTTTGACTGTCGCGAATGGGAGGACCTCCAAAAGGTTCACTTCGCCCGAGAGCGGTTAATTGGTCGAGCCCAGTCATTTTGGATAAATAAAGAGCGTCGTGTTGGTAATTATAAACACACGTGGTGGGCGATGCGTAGCCTTCTCTCGGATTAATTTGATTCCGCAAATCTCCGTACTACTAACGCCAAAACTTTTAGTTAGTATCGTTATGGCGCTAGTTCCATACCAACCTTTAGGACTGACTATAAACCTAATTCCCAGATCAAACGACACATAACTGATGATTTGGCTCCCCTACAATAAGGGAATAAGTCGGTCTATGAGTACATGCAACTATTTAAGGATATGATGGTTAGGAGGGGTATGGAGGAATTGCCCGAGATGACCCTCTCATGGTTTTGTAGGGGGTTAAACCCTTATATCCAGGGTAAGTTATTGCGTTATTTGCACACTGACCTAGACACCACCTTTAGTACGGCGTTCGAAATTGAGAAGCACCACATTCCTAGGCCTAAGGTTTCCTCGTTTCGGACGACCACTACTTATGAGTCTAGTGGCATATCTGATTTTGGGTCTATTGAGCGATCTCCGTCGATTATTCCTATAGACCTTTTTGAGTCTCCCCCTGAGTTGTATAGTCTAGTTGTTTACTCTCCTATTGAGTCTAAGGTAAAGTCTAGGATCATGCCCGTCACTGAGGATGAGACTGTTTCCTCTAACGATTTTAGCGACGATGAGGATATTGGTTACCCTAGTGACCTGGATGAGGATTTCACCTCTGAGGAATCCTCTCCACTCCCCATCGACAATATTTTGGAGCCGTCTCCCTTGGTTATTATGGAGTCTTCGGTCGACCCAGTGTTGTTAGATGTTTCAACAGTGTTTGAAGAGTATTCGTGGGATGAAAGTTTATCATGGGGTGAAGATAGCCTGATATGTGAGAATAACACCTTGCTTAATTTTGGGCATACTAGTGTTGTGTCTGTTCACCCTAGTTTTGAGAGCCCTCTCTAAACTATGATCCCCGTCGTGTTAGAGTGTAATATTACACCCGCTAAGAAAATGCCTGAGTCAGTAGACATTTTGGCTGAGTCAGTAGAGTCACCTTACATTGAGAGATTACCTAGTGGTGACTTGGAGGATGACCTGTTCGGACTCGAGCTGGTTCCTTTTAGACCGAGATATGTTGAAGGTTGTTCTGATGACCCTATTGTATTGGACGTTCCGACTGATTGGGAAGATTTACCGTTTGTGAACGAATTATGTTTGGATAATTTTAGTGCTATGAGCCCGAACGATAGTTCCTTTATGAAAACACCTTTATCTGACGTTCCTGAATTAAAATTTTCATCGGGTTTGATTTTCCCCTTTTATGAGACCATTACCGATTCTAAATTAATCGACTAGACTAGCGTGTTAGACGAAATGGTAAGCAAGAAAGTGGTATTTTTGGACGATTATTTAGTCTTACCCCCGGTTGAAAGTTCTTTGATGTTAGCTTCGATTGGTAAAATTAATTCTGATTTGTATTTTCCGTGTTTGATTTCACCAACCCTTTCTTCTATTTTTGTACCCGCTTTCGTAGATGTTTTAGGCAGTGGAATCGGATGGCCTAGACTGATTTGTTGTGACACACCCACTATATTAGTTCCTGTATTGACGATGTCTCCGTGCTTAGGTCTTAGTCAGTTGAGCGCGCTAGTTTCTAGTGTGTTCACCGCTCTGCATAGATCTGACGACATGTCACATTTGACTATGCTTTTCTCTGCGTGTCCAGCTATGCCTCTACCCTCGTGTACTCCTCATTCTTTGTCTATTTTGACACTAGAGGTGGTGTCGCTTTCACACACTTATATTCCACACCCGGTCGCGCGAATTTACCCCCCACCACTTGATGACCTCTTTTCCCACTCGTTAGTGACAACGGTTAGGCCACATGAGTTGTATCGCTCGCATCTGTTTCTACACCCGGGAGCATTAAGCTCTACTAGTATTTATGATGAGCGGTTTCCCTTGGCGTATCTTCATGCCAAGCGTGATTATATTAATTATGAAAGTAGAACAGCGACGCTCACGCATATGAAAATCATCTTTGATTTTAAGGCTCCGATCCCTCCGGACAAAACTCCTTTATTCTCTGTATTTGGGGTGAGACACATAGCGCATGGGTTCACACCACACGGTAGAAAGTTATCTAAGCGCATTTTAATAGAATTAATCACTCTGGTGGCGTCTCATTACATACCCTCTAGTTTGTTTGCGAAACTCACTCCAGATTATGCCCGTTATGATCCCCTCTAATATAAGTACACTAGTAATGTCCTAGCCATTCCAATTATTTCGTATCATATTCATGCTAGCTTACATAAAAGAGCATCTCACCATAAGGTGATCGATTTAGTTTTGGTGCGTCTCGATCCTGAACGGATGCCTTCGGGCACATTAGAAAGTTGGCAATTTTGTAAGCTGGACCTTTGTCGGATATCAATGAAATTTGGAGAATTTGAATATCATTTGAAGCTTTCCATTGATTGGGGTATCACCCCTAATTTTAATGTTTCTAATTTAACGCCTTATGATTCTCCACCACTTGATTTATCTGTCTGTCCGTTTGGGTTCACTTTAATCTCTTTGGGGTTGGGTTGTGAGTTTATGCTTGGATTGTTTTCTTCTTTTGTCTTCCCTGGAGGTACGTTGGTTGTTGATGCTGAATTTTGTTTTCCTTTATTGCCTAATGCTTCTCCAAGGTTCCCTAAGAAAATATTTTTGCATGACAAAATACTCCAGGTTGTTGTGCTCTTCTCTCCAAGTGGGGTTATCTGCCACTTTGAGGTTCTATTGGATGATGCTTTCCCGCACCGGTACTTTGAAACCTACTCATTGGTGATGAGTACTTTTAAGCGGGGGATGATTGATGGAGATAACGGCCCTCAAAAAGTTGAAGACGAAGACAGCATGCTTACGGAAGTTATCTCTCCGCCGACAAGTAAATATTTGCGGCGCCGTGACAATCATATAGAGCAATGCCAAAAGATCCGCCCGCGGCGCAAACCAATCTAATGATAGCTTAAATAAATAATTTTTATGTTTCTTTAATTTTTAATGTCTATGGCAATGTTTATGCCATGTTTTGTTTTAGTTTAATGTGTGTTGTTTTTATTTATTTATTATGGGTTGCAAATAGCCAAACTCTTGATGTAGCCTATATATAGGCAAGTATGTTTTCATTATGGATTATTGAATGAGAAAATATTGAAACCCTAATTTTCCCCCTCTTGAGATTCCTCTTTTCTCTCTCCTTGGCCGAACTCCTCCTTTCCTCCCTCTCCTTGGCCGCCGGCCATCCTCTCCTCCCTTCCTCTTTCTCGGATCCTATTCTCCTCCCTCCTTCCCTCTTTTACTTGCAAAACCGAGCCCCCCGCTTCCTCTATAAGAATAGCCGACCACTAGCCACCAAGCGAAGTTGCCGGCCTCCACCTCTATCACCACCCGAGCCCCCCTTTAATCATCAAACGCGACCACCACCTCTCCTCCACAAAACCGACCTCATCCCTCTGAGGCAAAATCCGACCACCTCACATATCATCTTCCCAAAAACCGACCACCCCCATACCCTACAAAAACCGACCCCTCTTCTCCATCCCTTGCAACCCAGCCTAAAGTCTATTTCAACCATTGGGGAAAACTCGGCTAAGGCAAGAAGATTTCCCCTTGAGGATCTCCGACACCGGCGTGAAGCGACAAGGGCGAGCAAGATTTTCATGTCCTTCTGGCGCGACTCCGGCGGAGCCGTTGAGGGACGATCCAAGTAGAGAGTAATCAGAATCACCCATTTCGATTGGGTAACGAATCCTTTTTAACTCCCGTGTGATTTCATTTCATAGATTAAGTCTTGTGGTGGATTATCTTTGGTGTTGTTTTAGATAACCTTGAATGGTATCGTGGAGTTCTTTGCATGCTTTGTAATTCCCTTTATTATCATTTTATATTCGAGAAGGCTTGGCGAACCTCGTTTGGCTTTTGTTGGGGGAGATCTACCCATTCCGAATCGAAATTTTTTTGTAGAACTCTTTTGGTACAACACCGCTCGGTCGGACCGAATATTGGTCCTTTTAGCTCGATCGAACATTGGCCTTATACCTCTTGCTGGATCCAAACTTGATTGGCTACCCGTATGCTAGCATAAAATTGATAGACGTAATTGAGTGATGTCGCGTAGAGCGATTGTGCGAGTGTAGGGATTGGATCGAAGAGTGATGTGGCGTTGGACAGTAGTTCTATTCGGTGTGAAACGTGCAAGCCTACATCATCATGCTATTATGTTTAACTTATGCAAGTCTTGAGAATAGTTAGAGGGCAAGTTCTAGACATCGAGAAAGAATATCCTTTTTCTTGATTCATAAAATATTTCATTAGTAAACTTCTACGTAATCACCTAACTTTTTTTTGGATTTCTACCGGTTTGAAAATAAAAGTAGAGTAAACTATTTCCACACATTTAAAAAAACAAAAATCTAATTGTATGCTGAATGTTTAATTCTACCTATAATTCTACTAACATGTGCACTTGACTAGGAACACAGCATAACCAACATTTCTACCCCAAAATTAAAAATTCGATTAAAGCATGACAATTTCCTAAAAACTATGTAAAAGTTGAATACTAGAGATTTTGCATGTGAATAATTGTAGAAATAATGATTTCTTTAATCAAAAATTAAACCTAATTTTTGTGTTAATTCTTAAACTTCCCAAGGAATACCCTGTGAAGGGCTCTCACCGGTACTACGAGGAAAGATGGGGTGATATCCAAACGTCCCTTTCTAAAAAATTAAGTTTCAATTTTTGAATTTTTATTGTATTTTTGTTAATTAAAATAAAGAAAAACAATTTTCTTAAAAAAAAATTAATAAATTTTTTATTTTTTTTATTTTTTAAATAAAAATAGTAAAGAACATTCCACCCCCAAACTTAAAAATAAACATTGTCCCCAATGTTTAAAAGCCGAGTAGGAGGGGAAAAATAAAAATAAAATAGATAAGTTATTTTTTAAAAAAAATGCGAGAAAGCAAAAGATAAGCAATGGGTGTCTCTTAAGTGCGCTTTTCTTTTTCCCATCTTTAAGCTAGACGGTTATTGTTAAGAAAAAGTAAAATAAAATTTTAAGTGAACGGGCAACTCTCTTAATTCACGCTTGGGTGAATATGCTGAAGTCCCTCGCCCGACTAGTCTTTCGCTTGCTTCTTGATTTTCCTTCTTTGAACGGTTGGCTTGAGAATCTAAATTCAAATCACCTATCCACACCTGAGGTGATTTGAATTTTTGTAGAGGAGCGGCAAATGGATCGTGGAAGATGTTTAATTATAACGACTCCTCTCCTTCCTGAAAATCGTGAGTGAAAGAAAAATAAAAAAGAAGCGCGTCATAAAAAATTTCGCAATGATGAGGTTCTTGCGAAACTATTTTATTAGGCTCTAGTTATTTATTTTTGAAAATAATATTGTTATCTAAAAATTCATTTATAAAATTATTAGACACAAAATTTTCATGAATTTGAATATCTAAATAATTATAAGTGGTAATTCGAAATTCTTGACGAGAAGGAAAATCTGGAAAAATAGGAGAAGAAACATGTTCATCTATTTTATTCGGTGCGCCCATAATTTTAATAAATTCTTGAAATAATTATTTTTCTTCTTCTTCAAATATGGAACCAAGGGGCACAGGAAGATTCATGTTCCTCCATCAAAAAAATATTTGAAGACGGGGAAAAATCATTAGAATAAGAAAAATCTTCATCTAAATTTTTGGGGGTAGAAAGAATTGGAATTTGCGAAGATTCCCCATAATTAAGAGATGAAGCATGCGCCGTGAAAAAAGAAGATCAAAAAGTCAAATCTAAAAAATTATTCTCATTACTCAGGAATCCATCCGGTTTATCTTGCGAACAAAAAAAATTTACATTCGAGTTGGAAGAATAATTATTTAAATCGGAAAAAGTGTTCTCGTTAAGGCTTGAAAAAGTATTTTCATGACAATTTGAAAAATTAGAATAATTGTGTTCATGAAAATTTGAAGGAGAATAATCATTAAAATGAGAATATTTATTTTCATAAATTTTATAAAAATTATTTTCTTACAAAAAATTTTGATAATAATAATGAAGATAACATTCCTCATTTCGATGAGGAGCACAACAATAATAACAAGATTTTTTTTTTCTGCGTGCGGCTTCAAAAATATTTAGGTGATTTTCAAGCTTGGCAGAGCATGGCGGCCAATTTAGAATACATTTTTTTCTTTTTTTTAATGAAAATAAAACAACATTTACCAAATAGAAATGAATTTGAAAACAAAAATTAAAAATAAAAATGGAGGTGGAGAAAGAGAATGATAAAAATAATATAATTTACACTTTCAAAATATCTATTAAAATAATTCCCCGGCAACGGCGCCAAAAACATTATGGTTAAAATTCAAGCTAGTGCGCAATTCTAAATCGATAAGGCAAGTGTACCTATCATTCTAGAGTATATGATCAAGTGTCGTATTTAGACTCGAGGCCTATTGAATACTTCTACTCAGGCAAATTAATATTATTTTATCGAAATAAAAATAGAAGATTAGTTAAACTATGAGATAAAATTAAAACTTGATCTAGACTCTCTTTGAAATAAAATAATCTTTCATGAATTTCAAGAATCTAAATTAACTACTTCGATCATCGAGGTTCCCAATTTACAAGAGCGCCTCTCTCGAGAATACACTCTTCACTAAACATAGGTTGATCGATTAAGATCTCTTGGCCAGTCAAAACCCTTAAACTTGCTTTAGGTGGTGAACACTGCTATTGGATTTGACTATAATCCGGAAGATTCATGTCATCCTCTCTCGAGGAGTGCATGCAAATCATTCTACCTTTGAGCGATATACATGTATCCACAATCACTCGATAAATCTACGATACATATCGAAAATCGACATCAAAGATAAATTGAAATGGAAATAATAGAGAGCTTGGCAAGAAAGAAGAAATTTATTATATTTAAAGCTTGTCATGATCAAGTGCTATTGAAATTTGAGACTCAACATGATAAAGGAAAATACATAAAAGAAAGGGAAATTAAAAAATGATTGCATAAAGGAAAAATACTTGAATTAAAACCAAAACTATGAAATTGGAATTACTTAAAGGAATGCAAGAAAACTACTTAAATTGGCTAAAAATCTACTCTTACTTTACTCCTAGATGCTTGCTCAGCTCCTAGCTCTGTCTTGAATTAATAGGAATTTTTTGGAGAGTCGCCCGTGACTAGGGGGTGTGTAATGTGCGGAACCGTCTTCTTGAGAGTCTGGGAATGGTGGGAGAAAACCCGCAAAAATAGCTATTTTGCGGGTCACGCCCATAAGTCACGCCCATTACCTAAGGAGTGTCTATACTATTACTGGAAATAGCGGGAAGGAGAAACAGCCGGAGTTAATCTGGCATTACTGAGGTGGTTATGCCTGTAACCTAGGGTGTGTAAGCTAAAAACTGCCTGGATCCGAAACTTGCGTCACAAAGCGCAACATGCCTGATCATCATGCCTTCAAGTCATGCTCGTGACTTTAAGGTCATGGCCGTATTCGAGGCAAGTAAATTTAATCTGACGTTGAAATGTAATCTGGATGTCCTGGATGGGTCACGCCTGCTAGTCACGCCCGAGACTTGAGGATCACGCCTGTAACCTGGGTGTGTAGATGTGATTTTTCTAGATTTCTTCAGTTTCTTCCCCTGATCAGTCCTGTAAGCTCTAAATTGATATTTGTAGCCCAGATTATCCTGAAATATAAAAAGAAAGTAATTAGAAACTAAATTCATAAAATATAATTATAAACTAATTAATTATTAAATAAAAAATATATAAATATAAGGATAAAATAAGAGTTATCATCAGGCTCTTTAGAGATCGAAGAGGATCAACAACCCACCTAGTCGATATAGCAAAGGAAACGCGGTGAGCTCCGTCTCTTGTTTCTTCGCATACCCACTGGTCGAGCAAGATCATTCTAGCTGTGATGACACCACCAGAGTCAAGGAGGTGGATAATGCCAAGGATGGGTAGGTGACTATCCTCAAAGGAAATAAGGCTTGGAAACTTGTACCCAAGGTTGTTGGTGTTACTCCTGTGACGTATAAGTGGAGGTTAAAGTTGAAGAAGAAGGACAAGGGAAGAATTACTCCTTTCGAGAGGTGTTGGAAGGATCCCTTATGGTATTTGATATGCGGAGCAAGGACTATGTCACAGACATCTTCTCGAAGATGCTATCACAGGGGTCATGTATACGGTTACGGGTACTGCTGGAGCTGGTCTCCACTTTCCACTTCAAGGGGGAGTGTTAAAAATTATGAAGTGAAAATTGCGACCTAGGGGGCCTGGGAGACCTGTTCGCACAGCCTGTACGGACAGGACTGGTGCCTAGCCAGGTCAGCAATAGTGTTGTAGTCAGCTTGTTCGCTGGTAGCTTGGGCGATCTGTTCAAGCAGTCAATATGAACAGATGTGGATGCTAGCCAGGTCGGCTTGTGTTCAACAGGCAGTTTGTTCTGAGATTATAACCGGGCTGATCGCTAGTCTATCCATGGAGTTCTCCAAGGTCGGCGTGGTATAGACTCGTATAGAGTTTGCTGAGTCCGGGTTAGAGACTGGACTGGAGCTCGGGATATCAGCTTGGCATGTGCCTTGGTCTTACTCTGGTGATGCGGTTGGGGGTAATCGTGGAGTTTGCCGGTTTATGCGTACTAGTGCCGGAGTTCGTCGATTGTGCGGAGTTGTGCAGAAGTTTGCCGGTTAGTACAGACTTGACCTTGTATCTGCTGGTGTTGTGTTTGCTCCAAGGATTGCCGATGGTGTGGACTTGGTCTGGATCTGCACCAAGTCTAGGATTGCTTAGTCCAGGAGGTCGTGCGGTTAGTGCAGACTAGTTATTTATCCGTAGGAGTGTAGATTGGGGAAGTATCTGCAGTGTCCTCTTGTATGGCGACCAAGTGTTGCTTTGGTGACAAGGAAGATTGATTGGGTATCCTTCTCTAGTGGTGCAACCTCAGTGAACTAGCTTTCCATTCTAATAACAGTGTCTAAGCGATCTGGTTGTGCTCACTATGAGATTGGGTGGCAATCCTATCGGCTAGGGAGGTGATAGGACACCTCTCTATGCCAATAAAAAGTACCCCCTGTAACATCAACAAATACACCGAATAAATTGTAAGTGAGCTCATGTAGTTGTTGTGGACTTGATTTTCTCTTTGCGAGGTTTGAAGAGTTTGTCCGGGTTGTGCTGTGCAGGTAGTTCAGATAGCTCTTGAAAGTCAGGGACTTGGTTTTGATTTCGGTCAGGGATAATGCGGACTCTGCGATTAACAGCCAACGGTTAGCAATAGGTCGTGACTTGTGACCAGGCGGTCTTCTCTTCTGCAACTTATTTCCCAGTTTCATAAGTTGTCTACTTTTGGCAGCTTGTTTAGCTTGGCAGCAGCAGTTTGCATGATATGTCATCTAGGAGACCGTACGGTTGGGTGGCTTGTAAACCCGTGAATAGAGTTCTGTATTAGAATAACAGGCAGTCCGCACAGCTAGGTTATGGTTTGGCAGCTTAGCGGATTCAGTGGACTCCATAGTGTAGCAGCATAGCCGACGGTTACTCTTTGTGTATGTGCCGCTAGGTCTTGCCTTTTAATTTTTTTGCTTCCAATGGGTACATCGGCGAAACATGTCTCATTATATATGCCTCGTCTTGTAAAGATTATTTGATAATACAAGATATTTTCTCTTCTGTTTTCACTTGCCATACTTGAGCTCCGATGGGTTGAGTGTTCCTGCGCCTGGTTTACCATTTTTCATAACTCATAAATTTTTACACTTTTAGGTCTAGGGATGAACACAAAAGTTATATCCCTCAAAAAGACCTTTCCAACGAATGGTTGCACATTTTCTTGTGAGGACTGTGGCTCTAACATAGTGTGCCGGAAGTGCTGCATTAAACTAACATAAGGATGGAATAGATGTTCTGTCAAATTAAGTTTTGAGTGAGCCGTGCATCTGGATTTTGTACTCAGTAGGAAGATTGTAGCCAAAGGATATGTTGGGTTGGGTGAATTTATTTATATATAACCATGATATGCTAATAGTTTTGGATTGAACTTGGTTGTACAAATGATGTATTCATGTAGTCCGGTAATGATGCACTTAATTACATTACGATGAATTTTATTAGTTTTGGAAGAATTTATGAGGCATGATGCATGAATGTGTAATAATATAGAATCTTGGTACAGATGAATGAATTGATATACATGTGCATGGTAAATTATAAAAGAAAGGTTAGATGAGAAAACACACATGGTCATGTGATGTGTTAGTCACTTATCTCATGTGATGAAGATATGACGAGATTGACAACTAGGAGGATTAGTTTCTCATGCTAAGGTAGCCCTTCCGTGGTTTTGATCACAGGATTGGTATGATGATAAAGAACATGGTATGGGGCTGTTGCATGATTTTGAGCATGGGTTTTGGTATGATGAGAAGGGACTCGATTTGTGCCCTTGGATATTTGATGACATGGATATGTGTAATTGCATATGGTGTGTGTTGACACGCAGTGTCATAATCCTGGTTTAAGGATAGTGTGGTTGGTATACAGGCTCGCCAGTAGTCCCACAGATGGAATTTGGCAGATAGACCTTGGGCGGTTGGGTTGTGTCCTCAGTGCTCATTCCCGAGGCCCCTTATGTGCCAGTGGACTGTTGGGCTAGGTCCTTTGGTGATATGTTCCTAGAGGCCCCTTCCATTCTACGATAATAGGCTAGTTTTGGCTGTGTTCTTGGAGCACATATACCCGAAAACCCTCAAAACAATAGTATGTAGAGGCTCTGTAGTTGTGTTCTTAGCATTGAGGCATACGGAGGCCTAAGCCTGGTAGTATGGATACCTGGCTAGTAGTGGAGAAGATCACTCTCCTATCACCATTTGGCCACGATGGATGACTTCTAAGAAGTTAGCTACATGCTCGAAAAGTGAGAACTAAAGTACTATGTCGACATAGCAAAACAGATTGCTTGAGTTGTATGGTTGCATCATAAATCAATGCATTTCATTCCATTGTATTGCATCACAGAAGATCCTCATCATGTAAAATTTGTATGGGCATTTATATATGATGAGTTACTTTTTGTTAAGCCGATCCTTAACTTATAAATTTGAATGAAAATTTTTATAAGTTAAGTTTTATTTCTATTGTAGAATTATATAGTAAAGTTGATTGCTCTTGCTCTTAAAGAATTACTAGTGTAGAATGATGTTATTACTTGTTATACAATGATATTGCTACTCTAATGATGAATAAAAATATACCACCGGCTTGTAGTCACAGTTATATATATTGTACTTTTTCTCCTTTCTCCCGCCCGGTGCCTAAGAGTCACTAGGGTGAGTGGATGTGATAACCCCTTATTCTTTATGACTAACGGTTGTTATGTCTACAATTTTTGGAGGATACCCCACCGATGGAGAAGCATTGGCGCTAAATGTAGGAGGACAGCCAGGCTAGGGATACAGGGCCTGAGACGATTCTACCATCACTTTTTTTGTTATCGATGTGAGTTAAGCATTATGATATAGCCTTCAGGAAATTTTTGTTGTACTCTAATATTAAAGGAACTGATGTCGTTCCTTATTATTCATGTACTGTGTTTGGAAACTTACTTATGTGATATTATGACTTTTGTGCTGTTATTTTTGGTTTGGTTGGCATTGTGATATCGGATTGGCCGGCAAGATAGGCAGATTGCGGTACAGATTGGCCCGTGTGCTTATGCTACCGACAGATGGTTATCTTGGGAATAAGTCTCCCCTCCGTCGTGTCGTGTGTTTCGGGAGGGGGGTATTACAAATGCTATCATTTTGCATCGATCCTACGATAAAGAATTCATTGAATATGGTATTACCCCTGCTCGATTATTCGGATTGTAGACAAACTGATTTAGTAGAAGGAGTGGTATGCCCTTTTGCAATTCACATTAGGTATGTCCACCCGTTACACAATGTTTATTAAACCTGACCCAAAATACGTGTTTTGTACGTAGATTCTAGTACATGGAGATCCAACGACGGGCATTTCTGTTCCTATGAAACCTACCCTTTTCCGTCAATCGGTATTGGGGTAGACCCTAACTGAAATCTTGGATGCATTCAGGTCTTAGTAGGCTCCTATGCAGCAATAGGCCCCGTGCTCTAATTGGCTGAGTACCTTCCGAGCACTTTCTCCACCCGTCTACCACGAGAATAAATCAGCCGTTAGCACAAAGGAAGGGCTATATGATGTACATGAACTGATGGCTTGAATCAGATGCTTAGCCAGTATGGTTGTTACCTTAGATGTGTACGTCCTAGAGTCACACACAAAAAGGTGGTGGAAGTGCCTTATGGGCTCCAATTTTCAAGGACGTGTACACACCGACATCAACTAGAATGAATTTTCTGAGACCTTCTTAGAACATTTTGTTCCCTCCACTGCATGAGATGACCTTGAAGAAAGATTCCTGCAGTTAAAACAAGGATCTATGTCAGTGGTGGAGTACCAACGGGAGTTTCAGCATCTTGCCAGGTTTGCTGACTCCATTGATTTTGATGATCACGTATATGTGAAACGATTCTACAAAAATTTTTAAGGCCCACTAAGGAATTCACTTTTGTTTATAGCCGACTCGAGCCTAGCAGAGATAATAGATATGGAAAAAAGATTGGAAGCAGATCATCTTGGGGTCTAGGCTAGTGGTAAGAGACCCATTGAGGGCGTAATGGAAGCATGACCCAGCTTTAGATGGAGATAGAATATTAGAGGTGGAAGAGGAAGCCAAAGTGGTGTCGATCATTTCCATCAGAACCTTAGGATGGAATGTCCGGCCCCAAAGCTAATATAAACTCCACCACCGCAGTTTCAACCCAATCAATAACCCAAAGGGCCATTCAGACAAGTTTGTATATAGTGTCATCAGCTAGGCCACATCCGACATTTTTCCCTGCAATTAGGTGGGAATGTTCCCCTTGTTTTCACTCCGGCCACCCCAACGAGGACGAGGACAAGTTCTTGGTCGAGGAGTAGGACCACGAGGAAGGAATCCTGGACCTACTAGAGAGCAGATGTTTGCTCTTGATATGAATTAAGAGAAGAATCCACAGGATTTGATTGCAGGTTTTCGTAGTCAACTAATAAGTTATAAACATTCGTCCTCAACTTGCCTAAGTTTATGCTAGGAATCTAGCCTTGTGGTTGTTATAACTTGATATTTAGGCATCGTAAGTGTTAGTGGGAGATCAACCCATACCCTATTTGACACTAACGCCACTCACTCGTTTGTCTCGGCGGACTTTGTGAAAGATCTAAATGGTGTGCAATATTTTACCGGTATCACTTGGAGAGTACGCCTCCAAGATAGCTCCGAGATGACCT
This sequence comes from Platanthera zijinensis, assembly GCA_039513925.1. Classification (NCBI taxonomy): domain Eukaryota; kingdom Viridiplantae; phylum Streptophyta; class Magnoliopsida; order Asparagales; family Orchidaceae; genus Platanthera; species Platanthera zijinensis. The sequence goes on from CM077078.1 coordinate 172,081,255, forward strand.
CATCCGCAAAGTGTTACTTGGAGATGTGTATTGGAGGAAAATTTTTGAAACCCCTACGATGGTGTTGAGGATGACAGAATATGATCTTATTCTGGGCATGGCATGGCTAGATTGGCAACATGCCAGGATTGATTGTGTGGAAAAGCAAATCACCTTGAGGCATGAAGATTCTGAGATAATCTTTCAAGGAATAAACATGAACCCCGAATTATGTTGTCTTCAATTCAGGATCTTAAGGCCCATATGAAAGGGGATAAGGTGCACCTGATATGTTTTGAACTAAAAGAGATGGCTATGAGCATGGAAGATGTACTGGTGGTATTGGATTTTCTTGAGGTTTTTCCTAAAAAGTTACCTAGATTTCCCCCGCATATGGAAGTAGACTTCCATATTAAGCTAGTGTCGGGTGCCAAGCCCACCTCTCTAACCCCTTACAGGATGGCTCCAAATGGCCATGCAGAGTTTACGGTACAGTTGCAAGAGTTGGTGGATTCAGGGTTTGTGCGTCCCAGCTCAGCACCCTGGGGAGCTCTTATTCTATTTGTTAAGAAGAAGGACAGATCATTACGATTATGTATAGATTATCGGGAGCTCAACCGTTTGACAGTGAGAAACACATATCCCGCATCGCGGATCTATGAGCTATTCGATCAGCTGGTGGGAGAACATTGGTTTTCTAAGCATGATTTGCACTCGGTGTACTATCAGTTGAGGATACAAGATGAAGATATACAGAAAACAACATTTAGTTCGACATACGGCTTATACGAAATCACTGTGATGCCGTTTGGGATCACCAATGCCCCTTCTGCATTCATGGGTTTGATGAATAAGGTGTTTGAGCCGTATTTGGATGATTTTGTTTTCATATTAATTGATGAAATTTTGGTATACTCAAAGATGAAAGAGGAGCATTCTGAGCACTTGGCCTTATTTTTGAAGAAACTAAAGGAGCACTGCTTGTTTGCTAAATTAAGCACGTGTAAATTTTGGCTCTAAGAAGTTGCCTTCTTGGGAGATGTTATAAGTGGAGCATAATTAGTAGTGGATTCGGCCAAGGTACAAGATGTAAAAGAATGGTCGCCTTTGAGGTCAGCGGCCGATGTGCGAAGTTTCCTTGGACTTGCTTGGTATTATCGCAAATTTGTTGAAGGGTTTTTGAAAATCGCTCCTATAACGCCCCTAACTTTTTGATGTTTATTTTATTTTCTTTTGTGGCATACTTATGATGTCAGGGCTTTACGTTGTCGTGTAGTTAACTAGTACCATTATTAGAGCATGATTTTTGCTCTTTGAAATCTTATGTTTTGACTCGGTGGATTGTAGTAGGTTGATGTTGGTTGTAACTTCGTGGAATTTTAACCCGAGTTTGGTTTTTCAAATCTTAATTTCGACTTCTTCGTTGGTTTTGTAGCATTGATATTTAGCCTCGCTGATAGTTTCGTAGGATTCTGAGTTTATTTGAGTTTTTAGTCGTTTGGATAGTTAATTATTATTAATAATATTATATTATTATTATTATACTATATATATACTTATAATTAGAAACACTATTCATTATCTTATTTCCCAAGCCATCAGATTGAAAATGCAGAAGAAAAGTGGCGAAGGATATCGTAAGGCTTTCGGCCGCCACTTGTAGGAGTGCTGGTGCTCGAAATCATCATTTAAGGGTAGATCCGAAAAACTCTCGCTGAGATCTATACGTTGGTGGTAGTTATTTGTTTTTATCGGACCTTTTAGCATTGGGGTGAGTAGGCCTAAACCTCCATTTCTTCCAAATCTTTCTAGATCTCGTTGTCGCACTTTATTTTTGGCCGACCTGTGCCGTGGAGTGTTCGAAAAGTCGAGATAGGAAGTTTAAGGTGAGTGGTGGTTTCAAAACTCCTCCTTTGTCTAATTCCATTCTAAAAGTTTCAGAACTCATTTTTCTTGCAAAATTAAAGTAAATCTAGTCTTACATCTGTCAAAATAGATATGGTTTTTAGCATTTGACATGGCCGAAATCTGTCAAAATGATAGTCGGAAGAAAATCTAATTTCTTGAACTTTATATGTTTTGAGTATGAATCACTTTGTTCCTTTATTTCTCTTTCTCTTCTTTTTTTTAAACTAAATTATCTAAGATTGGTGCAGGTTAGGGTGATTAGAACTCTGAAAATTGTAGGTAGGAAAGTTTTCAGGCTAGATGTAAGTCCAAGCATTGATTGAAATCAGCTAGGCGTGAAGTACATCGAGTACTTTGACTGTATCTGTATAGGCAATGAGTGAAGTAGCTATGATATTAAGAGCATCAAGTAAAGTAGCTATGGCGTTGAGTGCTTTGACTGTACTTGTCTAGGCGTCGAGTGAATAAGCTATGGGGTCAAGAGCATCGAGGGAAGTAGTTATGGCGTCGAGAGCATCGAGTGAAGTAGCTATGGCATTGAGTGCTTTGACTGTATCTGTCTAGGCATCAAGTGAAGCAGCTATGGCGTTGATAGCATTGAGTGAAGTAGCTATGGCATTTAGATCGTTGAGTTAAGTAGCTATGGAATTTAGTGCTTTGACTGTATCTGTCTAATCATAGAGTTAAGCAGCCAGGCATCGAGTTCATTGACTGAAATTTTTTGGGCATTGAGTGAAGTAGAGAGGCATCCAGTGGCTGAAGTCTTGGTGTCGAGTAATTTCAGAGTTTGTGTAAAGTAATTTTCATGTATCCATCGAGTAACTTTTAGGTCGTCAAATCATATTCGTCGAGTATACCTTTGTAACTATTGGTTTTCTTCCATATGCATCGTCATGGAAATTCGATGCTAAGCCTTGAGTTTCTTTTTTTTAATTAATATAATATATGATTATTTGTGGCCTTGGTTGGTGGTGGATAAAGGACCACCACCTCAGTTTTGTTTTTTGATCATTACACCTTGTGGGTTTTCTTCTCTTCTTATGGGTTATCGGGTTGGTTGGACAATATGGCCACCACCACAGTTCCTTTTTGAGATGTTTGGTCTGAAGGTTGGTGTTGGACAATATGGCCCCAAACTTTGTACCATTTTTTTACCGGTGTTACTGATTCAAGTGTTTTGTTCTAATTAGTCTATTTTGTCTATGAATATAAATGCACAAATGTTCTTATGCATACATTTGCAGATGTTAACGAAGCATGGATTCATATCGCACTTGTTGTAATTTCTTATACTTAAAACTCTGTAAATTTTTCATTTGCTTATTATTTTATGATTTATATGATGTGGTTTGACAACTATTTTTGTCTTGGGTTGGTAACTCTTTAACTTCTCTTGGTTATTTACCATTTGTTTTCTTTTTTGACTTGTACCTTTTTGCTAAGGCATTCTTTTCTTTTGAATACCTAAGACTCGGAGATGTAACGGGTTGAGTAGCTAGAGTCAGTGGCCTCAGGTTTTCTGTAGTTGCTGTTGTAGTTCTCACCTCCCCTTTGTGAGGTAGATTTGTTGTTTTGTTTCTTTTTGTGTTCAGACATAAATGATGTTTGGTGTGTTCGTGTCAGGTTGTCGATGCCCACTGGAGAATATTTTTGAATGTTGGTTTATTTGCTAGTTGATATGCTACTTTTATAGCTAGTTTGTTGTACCAACTTGCTCTCTGGGAAGGATTTATGATAGGATTGCATGTTAGTTATTTTAAAGTATAAAAATGTCATTATGACTATCTCATGCATAACATCTTTTAAATCCAAAGTCATTATATTTTAACAACTTAAAAGACTCTTTCTATACATATATTAAATCTAGAGGTATGCATGTCATGAGTTGTCCTGCTTGGATGTTTATACTTATATAGGGTCTCAATCTATCCAAACAAAGTATTATGCACAGCATATATTCATATTTTTACTCATGGACTAGTTGATCCACTAAGCCGAGGGATACGACCATCAAAACGTAATTAAAATTGCAAATTCTTCTTAATAATTTGAGAATTTCATAAAAAGTGTAAGGTTCGAGTTCATGCATGAGCGCCTGTAGTTATTCCCTACACGGCGTGGCATCATGACACGTGATTTTTATTACTCTGATAAATCATTTAAATGCGGAGAAAATGCGGGTTGTGACAGTTGATATCAGAGGGATGGTTTTGTGGTCTTGTTCCATTTCATACACACACCGATATGTCATCAGTACATCTTGTCGAAGCATGAACACTACACCCATAAGCATGTTAAGAAGTATACGAGGCATATTACGTAGTATGGGATGCATAATATGTGTTTGATTTGGATCCTCATACAAAGCAACATGTGTTTGTTATGTTGTATGTGATGCATAATAATCATCACAAGAATGCCCATTAGATTTTACATTTCATTACATGCGATATTATGTAATATGAGAATCATAATATTTCATGTGGATGCCGCTCATAACATGCAATAAGGCCTTTATTAGATTGCATAGCACAACATGCATGACATAACATAGCATTAGCACACGTGCCAAGGCAAGATTTACATGATGGCATACGTAAACACATGGATTTAAAGAAAAAAGAATAAGAATTCATGCATTCATAGTTTATGCATATGAGTTAATGAGATGACGGTACATCATCCTAAGCTAAGCATAATATCATGAATGAAAATCCCAGAGCAAGTTAGCAGCTTTAGCAAATGTATAAACATGTATGGTCTGAACTAAGTTGTGTAGTTCTAACGGTTAAGCTATATTTTGATTGGTTGTTCGTTGTATTACTAGGTTGCCGCCTAAGCATATTACAATGAGGTAGACTGCCCAATCTGAGGGCAAGTCATCTTGTGCACAGAGTGAGGCCGTGATTGAGGGATAGTGGCAGAGCAATGATGCTCTGTCAAGGCAGATGGTGGAGATGCAATCACAGATCCAGGCGCTGTTGACTGTCATTTTAGGGCAAGAGCCGACAGTGCAGGATCCTAATGTGGGTCGAGCCATTCCCATTCCTCCTTCTCCTTTGGTGCTTCAAGTTCAGCAGCCACCAGATATTAATTTTATGCTTTTTCAGCGATTAGGACCTCCTACCTATGATGGTAGAGCTGAATTTATGGCATTGGGTGATTGGATTATAGCGATCATGGAAATGTTCTCATATTCTAGAATTTCTGCGGACCAGAGAGTGATGGTCACCACTTACCAGCTTAAGGGTCTTGCAATGAGCGAGTGGTTAAGAGAAAAAGAAAACCTCACTGATGGATGTTCGTGGCGATCATTTAAGGAATTACTGCTTAAGAAATTTCTGCCGTCGGTCGAGCAAGACCGTTTGAAGAACTACTTCCTACATCAGAAATAGAGATAACTCACGGTCAGTGAGTTTGAGGTAGAGTTCCGCAAGTTGAGCCAGTTTGCCCCGTATTTGGTGGCCTCTAAGGCTAGCCGAGTGAAGCATTTCCTAGGTGGTCTTAGGATTGACATCGAGCAGCTGGCTAGTACTAATGGATCCGAAAATTATGCTGTGGCAGTGGAAGTTGCTCTAAAATTGGAAGTAATCGATAATGCCAAGAATCGAGGCATGCAAATGAGAAGGAAAAGAGAAAGTTTGATGATGGTAAGATCTCTCAGGGATCTGGTCCCTCTTCGAGGAAAATAAGCAAGGATGTTTGTAGTTTCTGTGTTTGGTCAAGCGATCCTTTCGAGAAGTGATTCAAGAGGCTGGGAGCTCAAAAGCAGCAACAAGTGCATGCAATTCAGAGCACTACTATGGGAGATTTTGTTTGTGCTTTGTGTAAAAAAATGTGCACAATACTTCCCATTATTGGGGTAAGGATTAGGTCTGCTTCCAGTGTGGACAAAAAGGGAATTTCAATTCAGGATGCCCGAGGTCTCATCTCCCACTCTAGCTAGTTCCACTTTAAGCATTGCCGCTGCAGAAACATGTGGACAAAGGGAAGGGCAAGTAAAATGTTGTGACCTTAGAAGAAGCGCAGATGACCACCCAAGTGTTCTCATGTTAGGTTCTAATCTAGTTTTTTTTCTGCTCTTAGCCATTGTTTCTACATTGTTGGGTTAATTATGTATGCGGTTTTATAGGGAGGTCTAAGGTAAAGAATTGTTGGGCATGCGTTTTGTTTTATTCTGGTGCTACCCACTTGTTTGTGGTTAGGAATTTCATAGAATGTCATCGTTTGACTCTTGATCAAGTTGGTGATTCATTTCTCATCAAGTTTCCTTCTGGTGACTTGGTGGTTTCGGACCAGGGCATCTAGGGTTGTCTTATTCTTTTAGGCTATTTTCTAGATTTTGCAGATCTAAAGTTGTTAGACCTGGTGGACTTTGATATGATTCTAGGCATGGAATGGTTGTCCAGATATGATGCGGTTATACAATGCAAGGTTAAGTGTTTGGACTTCAAGATGGACAACGGCCGGCCCAGGAGTATGTATTGTTTTCCGCGCCAGGATTTCCAAATCATTTCTGTGGTATGTGCTCGGAAGCTTTTAGATTCCGGTTGTTGGGCTTAGTTGGTTTCTGTTTTGGAGGCTCTTGGTGGTTTGCCATATGTCGAGGATATTCCTATGGTGTGAGAGTTTCCTGATGTCTTTCTAGATAGTCTTCCTGGTCTTCTACCTATGAGAGATGTTGAGTTTTTTTTATAAATCTAATGTTGGGTACTCATACTATTTCTAAGGCACCGTACCGGATGGCCCTGGGTAAGCTGGAAGGCTGGATTAGTTGTTGAAGTGTGGATTCATTAGACCATGTTCATCACATTGGGGTGCTCCAGATTTTTTTGTAAAGAAGAAGGATGGATCTATTAGGGTGTGCATCGACTATAGGGAATTGAGCAAGTTAACTATCAAGAACAGGTATCCCTTGTCGGGGATAGATGATTTGTTTGATCAGTTGCATAGTAGTTCAGTGTTTTCAAAGATTTACCTTTGTTCAGGCTAACATCAGCTGAGAATGCGTGAGAAGGATGTTTTACGGACCGCTTTTCATTATCGACATTGGCATTTTGAGTTCATTGTAATGTCCTTTGGATTGACGAATGCACCTGCTGCTTTTATGGACATGATGAACAGGGTATTTAAAGATTTTTTGGACCATTTGGTGGTCGTTTTTCTTGATGATCTCCTGATTTATTCCTGGAGTGCTGAGGAGCATGCCCAGCACCTTCAGAGTAGAACTGAGAAAGGGGAATTACCAAACTTTTTAATTGATGATGCAGGTACTTTGAAGTACCGCGATAAATATTGTATCCCCACTGTTGAGGTTATTCATACTATGTTGTGTAGTGAGGCGCATGGTTCTAGTGTTGCCTAACATCCTGGTTCCACAAAGATGTATCGAGATCTAAAGCAAATTGTCTGGTGTTCATATATAAAGAATGATATATCCAAGTTTGTGTCTTAGTTTTTCACATGCAAGCACGTTAAGGATGATCATGGATGACCTGGTGGCAAGATGACGCCTTTAGATATTCCAAGTTGGAAATTGGAGAGTATTTTTATGGACTTAATTACTGGTTTGCCGAGATCTCTCCAAGCACATGATTTTGTGTGGGTCATAATTGACAGATTGACGAAGTGTGCTCACTTCGTGTCATTCAAGATTTATTACTCTGTAAAGAAGATAACAGAGTTATACATGGAAGAGGTCATTAGATTGCATGGGGTGACAATAAGTATTGTGTCTGATCGAGATTCCAAATTTACGTCTCATTTTTTGAAGAGTTTATAGGAAGGGTTGGGTACCGACCTCAGGTATTCAACCTCTTATCATCCGCAGATCAATGGTCAGACGGAGCGAGTTAATCAGACTTAGGAAGACATGATCAGATGTTACATCTTAGACCATTGAGGAGCGTGGGATGTATGATTTAGATTGATGGAATTTTCTTACAAAAACAGTTAACAGGAGAGTTTGCAGATGGCCCCCTTTGAGGCTTTGTATGGGAGGCATTGTTGAACCCCCCTTATTTTGGGCTGAAGCTGGTGAAAGACCGATGTTGGGTCTAGAAGCCTTGGAAGAGATGATTACTTTGGTGACACGTATTTGAGAGAAGCTTCTTTTAGTTAGGATCGTTATGAGAAGAACGCTAATCGCCGATGGGTTAATCTGGAATTCACAGTTTGAGATATAATTTTTCTCAATGTTTCTCCGATGACAGGCGTTATGAGGTTTGGAAGAAACCACAAGTTGGATCCCAGGTATGTGGGACCTTTCAAGGTTGTTGAACGCATAAGAGTTTCAACTAATTTCAGAATTAAGTAACTTAACTTCGTTTAAGAACTTATAAACTTGATTTTCCCGCTAACTTTCCTTATGTGAACAATGTGTTTCATGTGAGCCAGTTATGGAAATATGTGCTTAGTGACCGTCATGTTCTCGATTCGGCGCCCTAGTTGCAACCTAATTTTTCTTATGTTGAAGTGCCTGTTCGTATCCAAGATATTAAGGATTTGGTATTGCAAAGGAAGACAATACCGATGTTCATGGTTCTTTGGCGAAACCAAGACGTGGAGAGCATGACTTGGGAGTTTGATTAAACTATAAGGGAGGCTCATCCTCATCTGTTCTCCTAGTTTTTTTTGGTAAGTATTTCTTTGTGATAACGTTTGGTTATTTCCTTTTGAGTATTAGTTTCAATTTTTCATACCAAGTTTCGGGACAAACCTTCTTTTTAAGGGGAGTGGTTGTAACGCCCCTGAATTTTCGATGTTTATTTTAATTTCTTTAGTGGCATATTTATGATGTCGTGGCGTTATGTTGTCGCATAGTTAATGGGACTGTTGTTGGATAGAGATTTTTGCTCTTGGAATCCGAGGTTTTGACTCAGTGGATTTTAGTAGGTTGATGTTGGTTGTAACTTGGGGAATTTTAACCCGAGTTTCGTTTGTTGAATCTTAATTTTGACTTCCCCGTTTGTTTTGTAACATTGGTGTTTAGCCTCGATGCGAATTTCGTAGGAATACGAGTTGATTCGAGTTTTTAGTCGTTTGGACGTTTAAATATTAATAATATTATTATATTATTATAATATTATATATATAAATACTTATAATCAAAAAACATAATCATTATCCTCTTACCCAAGCCATTGGACCGAAAATGCAGAAGAAAAGTGGCGACGGATATCGTGAGTCTTTCAGCAGCCGCTTGTAGGAGTGCCATTGCTCGAAATCGTCATTGGAAGGTAGATCCGGAAAGCTCTCACTGAGATCTACGTGTTGGTGGTAGGTATTTTTGTTTTCTCAAACATTTTGGCATTGGGATGAGTAGCCCTAAACCTTTGTTTTGTCTAGATCTTATTGCTGCACTTTCTTTTATGCTGATCTGTATCGTGGAGTGTTCGGAAAGTTAAGATATGAAGTTTAAGGAAAGTGGTGGCTTCAAATGTCCTACTTCTTCGTCTTATTCCAATCTAAAAGTTTCAGATCTCATTTTTATTGCAATTTCTGCTGTAAATCTAGTCCTACATCTGTCAAAATATATATGGTTTTGATCATTTGGCATGGCTAAAATCTATCAAAATGATAGTAAGAAGAAAATATAATTTCTTGACCTTTTACTGTTTTGAGTATGAATCTCTTTGCTCCTTACTTTCTCTTTCTCATCTTTTTTTTAAACAAAATGATCTAAGATTGCTGTAGGTTAGGGGGGAGTAGAAGTCTTGAAATTTTAGGTAATAAAGTTTTCAGGCTAGAGTTAAGTCCAGGCGATGAGTGAACTCAGCTAGGCGTCGAGTGCTTTGACTATATTTATCTAGGCATCGAGTGAAGTAGCTATTCCATCGAGAGCATCAAGTGAAGTATATATATCGTTGAGATCATCAAGTGAAGTAAATATTGCATTGAGTTCTTTGACAGTATCTATCTAGGCATCGAGTGAAGCAGTTATGGCGTCCAGAGCATCGATTTAAGTAGCTTTGGAATCGAGAGTGTCGAGTGAAGTAGTTATGGCATTGAGTGCTTTGACTGTATCTGTCTAGGCATCGAGTGAAGTAGCTATGGCATTGAGAGCATCTAGTGAAGTATCTATGGAATTGAGAGCGTCGAGTTAATTAGCTTTGGCATTGAGTGTTTTGGCTATATCTGTCTAAGCGTCGAGTGAAGCAGCCAGGAGTCGAGTACTTTGACTGAAAGTGTCTTGGCATCGAGTGAAGTACAGAGGCGTAGAATGGCTTAAGTCCTGGCCTCTAGTGATTTCAAAGTTAGTGCCAAGTAATTTTCATGTATCCATCGAGTGACTTTGAGTTCGTTAAGTCATATTCGTCGAGTATACCATTGTAACTATTGGTTTTCTTACCAATGCATTGTCATGGAAGTTTGATGCTAGGCCTTGTGTTTCTTTTTGTTTATTATTATAATTTATGAATATTTGTGGACTTGGTTGGCAGTGGATAAAGGACCACAACCTCAGTGCCGGTTTGTGAATTATTACACCTGGTGGGTTTTCTTCCCTTCTTATGGGTTATTGGGTTGAGTTGGACAATGTGGCCACCACCACGATGCCTTCTTGAGATGTTTGGTCTGAAGGTTGGTGTTGGACAATATGGTCCCCAACCTAGTACCAATTTTTTAACCGGTATTAATGATTTATGTGTTTTGAGCTGATCAGTCTTTTTTGTCTCCATATATATATATATATGCACATATGTTCTTATGCATACACTTGTAGATGTTAACTAAGCATGGCTTCATATCGCACTTGCTGCAATTTCTTATACTTAAAACTCTATAAATTTTTCATTTCTTATTATTTTATGATTTATATGTTTTTGTTTGACAACTATTTTTGTCTTTGGCTGGTAACCCTTTAACTTCTCTTGGTTATTTACCTTTGGTTTTCTTTTTCCACTTGTAACTTTTTGCTGAGGTATTCTTTTCTTTTGAATGCCTCAGGCTCGGAGCTATAGCAGGTTGAGTAGCTAGAGTTGGTGGCCTCAGGTTTTCTGCAATTGCTGTAGTTGTTCTCACCTCCCCTTTGTGAGGTAGATTTTTTGTTTTGTTTCTTTTGTGTTCAGACATACATTATATTTGGTGGGTTCGTGTCAGGTTGTTGTTGCTCACCGGAGATTATTGTTGAATGCTGGTTTATTTGCTAGTTTCTGTGCTACTTTTCTAGTTGGTTTGCTATACCAACTTCCCCTCTAGGAAGGATTTATGCTAGGATTGCATGTTAGTTATTTTAAAGTATAAAAATCTCATTATGACTATCTCATGCATAACATCTTTTAAATCCAAAGTCATTATATTTTAACAACGTAAAAGACTCTTTCTATACGTATATTAAATCTAGAGCTATGGATATCAAGAGTTGTCCTACTTGGATGTTTATACTCATATAGGATGTCAATCTCTACAAACAAAGTATTTTCCGCAGCGTATATTCATATTTTTACTAGTGTAGTAGTTGATCCACTAAGCCGAGGGATATGGCCGTCAAAACAAAATTTAAATTGCAGTTTCTACTTAATAACTTGAGAATTTCATATAAAGTGTTAGGTTCAAGTTTTGCACGAGCGCCTGCAGTTATCCCCTGCGCAGCGTGCCATCACGTTCTGGGTTTTCTCTTACTCTGATTTATCATTTAAATGCAGATAAAATGCGGGTTATGACAGCTCTTCCCCTCATGGCTCTATCGAAGAAGGGTGTGTCTTTTGTGTGGTCACCCAAATGTGGAATGAAATTTGAATGGCTTAAGGACAGTCTTACCTCCACACTAATCCCTTCCCTACCTCCTAGAAAGGAAGGATTTTAGATATATATTGATGCATCCTATAAGGGCATGGGGTGATGTTGATGCAACATGGGCATGTGATTGCATATGCTTCTCGGCAGCTTAAGAAGCCTGAAGTGAGATATCCAGTGCATGATTTAGATTTAGGATTAGTGGTCTTCGCCATGAATATTTCGGGCCACTATTTATATGGATTCAACTATAAGATCTTTTCGGATCATAAGAATTTTAAGTACATTCACACCCAGAGGTATTTTAACTTTAAGAAACAGCAGTGGTTTGAGTTTTTATATGATTATGAATTTACCCTGAACTATCCCCCCGGGAAGGAAAATATGGTGGCGGATGCCTTAAGGAGGAAGGCGCCTGCGACGAGCCCAGAATCTCAATTAATGGTTATGAGTTGATTAGGGTACTTGAAGAGATGGAGATTACACCCGTGTCTAGGGCTTGTCCCGAGGCCTATGTAGAGTACTTATTTACCATGAGTATAGTTTGTGATATTCGAGATCGGATTCGGGCAGATCAAGGGAATGATGCTGGTTTGGCCCCTGTGTTTCAAGCCATTATGAGAGGATCATCGAAAGGATATACGCTAAAAGAAGACCTAATTAATTTCCATCGTAGACTTTACATTCCCATAGGTGGTGGGATTCGTAAAGATCTTTTGAGAGAGGCTCATTGCACCAAGTATTTGGTGTACGCTGGTATTGCCAAATTGTACACCGACTTGCGAAGGACTATTTTTTGGCCAGGGATAAAGACGGATGCTATGTACTATGTTACCTACTGTGAGGCTTGTCAGAAGGTTAAGGTGGAGTGTAAGAGCCTGAGGAAAATATTGCAGTCATTACCCATCCTCGAGGGGAAGTTCGAGGATATTTCCATGGATTTCGTCCACGGGTTGCCTCACTTGCGCTATGGGAATGACTTAGTTTGGGTTATTGGGGATCGCTTGACGAAGGTTGCTAGGTTCATTCCAATGAGGAAGGAGTCGCAGGTTGATGTTTTGGTGCGTCTCTTTGTGGATCAATTTATGCGGTACCAAGGGGTGCTCAAGACAATTGTCTCTGACTGCGATGGTCCCATCACTTACAATGAATCGAGGGTAGTTCAAGCATATATGGGATCCCACCTTACCTTTAGCACGACTTTTCATCCTTAGACCGACGGTTAGTCTAAGATGACCATAAAAACCTTGGAAGATTTGTTGATATTAAGTGTGTTAGATAGGGGCGAGCTGTGGGAAAGGCTTTCGCCGCTATTTGAGTTTTCATACAATAACAGTTATCAAGCTAGCATCGGAATGGTGCCCTACAAAGCACTTTATGGGAATAGGTGTAGAACCCCATTATAGTGGGTGCAGGATGAATATCCAAAGACTTTGGGAGTGGAGTATATTGATGACACTGATGTTATGGTTAGATTAATATGAGACTGCATGCTGGAAGCTCAGAGTCAGCTGGAAGTGTAATATAATGCGAAGCACTGGAGGGTGGAATTTTAAGTGGGTGACAAAGTGTTCTTGAAGACCAGGCAAATGCATGGAGTGTCACGTATGCATGGTAGAAAGAAGCTCAATGCGAGATATGTGGGGAATTATATTATATTGGAGAGGATTGGCCCTTTGGCCTATCGGCTGGAGCTACTACAAGAGAAAGAAAAATTTATAAGACGTATTACATGTTGCATTGCTTTAGAAAGCACTATTACGACCTGAACACCATGTCCCCGCTATAAATGGAATAGTGGCAACTGATAGGTTTGTTCATCTATAGCCGGTGCGGATAGTGGATACCGAATTAAGAAGCTTGCGGAAAAAGAGTGTTCCTTTGGTGAAGGTCCAATGGTCTAACCATGAAAAAGAGAAATATACTTGGGAGCCGGTGGACTTGATGTGGAAGTTCTACCCAGAGTTATTTCCCCAAGGTAAACTTAAAATGCATACCTTGTATTCTTTGTATTTTGTTTCCCCCCATATACTTAGCCTGATTTTGGGGACGAAAACGTTTATTTTTTAATAGGAATTTTAACGTCATATTTCATGCTAGACCCCTCACACATATTATGAGTCAAGAGAGTTGACTCAGGCTTGGTGTGCACTAGATTCGGGAAGCGTCGAGTGCGTTGACTTGACTCAAAGATTCGAGGGTGTTGACTGGATACAAAGTGTCGAGTGCGTCGACTGGACTCAAAAGCGTCGAGTGATCACGGTGGCTTTCGATGAAGCATCAAGTGATACTCGACGCATATGACGCTTGAACATAAAATAATTTCGAGCAGTGAGATTGGTCAAAATTCATCGTGTGATCACGACGCCTTTTGACGAAGCATCGAGTGATACTCGACGCATACGACACTTGGACTTAGGATATTTTTGGGCTGTGGGATTTGTCGAAATTCGTCGAGTGATCACGAATCCTTTAGACAAAGCGTCGGGTGATATTTGATGCATATGACGCTTGGACATAGAATATTTTTGGGCAATGGGATTTGTCAAAATTCGTCGAGTGATCACGACGCCTTTCAAAAAAACATCGAGTTATACACGACATATGTGGCAAATTGGATTTAGATGATTCAGAGAAACTCGTTGTTGATACTTGATGAATTAGTCAAGTTGGACCCGATGAATTCATTGGATTTACCTAAACTGTTTGGCCGATTTGTCAAGATGACACAGAGAATTCCTATGATTCGTAAGATATTGTCGAGTGATATTCGACGTATAAGATGAATTTGACTTAGCAGATTTTCGGTCAGGCTGTGTTTGTGGGTTTATACTTATGGGTTGAACCGGGTTCGGGATACGTGCTGAGTGTCTACTTATGGTCGGCCTTTTCAAAAAAACATATTTAATGTAATGATGGGCAGTCTAGTGATAGAACGACACATGGCAAAGTGACCTTAACCCTAATATTTCCTTATAAAAAGGCATGATCGAGGACCCGAGCCTTCTTGTTCTTCCTTCTTGAATCATGACGAGCTCGAAGAGAAGGGAGACATTGCCAGTGCTAGACTTCCTATAGGAACTTCGAAGTGGTCTCACGCGGTGTTCCTTATCTCCAGGAGAGTGATTAGAAGAAGATCATACACTATCATACCGCCAAGAAGATGAATGAGATCTATGGACGGAAATGAGGTAAGCTTCCTACCCTCTAAATTGGCGCTAGATCTTTAGTTATGAAATATGAGAGATGTCAGCATAAGAGAGCTTGACTTTGTTGCATAATAAAGATATTCTAAGAAGTGACCACTATAGGACTTTTTTCCTAGGGTTTGTTTGTCTTCAACCTTTACTCTCTTCATTATGAAGACAATGGACTTGGTTTCATGAAGAATGGTGGTCTATTGAGGTAGAATAAGGGAGGAGGAAGAGAGGCATGTAACTTTATATGAATGTCTAGAGTAAGAGGACAAATTGATGCTAGTTGTTTGACTTTATGATGCGTGCAGAAATCTAATTTCTGTATGCAGCAGACTTCATGCTCGATTTAAGCCATGATCAGAATACTTTTAGGTCTCGGCTGAACGTGAAAG